>OY759240.1:18804200-20054200 GCA_963662185.1 Eilema griseolum | reverse complement strand
GGGCACACCACATGGAGATTCCGGATGACGGACCCCGATCCCGTTCCCACAGCATCTTCTGTTCAGCTGACCCTTCCCGGGTTTCGGTCGTGACATACTTCGAACTCACGTTGCACCCATGCAGGTAATTTCTTCGTTTCTTCGAAATCTACCGGATTTATTGACATTTATAATTTCGTAATATCTTTTGAATGGAACGTCCGATTCCTATTATTTAAAAAGTAATCAACAGGTACTGATACAGTCTTGAATACAAAATAATTTATTCGGATAAAAATTAATAAAAAGGTTCAACATGATCATCAAATAATATGGTTTAATTTTGATCGGTTTTTCTATCAGCCACACTTGAATTTATTTCATTCACGCATATTTTCATATTGCGATATCTTTTAAAATGTTCATTGTAATTATTAAGTTTGAATGTCAATTATGATTTACATTAAATGCACAACGCATCTAACGTATTTAATTGGGTAAGGAATAATCGGACAGATGTATTATTAAAAATAGCACCGAAAATGAAACCGTTTTTTTTTGTAATTTCAAAAGATAAAAATGGTTACTGTGGGTTATCCTTAAGAGATAGACATATGCTATCGCAGACTTTATTTTAGACCTTTTTAAGCCACACATTTTTGTACTACATCATTTTGTTCTGTTATCAATAGTTTTTGCAGCGTAAGTGATATAAAGATTTATTTAAGGTCATTTTTGGAGTTTTAGAAAGGATCCCTCTTTTTTTTAATATTTTACAGCCTATGTTAGTCAGTGATAATTTAGCTATCTAATAGCAAAAGAAGAGTTTATTCAATTCATACAAAAATACAAATCTTTCCTCTTTAGGAAGGTTAGATTGGGATTAATCAGAGTTATTTATTTATTTGCACATGAAAAACTTACGGCTAATATAGCCAATGTGGAAGACAATTACAAGCTTTCATTTTAAGATTTAGGTACAGTTGTAAGCAAAGGCTAGCAAATAAAAAACGACAAAGAACGTTAAATCACACAACAATTTTTTTTTATAACACTTTAAGAAACGAAAATAAAAATAGGTTGATCTCAGTATGAGATCAAGTACAGGCACATGCTGCATTTTACACATACTGGTGGTAGAAACTTGGTGGCACAAATTTGTCTCAAGTTTCGACCGGGTAGGTACCACCGTGCACTATTGCGAAAAACCCTCCATAGCAATTCAATCTCGGTTGGATTGTGTTCAGGGGTCAGCAAGTGCATAGCCGGGCAGAGGTGATGGTTGTCGCAGCACTAGTGGGACCAGTGGGTCTTGGCGTAGTCTAGTGGGGATGGCGCGGGGCGATGCGCCGAACAGGGAGACCTGTAGAAACGGTGGTGCCGCTGGCCGCCCGCGGTATAGTACAGGGGCCCAACTGGGGTTAACCACCTTGGGAGGCTGCCTCACCAGGCCGCGCATAATCCCGATATGGTTCGTCGTGCCGGTTGGTGACCGGATTTGGGAGCCCGGCGACCATACTCGGGGGGGTACGGGGGCCCTTCCGTTCGGCGCATCGGCTCTCGCCATGCCTCACATTCATAGATAAAACCAATATCTCACGCTTTGTCACACGGTGCTGCGGCGGTAATCACCTCTTTTTTTTCACGCCTTCTCCCACCCAAACTCATGGCAGTGCAATTTACAGAAATAGGCAACACAGCGGCTCGTCACACTCCCAAAAGCTTGCTATTTGAGGTGGAGTCCACTAACATCTGTGGGCTCCATGCAAACCTCAACGCCGTCCACCAACACCTAGAGACGGCGAAACCTGCCATGTTTTTTCTAACGGAGACGCAAATACACCGCCCTGACGACACGACCTACTTGCTCTACCCTGGCTATGTTCTTGAGGAAAGTTTTCGTGCAAAAGCCGGGGTGTGCGTGTTTGTTAGGGCGGATGTTTGCTGTCGCCGTTTGCGCTGCCTAGAGGACCCATCCTTCTCCATCCTTTGGGTACACGTAGACCATGGCCCTACGAGTCAGATCTATGTGTGCCTCTACCGTTCCCATACAGGAGATGCTGAGACAACTCAACTCTTTGAATATCTGAGTCAGGCGGCAGATGATGCGCAGGAGCGATTTCCGAATGCCGAAATGGTATTTTTGGGGGATTTTAACGCCCACCACGAGATCTGGTTGGGCTCCTCCAAAACAGACCATGCGGGAAGAGCCGCCCACGCATTTGCTCTGGCGCACGGCCTGACCCAATTGGTGCACGAGGTCACTAGGATACCAAGAAGGTCGGGCCTAGCACCTTCTCTGCTAGACCTTTTGCTGACGAGTGATCCGGACCGGTACAGTGTATCGGTGCGAGCCGCTTTAGGCAACTCCGACCACTGCCTGGTCTGCTCCACGGTGCCTATTATAGCGCCCCCACGACCCGTGCAGGGGAAGCGGCGTCTCTGGCACTACTCGTCAGCGGACTGGGATGGACTTCGTGACTATTTTGCGTCCATCCCGTGGGTTGAGCGCTGCTTTGAAGGTAAGAACCCATCGGATTGTGCTACTGCTGTCGCCGGTGAGATCGGTCTGGGTATGGAATACTATATCTCATACACCGATATCACCGGAGACCGCGGGGTGCGCCCTTGGTTCGGGCGCGAGTGCGCGGAAGCTGTTGAACAAAAACAGTCTGCGTACCGCGCTTGGGTAAGGGCGCGCGCCACGCGCCATCCCAATCTGGGCCACTTCAAGGCGGCGTACAACAGAGCCACAAAGGTCTGTAGAAGGGCCTACGTCAGAGCGGATGCCCTGCGCATAGCGCGGCTTGGTTAAGAGCTAGTGATGCATCCCACGGGAAGCCGTGGCTACTGGCGCCTGGCTAAGGCCGTGCAAGCCAACTTCTGTCAGCCTTCGCTGCCTCCGCTGCGTAACCCTGATGGATCCCTGGCCCATGAGCCGCAAGAGAAGGCAAATCTGCTGACTAATCTCTTTGCGGCCAACTCCCGAATCGATGATTGTGGTACGCAGCCACCAACACTACCCGACAGTGACCACGCGATGCCTGATATCCATATCAGGCAACGCGATGTCCGTGCAGTGCTGCAATCACTCGATGTCCGGAAAGCCAGTGGTCCGGATGGTATTCCAGCGGTAGTTTTGAAAAAATGTGCAGCGGAGTTGTCTCCAATGATTACGCGCCTGTACCGGCTATCCTACAGTTCGGGTACAGTGCCTTTGCCCTGGAAAGAGGCGAATGTTCAGCCGATTCCCAAGAAGGGGGATCGCTCGGAGCCAGCCAACTATCGACCCATAGCCGTCACCTCAGTGCTGTGCAAAGTGTTCGAGCACATAATTAACAAACAGCTCATGCGGCACCTAGAGGATCACTCCTTAATTAATGACCGGCAATATGGCTTCAGACCGAAACGGTCAACGGGTGATCTTCTAGCATACGTTACCCATCTTTGGGGTGAGGCTATGGACAAGCACGGCGAGTCACTGGCAATTAGTCTTGACATCGCCAAAGCTTTCGATAGAGTCTGGCACAAATCGCTTCTTTCCAAGCTACCTGCCTTTGGTCTGCCTTCTAGGCTGTGTAACTGGGTTGCTAGCTTCCTGCAGGGGCGCCGTATTCGCGTCCTTTGTGACGGACGAGCTTCGGAGTTTCTGCAGGTAAATGCTGGCGTGCCCCAGGGGTCCGTCTTATCACCCACTCTCTTTCTTCTGCATATCAACGGCATGCTGTCTACCGGCAATGTTCATTGTTATGCAGACGATAGCACTATACATGGGAGTTATCATGGACATCCTGCGGCTAAGCAGGCAGATATCGCAGAGAAAAGGCAGCTTCTTGTCACTGAGCTTGACGGGATCCTGAATCACATTTCTCAATGGGGCTCTGAGAACCTGGTTGAGTTCAATGCCAAGAAGACGCAGGCATGTGCGTTTACAGCAAAAGTATCTTCTTTCCTTCCCCTTCCCACTCTTCAGAGCACGCCACTGCCACTGCAGGACAATCTCAATATCCTAGGTATGGATGTTCGCTGCAACCTGAATAACAAAAATTACATCGAAAGTATCATCAAAACAGCCTCACGAAAACTCGGAGTCCTGAACAGAGTGAGACGATTTTTCACGCCGGAGCAGCGGTGTCTTCTATACAAGACACAAATTCGCTCCTGTGTGGAATACTGCTCGTATCTCTGGGATGGTTCTGCAAAGTACTTACTAGATGTTCTCGACAGGTTGCAGCGACGTGCGGTCCGCATCATTAATAAATATAAATATTCCACAATAAATATAAATATTCCACAACATTCTACACAACGCTATCTAGACCCATGGTAAGCATAGTTTACTAGCTTGTGTTATGGAATCTAGAATACGGATAAACATACTTAAATACTTTTTTTTTTTTTGTAAATACATACATATTATAAATAGAAACACCCAGACCAATGCAAATACCCATATTCATGCATACAAATATTTGCACTGAGCGGGGATAGAACCCGCGCCTCCTGCGTAGCAGTCGCGTTCACTACCGCTACGCCACAGAGGCCTTGAATCTTTTCATTGGGAATCCCGAGATCACGAACACCCTAGAACCTTTACAGCTGCGTAGAGATGTTGCGTCCATGGCTGTATTTTACCGTCTGTACCATGGGGAGTGTTCTGATGAGCTCTTCCAATTAGTCCCACCCTCCCCTTTCCTACACAGGACAACGCGTGCAGGTCTTAGATGTCATCCGCACACGGTGCAAAACATCCGATCAAGAACCAAGCGGTTCGGAGACTCTTTCCTCTGTCGCACCATTAAGGCCTGGAATTCATTACCAGCTCACGTGTTTCCTTCTTCCTACAGTCCCGGGTCCTTTAAGCGGGGCGTGAAAAAGCATATGATGAGGCCGTCAAGCTGAGTGTCACCATTGTCACACGGTATGTGTAAGTAATGGTGACCCTCTTTTCTGGGACTTTGCCTTCAGCTTACCATCAGGCAAGGGGAAGTACAATTGACGTGTCCTATATAAAAAAAAAAAAAATTTGAAAAATTACATAACATAAACTCATGCCTATATTTCCGAAGGGGTAGGCAGAGGTGCTAGCACCCACATTTCGCCAGTTTATGTTTAGGTCCCAATGCAATAGGTGGCGAGCCTATTGCCATTAACCGGGCACTTATAAACCTGCGATAAATTGAATTGAATTGAAAAATTACACTTACTAAAAAGGAATCAATGTCATGCTGTTTACATAATTCATTGAACTTTCTTCTTGCGCGCACCGTAGCTGTTCTTTCGGTAGTTACACCACTGTCACTATGACACCTCTCTTCTCCGTGACGATGCACCTGGTGTAACGTGCCTAATCAGCCGGAATCTCTCCACTACCTACTCAGTATACAATCTCATTTACACTCCCGTCTGAAAACTTGTGGAGCTGGAAGTAAAAGTAGTTCGAAGCGAAAGTGCCGCATTAAACGGTCACTAATATCAAATATTTATGTGTATATAACGTATCTTGTCTACGAGGATATGTGAACCGGTTTATCATACTCACTTACTGGGCCGTCACATAATTGAAATTACTCTTATTAACTACGAAAGGTTATAGTTCTGTTTAAAATGTCTATGAACTTGCACAAGTTTATTAGGGTTAAACAGAGAAACAGTTTTTTTATATAAAAGCATTTATTTTAAAACAATGTAGGTAATAATATACTTTCTGATTCTTGGCAAAACAGTCTCACATAAGCAAGTCAACATTTGGCCTCTCTTAAGAATAAACGTAAGACTAACATGCGCTGCCATAACTCACAAAATAATAAACTGAAATATCAGATAAATAATATAAAGGTCAAATAAAAAATTATGTCCGTACATCTACATTGCAGTTAGCATTGCATCTTGGTTGAGCAATCTTAGATTAATTTGTTTATTAACATAAATTATTCTAAATAAAAGGGAACATTAACATTACTAGAATTGACTCACAATATATTAGCATATAAAAAAACCATCTACTGTACCTAATTAACAGTTTTCACAGACGCAGACGTTACAGTCCACAATGAGTTTGTGGTTATAAAATTTGATAATAAATGCACAACAAAAATATCATTTAAGTTGCCTTTGTCTTTTATGATTACAAAAATATATAACAATTTAGAAATAATTATAACAGTTTTTTTTACAAACAATTTGGAATAATATTGCACAAGCTCAAAGCTAAATCATTATGTGCATTTTTCATAAATACTATAAATATAACAACAAACCAACACAACACTTCATAACTCTAAGAAATCGAATTCCTGACTCATTTTCTAATGACACTATATTTTATTATCGACAACTACAATACAGAACATTTTAATAGGATATCTCACTGTGGAGCGCCAATAACATTTCTTAGTCTTAATATTTCCTATAGTATTATTGGGGTCAGCTTGAAGCATAACCACTTTTGGCTGAATATCAGTATTTCCACAGGGCGGACTGGTTGGGAACCTTTGACCTTCAATATAAGGACGTTAAACGTCAAAGAAGTTTGAGGCGGGGGCTGATGATTAACGTGCTCTGTGAGACACGAAATGGCTTTCGGTATAGTAACCGATTTATGCATCTACCCGCGGTGAAGTTTCTAATGCCTGCTACAAAATTAACGATATATCATAACGATTCACGTGTGTGATAAATAATGATAATAAATATAAAGAAAGTAAGAACAATTTTAGAGACAAGTTAACATTTATAAGAAAAAAGATTTAGTCTAGGTATGTGTGTATGTGCACTTGCACAGCTCATGGCAACAATAGCATTTTCTATTCGGTAAATCGTTGTCTATAGTTTGTACTTTGTAGTAGTGGTGTTGGACAATCTCAAAGATATAATTTTCTCCTCCACATTGTAGTATTTTATACTAGAATGGTACATGGTAACATATGACTAAGGCAGGTGGATTAACTTACTTGTTCCTTCTAAAATAATGAAATGATGTAATGTTTTTCGAGTATTTTATAAATCATTTTGTCATTAAGCTATGCTTCTTCATCCTACCATCATACTCAATAACTATTTTTTTTTCCACATAAAATGCTGTTATTGCCTTCCATTATAGACGACAGCTCTCGTGAGTACACGCATGCGAATACTGTTAATAAAATGTAGTTTTAAATCGCTACAATATATCGTTACATGAGTATATTTATTATTAGCAACGCAGACCAATTGCATGAGTTAATTTTAAACATATTTGGTGAAAAATTCGGTTTACCTCAAAATTTAGCGGCTATTGCATCTATGTCAATGTGTAACTACAACTAATCTAACTAATAGAAAACATAATATCACAGACAAAACGTGTCGATTTTATAAAGTGCATTTTTGACATAAAATAGTAAGCATATAATAAATAGGTATATTCCATAAAATTTATTCGACTGGCTAGCTTCTCATGTTCGATAAAAGAATTAGTTCTGATTATAGTTGTCGATACGAATCTGTGATTTAAGCTCACAATGTGGTCAATTTAACAACGAAGGGACTATAAGCCTCACTAATACGATAAACGAATTATCATCGTCCTAAACTATTTATTTATATTGAACGATATATCTAAAGAAACTCAGTGAGGAAATTTAATTTCCATTCTAATATTCTAAGTGACTAACTAACTAAGAACCGTTTATAAGGCGACCACATTGTCCCTTACCCACCACCATCACGAGTGTTGGTTTGTTAGGAAATATTTTCACAGCGCAGGAACAAACACATTCTGGACTAAATAAAATCTGAAAAATGATAACAACATTTGTTTTTAAAGACTAGCACGTAATTTTGGCACAACGCTGTGTCCTCTAGAGCACAGTGGCATCGATGTTGTTCTCTTTATATACAAAATTTTACAGATTTTTGCTCTCAGTGAAAACTAAGTGGTGACGCCGGCTGGGGCGCGTGACGTCACAAAGCATCGCGTCGGCGCCGCCCGACCGTCTCCACATCTTTAACGCTATTAGGGTTTCACAAAGCTTCTGTGATCAAGTGTCAGCAACAGTGTTTATTTAGATTCCGATTATCATATAATAGCAAGCAAAAGAAAAGTATAAATATACTTTTAATTAACAATATTTGTGCCCAATGTGTCATGTTCGATGTATCGTTTTAAATTTATTTATGAAACCCTAAATATTTGCGAACGATCGTATCGTTCACGTGATATGGACAGCTGCCATTATAATCATAAAATGCAAAATAATGTATATTTAAATTTAGTACAAAATTATCGTAAACAATTAAAAAAAAACTTATTTGAGTAAATAAATTCTCTTGTTCCATTGCTCATTCAGTGCTATATAGAGCTGAGTGTAGAAATAACTGGCGCCGCGGTAGAAGCTTGTTTGTATAATAGACGTTACCCTGTCTCAGATGGAGGTTAAACATATTGCCGAGTTATAATGATAAGTTTAAAGATTACAATTGCAAGGAAACAAGCAGTGCTCAGCGGAACAGCGGGCCAGGCTACTTGTACACTGCAACTCGATGAGTATTTTCCCCAACAACACTCTTAACTCCAAACAACAGTACATACCTAACACTTTCCCTGTATAAATATATTATAGTCTTGTAAAAGAAACCTTCGAAACCTCATAGGTCATTAACACTACGTGAGAAATTACACAAGAGCATTAGGATACAATATATTGCTACCAGTTAACTTATCATTTGGCACTAAATTAACGTATTGCATATCGAGCATTCGTCACAAATATATATAATTTGCAAATCCTTTTAACTCTCAATTTATCATCTCTAAATTACAATTAGATTTTTCATTAATTTTCTAATGATATATAATTTTCTTGGGCCAAAACAAATTTCATTTTCTATTTCAATGTGTTATGAACTATAAAAGAAACATAAACATTTCATATATTGAGCAAACTGACCATCCCCTTCTCACTTTTAAATACCTCGAGGTGATTTTACAATGGGAATGTATGCTATATCAAACATTGAAACACGAAATTAAATAGACAAGACGCATTCTCGGCAAGTAAAATTTGGCTAAATTGAGCATTAAGACTTTCAATTGGCATCGTAAAATATTACACAATAGTAAGATTTTACTACGTAGCACTGCGTGACTACCTTTATATCCTAACTCTGGTAACTGTAACTTATTCATAGGTACGCCAATCTCTTACAGCAGACTGCTAACAGGCGCAGATAGTGTACTGTGTACTGTACACGGCTCAGATCACAGAAACGGCAATGCATTTTTGTACAATAATCACATAGTAGCTTTCATTGAGACCACATGCCCCCGAAGAATCCAGTCCTCGGAAGGGCAAGTCTTGGGTAACAGAGAGTGTGGACACTTGGCGGCATATAAAATTACAAATAGCATCTCTGATTCTTTGATCACTTAGTGTTTACATTATTTTAATGATTAGATAGCCACGTCCACCCCCGAGTGCATTCTACCATGTGACTTGCCGATTTCTGTGATCCGAATTAACAATATGATTATGTTCATTGTACAAGATGTACAAAATAGTGAAAAAACTAAGTTTTACAAATTGATATGACGTAAATGTGAGACTATATCATTATGAGAATTTAGTTATTGTTCAAAAGAACTCTATAAATGACCGTGGACTTCTCAAGAGATCTTTCCAATTTACTAACTACATTTATAACAACTTGGTTAAAATAGTATTTAAAAGTGAAACAAATCGTTCTTTATCAAATAATAGTTATTGCTTTTTTGATATGATAAATACATCTGTGCGCAGATGTGTTTCTAGGACCGCTCGCCACTCGAGTGACGTGTGGTGACGTCACGCGCGGCGGTGACGTCACGGCCACGCCCCGAGTGCCGCTCGCGGCCGCGACAATGTACAGACAATCTGTACAATAATATAATTACGTTATAACTCTTAAATGTATATTTTAAAAATATGACTGCTTTATATCCATCACGATCACAGCTCTCCAAAGACTTTACAATATCCAACCTTGACGCTCCAAAATAAATTCTTTATTATCATTTACACCTATAAAACGAAATGACTACAATATCTATAAGATAGCTCTAAAATTATGCCATTTTGATATATTTACTTTGCAATTGCAACGGTCCCTCGTACAGCACTTAAATGCTTCATATACAAATTTTAACGTAACGTTGAAAATGACTCGATTTATATAAAAACATAAAATAAAGAAAGCAGTATTATGACTGAATCAAGTCTATAAAAAATTTAGAAATAAAGCGGCAGTGTTTGCGAAAATTCGTGCAATAGAATCTAACTACAAAACATGTCTTAGGAACCTGATAAATTATTGCTAGAGCTTCGGGCACGACTCCACTCCCCTTCCTTACAAACGACAATGTATCCCCGGCGTGGCCGGCGGATACATAACGAGATAAAATCTTATCAGTAGCCAATAGAAAAATATCACCTAAATAAATATGAATATTTTACACGGGCAACTCACCGTCGTCGTTCGTCGTCGCGACGCCGCGCAAATAAATATAAATCTTTCCAAACGATCGACGGGAGTGCGTCCGCCGCCCCCGACGCCTCGGGGGCGACGCCGAGTGACGAGTATCTTTATTTTTCTTCTTTTTTTGGTAAAAAATAACAAGATTATGAAATTGATATGCAACAGGGTCGTGCCGGCCATCACTGCGCCTCGCCGTCCGCCTCCTCCGTCCCGCCCCCGCCCCCACCCCCGCCGCGCCCGTAGTCGCCCGCGGCACCACCCGGGCCCCCGCCCCCGCCCCCGCCCGGGCCCTTGGCAGCCTCACTGCACAATACAATGTACACTGTTAGTTCACGATCACATATCCATTAATTAGTGTTAGCATATAAGCAGGTTTCAAGAATCACAGATAGTAATATGTGAATGCCACAACATTAATCATTGCATTGATCGAGAATAGAAACATGCTACAGAGATGGCGCTGTATAACGCGTGGTTCCCGTAACGAGTAGAATTTGGACCAACCTATCTCTTCCTATGTGGTGTCGTACAAGGCAACTAAGGGATAAGGCTGTTTAGCATCAGACAGATAAATACAGCCCAGACTCATCCTCAGATGCATAGCTCGGGTCGACAATGGTGCCCTATTACGTGGGACAGAATTTAATGATTGGTGAAATGTGGGTGTTAATTCACCTCTGCCCAACCCTCCGGGGATGAAGGCGTGATTATATGTATGTATGTATGTATGTATGTATGTCCGGAATGCAAATAGTGAGTTGCAAGAAAGTGTATCTGAGGAAATTGGAAATAGCTCCAAATGAAATGCGAAGGTATATAGAGTAAGATCACAGGGCCCCCCAAACATACTCATAACTTGATTAATCGTGGACGAATATTCAAAAGAAGGCATATTGGCTATTATAGTAGCGATTTCCGCTTGACTCCCAATCCTTGAAAGAGAAGCCGGCACCAGAGATATTTTCGTTGTTTTGTAGGTATGTAGTATGTACCGACTTAGAAGTATAGTTCGTTTGTACTCCGTATACTCTAAAACGTTATCTATTAGGTCTATAACATATGAAATTGCCGAAATTTTCTTACAGATTCATGAGTTCATTATTCCTGTAATTTAATAGCTATTTCCATTATTAATATTTTGTTTGAAAGTTGATTTCAAGATTTTACAACTCTGTGTTAAATTTTGTTTTCATGGGCCGATTGATAAATGAAATTCGATATCAAAACAGTACTTCCTAAATGCTATCCACTTTGATGATAAATTTCGTATTACTTTTCTACAGCTGTCACTTTTCAAAAATGTAATAAAAGTTTTTGTTACCACAAAAATAATCATAAAATTTGGATTTGTCATTCCTAAAAAAATGCAAAAATGTTAGTGCTGAAAATTGGGTTTCCTCCAATTTCTCCAACAAAAAAAGACGGCAATTACATTATAATGTGAATACGTACTATATAAATACCTATTATAATTTGAATACGTACTATATGATTACCTATAATAATGTGAATACGTACATTACGTACTATATAAATACCTATTATAATTTGAATACGTACTATATGAATACCTATAATAATGAGAATACGTACTATATAAATACCTATTATAATTTGAATACGCACTATATGAATACCTATAATAATGTGAATACGTACTATATAAATACCTATTATAATTTGAATACGTACTATATGATTACCTATAGTAATGTGAATACGTACTACCTATATAAATACCTATTATAATTTGAATACGTACTATATGATTACCTATAATAATGTGAATTCGTACTATATAAATACCTATTATAATTTGAATACGTACTATATGATTACCTATAATAATGTGAATACGTACTATATAAATACCTATTATAATTTGAATACGTACTATATGATTACCTATAATAATGTGAATTCGTACTATATAAATACCTATTATAATTTGAATACGTACTATATGATTACCTATAATAATGTGAATACGTACTATATAAATACCTATTATAATTTGAATACGTACTATATGAATACCTATTATAATGTGAATACGTACTATATGAATACTTATAATAATGTGAATACGTACTAGTTGAATAAAGAGGAACGTGCGCTGCCGCCCGGCGCGTCGACTTCACAGGGCGGCGGGCGCGCGGCCGCGCTCAGCAGGTAGTTCGTCGAATCGCTGAAACAGTTCGACAACCTGCTACAAATTGTATTACTGCCTCGAGACACGTGGTATGAACGAACCTTATTACTGTCTGAGTTAGCTCCTTGGTACATCGTGTGCTCGCACAAATCATATATATGTATAGAAGAATTTGGACGGTTTCGTGCGAAGGTTCTGTGGTTTAGTGTTCAGAGCGTTCCCCGTTAAGGGAAGTCCCGCCTGAACCGATACAATTTTATTCTATATCTTAATCGATTTGAAGGTTGATATTGCTGTATAAAGCATTAGGATATTATTTAGTTGGGGAAATGAAGAATTTGTTTTAGCTTGACATAATTAAGTATTATTATGATTTAGAGAGACGATGCAATGGTTTTTCTTTTGTTTTTGTCCTTGAAGTCGCAAATAAAAGATAGTGCGCTTCACTATTTTTAAATTAGATTTTTTGTGCAATTTTTTTTTATACAACTTAGGGGGCAGACAAGCACACGGCCCACACGATGGAAAGTGATTACCGTGACCTATGAATGTGTGTAACACCAGTGGAGTCACATCCGTGCTGCCGACCCTGTAAGAACAGAGATTTTATGTGCCCTCAGTGCAGAACACAAAATCAGAACAAGCCTTTGGTCTTCCCACTGACAGCACAAAAACTATCCAGTGAGCTCTGGCTACCCCACTCACACGTACTTGTACGGTATTGATATATCTTACGGCGACTAGCCGCAACAACACAACGCAACGGCCCAACGGGGTCTCTAATGTTTCAGAGTGACCCCGTTAGGCCGTAGCGTAGTCTAGTCCTTACAAAGTCTTATGGCTCTACATAAATATACTTATGCAGTTCTATCTATTGAAGACTAACCAATTTTCCGGTAAACTACTAACTCTGCATTACACTACACTATAAGGGTAGTGTCCAGAGTCGTCGGATTCTTACCAATACTGCTTAATGTCTAAATTTTTAATCTAAAAATATGACTAAACTGAGATATTGCCTAACTAAATTGAAAGATTTAAAAAAAAAAAACTTTTCATTACTTTTAATTCCAAAAATAGGTAAAACTTTAAACAATGGAATAACCCATAATTTACCACTTTTAAGATTCCTTATTAAATTTCAAATCAATCTTATTTTACATTGTGAAACGCAACATGAAATGAGACGTGCGATATTCTTTTGCAGTCCATACATTAATGGACTAAGCGCTAGCACGCTGTGACGTTACCACGTGTATCAAGCGTTTTCAAGTGTCACGAAAAATTGTTTTTTAAAATCAAATATATTTAAAACTATTTGTCATAAGAAAATCCACTTTTACAGTTCATTATAATATTGTACAATGTACAGTTTACGATAATAAAAATAAAATAGAACACAACCCTAATTGTCACACTAATTAACATAAATCTCAATATCAATTAATTCGGTGCGGCCCAAACCTAACCAGTATGTCAGACGGCCGATAGACCTCGTCCTTCTACAAAATAAAAACGAAATCTATATCGCAATATTTCTCAAATACGTGTCAAATAAATCTCCACAAACAATGAATATTTACTCCGATTATTCAGCTTAATCCGTATTATTATTTCCATGTGATAAATAAAATCGTCACGAGCGAGGTTGTGACCTAGACCCTCTATGTCTGAGTCCATTGAGGTGGTTCAACCCAAATAAACAACTATCCATTAGCGCACACATGGAGTGACGCTGATATGCACATAATATACCTAAACATACATAATATCATAATAGTGTTATTCGTCTAAGAGGTTTATATTAAGCTCTATTTGAATTTATTTTAGCGAGATTTATTTCTCTAGAGGTGATTTTTTTTTCTGTTACAATATTTAAATAGCTACATTTACTCGGGGTAGTTTTCTTAACATTTGTTAATTATATTTATTACGTTCAGTTAAACATACACTCAAATGCGTCTGCGCGCCTGGTAGTATAGAGAGGACTTTGATTTTGAATTAGATTTCTTTTCTACTTTTTTTTTATACCATTTAGGTGGCAGACAAGCATACGGCACACCTGATGGAACGTGGTCACCGTGGCCTATGGACGCGTTCAAAACCAAAGAGAATCACACTCGCGCTGCCAACCCTGCAGGCATTGAGAGTTTCTGTGCCGTCAGTGTAAAAGACGAAGTATGACAAACTTTCTGTGTAGAAACAAGGGAAGTGGAAGCATACAAAATAGTATATGGTTCATGGTATACTTCTGAAACCGTACGATACGGTTGCCATAAGACCACATAATCTTAATTTAATTTTTAATAACGATCCGCTGTCGTTAATAACGCGATACAAGCGATATCTTTTATTTGTTATTCACTGTATACACTGTTGATATGTCGTAACCGAACGTAACCACTCATGGCGATAAGCATGGCACACATGGTGAGCTCGATAACCCCCAGTTCATTTCTTAAAGGCTAATCAAAAATAAAGCAACGTTTATCATCAGCTGTAGGTACCAACATTCACGCGGGTCAATATATACCTATCACCACATTTGCGCAAATATTATAGTTGAAGAATGTTATTTAGATGACTCAATAGTTTAGTACACCATAATAGGATTCTGCTGAGGTTCCAAAGTTTTTATGACAGAAAATCTATTTTTTTTTTAAAGCCGTGCGCAAGTGCGCAAAATCTTCTTCCAAATGTTTAACTATATGTATCTCTTTATGAAAATGTTTATGAGAGTCTCTACTTGTTAATATCATGGAAAACTTGGATTGTTTAATTTTATTTTCTGTAGCATTGTTTTTTACAAAAACATTGAACATTTTTTTGTAGAAAATTGAGGTATAGTTAGTTGGAAATGTTAAAATTTGTGATTAATTGTGTAATATCAAAGTCAATAGTATAAGTTCACCTGGCGGTTCTCATCCGGAGCGCTGCGCAGTTTTCCTTGCACTTGTACGCTAGCACCTGCTTGATCCGGCTGACCTCCACATCTGGGAAATGTCGGCTGACGTAAGATATGAGCGCGTGGACCCGACGGCGGTCGAGCGGCGGCTTCGTCGGCCGGGACTCCTGCCCCGCTCGCGACCAACGCTGCCCCGTCACGGAACACGTTGCCAGCTCTATCGGCGTGAAGAGTGCTGCTGCCAGCCCTCTCGTCACTTTACGGTAATCCCCCCACTTCACGCCGCGTAGCAGCTCTTCTCGGATTTCTACGCCTTCACCCAGCTTTATCTGTGGAAGTAATGGTGCATTATGAGATGATTAATGATTGTTTATTTATGCATCTTCTGGTAAGAACAAAATAAATTACTGACAGATAATATTAATTGGTTTCCCTCAGAATCCCTTATTGACAGCGAATTCGAATGGCGAGTTCGATTCCCGTTCAGCGTAGGTTTTTTGTATGCTGTATTGGTCTGGAGAGCACGTTAAGCCATCGTTACCGGTTGCCATACGAACATCTACAAATCTTCGATATCTACATATGGGATGAGAGATGGTGTGTACTCACAAGTCTTGGTGCAACAGTTCCTCGTTCATTTTCCCGTTTTATGACGAAGGGCAAGGCGCGCCTGTGTTGTTCCAGCCAGACGGCGTCAGGGACCGGGCGGTTGCGTCTGCCATCCCATCGCCCTACAGCTACGTCACACATATCCAAAAAAACAGTTTAAATATAAATGTTATACACTAAAATTCACTAAATTAACACATATTAAAAGAAACGGATAGATTGTACTAGATGAAATATTAAATTTATCAAATAATACCGTGTGGTTTAATAATTACCACCTTGTAAAATGTAATTTGAAAATAAACATATTTATCTTTATAATATAAATAATAAAATTATATTTTATAAAATAGATCATAGTCATAGATAGTAGACTTGCTTTTTGATTTTTTATAAATAAATTCAAAATCAATCGCAAGCCCTTCCTTGTCAGATAACTGAAGAATTAAGTAGGTTATTTAGGCTTGATATTGGTCGATTATGATTTGTAATAATGAGGTTGACTGTCAATAATATAAAAAAGAAACTAAAAATGATAACGAGTGGTAACAGAAAATCACGATTTCTTTGCAATACTTTATTTTTTGATATTTAGTAAAAAATACATTGATGTATGTACATGTATTAACCTGCAAGCTAGTGCGCAGACGTATGTACGTTTAATTACATTAAGAAATAATGTTATATTGACATTAAAAATCAACTTGAATAGTAAAAAATATAACTGTAACATAGTTACTTCCTGAAAAAAAAAAACAGTGTACAAAAACATAACATTAGATTGACCATGGCCTGGACTGTGCTTAAGGAGTCCGTAGCTGAATCCATAAATTGGTGTCGTAACCGTCGTGTGTAAGTACAAGATCACAATAGTTAACTGATTTGACTAAATCAATCAATTTGTTTTCGTAGAAATTAGGTACATCAATAAACATTACTATTATTATTATAAAATTTCTAGTTTTATATAAATTTCTATTTAAATTCAGCTGTGTGAAGAGATTCATTTATTTCTATACATTAATAATTTTCATAAGTATGTCAATAATAAAAGCTGCGCCTTAACTTAGTAATTGGGATTAAAATTATTATTTAAGAAAAGTGCTCTTTATAATTACTATTCCTAATACGTATAAGCGATTATTTTTTTAGAGTAATTATTATTGCAATTAACTTTCGTTTATTATATTTTAATATTAAACATTGTTAAAAATAAATGCAAAGTCCAAATTTAGAGATCATGGAAATAAAGTCACTTGAGATCACACATTATTATTCCAATAAGTATTACAATTAAATTTCCAAAGGATAAACTAATATTGTTATTCACAACCCTAATCATACCTTCGATAAAGTGTCCCTTCTAAATGCTTTTATTACAAAATGACTAGATGTGCTTTTCTCATGGCAATCATTTCATATATCTACAAAAATATTGAAGAAATAACCAATCAAAATTTAAGGTTATATAAAAAATATAAGTAGTAAAAAGACCCCTACGCTCAGGGTCTACTTTGTAATAACGCTGCTACAGTGCTTGCGTATACACTGGGCGAGTGGGATTTATGGCAAGTGATTTGTCTCGATTCTAACTACGTAATGATTCATATATCCAACCCTTCACGTCCTCATATCCTAACTTATTTGAAGCCATATTTTTGAGCATGTATACTCTAGTACGTTCTGCTCGACAGCATTGTGCACGCCGTGCATATATTTGACGTAGCCGATTGAAACGTTTAGTAGAAAACTAAATTGCACAAATTACTTCATTTTGGTTAATTATAAAGTAAGTGTAGTTAAATTAAGTCGCCCTCAGAAGTAATTTCTACTAATTCCAAGTTACCGACCACCGTAACTCCAAAATGTTTCATGTAAAAGCAATAATAAAAATACAAAAACATTAAACTTGCGCCCTGACGAATACAAAAATATTTATACATCAGTTGTTTATTATTGATTTGTTTCCTTGTGAATTTCATTTATATATTTCTTAGTGTTCAGAAACTTCTGAGCGTGACTGTAAGGACTGCCAAGAAAATGATAGAAGAAAATAATGTTCTTAAGTAAACAAATCGTTTCAACGGCTACTGGAACTGCTTAGCATGCGTGTTCAGCGCGCGTCTTGCTATGTTATCATTATTTCTTTTTTAATTAAATCAACGTGTATATTATTATAAACCTATTGATAACAGTTTAATTTATGTAAATTAAAAAGTTATTTAAAATTAATAACATAACCATGCAAATAGGTTCTGTATCGGAACTTAAACATGGTGTTTCTATCAAAACAACTAAGTTTATTTTATTTTCATACGGATTTGAAGACTTAGGTAGTTTTCATTATATCTGAGATTTTGTACAAACTATTTACCGGGAGCCGTCCAATCACTCAACAATAACACTGTGTAAAGATAAAACTATTCTGGATAAAACTATTCTGTATAAAAATATCACTATTGTTGCTCGGCGCGGGCTTATGTACGGAGTTTGTGCATGAGTCCGCGGATTCGACAAATAAACGGATATGCCCGACACCTTCCGTCGTCTGCGGTACAAAAAAATTATACTCTAATATGAAAATACTTCCTATTATTTATTTATATATAAGACGAAAAGTGTCGAGCAATTGTGCATAACGTGTATAATGTATGTCTGTATAATAATTATGTAACCAGTAAATAACCTATGTTATGTAAAATCAGCACCGGTCGCAACAAATGCTTTAACAACGATCAGTCTATTGTCAGAAAGGAAGGTATGGTATTGGTCCCATTGAACGAGCTTCTATTAGTCACCTGGTAAGAACCCTTATCCTGTGCCTGTGACTCAAACGCTACACGGTCATTCCTATGACTAAAGCTATGGTATTTCCACGTACTGACTATATTCCTCCCATCTCAGCAAACATAACAAATTGTACTAATTATGATGAAGTCATCAGGGTTTTATATATAAACATCATTATTTTGTAAATTGCTTCTATTTCTAGGAAAAATATTTCTGTCTAATTGCTTAATCGGATATGCGATATTAAAAGAAACTCGTTTAAGCGACCAATATCTAGCACTCGGATATATATCATAGAAAGGCACACAATAAGCGGAGAGGTGTGACGGCAAATAGGCCCCCGGCGACACTCCGATCACAGACTAGATATATCTATTGACAGTCTTCGATACGACTTTACAAGCCTCATCCTCCCGCCTTCACCGCTCGAGGAGACGCAACGTCAGCCCGCGCGCAGCGCATGTGCGCCGTCGCGCCGCCTCGGCGGCAGAGGTCCCACCGCGAACATCTCTCAACATCGCGACACGGCCCCGCCGCCGTAGGAGAGAGCGCGCCCGGCTACTGGTGGAAGCGCTGGGCGGGCCGCAGCGCGGGGAGCGGCGGCGGCGGCTTGAGGCGCATGCGCGCGGGCGGGTGCTGCGCGAGCGTGTGGCGCCGCAGGTACAGCGGCGTCTTGAAGCTGCGGCCGCACGTGGCGCAGGCCACCGGCTGCGCCTCGTGGATGAGCCGCACGTGCTGGCGCAGGTTGGACGCGTTGCTGTACCGCCGCCCGCACACCGCGCACTGCACGCCCGCCGCGCCCGCGCCCGCCGCGCCCGCCGCGCCGCCCGCTGCCAACAACACCACGTTCGCACCGAGCGCTCCGACCGCCCCCACCGCCCACCGCCCCACCGCCCGCCGCCTCCGACCTGCTGCACCCGCATTGCCCTACCCTAACATCGCCCCACTCAAATGCTAACTGGACTACTGCCATGATTTTCATCACGAGTATCGAGGAGTTGAAGTCTACTTGTGATGCAAGCCAAATATTTTTGTTTTCTAGAACAGATTGGTGTTGGCTGTTTCTGTTTTTTTTTAGGATGAAAGAATGATATGACGCGAGGATTAGCATTTGAATAGGACAATACTAGTACCGTCATGCCCGGTGAGGGGGGCTCCGGCCGGTGGAACAATACGAGCGGCAGTGGTTGGAGCCTCGCGGCGCGTGCGGGAGGTGCGGGCGGTGCGGGCCGGCCGCGTCGTCCGACACCCGCGCGCCTAGCCACCTGACGCGATACGAGACGCGCGCGCTCTCTTCTACGGCCGATTCAATTCATCAAAATGTGCTATAAAGAGGTTCGCCGGGGGCGCGGCTGTCCGAGTCGACGTGTGCGTGTGACAATGACGTGATAGTGAAGAGATAAGGAAGCATATTTACCTTCCGCGTTCTCGTCCCGGAGATCAGCATTCATGCCGCTCATTAGTTCCATATTACCTGAGAAGATGAAAACCAATAATACACTAACTGTAACATAATACTGTATTACAAAGCATGGAAAGTTGTGCTGCATACCTTGCAATGCAGCAAATGGATTCGCAAGTGTGTTGTTCTCATTGTAGTACATTTGCTGAAAATTGGAACGTTCCTCATCACTCGCTTCTTGTTCCATAACTTCCATTTTTGGTTCTAAAAGATCAGATGCATTGAAATCTTGACATTTGTCTGTTCTCTCTGAGTCCCCGGGGTCCAAGAGAATTTCACTCTCTTCATTTTTCACTTCTGTTGCTTCGAGATCAGTTTTAACCCTTAAAGTCGGGTAATTGGGCGTTTCTCTATAGTCATCATTATTAGGCCTCATTTGACTAGAAGTTTGAAAGGGAGCTTCTTCATTGAGATTGTTTCTGGCAACATCGGGAGAATTTCGCGTGGACCGACGACTTCCACTCTGTTCTTGGTCGTCAGCAGATGTCGTCTCGACATTTTGGTTTGCGGCTTTGGAAGAGGAGGTAGAGTGTGACGGCTTAGCGCTGAGCAAATTACGTAATTGGGAAGGAGGTGATTTTCGATTTACTTTCTGTAAAAAAGGAAAATAAGTATCAATGGTATGTCACCATAAAGTCTACAAGTAATAAAAAAATTAAGATGCCATGGTTACTTTGTCGTTGTGTTGTGAACAATCTGTGAGGCCTCGTATCTGCAGTGCATCGGCAGTACGCAGGAAGGCGCTAAGCTGAGCCTGCGCGATGTTCACCTGGCCCACGTACATAAACTGTAGGAGCGCGCGTACATGTGACACTTCACAGTCACGCATAAAGATTATAGGGTGAGGACATGGGTTATTCTGAAAACAGACACATTTTAATTAATGATAACATTCAGTTGATTGCATAGTCTAAGACTGGTGGTGCAATTTTTTTTATACCACTTGGTTGGCAGGTAAGCGCATGGTCCACGTGATGGTAAGTGGTTACCGTGGCCTATGGATGTGTGGAACACCAAGGGAGTCACACTCATGCTGCCAACCATGTAAGCACAAGAGTTTCTGTGCCATCAGTGAATGAATGTAAAATGAATAGAATACAATTATCCTTATTAGATATTATAAGATTCCAGCAACACTTTCAGAGGAGGTATACTATGTCCTTCTAATCCTTCGTCATCCATGCACAAAATCGGGTTCTATTCAAAACATGCCTTTTCGAACCAGGTGTCCACTGATGTTCCATCTCCTAAATCCAAGAGTAAAACTTGACCCAGAACCTGACATGTCAAACAGCAGGTGTACCGGCTTACAGGTTATGTTGGTTTCAACCTGATCATTTTGGTAGGGTACTCTTACTCATGCAGTGTTTCTAACATAACAGATTAATATGAAAATAAAATAAAAAAACATTTAAATGATAGTCTAGTAATAACTAAAAATGTTACCGTTACCACAGAATAAATAATAGTACTAGTTACTAACAGGATTATTTTAAGTAAAATTAAAGCACTTTGTGTGTAGTAAAGTGTGTTTTAGAGTCAAGAGGCACTTATACTTCAAAATTATTGCAGCCAAAGATGCATTAGCAGATATTACTTTAGCCATATTACTATCTTTGTTAAATAATAGTACTTGATTAGACTAAGTTATGTATTGTTAGTAACAAGATAAGATTTAAGCAAGATAAACCTGATAGGTGCTAACATTTTAAAAAGTTAAATACAATTTACAAATGAACATAATCTACATTTACTGTTTAAAAATATTTATTGTGACAAATACAGATATTAGAACAATGTCAGCATAAAGAAATAGCAGCAAGGACTTGTTGAATAAAGTGCAAACAAGCCAATATATTTCATTTCAAGTTAAATTAGAGGTCAGATGTGAGGTTTATAAAAAGATGATAAAATAAGCAATTATAATTTCTATTGATAACTAGATGTGTTATTACTCGAGTAACATTATGGTGTAACCACATAACAGTTGTTTCTATATAATATATTTGTTCTCTATATCATGTAAAAAAATTTAAACTATATACCAAATATTGGAGTATTGTTACTGTGGAAATCACACAATTTAAAGGTATATTGAATTTAATTTACTCTTATTGATAAATGACTATGGAAACAGAATTTTAATCAAATTATACTAAGTGGATGTAAACACATGCAGACACAAGGCATGCTAATAATAGTTTGAGAAGTCCATTGTTTTACTTGTGATTGTAGCCATGATTCACATAATTATACACTACACAAATAAGTGAAAAAAATTTACTTAAAATGGATGGACGGCATTTAAATGAACTTGTAATACTGTGTAATTACTTTGTTCTAAGTTGATAACTAAATTGTTGATAGGATTGGTCCCCTTGTTTCTCATACAGATTTAAGAATCAATGACCTCAGATAAAATGTGATATGCTATAAAACCAACATTCAAAAATTAGGCAAATATATTCATAAGCATTAACTGTAGTAGTTAAATTATGTGTTAGGAGAATTCATTAAAAGCTTTCAAGACAAATGTAATCTATACCCCCAATGGTAATGAGCTAATTAGAAATTGTGAAACAGAATTTTAAAGTAGGTACAAATAAATGAAATCACGAGTACTTAACCGGAACGCGAGACATGGCATTTGTAAGTAGATCAAGTGTTTTATACATAACAACTTTCACTAGAGTCATTGTAATGGTGACACATCAAAGTGTGGGGAGTGAAAGATGGACTTACTTTAAATAATTCCTTGAAATATGGACTACATGCTGATAAAACCACTTTATGTGCCTCCAGCCGGTGCCCCTCGCATGCCAGGGTGACATCCACGAAGTCCTCATCATCGCGCAATGCTTCGAATTGAGATGTTATATTCGCTTGAAAATTGTTCCATCTCAAACAAAATTGCTGGTCGCCACCCAGTTCTGTACCTTCCATTACTTATAGACATAACTCGATATCCCTGCTCATTTAATTGGTTGATAAGAATAGTTAATTATTGAAAATAAATATATCACAGTAACTTGCAATTTCAGTCGCCGTCTGGCCGAAAATCTTATGAAAGAAAACAATCAATAAAATCTCGTACCAATATAAGAAAAATAAAAACTTTTTAATTTGTCATTTGGTTGGATGGTACATTCACTTCTACGTTTCATTACACGTTACGGTCTAATACCGGTTTTTTGTTCCTTTATTGTGCGTAAAAGCGCTGACTCATATAATTAGTTTTGTACTTTTTAGTTATTTTATTAGTATGTATTTCAAATTGAAATACTCTACTAGTTGAATACCTACTTAGCAGAATAAATAGAAGGTTCAGTTTTTATTTGATTGAATTTCAATAGGTACTCTTTTAAATACTAATCTTGTTTTTTTTTGTACAGGCAACTCTGCACTTTCTAATTTATAGGAATCTAAAATAGCTACAATTTTAGCGCGAAATTATGATTTAGTGTCGTTTGAGTGACCAACACAGGATAGATCCAAATTACCAAGTCCCTTCCCCATAAATGAACTTCTCTATAAATGATTAAATCTACTCTTCACCTTGCGGTTGGTGGATTCATCGTTACCTATATAACCGATGCAAAGAGCCATTTGAATAAAATAAGAAACTGCCGGGCTAAGCAATAGTACCCTTTTTTATTCTATTAATAAGTTTTATATGAAATAAAAAGATGCATTGATAAGATTTGCCGCACCAGAATAGGGCGGGAAAGGGGCAGTTCCCCGCGTGGTTCCTATTTGTGCTTAATGGATCACTTTTTATGCCTGGTAACTGAAACCCGAGACGGCGTATGTTTT
Organism: Eilema griseolum; assembly: GCA_963662185.1. NCBI lineage: Eukaryota > Metazoa > Arthropoda > Insecta > Lepidoptera > Erebidae > Eilema > Eilema griseolum. The sequence continues at coordinate 20,029,996 of OY759240.1, read as the reverse complement.
CAGTTGGCTCGGGTCCGACAACTACTCCTACTGGCACTTTGTTACTATTACATCGGTCAGAGAGAGAGGATGTTATCAGGAGCAATATCCATAGGAATAGAATTCATCAGTGCATTAGGCTAAGGTGATGGACTGCCAGGGCCGGATCAAGGAGTGGGATCCTAGGCGGTAGTATCATGGGGCGGCATAACCTTATGTGTCCTTTCCTACTGCTAAGAGTCAAGCTGCGCCCCTGTACCCCGCCGTTGACCCGGTGTTTCTACCAGAGCTGCTCGGAAGAGATCTAATTGGCGACTCTGCTCGCAGCGCAGGCGGCGGAACACGTTCTACCACTTCCACCGCAGATGACTCTGCCTCTGTCTCTCATGGCACCTAGCGTGGATGTAACGTGCACGAGGTCACTTGGGTAAAAATCGAGCTGGTGGTACGAAGGCCTATGGCCAAGAACATCACCCGGGGGCTGGGCAGCAATTTTCAATATAAGCCCCACCTAAAAAAAATTTAAGGTCTGGGGCTATGAATTGCCCTATTTGCTCTGACATTTTCTAATTATGAGTAATAAAAAGAATGCACAGATTCATCAAGTATCTGTTTAGGTATTCATAATAAAAATAATGTACCTTTGCAATTTTATTTTATTCTTTTGTGATGCAAAAAAAAAAAAAAAAACTGGTAGTGATATAAATTTACTATATATTTATGTCAAAATGCGACTTTATGTGATGTGGCAATATTAATGTAAATAATGCATGTTTTAGTATATTTATTTCTAAGAATTTGTAACACATAATAAACATTTTAACTTTCTGCACTCTTTCTCCATATAAACTGTAATGATACAAAATCTCATCTGTCTCCATGCACTCAATATGCTTAAAAATGAGTACACATCACAGATTACTTATGAAAATATTGCTAAGTTATGTACTTCCATTTAACAATGCTAGATAATGAGTATAAGTCACCATTTCAAGCCTATCATGATTACCATAATATTGGGTGAAAGACATAAAATGTTTATACTGAAAAAATAAGTATGTAGTTAGTTATCACTTATTGATTAAACTAAAAACATATATATGATAGTTTAAAAATATATTTATAATGCTTGCTCTCCTTCAACCATCTCTTTTAAATTTAGTAATTCAAATTGTCCTGTGCCTTTAGTTTCTGTTCTGACCATATCATCTAAAATTCTGAAGTTACCAGGATCTATCAAACATATTATATTAGCTGTGCCAGATTCCCAGTTTTCTTCTTCCACAGTCATAGCTAGCTTGACCACTTTATCCTTGGTTTTCCTGGCATCCTTGCCAGTCAACAAAATCCTGACCCTCATTTGTGCTCTTTCTAAGGGAATCTCTTTCTTTAACAGCTGTATTACTTCAAGTGCCTGTTGCTTAGCATTTTTATTGACATTGACAGAAAAATGGATGTCTTTCATTGCTTTTTCAATTATAGATACAGGATATGGCCTTTTTGTTTCAGGATTGACGCATTTATCTGCAACTGTTGTAGCAATATCTTTAAATAAAGAATCTATTTGAGAGTGTCGTTCTTTGTCTGAAACCTGAAGTTCCCCTTTTTCTAAGATTTCTTTACATATTTCTGTAAGGTCCTCCTTTCCAAACACTTTTACTAAATCTTCTTTTTTTGCTACTTGACCTTTGGAAACGTTTGTAAACACTGTATGAGTTTGAAGGACTTCATCAATATCTTTCTCACTGAAATAAACCACAATTATTAAAATATTTTTCAAAATTATGCACAGTAGGTTATGCTTTTATTTAAAAAAATTAATCTGTCTTACACTTTATTTCGCCACGATAATACTTTATTCCTGTAACATGCTATTTCAAATCTTTTACCAGCTTTCTTTAACCTCACTATTGCGACGTTTGTTAAACGTATTTGGTTGGTTGGTGTAAAGATTTTTGACATGGTGATAACAATTTTACTAACGAAGAACTACTAATATAGTTTTCATATAATAAGTGAAAGATAAAAAAGAGAAATAGTGAACAATTTTCGGAATCTTTACAACTATAATCAGTGATCATTGACCATGACTCGACTTGACTTGGAGATTGGAGACAAATTGGAGGCTTGACAATCTTGACATATAGGTGACATAAACAATAACAAAATACTGACATAGACTTTTTTGGGATTTCATGACCTGTTAACTAAGACGTTTTGGTTAAAAAATATTTTTAATCTACGACGCTAAATCGACGGGGTGTTATAAGTTAGACGTAACTGTGTGTGTATGTGTGTGTGTGTGTGTGTTAGTGTGTGTGTGTGTGTGTGTGCGCGCGTGTGTGTGCATGGCTGCTGTGGCATCGTAGTGCCTGAACGGATGAACCGTAAAACCGAATAACTATAATTTAGTCAAATAAACCAAATGGTTACTTTTGTTAAAATGAAGGGTCTTTTTTTCGAAAGTGTCTATTATTGGGTTAGTGTCCACTATTGGTGCTTTTACCTTACTCAAGAATATAAAAAAGTAATGTTTAGATCTGTGGTTAAGGTTTATTTCTCTCTTTGGCTGAAACATTATCTGTATTTTAACTGACTTTAATCTTATCTGTGGCTGTGCTGTGTCAGACGCAACGCACGACGTGTATTTCTAGAGAAGTTGGCCGTCATTTTGTTATATTTGTGTATTTTTTCAGCAATTTTATGTGATTAATCATTAAAATGGCGAAATTGGTTGATATATATAACAGCGAAAAAGAACCTGTGATAAAAAGACGGCAATTGCCGTTAACTATCTATGAAAATCTTACTGTAAGTGGTTTTATGCACTTTGACATTACCACAAGCGTAGATAATCGAGGATGAAATAAATGGAAATTATTTAGTCATTCTTGTGGCATATAATTTTTAGAAATTCATGTAGTAATATTGTGTTATTTTCTATGCAGATAAAGATATAGTCAGTTGTTTGATAAATCTTCTAATTAGTTAGAGTTCGTTGATTTCCATCATGTAATGACGTCTTGCTAATGACCTTATTTTGCGAAAATATTCCTTTGTTGATTACTAATAAATATAACTTTTGTTGCAGATGATCATGGATTTAAACACAATGGGTCTAATTTGTGATAATCCACAAATTAAAGGTCGAGAATACGAAGAGTTCATGCGCAAATATAGGATTTTAACCACTGATGAATTGAAAGCAGCTCTCAGAGTCGATGCTTCTGATATATTTAATGTTTTAAATCAAAGCATTCCTTGTGTAGGCTGTCGAAGAAGGTATTGTACCCTATAGATATGGAAAACTTAGTTACAAAACTTTGTAGGTAGTTGTTGACATGTTTTAGCTAGCTAGTTGTCATATTTTTTGGTAAATAATTAATTTCTCTGTCCTTGATTTGTGGACACTATTCACTTAATAACAATGGTTTTTATCAACTCCAGCTAAAATGATTATAAAACTTTAGAGAAACCTTGTCAATTTCTATATTTAATCTGCATTACTTGCAATTTTGAATGTCTGATTCTATCCTCGCACCTTTTGTGACTACTATCACTAAACATTTCACAAGAAAGGTTTCACATGCCTTTTTTAGGGAGCGATAATTTCTAAGTCGTGGAAACCTGCCTTAAAAATTTCACACAGAATTGGCAAAATAAAGTAACTTTGAACTATGTATGTACACAATGCTTAATTATTTCTTTTCAAACAATGATCAACTTTTATAAAATGATCTTTGTGATAATTAATTTACTGCATTACCAAAAACGTGATAAGAGATTCACAGGGCTCACTTAAACAAATATCAATGTTTGAATAAAGTGTTGTGGCATCTGAAGAGCTGTTGTGTTTGTCAAGGTTTACTAAACTAGTCAGCTATTATTGATGTACGATGTCACTGTTTTTGGTGGAATTATTAGGTGGCAGTTATGTTTTATGCTACTCTTCCTCTTAAAACTACTGAGCTCAGTAAAGGAAAACAATTATTACACAATGTTTGTCAATGCAAGCAAAATAAATCTACTTATCGTGAATAATCGGGATCTTTTTGCAAGCCCACTTCTGTGCAAGCATGATCACTTCACTTCGCATCTATGAACTAATAGAATGTGTTAGGAGATAGTTTATGTAATTGTTGATACTACCCAAAATCTTTATGATAGGCACTAATCCTGTAAAACCTTATTTTAAAAAAAATATCTTGCTACCATAACAAATCAATTTAAACTATCATTCATTGATTCAATCTCCTTACTCTTATTTCAAGTCCAATACCTGTGTTCACCCCACACGTGTTACACTATGATGTCTCTGCAATAGGGTAGTTTCCAGAGTCATCAAATTCTTACTAATACTACTTGATGTCTTAGTATTTTATCTAAAAATATGCATAGTAAACTAAGATATTACCTAACTAAACTGAAACTATGACTTTTCATTATTGTTATTCCCAAAATAGGTCAAAATCCTGAGATTGTTTAAATCGAAATAAAGCAAAATTTACCACTTTTTAGGATCTTCATTAAATTTCAAATCAATCTTATTATGCACTGTATACATGGATACGCATGGTAGATTGAGATAAATGTGACATTCTTTTGCACTCCATAGATTTTCACTAAGCGCCAGTGGGCTGTGACGTCACCATGTGCCACGATTTTGTAAGGAACGTTTTCGGGCGGCTTGTGATATTGAATTTTTAAATCAAATATCTTTAAAACTATTTGTCACAAGAAAATTTCACTTTGATAGTTCATTTACATTATTGTAAAATGTACAGTTTACGATAATAAAAAAATAGGACAAAACGCTAATATGGATGCAGTTTTGAACTATTTATGGACAAACTATTTATGAAATATATTCTAAAGGATAGGAATCATGTTGAAAAAGTAATTCTGACTAATAATTTAATTTTTGGTTAAACCATCTTGTCACAAGCACAGTAATTTTTCTTAAAAGGAGGAAATGCATATATTAGCTTAGATTTTTTTTAAATCAATAGGCTAGGGTAACTCCTAAGTATTTATAAGGCACGCCTGTCAGTTACAAACTGAAAGGCTTTAATAAAAAAAACTGTTATAGAATAAATGATTCAAAAACTAAATGAAAGTAGTTCATCATGGCTAAAATGTATCCCTTCCTTTATCCCCTGTTCATTTAGAACATTTTTTGGAACAATATTTACTTATAAAATCCTTTAAAAAGATAAAATCTAACTTATCAAGACAAGACTTTAGGTTTTATACTTTACAAAATAATGAAGTTTTAATCACATGAATGCATAGTTTTTCTCAAATTGAATTGATGATATGGTTATCTTGAACACAATTATTATTAATTATAAACACATTCCATAATAATTTATAGTGTTATTTACATAATAAACTAGAATCATCCAAGGTTTCACCCACATCAGTCTATGTCAGTCATCAGTCTAGTTGCTCTCTGAGGGAATTCACAGATACCGCTTTAACAATCATATGCTATAAGTAAAGTTGTAATTAAATTGCCTACTCTTTTGTATTAGGGTAACCTGTAAAAATAGATGTAGATGAGAAAATAAATAAATAAATGTCAGTCTTGAGACCGTGGAAATATCAGGGGAAACACAATTTTTTTTTAAATTAATATAGTCAATTGTTCTATTATAATATACAATTACTTACAAATTAATATAAAACTATGCTAACTATACATTAATTTGTAAGTAATTGTATATTATAATAGAATATTTTAGTATATTATATGTATATATGTAAGTCCCTATACCATAATTTACCTACTTTTTACTTCTATTTTAAATTTACTTAGCGGCATGTAAATCAAATCCTGAGGAATTTTATTATATTGTTCTATGGAAATAAAGTTTGAGTGTGGAGGTTGTGAAAATGGCCACTATGCAGGAGGTTCGATCGCCACTCAGTGCTAATATTTGTATGCATAAATATAGGTATTTACATTGGTCTTGTTGTGCCTCAGAGAGCGTGTTAAGCCATTACCAGTTGCCACATCTATAACATCTATAGCATGTTAGTTGAAGCACTAAAAAAGTTTAACAACTGGTCTAGCTGCAATGCTTCGATATCGCCTTTGGATTGTGGAGGTCCGATGGCAGTTGCTTCACGCCAAATATCGAAAAAATTCCCAGTTAGACTGGTAAAGTGGACTCCGGGCTCGGAGGTGAAAGCGGAGGCGAGTAGGATTAACATTAAGACGAAGAAGAAGAAATAGAAGGATAATTTGAAATTAATGATTGTTTATTATCTTTCAGCGTGGAACGCCTATTTTATCAGCTATGTAAATCAGGTCACCCCACATTAGATCCATTGGTATTGACACCAGATGAAATAATGACAATTAGGGAAGATAAAATCATACATCCACAATCATTAGCCACTTTACTAAATGGTCACAGGTATGTATGATCATAATTCTAAGAGTAAGTGTACTGTAATATTAGTATGTATGATCAAATGAGATGATTGCCCAATCTCAGAATAGTTATAATAGAGTACCAATGTATTGTACTAGCATTTTGTCATGATTTTATTTATACAATAGTCTTCCATGATATAATTTTGTAAGCACATGTTCGTCAATTGTCAATGAAGTAGTATTTTGTGTTGCATATCTGCTCTCTGGTCACTAAATTATGAAGAGTTCTTTCAGTCCGCTTGCCTTCCACCTTGTGTGTTAATTTTAATAAAGAATCCTCCCCATTGTTTTAACTAGGAAAGAGAAATTATATATATAGAGATATATCTGAAGGATTTTGCCTCTTGACACAACACAAATAATGTATTTATTTATTGTATTCTTTATTGTACGCCAATATTCATATTAAGGAAATTGAGAAGACAAGAGCAGTACAAAGGGCGGCCTTATCGCTTTACACAATTTCTTCCACGCAACCTTTGAATTTACTATGATTTAATTTGGTTATATAATATTTGTTAAATTCTTCATCTGAGCATACAAAGCTTCCACTTTGGAGCCTGTAGCACACTCTCCTACTCCTCATAGGTTTGACCCTAGGAACTCAACCACATTTCTGCCCCTAGCCACTCTGTGCAGTCAATATGCACTTGCTTTTATGGCCTCCATATCCTACTTTAAAGTTTAATGCCCAAACTATGAATATCAAACTTTTATATTTGACCCCATAACTTTATTTACAGTACAGGCATAGAATGTCTAATACTCAGTCAACCAAGGTGGAAAAAGTCGCAACGTTGTACCCTACACTCGCTGGAGGCGGGGACGGCGCGCGGCTGGGGCGCGGCGACCGGCGGCGCGGGCGCGGGGGGCACGGGCCCGGGCGCCGCGTGCGGCTGGGGCTGGGCCGCGTGGGGCTGGGGCGGGCGGGCCGCCTGGCGCGCCGCCTGGGACGCCATGCGCGCCTCGGCCCGCGACCACGTCACGCTCGTACACTTTAACACGCTGCACGACACGCTCCACAACTATCTAAGGAAACATCGGTTTTGTGCCGATTGTAAAACTAAGGTGAGATTTTGGAAAGCTTTATTTATGATGTCAATTGTGGATTTTGGAGATCACAGCATTAGTTCTGGTTGAATCCAAAGCTTTTAATTTGTCCGACTCTTGCCGACCGACTTCGATCCAATTTCGAAATTAATCCATAATAATATTATAAATGCGAAAGTAAGCAAGAGTACGCAAGATATCGCCTTGAAATTTGGTATAGGGGGTAGGTTACATCTTGAGAAAAGACATAGGCTACAGCTAGTATTGAAAGATCTAGACTGATACAAATAGACAGTCATGCATATAATTATTTGTACAGCGCGGGGACCGCACCCGCGCTCTCTGAAATAGCTGTCGATCGCCCCATCACCCATCGGGTAAGGTGAATAATATGAAAAATCTTCTATGGTTAGTAAATACAGTATTGTAGCAATTTGTAATATACAATACTGTATATTATCACTTTACTTCATTGATAAGGATAACACCTTCAACTATTTACTGCTATCAGCAGACATTTTGCATAAACATCTCAGTTTTGATATTGTTTCATTCCAAATGTTATTTATCTTCTGCTATATTTTCTATTTAAGTTTTCACTGGATAGCAAAAATGCCTTCAGTGTTCTGCATTAGAAATAAGCGTCAAGTCGAGTCTTCAAATTGAGCTAGTCCTAATTTAATAAGTTTAAAAACCTTGAGTTCTTCCAACTCTAATTACGACCAATGATGTCATTATTCTGATTGACGTGATTGCTCATATAATGTGTGAGGGTTTGGCAATACAACATTCTGTATGGACAATGCTTAAGGACACTTCATGGTCTTTAAAAATAAAACAAAAATTCAACTTCCATCCCACTAAATCCAATTTATTGTCAAGTAAAAATGCTCATCATTCAATCAACAACTCTGGTTTGACAAGAACAGGCTAAGAATTTGTTGGCACCTCAGTAGACACTACAATTCAACTCTATGAATGCGGTCGGAAAATATATTTCTGCTTGCAGATATTACTGTTATGAGAGTGATGTATTGGTTATGCAATAACTATTATATAATCTGCCTGTAGTCCTATCTCCTGTGCCTCCTTTCTATGACTTTATCTAAAGCAAGAATGCTAATTTGCCATCTATTGTCGACAGGTTTTAAGAGCTTACCAACTTTTAGTTGAAGAGAAAGAACCACAGAAAGAGAAGGGTTATGTCGGGGCATTATATGGTGGTATCAAAAGATGTCTCTTGGACAAGCATTTACATTTGCAAGCCAAAACAGACTACATAGCACACCTTATAGCAAGAGCAGAGCCAGAACTACTCGGTAACCACAGAGAGAGACATGCGAAAACACTTGAAATTGCACAAGAAGAGGTCAGTATCCATGTTATTCATTTTAACTTAACACATGGTACTATAGAATCCAGTTTATCAAGCCTGAAGAGACTCATTTTAACGAGTCATTAGTGTCTTCATAGCAATTTGGTAGGCGAAGCAGGTATATGTATAATATATTTAATATCAAAGAATCAATTTCATTTATTCAGTTTAGACACACAATGAATGCAATGAATGATATAATGAATGTCAAAATTTAACAATTATGCCAAGAAATAATATATTAAATAATGTAAAAATAAATCATTTGAAAATGATTCTTTTACTGGTTCAGTAGGTTAGTTCTACTGAGAAGATACCAAGGAGAACTATATTAGACTAGATTATCTTTCTTTTTTAAATTTGCTTTAGTTTACAATATATTTTGTACCAGCAAGGAAGAGACTTATGTTGACCACGCATTTACATCATCAAGAAACTTATCTACTTTATTAGTAACCTTTGTTTATTAAAGTTTTTTTCACTTCTAATTTAAATTTGTTTAGTGGCATTTTAATCAAATCGACGATATAGAACCTGTTTATAATGTTCTGGTATGTTAGAAAAAATTATAAACAAATATCATTGCAGGTACTCATTTGTCTGGGCATATGTATTTATGAGCGACTTCAGCGCATATCTCTAAGGCTACGTGAAGAGGAAGGCACATGTCAGACCCTCGCAGCAGTCGCTGTGGAGGCCTTGTATCGCAAATTCGAAACTGCCGTTGAACATAAGACTGGAGTGTCGAAGTTACAACTTCTTTATGATGAAATCACTCAAGAGGAGTTGACGAGACAACAGAGAAAGGAACAGAAGAAGCTCAAACGACGTAAGAAGAAGGAACGGCAGGCCGTTGAGAGCAAATGCAAGGTAACATAAATTAACTCATTCAATAAACTTATGTTATGTAGGTAATATATTTTTTAGCTTTTAAATTTAAAAATATGTACGCTATATAAAAATATGGAGCCTCATAGTTTAGGTATGTACCATCTCATTGAGTAGTACATTGAAACCTGATCCCCAAAGAGGCAAAATTTCTATTCTTTTTTTAGGGCGACTATTTAAAATAGTATATAATAATACGCCTTTATTTTCGGATATCGACATGTACAGTTTCAAATTGAGACGATAGTTATATAGTTTAGTTGTCGATATCCGTTTGCCAGTTGGCAAAGGCCTCCTCCAACGCCTTCCACCCCTCTCTGTCTCTTGCCAGCCTGGTCTAAGTGGGGCCTGCCGTGACTTTCACCTCATTCTCCCACCTCTTGAACTGGTGGCCTCCATTTCTTTTCCCATCCCTTGGGTACCAGTACATGCTTAGGACGACTACTCAGTGTTCTTTATTTAATTTTTCTGGTTTCCGGAGCACTACTCGCGAAGTCCGCGGCTACAGATTCGTTCACATAATGTGATCTATTAAAAGTATATTGGTTGACGCCATCTTTTCAATGTCTACTAGTGATAATATTGATAGTAGTTATAAATTTTAAATATCCATAAATTTTTTTATAGGAAGCAGATTCCGAAGAGCCAGATGAGAAATGTCAATGTGAGGAATGCTTATTGGAAGAAAGAGACACGCCGACTGACCTACTTTCCCCGCGAGACTATATCCACCAGCATTGTTACGAGGCCAGCGGGGACGGGTGTCAATCTTGTCAGGAAGACACTACTAAACGTCGCTCACCTAAAAAGACAGCCAAAAAACGGGCCAAAAATGGCAACCTCTCACCTAATGAGCATTCTCAAGACTGTGGATATTCATCTGGGAATAATGGAGGTTGCTGTGAAACTATGTCTGGTTCTTCTTCTCTTATGAGCTCACCTGAAGGTTCAGAGGTGGCCTGTTCAGAAGGGTTCTGTAATCATGAGAGAGGCGACTGTTTAGATTTGGCTAAGAATGATAAGACTTTATGCTCCGGTTTTCCATTATCTTTACAAGAAATGTTAATGGTGAGTTTCTCAAAATATGTTACTATTCTAATTCTTTTTAATATGCATCATAACTCTTGTGTCTTTCGTTTTTAGGACACATGTTCATCAGATGAAGAACAAGATACCAGTTATATTCCTATAGAAGAAGTAATGGAATTTAAATCACGTAGAAATATTACTGAGAAAAGACAGGAGTTAAGACAGAACCTCCGCCAAAAATTCGCCCAGTTGTGCGTGAACACACCTCAGATACAGCCGCCACAGCTGAAACAGGAAAAGCATCCTGTCTAACCACTACTGCCGAACTGCCGTATCATTCAACTGCACTTTGTAAACCATTCAGTTTATAATACAGTTATACTCGTACTATAGTCCGCTTTCTTATTCTGTAGCTGAATAATTAAACACCGTAACTGCATTCGTGTCAAGAAATTCAATGAACATGGAATGGAATGATAGACAATGAACATGGTACTTCAAGCAGCCTAAGAAAATATCCCACAGCATAATGATGCAATGCAAAAGAGATTATTAGTAGATCTCTGAATGGTTGTTAAATCTGTGACAAATGTACTCATAATGGATATGTGGGATTCAATATATTTCAATGTTCACAATGTCTCTGATTCAGGAATAAGTTTCTCTGATATATATAATTACTATGGTGAACTGTTTATTATATTCAATATACTTACTCAAAATTGAATATTATTAGGTAATCAGTGTGTGATAACCAGACTGATATTAGAGTATGTAGCAATAACATTTTGGAATATGTCCTTTTGTTTTAAAGTATGTCATTTACAATTTAATGTGAAATGTGTTCAATATTCCGTAAATTACGCCACATATGGTTTTTTAATCTAAAGTCAACTTATAATCTCACTTTCCAATATGTATGTTATCATAGTTCAGTACGACTATATCAAATATTTAATACAAGTTTGGTTTAACACTTGATTACATAGTGGCTACACCATAACAAAATTGCAAGTGCAAGCTTGAATGATTCCAATAATACAATGGATTGACTGGATAAAAACCAGCATTTAATATATTTACTATTTAAATTGTTAGAAGGCTTAGTAATGAAGTATTTAAAGTAGCATTTTTTGATCAAATTATTTTATTTCAATGCTTTACATAATCCAACGTTAAGTGGTACACAATGAACCATTGCTTGTTATCAAGAAATTGGAAAAGCAAGAGGTCAAAGTTACCTTGGGGCTATTTTGCCATTGTTATTAAAGTCAGAAAACATTTGTAAACTCAGTTTTAAATATACTATATAATACAGTGACAACATGTTTTATTTTCACTTATAAAATTAAATATCTACAATCAAGCACTTATATAAATAACTTCAGAGATTTAATCTAAATGCATTCACCGATACATAATGTAGCATTAGTACCACCAAAACCAAATGAATTTTTTAATGCTATTTTTCTTTTTACTTGCCATGACCTTGGTTCTCCAACAACATAGTTCAAGTCATCCACAGGTTCCTCTAAATTGATTGTTGGTGGCAATACTCCATGATAGCATGCTAGTGTAGTAAACAGTGCTTCTAAATTACCTGCAGCCCCTAACAAATGTCCATGGGCACCTTTAGTTGATGAAATTTGTATATTTGAACTGTGCTCTTGAAACAATTTTTTAATTGCTGTTGCTTCAATGCCGTCTCCTATAGGAGTGGATGTTGCATGAGCATTTATGTATGTAATATCACGTTTGTCAATACCACTATCCTGCAATGCACGATTCATAGATAACATAGCACCACTTCCGTCATCCCTAGGTGCAGTAATATGAGCAGCATCACCTGACAATCCATATCCTAAAATTTCTGCATATATCTTAGCATTTCTTTTTAATGCATGCTCATATTCCTCTAAAATTAAAATTGCTGCTCCCTCTCCCATAACAAATCCATCTCTTTTTTTATCGAATGGTCTGGAAGCTTTAGATGGTTCAGCATTGAATGATGTGCTTAGTGCTCTTAATCTACAAAATCCTGCTATGGCAAGTGGACTTATACAAGCTTCAGCTCCTCCACAGACCATGACATTGGCATCCCCATTTCTGATAAACCTGAAAGCATCACCAATTGAGTGGGCACCTGTGGCACATGCAGTTGAAACTGAATGGTTGGGTCCCCTAAATCCATACTTTATGCTGATATGTCCAGCTGCCATGTTTGGCAAGATCCTTGGCACAAAAAAGGGACTGACTTTGTTGTAACCTAATTTTAAGGCGTCGTTTGTGTCACATACATCTTTCAAATCTATCATACCCATTCCTATGGCTACTCCTGTGACTTCCTTATCGCTAGGAGATTCTGGCAACCAATTAGCATCTGCTAGTGCTTCTGCTGTTGCAACGAGAGCCAAGCATGTAGCAGGAGCCATAGACTTTAAGTTAGACTTTGTAAGTGCCGATGATACTTTATCATCTTTAGGTATAACACCAGCTATTCTGCACGGCAACTTGGAATAAGCATCATCTTGCAAGGAGACTATGCCACATTCGCCTTTCAGTATCTTCTTCCACACCAGATCAGTGCCTGTTCCAAGAGGAGATACAACTCCTAGTCCAGTAACAACTACTCTGCGAGATGCAACTCGTGAATAATATCTTGATTGGTAAATTAGGTTTAAAGTCATTGTGTTATCGATATGATAATATTATTTAATATATAAATAACAATTATGATTTACATAATATAATTATTCTTTATTTTTTATGTTGAAAATGGTTTAAAAATATAATGTAAACAAATAATATTGGCTGACAGATGACACTGACACAGTGCAGGCGACAGGTGACAGACTGACACCACCGTACATTCGAGGAGCATGCTTTTAGTATTAAGTACGTATGTACCTTTAGTAAATTTGTTATGAAAATGAAACTTGTTAGATGCTAATATAGCTGATAACTAATAAGTAAAAAAATAATACAAAACTGTCATAAATATTGGTTAGGCCGTTTCTAAGAAGTTTGGTTACAAGATTTGTCATATAAGTATTTACACGTAAATAGGTATAGTGGTATTAGGTGAGTATTATTTTATCTACTTACTTGCAGAAACACAAACCTTCGTCCAATACAGGTAATATTTTTTGTGACATTCCTAGCCTAGCACATTTTTATCTACTTGACGTCGAGACAACGTCGAAGGTATTTTATGATTGAACAATGGAGTTGACACAAGTCAACACAACAAATGGTTATGCAATGATATTACATACTAAAAAAGTACATACATATAATATCATTGTGGTTATGTGTTTGCCTGACTGTGCCCTCTAAAATCCAACCACACGTCCTGATCGACCACCTGAATCTCGTGGAGGGTGGACACACGGCAACAAATTTACTGGCGTGGCTAACTTGGCTCTGGTGAAATTTCTTAAAAAACTTGACATTGGCGTCTCGCCATTAATAATTTTATAAACATTTACAATTTACTTGATATTGGCAAAATTACAGCGCTTTGCTGAAGAGACCATTAATAAATGAACATTGAATTGTCTGACTGCCCCAAAGTGGTAGTATACTTATATACTCTTTTTATTTGTGGTTACTATAATTTATTGAATTGAATTTAAATAACATGTAAGTAATAAGATATACTTAAACTAATATTTACAAGAATATAAAATAGGATACAAAAGGATCAAATTAAGCATCGAAAAATTCCTCCCCATCGATGTCGACTGGTAATGTGCCCAAAAGGCTGGCGGCATTGCCCCGTTGGATGGCAATGCCAATCCGTTGAGCGAAAAAGAGACCAGCCCTTTGGTCACGCGAAGCATCGACCAGTCGTTTTGCTATTTCTTTGTATAGCGACCGTGCGCTCGGACCCCACGAACCCAGTATTTCAACCCCAAACGGCTCAAATATGTAATTGTAATGTTATCATATTTTCGCCGTTTGAGGGTCTCAGCAGATGCCGCAGCAGCACAAGTGCAATCCGTCGTACTTGGAAGATGGGAAGGGGCAAGGGTGTCGAAGCATTTTGCGTCCCACACCAAAGGCTTACCCATCTTCCAAGGCATCAAAGACATACCGTCCGGTCTCTTGGCATCGTTGCGCACCAAGCCAACTGGTTCAAGTATAGCTGGAACACCAGCGGTGACAAGAGCCCGGCGGATAATATCATTTAGATGTGCATGACGTGACATGCGGCCTGCGCTCCTGCCGCATGATAGGCCGTGATGCCCAAGGCTGTCGACTGCCTCACCACAGTGACATCGATGAGGAGAAACACAGGGAGCACCCAAACGAAGACAGGCTGCAATTCTAAAAGTCGTGTCGTCCAACATGGTGCCAATGTTGGACGACGGAAGGGCCTGAAGCCACACACCAGATTCCCACTCTCCCACAGCCAGAAAGCAAGTAGGTACGCTCTGCAACATTAGAGGACGTATTCAGTAACTGTTGTCGTAATATGCTGCAAAGCGGCTCATCCCACTGTCTCTGGGACCCTAGGTTGGTGGGCAAAACATTTTCCAAGCATTTATAGCTTCAGCTTTGCCTGGCACTTCGGAATAAACCAGTGTGGGTATCAAGATTTTCCTGGTTAATTCCTTTGTGCCATGAATCGAAGCTAAAACGCTGGTAAACTTACATCAGAAATTTTACGAACACCGAGCCCACCCCAGCGCACCGGGAGCGATGCTTGGAGCCAGGCTCGGTCGATCAAATCTACATTCAAAATTTTAGGGTATTTTGAATTATTTTGTCCAACTTACCTAAAAGTGCCAAATATTTAAAAAATTGTGATGTTTAGAACAAAATGTGGTATAAAAAAATGTCAGATTCTTTTAGTAAACGTCACTATATCAACTGTCAAAGTCATCTATGGTCAACGTCAACAAAAGTAAAGTAAACATTTAGCGAAAGATGTGATCTGTGATGAAAATGGACTTTCGCAATAACTTTGGCAAAAATCACAATCAAAAAGTTGAACTCTAGTTATAGGTTTATAGAAAACAAACTTATTGATAATAGTTATATTGTACTATACTTAATACTGTCAAAATTGCGACGTTTGCGCGATCATCATCAGAAAATAATTAACGGAAGCTGAACTAGATAGACCGGTCACCCTGTGCTTATGTTATTTGAATGTATTTAAAGCTCACTGTTTGATTTGAAGAAATTATAATAACATATTCTACACAACAATACATAATGGGTCTAAAATATTTATTCAGTTTTAAAACCACACTAATGGCTGTAGCAGTTATGATAGGCGCAATATTGTACTATGAAGATTTGAAAATTTATTTTAACTCTTTTGCAAAAGATACTGAAGTTAAAGGTGTATACTCTCAAGCAAAATTAGCTCAATTTGACGGAGTTACGCATAAAAAACTTTATTTAGCAGTATTAGGAACAGTTTTTGACGTCACAAAAGGCAAGAGACACTATCAGAAAGGTGCTGGATATCATTATTTTATAGGTACCTAAGTTTTTCATTTCTTAACTTTCGACAGATACAAACTAAATTGTACATATTATGAATTTAATGGCTACTGCCAATCTAGACTGATTTTTTTTAAATAAAGATGTTTTCATGTACAACAATTAATATTTCCAGGTAAGGATGGTTCTAGAGCTCTGGTTACAGGAAACTTTAAAGATGAAAGTCAAGAAAAGGATCATGTTATGGATTTATCTTGCAATGAGTTGTTTACATTACTTAATTGGAGGAATACATTTAAACAGAAGTATACTAAAGTAGGTGAGTCCCAAACAAGGATAAATACATTACATAATTACTTTATTTGTACATTTCATTTCTTCTTGGAAATTTATTTGTAATAGCTATCTGAAGGTCAATTCTCCAAATATAAAAAGATGTTGTCTCAATTGATTGGACTCCATCTCTCAATTGTTAGGTTCAGCAAATACTTTAAAATTAGGTAAATTTTAGCCATATCTGTCCAATCACAACATATGTAGTAACAAACTGGCCAGGAAAGGAAAACTGACCATCCTTACAGTTAATGCAAATGTGTTTAAAATTTAAATTAGAGTGAGTTTATTTGAACATTTCAATGTAGTCCTAGTTAGTAGTATTAGTAGTTTTAATGTAGATATATATTTATCAACTTAAATGTCACAACATTCTTTTGAAGCCTCAAATTAATATAAAGTCAAATTACATTTTTAATCAATTAACCCACCTGGCGGAATAGTCCCACTGGATAGCAATAGCCAACCTTTGCTCCAGGTTAAAGGTGGCATGTGATGGAGTCACTATTTTTGTCTCCTTTTTGTTTTTAATTTTTTTTAATAATCATTTATTTAAATAACATAATACTAAGTATTGATTCGTTTACAGGTGTCTTAGCAGGAAGATTTTATGACAAAAATGGGGAAAAAACTGCTTATACTAAGGAACTCAAGATCAAAATAGAACAATGTGAAATAGAAAAAGCAACTGCTAAACAGGAGGATTTAAAGTATCCACCTTGTAACATAGCTTGGAGCGAGGCTGAGGGTACTAAAGTGTGGTGCACAACATCTAGGTATCTCTTATTAAAAATACCTAAACTCCATTCCGTTTAGTACTTAACTAAATGTAAACAATTGTTGTGTCTTTTTAATGTGCTTTCTCACTCTCAGTTTATTAATATTTTTCTGTTTAAAAACTCATTTTAAAGACCAGAAACCCAAATTTAACCACTAGTTAGTTAGTTAGCATAGTTTAATTGTTTAAATAGTTTGTGGTTTTATAAAAATTTGGTAAAAGATTGTTTACCTTTAGTTAAGTACCTAACCAAACGGAGAATAAATTTTGGTGTCTATGTAATGACCATAAATTTAAATGAGATAGATATATTATGCTATCCCAAAGTAAAAAGTGTACTGCTTTGTATGACAGCAGTCATACCTGGTTCTCATTTCAACTCACTGACTAGTGCATGTCCTGTTAGCTTCTGTTGCACTTGCATTGAGGCTTTTTACCAGATTGTCAAATAAAGATTTTATTTATTTATTTATGTATGTATTATGTATAGATGGTAATTAGCCTATAGTTTTGTGTGATGTTTTTTAAAAGCCAGTGTATTTAACTCATTATTAGAAGTTCATTTAGGTGTCTAATATTTGTCTGAACAAAATGAATGTTAAGTTTGACATAATAAAATATATTTTCAGTGGCGGTGTGAGGCGTACATGGACAGGAGTACCAAGACAGTTGTATACTCCAGGAGTTGAGAAGCCTCGCTGTATTTGTTTGAATATGAATGAACAAGATATCACTTCAGGCCTAGTTAAAGAATATGACAATTGTCCTAACACATCAACTACATGTGTGATTAAAACTTAAGAAAATATTTTATTTTATTTTTTTAATGCATTCCATCTATTTTTCTTAGGAAAAGGAATCAAATGTACAAATGAATCTCAATTATTAAGTATAAGCAATAAATATTTAATATACTGTTTAAAACTTGTTTTATTTGTAAATTATGGAATGATATTTTCAGATTTAAGGCATGCATATCACTAGCAATGATGATGTTATTATGTGGTTCTTTAGTTATGCAGGGACCACATGCCCAGCACAAATACATAGTTGTGAGTTATGCTTTAACAATATATATAAGCATGTATACAGACAAGCCACAAGATGAAGTATATTTTTATTGTTACACTGCAGTATTTAGAGTGTAATACTGCAGGTAATACAACCAGAAAAATAATCAAATGACATTATGTAAGTTTTGCAATGACTGCCCTCATAAACTTAGAACTATTAACTAAAGATACTGAACTATTGCAAATCCTTGACATAAAGATCCACACTAATAGCCAAGATTTAATGAATTTTGAAGTAGGTTCAATGATAACATCAGAAATAGAATGATTATGAAATTTATTTTATACTGAATTATGATTATGGAAATTGTAATTACCATAGGTAAGTCTTATTATTAGAAATATTTCACATTACTTTATCCTTAGCAGGCAGTAGGGTTTCAGTTTGTACCACTTCATCTAAATCCAAGCATTTTATTGTATTGAGAAACACTTGCATTGGTATTTTCTTTCGATTTAGAAATGATTTGTTCCCCAATAATTTTTTAATCTTAGCTCTACGCTTTTTAATTTTTTCTTTAGTGTATTGATTACCTAGCTGAAACGTGAGAAGTCTTTTCACTTTTCTACCACCTATGAGTACTTCAGTCTCGGTAGTTTGACTTTGACTCTTGGGCTCTTCATAAATGGTCTCAAGAGTCTGGGACAATGTTTTAACTTTTTTGTTCAGATACAATGCTTCGATTTGTTTAGAATTTGAGCTTTCGGTCATAATACGTTTACTAGGTTTCATGTTCACTCTACGATTAGATGATTTACTGGTTTCAGGCATTATAGACTTTCTTTTCCTTAGCACTCTGGGAGCTAGTTCAGGTACTAGAGATTTACTCTCCTCTGCTTCAATTTTAGAATCATCGATCTCCATTATATCTAAATGTGCCATTTTATGCGGCAATTCTAGGTCAACCCTGAAACATATCCAAAGAAATTATTGATATTTATAATCTCCTATAACACATGATACGACAATAATTAAACTTATAACGAACTTAGATGCATCCATGATTGGTAATTGTCAGCTCATTCTTGAAGAATTCAGTATTCATAAAATAAATGCAATATGGAAACAGTTATTCATTTCACCTAATATAGAACTTGTGTATTACTGCAAATATTTCATATAGTCACTATAAATACCTTTGAAAAAAAAAGGGCACTGGACCTACTAAACAGTAATACTGAAAGTACGAAACAGGGAAAGGGCGCCACAGATCAAATAGTTTGACAGTGTGGAGCGTGCACAAAGATAGTTAGTTTATACTTCGGTATCCTATCGTCTATCATCCACTAAAATAAATTCTAATTCTTTTCGATAAATATTTTGGTAGTATTGCCCAGCATTTGTTTAGTAAAATAATTTAAAATAAGTTAAGAGAAACAGATAGTACGTGACTATCGAAACTATAATTTGAGAGACTTAGGAATTTCTTGCTTCTTTACAAATATCTCTTTGATTCATTGAGTTATAATGTGTACGTAGTACATATAACTTTACCTATGCTTTAATTTATGAATAGTCTTTCCTTATTAACCGTTACAATCATTTTTACGGAGACTAAGACCTATATTGTAAAGAGATCCGGGCATAGCTTTATATTGACATTGAACTGGACATAGAACACTCTTAGTAGCACTGGTGAACTTATAACACCTCGTCGTTTTTGCGTCGAGGGTTAAAAACTTAACAAGTAAGTGTCCATTCTGGAAATCAAACCCAAAGCTTAATACAATAATTACCCTCAGCTATCGCTCAATACTGGACACTAAGGTATTTTTATTCATTGTCTTATATTTAGTAAATAATTAGATACATTGTTTATACTTGTATACCTGTGCAGTTTTATTATACTTACGAACATCTCTGGCAGTCGTTACGGATAGCTGTGCTATTGAAAGTTCGACTAGCCTAACTACAAAACTTTGATACTACGTTAATTAGCCGTGGAGGTCAGATCGCAATAGCTATAATAAAAATATCGAATTTCAGCCGCATCAGTTTCGGAAGCGGACCCCAACTGAATTGGTAAAAGGATCGGTGAACGATGATGATCTTAAGGGAAATTAAGTTTAGGAACTAGTCGGTATTTAACTCTCAGCCCTATACCCTCACCTTTGGGTTGTTCCTAGTTCTCCGATTGGTATGTTTTTATAGGAGGAGAGGTTGAATAGAAGTGGCAACCACCGTCATTTTACACTCAGGGTCTATTCATACTAGTGCAGTCGAAGCACTTGGTCTTATATTATACTAGAACCGCGCCGCGGTTTCACCCGCGTAAATCCTGATCCCATGGGAATATCGGGATAAAAAGGAGCCTATGTCACTCACGAAGAATGTAGCTTTCTAATGAAAAAATAATTTTTAAAATCGGTCCAGTACTTTTTGAGTTTATTCGTTACATACAAAATACAAATATTTTATAGTATTAAGTATAGATTAGCTAACTTCTTGTAACGTTTTGTATGTTACGTTCAATGGTCGCTACAGCGTTCCTTTAAATCTCAATCATTAGATTGCATTTTTTAATGTACGAAATTATTATTAATACTATTTTTACTTACAAAATAAATAAAAAAATTCAAGAAAACGTGGTAGTTTATTAAGATTAGATCGAGGCAAAGGAGATGTCCACTTTTTGTATGGACGTTGGTTTTTTATTCCCAAGAAAATTTGCATAATGAATAAAAATAAAACAATAATAGGTAACGCTTATCGTCTGAACAAGGCGTAATCTATCAATTTCTCTTTATATTTGTAAAAATCTCACCCTCAAAGTTAACAAGAAGTTAAACAAAACAGTCTACGAAAGCATAAACAGAACTGCCATCCATCTGTCACGCGTGACGCGTCGGTGACAAGTTGTCAAACTTACTATTTTGATTTTGTCAGGCACAGGCAACAAATGTTTTGTTTGTATTCAGCCTATTAAATACCCCAAACTAATAACGATGTTTTCTCAAAATTGCAGGTACTTAAAATTCCATTTTATAAATAATTTTACACTATCCAAAAATATTTGGTTCATCGCTAATGGATTCGTGCGAATTTAACTTAGGGACCAACTGAAAACACGTCAAAAGAAACACTTGTCGTTTATAACGATTTATTGTACAAAACAATAATACATTAAAATGTACAGGTATGTTTTAACTTTTGGACTCAGGTCCCAAACACAGGACATCTTGTAATTATCCTTCCCTTACAGACACCATATTGCTCGTCGAGGCGTCAGCACTAATAGAAATGACTCGACTCTAGATAAGCAAACTAGATTATAAGATAATAAAAATATAACAATAAATTAATGAGTGCTCTCAACTTAATTAAGTACACATCGTCTATCGCACTGCTTCTGTCGACGGGCACCATGTAGTCTTTAATTAGAACAACGTAATATAACAAATTGATAAAATCTCCTAAGCATACTGTAGTATATACACATTATGAACAACATTATGTCCCCTCTGGTGAACTAGCGCAGGTGAGCAGTGAGCAGTGCCGGGGCGGCGCCCCGCCCCGCCCTCCGCCGCGCCGACCGCCTCGCCCTTCCGCTGGCTGGCCTGTCTAGCCTAGCCTAGTGGTAGTCGCAGTCATAGCCGTGGTCATACGTGACGCGTCTTTTAGTTACGTACACATCTAAAAGCCAATTAACATTACACCGGGAGACGAGAGCGGTAGAAGTAGCAGAGAGAAGCGGGTGAGGAACTATGAATCGGTGGCGTTTACCACTTGTCAATGACCACCTCGTTCGCTGCAAAACAACGAGAGTGTTAGTGACGTAGACGCTCGAGCGGAGGCCGCCGTCCGAACTTACTAGATCTTATGCAGATTATCACAACCGTGTCGTAGTTACTTTAAATGTGTAGTTTCACTGCGGGATCACAACAAACAATGAGTGTTCATGGAATATGTGCGTGCAGTGGCGCTGCGACGGCGTTCCGGCGCTTACAGCTTCCACGTTGGCTGGGCTGGGGGCAGACAACGACAACACCTCGTTAGTGCATGCGGGGGCGTGCGGCCGCCGCGGCCGATCCTGCCGCGGCGTCAACGGGAATAAGTTTTGCAACTCACGCTTCATCGATTGCATTCGCGGTTACTATTATTTCAAAAGATTTCTTCTCTTTTTTACTCCGTAGACGAACGTTACAGCGTCGCTACAGTTGTTTGTTGCAAAGCCCACGTTCAGAATGTAACTTGTGTGTTACACAATGAGACATTTCATTTGCAACTCTTATTATTGTTTGCAAAACTTGTTAACTTAAAACATGTTAGCAGGGAACAGAATAAGTAACAACAATTATGTGTGCAAGGACATGGAGTATCTATATAAGGGGTTCGTGTGTGACTTGCGTACCATACCAGGGAGTGCCATGTAGTTTCGCTACTGGATTATTCAGGGTAATAATTC
The DNA here is from genome assembly GCA_963662185.1 of Eilema griseolum. Classification (NCBI taxonomy): domain Eukaryota; kingdom Metazoa; phylum Arthropoda; class Insecta; order Lepidoptera; family Erebidae; genus Eilema; species Eilema griseolum. The sequence goes on along the minus strand of OY759240.1, from coordinate 20,007,186 downwards.
AAACATTAATAAATTGTTGACTATTTTAATATGTAAAATGTATAAACGACTGTACATTTAAATAAGTTAATCTGATGAATGTAACAAATCCGAAACATTGGATTGGGGGACATTCACAACAAAGGTTTTGAGCATGCCCTTGATTGTGCAGTGTAAATGTGGGATCAGTATTTGGTTGACTATCTCTTTACTTGCGTAGATTTACGAAGGCAATAGGTAGTCATACAATGTTTTGGTAATTACGATATAACTTGTATAGTATATGTGTAAAGTATTTGTGTTGCTAGGAAACAGATAAAATAAATACAGACTTATAACGGTTGTAGACCTCTCAATTGCATCTTGTTTAAAGATCTGAATACACAAGTTTACAAATAAACAATTTAGATATCATAGAATTAATGTTAATTCATCATTATCAGAAAACAGCACTCTTTAAAGTCATAAACCATGCAAAGTTTACATGCAATATTATAATTATAAAAAAAAGGAATTATGTACGTACTGACCTTGTACCACACTTAAGGTTAAACAAATTTTGATTTATGATTTGCATAAAGCTGTAGACACATAGAATGTCTTATTACTTTACGAATCTTTTTCAAGAGTAAATTAAAATTACAACAATTAATTTATATATAAATAAAGTACCATACCGTACACTGGAACACTACCAGATTTAAAGTTCGTACATACATAGACTGTGTTGCTTTATTTCAATATATTATTGTGTAGTATATAAATAAAGTAATAAATAGACACATTTGACACATTACACAAAGATATCTACTAATAAGTATATTGAAACAAGGCTTGACATGAAATAATTCGATGTATTATAAAGGTGGCTAGTGGCGGCAGTGACGGACTCGCTCGTCGATCTACGACAGCGCGAGGCGCCACTGCCGCCACTCGGCAGGTTAGTTCAGCCTAAGGACACATTCATTGTTAATATTAGCTTAGATTAAGAGCGCTTCTCGATACCAATCAGGTTGATAAAAGAAAACAGAAATGCACAAAGGAATGTTAACAAGCGAGCTCAAAGTGAAAGGACAGAGAAGGCATTCTTTAGATAAATCGTACTACCTATGCTGAGAGAATTGTAACCACGTCCCTAATAATACACTTACGATAAATTACACTATACTAACAACGCACATTACTATTAATAGTATGCTTAATAACATGTCTGAAGTCCACAAGGACAAGGTACTGAGCTATGTGCGAGTTCACTATTCTGTTCATTGCGGAGCTTCACCTATTGTTGTATACAAAATGTATCATCAAATGCAATAAATCTAACTTATATAAATACCTTTAAATAAAACCAATTTTTGGTGTTCCATTAGTTAGCATTTATAATGAAGGTGTTCACAGCCACTTCACATCGTGTATAATATTATGTATATGTACTCAGTAAAAGAAGAAATATATTTTTTGAACTCACGCCATTGTAAAAAAATGAGCTCCAAACAATTTATTGTCTCGCACATACAAAATGCATAATCACAAGAGGGGGCGGCCAGTGTAGGGGGGCCGCCGCGCCTCTCAGATCTACTCCTAGCAGTACAGAAACACTACGAGACGATGTACTGTAGAGTTCCGTTTGAGCCGATAGCACCACCGTAGTCGAGTGAGCATCCGGTATAGTTCACTTGTTCGTTCGGTAATAGTTCAATGTCACTACGCGCAGTCCTGCTCGTCCGTCACCGGCGGGGCACGTGCACTAGGGGCGTCACTTCACACACCAGGTGCGCCAGAGTTAGCATTCCAAACTGTTAGGTGACTGTTACTGTGGTGAGCGCAGCTCAAAGTCTATCGGTTTCCACAGTACGATTCCGTGCGCAACCCACGCTCGCATCTCATTGATTTTATAGGAGCAACAGAAAATGATACTGTAACATGAATATGACGGGTGGGTGGCGCAGTAATCGGTAGGAGGGTATTAGATGTGAATCAAATGGGGTGGTGGCACGGCACACGGGGCGGGCCAGCTTATAGGGGTCCGTAGATGATGATGCCAAAGAAGACGGCCCACATGAGCACAATCCATTGCATGCCGTGGAGCCAGTCTACCAGCGAACGCGTCTCACCGTCGGAGATCTTGCGCGCCACGAACTTGAGAACTTCGTCTAGCAGCACCACGGGTATCGAGAACTTCATCACCGTCATCCATTCCTCTATCGACAGGGGGGTCACTTGGAACACGGCCTGCGAACATACCATGCGTGCGAACATTTTATTGACAGTCTCACAGAGGGATGGTCCCTATGTGCTGTTGAAAAGCATCGTAAAATTAGTTACATTTCTTATTTACTAAGATGGTTAGTATGTCTTCAAAACAAGAATAAATCACATGATGTCACTTCCCTAAGAAGTTCTGTAGATCCCTGACAACGATAGTTTTGTGGCTTATTTCTTGTCGTCTCAAAATTACTTTCTTATCAGCAGCAGACTTAATGACTGATAGTGTGGCCTCACCATATTTCCTCTTATCGTGAGTGTGTCTTAAAAGGGCTTAAATTACTCATATATATAATATAATTTGTAGTAATATAGTACCAACTCACCGATAAGACCTCAACGTAGAGAATGACGAAGTGAAGCGTGAAAGAGAGGGCCATTGAGCCCACAAGCCACATGTTGGACCATGGCGGCATGGAGATGAGAGACTGATTCTCTGATAAGCTGTTCATGGCGTTTAACATTTCAATTGTTACTAATACGGAAAGAGCCATGGTCATAGGGTGAGGGTCAGTGAAGATCTTGCAGTCGACGCCCTAGAATTACAGAAAATTAAAAAATATTAATGATGTGCAATATGGTTCACAATCTCCTAAATCAACTTATCTTACTGCCTACTTATATTACAAATATGAAAGAACGAGAATGGATCTGGTTCAGGGATAGTTTAAAGTCTGGAATAAGACTATTATTAACCAAGACCGGAATTCTACACGGCCGTAGAATTCTGGTCTGTACCTGTAATTAAACAAGTATTGAATTACAAGCTAAGGGACAATCTCCACTGAAAAAGCAGCGGTCGTTCAATTTTCACAAGTGAAGAGGCACAATTATTAATAGAGAGAGAAAATACATACTGTAGTATCGCTAAACGATATGAACTCACCTTGAATTCGTCTCCACCACTGAGGCATTGCAAGTGGTGAGTGAGCTGCCAGTAGGTCAACTGAGGTCCGAACGGAGAGTACATGAACCACCAAGAAGCGGCGCCCACAGTGGCGGCACCGACGTATCCACCAATAGCCATGTACCTGTGTCATTTTATATAAAGTTCAATGTCTACCTTTGGGTGTATATGGGGTCCTATCAAGATCAAAATTTCTGGGCCTCAAGCCAACTTTACTTGCAAGTGACTCTGGTGTAGGTATTCCAAGAGTTGGCGTTCGTTTGCAAAATAAATCGATAAAAGAAGGAACAGAAGAGAGAGCAAGATTTGGATGCAACTGGGATTGAGGAAGATGAAGAAGATAGAGAAAGTATTACTATACTTATATCCCATAGGCTAACTCTTACGTCTCATGAGACTTCTCCTCAAGATATAATGTTAATAGATGCACGAGAGATATTGCGTACAATTTAAATATTATTTAATTCTCCCAAAACTGGTACAGCTACGACGTGTTAGCGACTTTTTTGCTTTACTATTAAGATGATAAACACATGACGTAATACCTTGTTATTGTATTATTAAAGTTCTTATAGAACTTATCTAGAATACTGACAACCTGATATTAACTGGTTACCAATGTCTGTTTACAATAGGAACCGAGTGAAAGGTCCATAAACATGTACGGTAAGCTTCAGAGAAAAGGAACCCCCGCGGCGATATTCTTTAAGTATTGAGGGGGTCTGTTTTCTCTGACGCTGTGTGTACAAATGAGTTCATAAGTTTATTATATCCAATGTAGGGGTTGTTCAAGTATTACGTAAGCAGACTTATTACAATTATTTAACCCCCCTTCCGCCTTGTCAGCAAAACTTTAACCCCCCCATACTTACGTAAACATTGGTATCTATATGCATATTTCTTTTCAAGTTTGTTTTTTAGGTTAATATGTGCGTAATACTTGCTATATTATGTGTGAAAATAACTACTGGTTACGTAATGATTACCTAGACCCCCCCACCCCCAAATCATCAAAAATAAGCAATGCAAAGACCCCCTCCCCCTTTAGTGCTTACGTAATACTTGAACGGGCCCTAGAACAAAAAATAAAACTTAAAAATCAATAGCTTAATAATTTGCACTTGGCTAGTGCAAATTATTAAGGTTTTAACACTGAGCATGTCTTAAGTTGAACTGTCTTGGAAACCTTATAGAAAATAATCAAATGTGATTACCTGAAGAACAGCCATCCAGAGATAAGACCTTCATCAGCTTTACGTGGGGGCTTGTCCATGATGTCGAGATCAGGGGGATTGAAGCCGAGAGCGGTGGCGGGCAGACCGTCAGTTACCAAGTTGACCCACAAGAGTTGTACAGGAATCAGAGCCTCAGGGAGACCAAGAGCAGCGGTCAAGAAGATGGATACGACTTCACCAATGTTGGACGAGATCAGATAACGGATGAACTGTTTCATGTTGTTGTAGATAGCGCGACCTGCGGACAATGGTTAACGTTATTTTTGAACAATAAGGAGCGAGAGAATACGAAAAGTGCTTGAGCATCATTTGATTGTACTTGCCTTCCTCAACAGCGGCGACAATGGATGAGAAGTTGTCATCAGCCAACACCATCTCGGCGGCAGACTTAGCGACGGCGGTACCAGAACCCATGGCAATACCGATCTCAGCTTTCTTGAGCGCAGGGGCGTCATTCACACCATCACCAGTCTGTAATGTTACCAACAAATCATGTCAACACTCCAATATTACTACCATGCCCACAAGATCAGTTCCGACCACCACAGTTTATAAACATTATTGCCCTAACGTAAACAGAACGCTTCCAATATGTAATACAATTTGTAAACACGCAATAATATTGGTGAATTGTGTTTTAGTAAATTATGAAGATATCATTTACAAAGTAACATGGTGTTGCTGCCTTGAGTTCATTCAACAACAGGCCTGTTTTCTTAATATTTAGTATTAGTCGATGAATAAATAACAATAATAAATGTAAATTAAATTGAACACGAGATAAACTGGCGATTGACATACCATAGCGGAGATTTCGTTCATGCTCTGGAGGTATTCAACAATCTTAGACTTGTGTTGTGGCTCCACGCGAGAGAACAGGCGGGCCTTGGCACAAGCGGCACGTTGCTCAGAGACGGACAGGTCATCGAACTCGCGGCCAGAGTATGATTTGCCAGTGGTATCTTCTTCCTCAGTGAATACGCCAATACGCCTACAATAGGTTATCACATTAATATCAAATCTTAATACATGATTTTGTAAAAAAGAGAAGAATCGATAGTTACCTGCAGATAGCTTCAGCGGTAGCCTTGTTGTCACCAGTGATGACGATTACACGAATACCAGCAGCGCGGCAACGAACAATAGAGTCGAATACTTCTTTACGGGGAGGGTCCAACATGCCGACGACACCGACGAATGTAAGATTAACTTCATATGTGTGGAATTTGGTGGAATCACCGAGGTCCATTTCATCAGGTTTAAGCGGGTTGTCAGAGGTAGCCAGAGCCAAGCAACGGAGGGTATCGCGACCGGTACCGTACTGCCGAGTAAGTTCTAAGATGCGGTTCTTCAGAGAGGAAGTCAGGGCGACCTTGCTAGTGCCGACGCGAGCGTGCGAGCAACGTTCCAGTACACCTTCTGGTGCTCCCTTAACGAAAAGTTTAGGTCCATTGCCGAGGCGGGAAGGCTTGAGGGGTGTGCAGTAGGAGGACATAGATTTCCTATCACGAGAGAACTCAAGAGTGAACTCTTTCTTCCACTTGGTTTCGACTTCTTGGCGTACGACGATGGCAGAGGAGCGGCGGTCAAGTCCAGTCTTGGGAACGTTGAAGGGGTTCATTTTCTCAGCGAGTACGATTAGAGCAGTTTCGGTAGCTTCACCGACCTTTTCGAATGCCTGTTTGAATTCGTTAAAGTCAATAGCAGAGTCATTGCACATCACGCAGATGGTACCCAGTTCTTGGAGAGCGTCGAATTCAGCGGACTTAACTTTCTGTCCTTTCAGGTAAACATCACCAATTGGTTCGTAAGTGGAGCCAGTAATCTCGAATTCCAGAAAGCTGCTGTCGCCAGCCTCAACTTTTTCGAAGATGAACATACGGGATACGGACATCTGGTTGGTGGTTAAAGTACCGGTCTTGTCTGAGCAAATGACAGAGGTACAACCTAAGGTTTCCACAGAGGGGAGGGACCTTACAATAGCGTTTTTCTTAGCCATACGTCTGGTACCAAGAGCAAGACAAGTGGTGATGACGGCGGGCAGACCTTCGGGGATAGCCGCGACAGCCAGGGCGACGGCAATTTTGAAGTAGTATACAGCACCTTTGATCCAGCTACCACCATGGGCAGGGTCGTTGAAGTGTCCGATGTTGATAGCCCAGACAGCCACACAAATGACAGAGATTACCTTGGATAATTGTTCGCCGAACTCATCCAATTTCTGTTGCAGAGGGGTCTTAATCTCTTCAGTCTCAGACATTTCAGTACGGATTTTACCAATGGCAGTGTTGAGACCAGTACCGATGACAATACCGCGGGCCTTGCCGGCGGCGACATTGGTGCCGGAGAATAGAATGTTCTTTTTGTCCTGGTTGACGGCGCGGGGGTCGGGAATGGCGTCAGTATGTTTAATGACGGAAACGGACTCACCAGTCAAGATAGACTGATCAATACGGATGGTGGTAGAGAAAATCTTAATGAGACGAATATCGGCGGGGATTTTGTCACCGACCGACACCTCGACGACATCTCCGGGTACAATTTCTTTGGCTCGGATTTTTTGTACTCCTGATTTGTCTCCTCTGATTACTTTACCCATTTCGGGCTCGTATTCTTTTAAAGCTTCGATGGCGGATTCGGCATTTCTTTCCTAAAAAGTTAATAACTTCAGTTATTACAAAAGGGAATTATTAAAATAATACATGGTTTATCATTTAAATATTAAGATTTGATTAAATTAAAATATTCTCTCACCTGCCATACTCCTACAACAGCGTTGGCAATAAGAATAAGTAAAATTACGAAAGGTTCTACGAAGGCGGAGAACGCGTCTTCGTGTTCTTCAAATAAAGCTAAGACCTGAAAAAAAAAAGCATAAATGCCAATTACTTTAATATTTCAATTTACAATAAGTATATATACGCCGGATAGTATATACTTACGAATGAAATAATGGCGGCTAACAGCAAAATCTTGACTAAAAGGTCATCAAATTGTTCCAGGACTAACTGCCATATACTTTTGCCTAAGATAAAAAAAATAACGTCATTACAAATTGTTCTGTTGGAAGCTCTTTTTGATATCTGTAATAACATTGTGGGATTATGCTTATCATAATACCACAAAATCGGAACTCTGTAACCACAGCGACAGAACTACTTCACGATATCACGTTATTGATATAGTGATCGATATTCATTTCTAGTCATATCACAAAGGGAAAGTAGCACTTCACCTAGTATTAGACAGGTTGGGTGCACACACTGGTCGCAATCTATTTCTTGCAGCAGAGAAAGCACCTATGTAGTCCTATACATATAGCGGAGCATTCAATAGCCACATACATTATAGCTTAAGAATTAATATTTGGGATAATACGTCTATGTGTAGCGGTGGGATAATCAATTTACATCATTGCGCCATTTAACAACAAAAAGACAAAAAATGGGAATTGTTAATGGTGAGAAATTTGCAAGGCTATAGAGTTAAGGCTGGACCTTGACATAGCTCTTATTTGAAGCCATTTAAACCATAATTTGACAGCAAGGACTTGACAATACATAGCACTTCACCATTCAACATGACTGAACTCAGTGAAGATATTTTTCTCATCTAGTGCTAGTTCACCTACTGTTTAATAGACAATGACCTATAAATATCAACGAAGTTAACGGACTTAATTTAGGTTAGTCATATTTGAATTATTTATCGAGTCGTTGCGCTTACCCTCCTCCGCTGGCAGTTCTGAAAAGAGAAAAGAACCATAATTAGAATTTTGAATAAAAGATCAAAGGAGTTAATGTAAAGGCGATAAACTAGTCAGAACAGGCATGCGATCTATGTCGGCAGTTACGATCGTACGTAAATACACCGCAGCGGTCGGGCTTGCAAACGTTGAACGTGGCGCATTCTGACGATAGTTTCCACAAAATAGCAACGTCAAACATAAGTATCGGCACCGGACAACACACCGAGATTACTCCTCTAGTCTAGTCGGAACCTACGCAGCGTATTTTGATTACTAGTTTATCAGTGAGCGCTCGAACCTGTTTCTCGACGGGTACGGCGCAAAAATCAACAATACGAAAACAAAGTAGGTAAACCACGTGTGATAATATTTACCAGGCCGGCAGATTCCTAAAGTATACACATTTTATGCAGTATGGAGTTATCTCTTAATCGTCGTTAAGGACGTATTGTATTGATACACCTCTTAAAGAATATGACGTGTGGTTTTATTTCCTTGTTTGCACCATATAGCACAGGAAAATAGATCAGAGCTAGTAATACATATACGAAAATATATAGCGATAACCTGATTTAACAAAGGAATGATAAAAGTGATACTTATAATATTATACGGCGACCAACATGAATTTGGGTCTTATAAAAATAGCCGAAAAAGTTTCCAGCAGAGTAGAATTTGGACCACCCCATCTCTTCCCATGCGGTGTCGTACAAGGCGACAAAGGGATAGGGCTGTTATATACAGCCCAGACTCAGCACATTAGGCAGATATATACAGCCCAGACTCAGCCTCAGATTCAATGCTCGAGGTAACAATAGTGCCCGGAAAACGGCAATAGGCTCACCCCCTATTACGTGGGACCGAATACAATTAAGTTAGTGTAACATGGGTGTTAATTCATCTCTGCCTAACGCTCCGGGGATAAAGGCGTGATTATATGTATGTATGTAAAAATTCAACTTATAGAAGGTTGGAAAAAAAAAGGTAAAAACGTTGTGTACGTTTTTTATAATTAAATAACGTAGACTTAACGTATACCTACATACAATGCTTCCGCGTTTTTTTTCAACGTTACGTATGTACATATACTTTATAGTACCTTAGTGTTGTTACAAAATCTTATGACGTATATTTGTATTTTGTAATGCGTATTTGTTTATGCACGTGAGGTCACAGACAGAACTTGTTATCTATACGTTTATCATTACTTTTCGATCTGTGATTTAAACAAAGTGATAACTGTGATTGCTTCCTAACTAGACTAAAGTTGCGGAATAGGTAATTAGACTAACTGTCAATTGAGCACAACACAGGCCTTGTATGAATTTATTACTAACATCAAGTCTATGTCAAGTCATCGAATAAAAACTATACACTGTTGCCTAAGATACAGGCCCTGAGCCTAGTTTAGGTAACAGGGTTTATCGTTACTCGTTACATTTCGTTACTGTAATATTTTATCATTTATTCACTTGTGTCATACATAAACTATGTTTTTCTTGTTCTTGTATACCAATTTGTATCTATCTACTGTGAAATAAAAAAAAAACTTATTATTATTATTATTATTACACTCATTATTTTTTACAGCTCTTGGATGTCACTCCACCAACCTTTATTCCCTGGATAAAAAGTAACCTATCTCTGTCACAACATTATCCATGCCTGTTTAATCGACTTTTATGAAAAGAGTAAAAAAAAATACATTTAATCATTTAAGATGGTTTAGTTTTGCACCAATTCCATCTTATTCATTAACCAATTGAATAATCAACTAAACTACTGACGTTGCGGATCTGATTAGACACGTTTCCAAGTAGAATAATAAAATGAGAGCTCCAAATGCTGCAATTAGCGGAGTTGGTGCCTTAACTCCGCAGCAGGAAAGTAATGTTATTGGTTTACAAAAAGCTATTGAGTAATTTAGTGATAAAGTTCAAAGCAGCACAAATGCCTCCATGTATCCGTGTCTTAATAGCGCACTGTAAGCGGGCAACGTGCGCTAAGTCAATCGTTGTATCGGCTCTATTTGCGTACGCAGAACGGCTGCCAGGCGCGCCGTGACTAATGTAATCAATTAGTCAAAGCGTCCATAACGCTATGTCAGCATCTGTGGCTCACTAACTACTCAATCGCGAATACCAATAAAGTTAACAACGGAACATAAAAATGTGAGGACAAACGCTCGACTGTCACGTCCAAGTGAGCCAACGTCAAAATAGCGCACACCGTGAACGTGCAGAGAATATTAATAACAAAACACAATAAGTACATCATATTCGTCAACTTCATCTATTCAATAAAAAAATCTTAATGTATCGCCTCAACTTAAACAAATGTAGGAAAACTTGACAATTTATGGAAAATACTATTGAAGAGGAAAATATGTTATTTCAGTTGTGATATGTCTGCAACAATAGAACAATAACAAACCGACCTTAACCGTTTTCTGCAAGTGGTCAGCAATCACCTTGACTTTGATTGTGTACAAGGTGATTTTGTTAAATCTGAACCAATCTATTAAATTACTCAAACGTTCATTGTGCTAAACTATTAGCACTCAAATAAGAACAATCATTACGTTACGCTCGTAGATGGAAACGTGAACCTAGAACACTTTCTATCTGACATTCAAATAGAGGTGAAAGTATGATAAATAGCGTACACGAGTACGGCTGTTTCGTTTTACAAGTTTGGCAGTCTTTTGTAGCTATCTAGAGAGAGGCAAAAGGAACCGTGCTGAGGCGGTTAATTACAAAAAAAGATACAATATAAGATGTAACATGCTTAGATACTCTTAACACGAACTTGTTTGAAAATAATTTAACAACTTTTTGGTATCAAACTGCATCAAAAGCTACGTCGATAAAAAAGGATCGTAGAGAGGACATTGAAAAACACAAATTCTATTATAGAACGGGGCAACTCAAGCAGGGGCGATGAAAGATAAAAGAATTTTCAATGAGATAAAATATTAGAACGTGCAATCGTCGTGTGGATCGCGCGTCAGCCGCATTCGTAGACGCAACCCACGAACGTAGATCGTCCAAAATAAACCTGGATACCTATATAATATTTCAGCCACTAGGCACTCGAATCTCGCCGCGGGAGTAGTCAGCATTTCTAGCGCCAGCGCTGAGTTTGTCGTATACCATGAACTACTTGGTGCACTTATATAGTTTCAGGTATTCATCCAAACCACCCATAGGAATTTCCAATCAAATGCTCTCTCTTCCGAACATCGAAAAGTTCAGCTGAGATTGACATAGGTTTTACATCAATAGTACTATATTTTATCGTTGTCGGTTTATCAGAAGATACATGCAGTCACAACGTGTGTAATATCGGTTTTTATGTTACGAGGACGATTGATTTACACAGTAAGTATCGGATAACTACCGCGTTTTATGTGCGACAATTGATTCTTCTTAGCGATTAACCAATAAATAGATGAAGATGAGACGTATGTAACTGACTTATTTGCAATATATTATACTCGACATGTAACACTTTGATTATAAAATTATTCAAAATCATGTAATTACTAGACGCTGTTGTATTTTGGAGTTCTTTGAGATAGCATGTTCCTGAAAACTGAACTGAAAGATTACAAGAAGTATCTTCAAAATGTTCTAAGTTATTAGTATTTTAGAGTTTATTAAATTTATTTAGACTTATATAGATAGATTAATCAGAAACTGTGTTTATTATTCGTTCAATTGGAAGCTTGCATACAAATACTATTAGTTACACATATGAAGTAGAAGGTAGAGTGCAAAACGCAGCAAAAAGATAAATTACAAGATGTAAAATGAGGAGTGTTAATAAATAAACTGGATGTGCAATAACTCACAATTAGTGTCAAAAATCGTTAGTGTTTGGACCGCGTTACCTTTCAAAATCTATTCTCGTTTGAGGTTTACCGTATTGTGACCGGGCTTCAACTAAGTGACGTGTAGTTTATGTTTTCCCGTAGCAAAATAATCGTCAGTTGTACGAAACCGTGAAAATAAACACCTCTCGCGAGATCTTGCGGAGCGGTGTTTTTTCGAGCGGTTTGATTTTTTGTTGCTATTATTGACAATCGAGAAGTTTCTACTACAGTTCTTATTTCTGAACTATTGAATTTTGGTATTCGTTAACTTATAATTTAATCAAATTTGTACCATACGCGCAATCGTCAGTCTGGAGTTTTAGAATTTACAAACTAAGAACAGGTAATATATGTTAATTTATGTACACAGAATTAGAACAGGTATAAGGATTATTTAAATCCTTGGTTAGGTAGTTCGAACTCCGAGTTTATCGTATATAAGCCTGATTAGACACAAGAAACCAGTTTCACAAAGCAAAATTTAAAATATTCTAGACACATTTTATAATGCTATTAATTATTGTGTCAAAGCAGTGTTATTTATCTTTTTGGTTATGCTGTTAAACGTAAGAATGTGGTGTATTGATAAAGTTTTAGAACTATTAAGAGTTTTTGCTGATAGCATAGTTTCTGTGCAGTTTTATTTCATGTGTTTTTGCTAAATGTGGGATTAATTAAAATACTGTGGTACAAATTCCATGTTCAGTTGGCAAATGAGATAAGTAGACACCTTTACGTACAACTTTTAGTGTAAGTATACATTCTAATCTCATTTGTCGACTATTAGAACTCTTGTGTATAGTATTTATATCGTGACTTTTTTCTCAGCTTATTAAAGAATGCGTAGAGTAGCAAGTAAATAGGTAAGCATCAGCTATTTCACGCGTGGGGGCGTGCCCTCGTGCACTGTGCTCGGGCACACGCACCAGTGACAGCCTCCACCCGCCTGAACGGTGATCGACCACCTCTTATCTCACTATAAATAACACATTATGGTGACTGCGCACACCCGTTTTATCTAGATTTTACTTATATTTTTTTTTTACCCTGTGGTGTTGTTTTTAGCTATCTACGCAATTATGAAGTCAGTGGTAAAAAAATCAAGAAATAAGCAAGACGTAATGAAGAATTTAATATCTGTTTGTAAATAATAAGAGAAAGTAGTTTTAGTGTTTCAATTAAATGAATATTTTACTTATGTAATAGTTGTGGCTCAAGTATTAATTTCATAAACTCATTATGTAGAATTATAGTCTTTTTATTTTGTTCATTTTGCATTTCAACACAATCAAATTGCTTTGGATTTAGTTATTATTTAAAATGAAACATATTGTTTCATTTTGCGTATGAAAAGGTATGATTAGCAATTTAAAAAACACAAGATAACGCTTTTAAAAGGTAATGAGAACAAGCAAAATATTTTTAAGATGACGGATACAGTTTAATCTTTCTGATAACCGACTCCATAGTTTTAAAGAGAACCATACTATGCCTGATACGTTAATAGCGTGAAGTAAGAAATAGGTGCACACTCCATTTTCAATCGATAACAAAGTTCGTTGAACTTTTTTCAGTAATGTATAGGAAATACGAATAAAGTACTTAAGTCATCAAATAAACGGTTTATTTTAATTTCATGAAACAGGTCAGTATAGGTAGTTTATTAGATTGAAGAATTTAATCTTATCACATATTCATGATTCATGGCAATAAATAGTGTAAGAAAAGTTTAATTGTGTACCTACTGTAATAATTACGATGTAATATTACAATATAGTGAATATTTCACTATTAGTAGTTTCATTTGGATAAAAAATAAAAGTTATTCTATTATCTTAGAAAGTAAATAAACGAGATACCTACAATAGCGTTAACGGATACAGAGTTTACTAATTGGGCTTCACGATTTTGTCTGCGCAGGGTAGGTCTATTAAGACTCACAATATTACCTACGGTAAAACAACCACTCTGATTACCCCTTTGGGACATACGTGCATGATTGTATTTGTGTACGTTAATGAAGGGAAACGTTTAGTCACCTATTTTTCTGTTTGCCAACAGAGATTTCCTTTAGTAGGTATTTGTGGGTTTCAGTGTTGTCAATGAGAAAAATTAAACTTATTTTTCTTCACTTTATTTGTATTTTCCTTAAATTTTACTAATGATTGTGGTCGGATTTCAACTAATGACCGAAAACTAGTTCAATTGAATAAATTAAAAATGGACAAATTAATTAGTTGCATCAGTTTCTAATATACTTAGTGTTATCTACCGCTAACGTGACATCTTCAAGCTTCCGTTTATGACGTCATAGGCGTTTCTATGTTAACAGTATTGTGGGTAGAAATAAAAATCATTATGTAATTTACCCTCTAAGATAGTATTTCTTAGCAAGTGATGGTACTGAATGGTGTTATATTCATATCATTTATATTTAGCGGTCAAACTAAGTAATTGAACTATTAAAATTTATTTTCTTCATAGTAAGTTTTTTTTATATAGGACACAAATAGACTAAAAAAAAGACTGCCTCGCCTGAGTTGAAGGAAAAGTCTCAGAAAAGAGGGTCACGATTACATACATATGCCATGTTACAATGGTGACACTCGGCTCGACTGCCTCATCATATGCTTTTTCACGCTCCGCTTAAGGACCCGGGATTGTAGGGTTTAATAGGTATGTAGTCGGGTATTCCGTGAACGACTGTCCCTGTCCCAACCCCGGGAGGTAAACCTATGGCTTATTGCTGTTTAGCAGGTGCACCAACTGACTCTCGAGAATTGAGGATGGTTTGGGCCCTGGTATTGGTAGGGCCTTGTACTAACTCCGAGAGGTAAACCTATGGCTTATTGCTGTTTAGCAGGTGCACCAACTGACTCTCGTGAATTGAGGATGGTTTGGGCCCTGGTATTGGTAGGGCCTTGTACTAACTCCGAGAGGTAAACCTATGGCTTATTGCTGTTTAGCAGGTGCACCAACTGATAGGTGAGAATTGAGGATGGTTTGGGCCCTGAAAGTATTGGTAGGGCCTTGTACTAACTGAGGTATTAAAAGATATATTCTCTAAATTGGCGCTTAATAATTAACCCATACAGCTGTTTATAGTTTATATAACTATACTAGCTGTCCCGGCAAACGTCGTTTTGCCATATAATGTTAAGGGTGGACAACCCTTAACATTTAGGGGGATGAAAAATAGATGTTGGCCGATTCTCAGACCTACTCAATATGCTCACAAAATTTCATGAGAATCGGTCAAGCCGTTTCGGAGGAGTTCAAGTTCGAACACCGTGACACGAGAATTTTATATATAAGAAGATTGAAAAAAGTAATCGTACGCGAATCAAAGAGTTCATGCACATAAGCGGAGAATGTCTTCATTTCTAGGTTAGCGGAGGCCTGAGAGTGAGCCTAAAAACGCATGGACGCACTTTTACCGCAATTTACTGTCACTTATACTGTACTGTTTACACCCTCTCGCAGTGCTCTGACGACTTCGAAGTACTTTCACCAAGTGTACCTAACAGTAGTTATTGACAAAGTAAATAATAAATATATTTTTTTAATCTATATCTAGTAATCATATTTATGGATTTCTACAATTAAATAAATGACACTTTGAGTTGATGTTATTACTGTTAGCGGAATGATAATGCTGTACGGCAGAGTATTTGTTTTTCTTGGTAGTGCTATGATCATTAGTAGCACTTACTACCTTTTGAACATAACAGAGAAAAAGGAAGAGAGATAGATAGATAGAGAGAGTGAGGGAGAGGTTAGTGCTAGAATGAGTAATTCGTCTCCGTGGATACCTTCTTTATCCTAGCGTTAATCCCAGTCGCATTCGAAGCTTGTGTCTTTCTAGTTCTATATTTTCCGCGAAGCGACTGCTATATGACCTCCACAGCCTATTGGCAATATCAAAGTATTGCAGTAGATAAAATCTCCTTCGTTCATTTCCGTCAGACTAGATGTCATCTCAGTGTAAATTCTTTTTACATTGCATCCAACTTTTATAGGGCCTAGCTCTTCTCATAGCAATACATTGAATAGCACACAAAATCTGTGGGACAATCCTCGTGACAAAAATCTGTTCAAAATTCTGTCTCGATCCAATCTCTATCGTCCAAATGTCAAACTTAACTTTTTAGTTAATAAGAAAAAGAAAGTTTCGGAAATATAGATACTACTGATAAAACTAAAATTTTGGCTCTATTTTTTTTTTCGATGGGAACATTTCACTATATTGTATTTTAAAATAAAAAACCTGACTGCAGCTGAAAAACCCGAAATAATTTTTGATAACAGGCGGTACTAAACTTTGTTCATCCGTTAGGCCTTTAGGGGGTAACAAAGAAAACTACAAACTTAATATATGCGTTAAACAACTCTAGCTGGCGAATAATTGATAATTGGCTGGATAATTGATTAGTTAATTTAAGACCCTCATGGAATAAGATGGCACTGGGTCGAGGATGACGTAGGGCAAGAAGCAGGTGGCGAAGCAAAACGAATTGTTTTGTCCGATATTTTTTTATTTTGTACATATGATTAACCTAAAATAAAAAAATACCTACTCGTAATTTTTAATATTCTGCTGACCACACACATTCTGATGAAATGTAGATTTAAAATATTTATATAATTATTGAGGACATTTCCCGGTAACAAAGAAACTGGCATAAACACTTGGTTGTGAAAGATTACCTTTTGTATTAACATTATCTTAGCAAATATTTAAAAGTGCGATAAAAAATCTTAACTTATTTGATGTTTATATAGTGACTAAAGAACCAGTATGCTTTGCTGTGGAAAAAACTTGTTTAGTATGAAAAAGTTTAGTAAAATGTAAAAAATATGAGGCATTGTATGTAGCATTTAGCAAAATGACATTTAAGATATATTAATTTACATATATAAAACATTTTACACACATATAATCACGCCTTTATCCCCGGAAGATTAGATGACGTGAATTAACACCCATATTTCACCAATCATTGAATTCAGTCCCACGTAATAGGGGGTGAGATTATTTCCGTCTTCTGGGCACTATTGTTGAATTAAGTATAATAATTTAATGCATGCGTAAATGCCAAGTTCCACCATTTTGCCAGAAAATGTCTAACTAGTTCAAAAATTCACCTATCTTTCGAGATTTTAGAATTGGGTCCATTGCTTAAGTATGCCATTCACCAGGACAAAAAGAATCCTGTGTTCATTCATGTTATAAACTGTGAGCCAAAGAAAAGTCAAAAGCTAAAGAGTTTGTTTTGTCTGAAGCGCAAATCTCAAGAACTATGGTGAGAACTGAAAAAATATATTTGTGTTGAATAGTTCGTTTATCGACGAAGGTTTAAGGCTATATATCATCACGCTGCTACACAAGGGAGCGGAGTAGTCATAATAATAATAAACAAATCAGGCAGATTTCTATACATTATTTGAAGACTAAAAAATATGCAATGGGTGAAGCCAGTGCAGATCAGTTGGTAAGTTATATTAGCAAATAGTCTTATTTATAAAATACCAAACTCAATAAAGGAATCTATATAAATGGTTATTTTACTTTGAATAATTATCTAAGTTTAAAAAATCAGACATGGCTATTAAATGATTCCCTATTTATGCCAAGTCTTGTTCATGGTACTTTATTGTATTTTAAAATAATGGATATTCAGTATCAGAATAAACGGGATATTTACCATGTTTCATTGTTTTGAGTTGGATATTCATTTATCTCTATAATCCAAATTGTATCAAAAATGGTATGATATTAAGTTCATCAATCAGATTTGTTTTCTGTAGATAAAGCACTTATGTTTCACTTTTCAGTTATTGATAAATGCTAGTTAGGTGGGTTATAAAGATAATTATTTAATTGAATAATGAATTGTGTACAATCATTAAAACATTTTGATTTATGAAACAAAGCTGGTATAATAATCAGATTGATAGTAGGAAGTACAGTACTCAGTGCCTGACCAGCCTTGGAATGGCTAGACTGTTAGGAGAGGAAGCTTTTGCCTGCCAAGTCCTAGCCTAAGTGAACCTCAACTTTATTTGTCTACTGGTTAAAAATCTATACAGTCTGACCTAAAATTAATTATGATTATAACTCTAACTAATATAAATATTAAAAGAATATATATTTGGTTCTTTATTAAAGAAATCAAATTATAATGTTAACACACTGATTTCATACTGAACAATATAATGTTATTTGTCATTATAATACAACTTGTTCACTAAGCTGGTTTTGTATTAACAAACAGGCACTTTCAATGAAAACTTTGAAATTTAATATATCAAATTCTCGTGTTACAGTGTTTGTAGTTAAAACTCTGAAATGGCTTGACCGATTCTCAAGAAATTTTGGGGGAAATTTGAATATATTTATATTTCAACCCCCTAAATGTTAAGGGTAGTCCAGTCCAAATTTTTCTTTTAATTTTTTTTATGATACAGCATTAGAAAATACATATAACCCTGAATTTTCATCCCTCTACGATTAACCCCTATTTTTCCATTGCGATTTTTATTAATTTACTACGACGACCTCCGTGGCGTAGCCGTAGAGCATTCGACTGCTATGCAGGGGGTGCGGGTTCGATTCCCGCTCAGTGCAAATATTTGTATGCATGAATATGTATATTTGCATTGGTCTGGGTGTTTCTATGTATAATATGTATGTATTTACAAAAAAAAAAAGTATCTAAGTATGTTTATCCGCATTCTAGATCCCATAACACAAGCTAGTTAAGCTATGCTTACCATGGGTCTAGATAGCGTTGTGTAGAATGTCGTGGAATATTTATTATTATTATTATTACTAACCTAAATAAAGCATACTTTCATTGTCTACAACGCTATCAATTATAAGTTAACACTTATAGTAGATAGTTATTTTTATTGAACTAAAAAAATGTTTCCTAGAAATAATATACATGGCAAAACAATGTTTGCCAGGTCAGCTAGTAACCTTATATTTCAATGTCAATGTCAATAGTGGCACAACAGAATTAAAATAATATATCAAGTTAGATAATGACAATGCCATCCACACAAAGACACAAATACAGTTATGGAGTATTCTGTATTACTAGACATCAATGTGTGTCCTAATAATAATTACTATTCCTACTATTAATTAAATCTTCTCAGTATTAATAATTCATGGTCAATTTTATGTAGCTGGCACAATTTCAAACGAGTCCGACAGATCAGTAAAAACTATTTAATTGAATAAATACTGCTGCCAAACCTAATATTTTTATGAAGTAAAGATGACAAGGAAGCTTTGTACCAAATTATTATGGAAGAAATTATTTTCAATTTATTAGATAAAATAACCATAGGACAGGCATGGTGGTTGATGTGGGAAAAGTAATGACTGCATTCAGACAGCCATGATATACATATAAAAAAATTGTTTTATAATAAGTTTTTTATCTATGAAGCTAAATTCTACACAAAGGCACATTAAAATGGATAATACAGACCACTAGATAAGAAAGGTAATAAGTTACAAAACTTGTCATCAGTAGAAGAAAAACAAAGCATTTTGACCCTTATATTATTGGCCTACTTTACTACTTTGGCTATTTTTTTCATGTCATTCATACTTTTCTAGAAACCTCTAATTCAATGGCATCATCCTCCATTATGCATGCATCATTAAGTATGCTTTGTCAAAGCATAATGTAATAAATAGTTAATATTATGCAAGTTGCACCTATGCAATAACTCAAATAGATAATGTAAAATTAATTTGGTTCACACAAAAATATTTATCTTCCTTTGTAGTACTACAGTATAGTAATTGAGCACTGTTCTAACTAGTTTGTCACATGGTACATAATAATGAAATATAATTGTTTACATGTTATTGCCAAGGTAAACAGTGTACTTACCATTTGGCCCATATTTCTCCTGGTTCCTTTTTACTTGGTCTGGACTAAGGCCTTTGTCTTGGTCTGTGCCGAAGTATCCTAGGACTTCGTCCACGGATTTCGAATGAGCGTCGTCCATGGTGGAATTACTACGTTGCCGTCAGTTCTATAAGGCAAGAATAAAATATAGGTTAGAAATGACGAGTCATCATTATCAACTTACAACCTTTGAGGTTATGTTGCTCTTGTGTCCGAACTACAGAATACAGATGCAACAGTTTCGTTAACTAGGTACTATATGTATACTTCTATAAATCGTGGGGTATGTTTTCAGTAAAATTCTAATTGAGAAAGTATAAAAATGTAGTGAATACAAAACATCCCGAAATCAGAAGAAAATGATAGACAATAGATAAATTACACGCATAAAAAATTTGGTTCTAAATAGCCATTTATTTAAAAAATTATTACCATATGAAGACAAATAATGATATTAAGAATTAACGAGCTATTTCCTAGATCGTGAGCACCGTTTGACCACTGCACCACTTACCGAGTGATTGTTACATGAGAATTGTCAATTATATGTAGTATTTCACTTATTATAAGCGTGTGACTCTTACTTTTAAGCTATTACTAATATTTGTACTAATCTAATACTTTTTCTCGTAAATATCATAAACGACACGAACACGTATCTAATCCAGTCGTCATTTTTTACTAAACTGACGTAGGTAAGAGAGGTCGATGGCAGTGCCACCTTTTACGCAGTTTGCAAACTATTTCTGTCAAATGAAACTCTTTTTAATAACTAAATACTTAAATCCAATAAACGGAAAATAACTGACAGTAGCATTGGTTTAATATTGCAAAAGTAGTGAACTGTAGCTAAGATTATTTTTTCCAAGATCCTAATACAATTTACGATCATACATAAATGTGGAGCCTTGCTATAGGTCGGACATGTACCACGTGATTCGATGCTATTTTCGTACTATAGGCGCCTACAAAATGCGGTATTTTTAAAATTCCGAAATTTTCTTTGCGTTATGTAACACTATTATCACTTATTTTTAATCACTAATTTCTTTTTATAACTTGTAGAACACATAATATGCACTTTGGGTTAAAACACTCACAAATGTTTTCATTTATATTGATATTATGAAACTTACTGAAATATTTTTTCGACAGCGTCGGGAAGGAAAGAAGAAATAAGAGTGGCGCGGGAGATGTTTTCCCGCCGCGCCCCGAGTAGCGACTCCCGGGCGAAGAGCGACGATTTTAGAGCGGCGCGGGCGCGGTGGAGGGACACCGTCGGAGATTTCTTTAATTATTTTGGCAACAGTACTCGATGGCACAGTCGAGTCGCTTTCCAGGGTTGCATGTCGCACGGCGGCCGTCACCGACCGTCCTATGATGATCTTTTTATAGCGGTCGCTGCCCGGCTCGAGCTCCCGGAGCTTATGGCTCTTCGATCAGCTATTGTTGATCGAAGTTGTGCATAGTGACTTTTGTTAAATAGGTCTGTTTTTGGATTCTGCTAATGCTATTTTATTCAACTTAACTCTAGCGTACCTAACGTTGTGTTTTTAAAGGCAGGAACACTACCTCATTCTGCAACCTTCAAACCTATCATCATTTTTGTAACATTCTAACAAAACATCGAAAAGCTTACAATAGTTAGGTATGCTTGTATCTACTTGATTATCTTGATAAGGTAACATTGATCAAACATTGCCTTACAAAGTACCTAGTTATCTCTTATTAATATGGTTTTGGGTGATCCTCGGGGACATAATTTGTCTAAGGGAGCTTAAGGAGCCTACTCATGTACCTACTTCAAGTGAATTTGCTCTAATGTCTGTTAATATGGAAATGTTTATTCCTTATTCCTGTTATATTAAGCGGTAAATGTCATAAAATCAAAACATTATTAGCGCGCAGTTATTATCGAGTGGGTAATTATTGTCGTAAATTTGGACCGTGTCCGATAACTCGACATTGGTGTGTTTCTAAGTCTACAGTTGGCAAAGTCCAACCGTCCGATGACACTGATCTATGAGTTGAAATATTCCCTCGTGTTGTCTTTAATCCATCACAATCGTCATAACACTTCTCGAAATCTCAAACTACCTCGAGCATAGACGAGTTTAGCTGCTTAATCGAGCATGTTTTCAGCTGAAACTGTGGGGAAATGCAAGGAAAATTCGGTGTTTAAATTTTCAAATGTAGGCACCACTGAGGTATACATGTAATTTATATATATATAATTATATATATACAATTAATAATTCATAATGTATATATTTTGTGAAAGTTACTAAAGGTTTACTAGTAATTATAGCCGTATGTAGTGATGAGCAGATTCATTATAAATTAATCTATGGTAGTCACACAACTTAGGTAATTAATTAAGGTCATAATGAGACTACGAAAGTTGACAATTCTATTTGGTTAATATTATGTTTGTTTATTATGTCTGTTTGTATAATATTAAAATGGACGTAATAGGCCATCTGGGGCTCTAATATATATATATAATAATATAGCTTATATTAAGAAAATCTAATGAATAAATTACAGTAGAGTCTCATTGAGTAATTTATTCGTGCGGAAATTGCTTCATTGAGCCTCAGAATATGCAAGCGTTCTGAAATATAGTTTCAGACATAAACCTATTATCACGTGACTTATCTATTGAGTTTGTTGTGTTTAGTTTACAAAATGGAAAAGGTTTTGTTAATTTACAAAATATATACTTAATGAAAGGCAGTGATTACTTAAGTAGATGTAGTTTGCATTTAAAAAGTTATCAATACTTTCAATATTCTTCTTTCCTTATTAATGGTTTCCACAGCGAATTACCGTAATTTTGCCAATGTCAAGTAAATGTCTTTTAATATATTAATGGTGAGACATCAATGTCAAGTTTTTCAAGTCGCGGTCATTTAGAATGATCGTTGTTGATGATGATGATGACGACAATTAATGAGATGATTGCTACCTAAAGTTGCGGTGACTTTACTAAACTCTCCCTAGGGAGATTTGGGACGAACACGAAAAGTCACAGTTCCCTGTAATATGCCACTTTTCTACATGTGTGCGTTGTCAAAGAGGTTATGTCAAAAAATCCACCATTTTTATACATATAAAATCAATTAATATAATATCGCAATGCGCTCTTCCTCGTGTTGATACCAATTCTCTGTCAAGCCTAATACTAAATGTAATTTGATGAAAAATGGCCAGTGTGCTAAATTAAAAAAAAAAAATCAGTACTAGAACCCATAACTATGACCAGTCCTATTTTAGGGAGAAAATTGTAACCAACCAAGCTACATGCTCCTGCCCAGTTTAGCCAAAATATTTGCACTATTTGAAAGAGTGCGCCAGAGCAAGTTTACGATATCGATTTCACGGTTCCCTCCGAAAAAATGTCAACCTCGTGTTAAAAGTGCTTTGCATATATATAGAGAGTGAAAATAGAAAACTACAGGGAAGCAGCTGAATGCCAATGTTAACATCTATTTTAGCGTCTGGAAATAAAAGTGTCTCAAATAAATAATGCGGCTAATGATCGGCTCATTATGACAAGGTAGCTACTTCTGCTCTATAGAGGTTATGTTATGTTATTACCTTCTGCCATGTCTATCCCCACTAAAATAACAGCGATTTGCAGCGGCTTTTTGAGGTAAAATAAATTAATAATAAATATTCTACGACATTCTACACAAAGCCGCCTAGACCCAAACTTAACTAGTTTGGGTTATGGGATCTAGAATGCGGATAATACACATGTATAATGTTTATTGTACATACTTGGATACATGTTTATTTTTTGAAAATACACACATTATTTATAGAAATACCCAGACTAAAACCAAACATTCATATATACAAATATTTGTACTGAGCGGGAAACAAACCACGCCCTGTGTCGCAGTCGAATACTCTACCGCTACGCCACAGAGAACGTCAATAAAAATGTACTAATTTTGATTTTTAAATAATACATTTCTTTTTATTTTACCTTTGTGGTAATCATTGAAGGCAAAAGGATAGATAGTGTGACACCGCGCTTTTTGAGAATACCTTCTATTATGAACTATTTATGTCTTAAGAGCTTACCATGACGTGTTAAAAAGGCCGGGTTCCGAGCGAGAAAGAGGAATGTAGGTTTACTCTATATAATATAGTTCCATTCCACTTTCTCAATCGGAACACAAACGTTTTCACATGATAAACTTACATAAATTACACCTGTGACTTTATGCCATAAGAAAGAACTGCAACCACAAAACTGATGGTGAAGTAGCAGAGTTGAATGGCTATGTCGGAATTTCCCGGTTCGATACCCGCTCAGTACAAATATATATAAGCATGGATATGTATTTACATTGGTCTGATATTTATGAATATCGCGTGAATCGAACTTGCGTCCTCTTCGTAGCAGTTGAACACTCTACTGCTACGCCACAGACGCGGTCGGAACATTATATCTTCTTTCTTTATTCGATGGCAAATATCTGTTGCATTCAAAATTTTAACTTTGGAGTCCTTGAACTCCATAATTTGGCTTTTACGGGAGCAACATCCGATTGTCCACCAACCAGTATTGGCCAAATTTTAATTGCAATTAAAAATATTCAGAAAAGCTGTCCAAAAGTTCGAAGCAAGTTTGACAGCAGGCTGTACCCTATTGCCAATCATAAACCGAAAGAAAAAATAATGGGTAGGTACCGTCTGCTGTCAAACATGTTTCGATTTTTTTGACAGCAGTAAGGTTAATTGCAAGTTAAATTGCAATGAAAATTTGCCCAACACTGCCACTAACCCCACTCTGGCGCAGGTTTTCCTTCCTGTTCCACCATTAAGCATATTTGAGAGTGAACTTGAAGATCTTGAGGGATTATTAAACACTGTAACTACTTATGTTGTTACACGCTACCTAATTGTCCTACTGTTAATCTGTTAGTGTACAATAAAAAAGATATCTATCTATCTAGGTACTATAGTTATAATATATCAGGCAAATAAAGATTTAGATCATCCATTCAAATATCTCCTTGATACCTCTGTATATGTATGCTTCTGTATATTAATTTAAATTTCTTCTTCATGTTTTCACCGGTGTTATCAAAAATCAATAACGAGTACCTTTATTCATTTACGTCGCATGAATACATAAAGCAATACTTCTACATATACAGCCAGATTCATAAGACAATAGGTAAAGCATTGTGTCATTACAATTATTGTAAAAAAATGTATCGGCAAGATCTTAGATCAACTATTGTACTATGACTGTAAAATCGTATCGGCAAGTTCTCAGATCGTTGCATGTCTGTAAAAAATCGTATCGGCCAGCTCTTCGATCAACTATTATTGTACACTGCTGGTCTGCCACCTGAGATGTATAAAAAAATACTATGCCATAAAATTACCAGAATCGGGGGCCAGAAAGTTCGTCGTGGTAGAGCGGTAAAAGACTGCCAAGAACTGTCGGGGTATTAGTGACCTCAAATCTCCGAATAACACAGACAGCACGCCGCTATTATATATTACACAACACGACATAGCGTAAATATTATCATGTCCCATGAATGTTCTTATAGCATACTAGGTACTACATACTTTTTTTTACGTTTTCATCACGGATACCCCCACCACCGGAGCCGGTGGGAGAGGTTATGCCGGACTCGAATCGACTAACGACGCCTTCGGGTCGTTTTTAGTTGCCGAAGGTGAGGTTTACAGGCATATCCCTCGCACCCCGGCCGAACCAGGGCCATCTCTCTCGATTTGGTCCTCTCCTCGGGTGTGGGACCATAGAGTCCCCAAGGTACTTACTACACACTAAACAGCGAAATCTAGGAAACTAAAAAAGTAATAACTTAACTAGCGAGTACGTAATATGAATAAAATGCTTAGATGATAGGTACTTACTCGCCCGAGGAAGGCCAAATCGAGAGAGATGGCCCTGGGTCAGCCGGAGTGCGAGGGATATGCCTGTCAACCTCACCTTCGGTAACCAAAAAAGACACACAGGTGCCGTGCGTATTTGTCGGTTCGAGTCCGACATAACCTCTCCCACTCTCCGGTGGGAGGGGATATATATTTTTGGTTTTTAAGGAGTCACAAAAATTTGTTAAATTTCCCCTTCCCCTATAGTTAAGCTAAATTGCTCGTGTTACGAGTTAGGTGTGGCTTCACGTCAGTAGTGAATAATTTTGTTTCGAACCTAAGACCTCTTGATTGTAAAGTCAATTCCTTAAACATTAAACTGCTAATACTTTAAAAAAATAAGAACCGTATAAAATGAAGAAATAATGCAACACCACGTAATTATTATCATAACAGCTGCTTGTTACTGTAGCGTTTCTACAGCGTTAACAGTTTAAAACTAAAAAATATACAAAAACACTGATAAATATTAACCTGTTGTTATTCACCCAAAAATATTGAAAACCAAATACTAGCTGTATCTCTCACATCAATCAAACGCCGCTAACAATAACATTTGAGAACTAAATCTGTCATCGACTTCCTTTAATTCATTTTATTTTAACGCGGATTCTGTTTAAACTACGGCATTGTGATTGATAGGAATGGTAAACGTGTGCGGGTTGAACCCCGACGGGTGTCTGCCCAACACTGCCGGGTAATAAATGGCCGAAGGTGGTTTAATGATCGATTAAAAATCACTCCAGCTCCACAAGCGAACGATTTTATGGCCCATCAATTAATATACATCCACGTTGTCTTATATTTTAAGATCTCTTCGTCATAGTTTATGTTATAATTGGAGTAATGTCCGAATGCGTGTCATGTCCGGTTATTTATCAAACACGTTGTTTATTTATGTGCACATCTATAATATTGACATTGCTTGTTCGTTTGTTTAATTGATTGAAATATTAGTACAGTTAATGTGCATGGAAATGGATGATTTTATATTAAAGTTTTGATTGTTATTATAAATCAATTATACGCCGAATTTTGGATGAAAAATGTCTCCTTCTATTTTCAAAGTTCAATATTTTTTCTATTTAGTTTTAGAATAGAAATTAAATTGAAGTGCTCTGAATTAATACGTATCGTATATTGCTATGCGTTTAGACCGTCTAGTCTTCCAATCCACTTGGTCTTGCAGGTAAGATGGCAATCGCTTCACGGAAAATACCGAAAAATTGTAGTTTAGCTGCATCTTAGTTAGACTAGAAAGCCGACTCCAACTAAATGGGGAAAAAGGCTCAGAGTATAATGAGATAGCTATACTCGTAGGTAGAAATATAACTCCATGAGTATAGATCACAGCGTGCACAGACCCGACCTACTTCCTATCCACAGATCATTGACTTGCAGTGAAATGCATAATTAGGTTATGTTGTTCTTGGCACCCGGTCTATTTGTTGTACATACTTTCTGTGATCAAAACATTCAGTTGCATCATTTCCTTTGTTTTTTAATACCACTTAGGTGACAGACAAGTACACGATCCACCTGATGACAAGTGGTCACCGTGGTATATGGACATTGTGTAACACTATAGGAGTCACACTCGCGCTGCTGACCCTTTAAGCATAGAGAGTTTCTGTGCCGTCAGTGTAAAAGACAAAGCAGGACAAGCCTTTAGTCATTCTGACAGTACGAACTCTCCAAGCGCTATAGTTTTAAGCTTACAATAGGATAGGAACAACCATTTTATTCTTATAAAATGTTATTAAAAATGATATAAATTTTTTTTTACTCTGTGGCGTAGTGGAAAGCATACAACTGCTACGTTGGAGGACGTGGGTTCGATTTCGTTCAGTGCAATTATTTTTAAGCATTTGCATTCGTCTGAGTGTTTTTGTGTATGATGTGTATGTATATCCGCATTTTAGAATTTATACATCCATACATCGAATCACGCCTTTATCCCCGAAGGGTTAGGCAGAGGTGAATTAACACCCACATTTCACCATCATTGTATTCGGTCCCACGCAATAGGGGGTGAGCCTATTGCCGTTTTCCGGGCACTATTGTTGCCTCGAGCTATGAATCTGAGGCTGTCTGGGCTGTATATAACTGTCTGATGTTAAACAGCCCTATCCCTTAGTCGCCTTGTACTATAACTGATTGATTTATAACTGATAAGTAATGTGGAATTCTGATCTTACGGAGAATTATGAGTTTACATTTTTTTGTTCAGAAGCACTAAATTTTTGAAGTGTTTAAGGTCTACAGTAAGTGTTTATTATACTGACCTATCATAAAATCTATGAGAGAACACAAAGTGTTGAAATATTCAAATATTTGTAAGTGAACTTAATATTTATCAATTTCATTTGTCACTCCGCCTCGTACTTGAGGCAAAGGTTGCCCATCGCTATTCAGCGGGGCAACGCCGCCAGCATGATGGGCACATTTGCCCCAGGTACGGTGCAAAGGTTACCCATCGAGGCAAGGTCATCAGCGTGATGGGCACATTTATCCCGGGTACAATGAGGGGTGGGTTAATAGACTAGATGTATTATGTTGACTGTGTACAACTATGAACTATAGACAATAAAACTTCAGTAATCACTTCCAATTAACCTAAATCATAGAAAAAGTTGACTATACTAGAATATGTAAAACTACGAATCAAAACTGAAACTTATAATCAACGTGACATAAAAAAGACAAATCGATAGGTTTAATATGATATTTGACTCGGATATCATATACCTACTGAACGCTCATAAAACATCATGAAATTTGATGGTATTCCGTATTTCTTTTGGAACATATGTGGATTCGTTTTTATTTATTTATTTATTTATAACTTTTACACTATCATTACAGGTACATATCAAACCTAATACTATAGTGACGCTAGTGTAAATGTAAATTACATAAGTTGAAGACACACAGCTTCCAATCTATTTATATCAAACCTATCCAATTCACATTCTTTTTTATTGCTTTTTTTTCTAATCGAATTCTAATCTAATCTAATTTATTAAAATATATATGTAGCAATCGAACAAGCAATTATATTTCGGCTCTCCACAGGGCGCCTCTATATAACTCACCCCTGTGTTTGTGATGAGTCATTGGGTTAGGATAAACAGGTGTATGAGATAGACATCGTTCAGTATTCGGTCTTGTCAGATTGTACTCACGATCGCATAGTTTGTGTGACGGCACGATCTGTGGCTTTCGTGATGTTATCTTTCGTTTCTAGTAAAGTTAATACGAAATTTTTATCGTTACTACACGTTCCCCTAAACATGTTATTATGCTTCACTGTAATATTTTAATAGTCATTGTGCGTTTAATTTTAATCGTATAATATCTAATTTAATTGTCCCCTCATTTGAGTGTCAATCCTACCTTTGACAAAGCCTCGTCCCTGGCCAGCACGTGTACTTGCAGACGAGGCTGACTTGCACATGCTCCTAATTTTTTACTAATTTAAATGACCGTTTTGTTTTGCTTTATTTTCTTTTTTTTGTATAGATTTTTACTTCTTAGTTGTAATTTTTTGTTTGCTTGGGTTCGTTTTATGAATTGGTTACGTTTATTTTTGTTAGTTGTAAGTCCACTATTGTATTAGCGAAAGTATGTTTTCCTTGAATAAAGAAATAAAAATATGAAACTAAAAATAGTGCTTTGATTACAGCAAGCTCCCTATACTCAGGCACTAGTTAAGGCAGCGTAGTTAAACTCTGACAATTGATGAAGTTTTTAATCACGAATTGGATTATTAACTAACTGTTATCAATATACTTGTAATAAAACTATCGCCAATGCTGACAATCAACATCAACCTATAACAACGTGTGCGAATAGTTACACTCAACATATGCAGATGGAGAAAAGAGCTTTTAAAATTTCTAGATAATACCGATAACTGGGCAGTTCAGTGCAAGAATATTATAACATTTTGATATCAAATAGACTTACGTACCAAGGTAGATACCGTAAGGCTATTCATCATCTACAAATAAACAGCTGAAGGTAATAATCAAAATAGAATTATCGTACGGGGGAGTGTCGTAATCATCTGTTTTGGCAGAACTGAGTTGCGGTTTTTGGCGGACTGTGAGAGATTTGGATCAAGTTCGATATGTATATTTAAAGAAAATAGCTTCTTATAGACAATGCCGCCGCGGTCCGGCCTCGGTCCATTTGGCTTTCAACTCTAAGTGTCACTCAGTTCAGTGATTCATACATATCTTAAAATATGCTAAGACAGAGGTACAATATGAGAAAAAGTAGATATATCAGGTACATTTCGTTCAGAAATGTCGTTTTTGTTATAATAAATCCTGGCCTCACTTTTAAGGTTACTGTAAAGAGCGATTTGCTTCCTTCCTTCCTCAGTAGCCACTCTAGTAGTAATAGCCAGACTAGAGGTTCTACAGACTGCGGTAGATTGATTGCTGGCTATTTTATTTTGTCATGTTCATGATAGCAGACATTCTTTCTGCCTACTCTAGAGGAACAAAAAAAAAGAACATAATGTTTATTCACAACAACTAAATGACGAATTTTCTACTTATTTTCTTTTTAAAATATTATGAAACTAACGTAAGTCCGTGTGCCGTCAGCGTAACAAAGTGATTAAAGACATTTTTAAAATATCGTCTTTTAAATAGGTACATAAAATGTATGAAGTATATTTGTTATAATATTTTAAAAGCCCGCGCATTGACGTCATTATATATTAGGTGCTTTATTCGAATATTCGCGGTTTTACAATCTGAAATGAAGAGTATTTTTACAGCTGGTGGTATCGGTAGAGAGCAAACATCAATATCTGGTTTCAATGCTAAAGTATCGATTAGATATAGCTTTATTATGTGAAACTTTTATCTATTGTCACGTTTTTCTTTGTCACTATTGGGCAACAATACTAAACGTACTTATATAGGTATTTTGCATTAGCTAACTACAATGGTCGTACCGGGAAAATGTAATGTATTGAAAGATTTAGTGTGATTCAAATAACATTTTCAAGACGGTACCTACGTATTTATGTAGTTTAGAATGTAATTGAGTTAATACGAATCAAATTGAATGGCACAGAGGACGTGCGAATGTAATTGAAAATAGAAATTTCTCGGTTCTTAAGTGGTGCAATGCTCAGTTATTTGAATTCCTCACAAAAATATCTACAGTACATAATATCTAGCACATAATCTCAATCGACGTCACACAAAGATGGCGCTTGTGGCCTCGACATTCGTGACTGTCGACATCTCGTACATTTCTTTTATTTTCAAATATACCAACTCAGTTTATGACCGTCAAAGTCAGTTTTATTAGGAATAAATTTTATTTTTCATAATAATTGTGCTTGTGATATTCATCGCACATATCAATAAATTTATGATTCAATACAATATGTAACACTATTACACTTATGAGGAACTTTGATGTGTCTTATATATTCTCCACTTCTCATATTTCTTCTCATATTATATTATCTTAAATATATTCTCCACTTCTATATAATAATTTATTCCTGGTAACACTGACTTATGTAATATCATCCGTTCACGTCTGAGCGGATTCTATTTTTCAAACTGTTAATTTTTCACGTTCGCATACATAGTATTCGCACTGAGAACGTCCGTTTTCTTTTCAAATACGAAAGCACATTCCGCGAGTCGGGCAACACTTAACAATCACTGCACAAGTCACAGTCCTGGGTAACACCGTCACAGATGAAAAACAAACTTACCGTATCACTTTATCACTTGGTCCCAATCACAGGTTTCTATACATAAAAATGTATTTTGTTTTGTAGGTACTATCGAGTGGAGTTAGCGCGCTCCATGAGGGCAGTGTCAGGAGTGCGGCGCGCCGGGCGCGGGAGCAGATTGCCGCCCTCTTTTATAAGCTCCGTTGTGGGCAGCGGGCCGCTTGCCAGCGACCATTCTCTCACCAACATATGCGAGCCCATCATACACTTCGCGACACTTCAGGTGACACTTATCACCACACAATACGGTCTAGAATACGTTGGCTTTTCACTTTATATACTGAAAATAAACGTTGCTAGTTCCGTAGCTACTGATAACATTTGACGTTACCTTTAATTTACAAATTACTACAAGTAAAATGTACGTCATTAATTAATTGTTTAGCTTAGATTTAATATCGGTGAGACGAGTGTGGGTGATTAATATTAATTACGAAATAATTCAATGTCAGGTATCAGTTAATAGAATTATTATCACAAAAACACATGAAGTTTTTGTATTTCCTAATTAGATGGAATAGTCTTATAAAGTTTCAATAAAAAAAACATACTTGGCGGGCTACGAAGTGCTACGCCGTAGCAGTACCAACTAGAGGTCTACCTTATGTAATCATATCCTGTCCTTCGTTGGTCTACTTAAAAATCATGTCGAAAATAATATCTCGCTATATTTTACTAGATTAGTTAATATCTATAGGTAAAGAATGTATGTATACTATATACTTTTACTTAATAAAATTTTCTGAACAGACACAGCCAGAGCCGGTGGGAGAGATTATGTCGGACTCGAACCGACTAAAAAGCATTGCGCCTGTAGGTCGGTTTTGGTTGCCTAAGGTGAGGTGAGGTTGACAGACATATCCTTCGCACTCCGCCCGACCCAGGGCTATCTCTAACGATCTGGCCCTCTCCTCGGGTGTGGGGACTACAGAGTCTCCAACTCATCCCCGGAAACGGGGAGGCGCGCGAGGCGCGCCACTGCCGCGGCCTGCTTCTGTCAGGGTGACAGGCGGCTCCACCAGTCACCCAAGACTATTGTGACTTAGACTTCCGATTGAACTGATATGTGATACACACCTTTAGTTCAGACGATAATACAATTTAAATCAATAAAATAGTTTGATTTGCGGGCGCTGCTGCTGCATCTGCGGAAAACCTCAAACGGCGCAAATATTTTGATGTGACAGGTGATTGTGTTTTTGAGCCGTTTGGGGTTAAAACGTAGGGGACGTGGGGTCCAAGTGTTCTCGGATGGGGGTCCAAGTGGCTCTGAGATCCTGGTCGAGATCAATGCCAAGAAGATGTATGTGTTTTCAGCAAAGGTATTCAATTGTATACAAATTCGTACCTGCGTGTAATACTACTCGTATCTCTGGGATGGCTGGATTGGCTCTTAACAGGTAGCAGCGATGTGCGGTCCGCATTATTAGGAATCCTGAGGTCACCAACACCCTCGAGCCTTTGAACATGCATAGAGTTATAGCTTCCCTGGCAGTTTTTACCATCTCTATCATGGTGAGTGTTCTGATGAGCTATTCAATTAGTCCCACCCTCTCCTTTCCTACACAGCACAATACGTGCAAGGCTCAGATGTGAGCCGTACACCTTGCAGAATATCCGATCAAAAACCAAGAGCCTCAGAGACTCTATCCTTTGACGCACCATTAAGACTTGGAATTCCTTGACAGCTTACGTGTTTTCTTCTTCCTACAATCCAGGGTCCTTTAAGTAGGGTGTGAAAAAACCTTTGATAAGGCCGTCAAACTAAGTGCCACCATTGTAAGTATAACATGCTTTTTTTGACTGCGAAAAATCCCCACAGATACCCCCCCGGAACCGTTGGAAGAGGTTATGTCGGACTCGAACCAAATAAAATGCACGGCGTATGTGGGTTGTTGTTGATTGCCGGAGGCAGGCAGGTTAACAGACATATTTCCAGTCAATCAACGTGTCAAGCAACGTGTCTGTACATAATGGTGACCCTCTTTCCTGAGACTGACTTTAGCTTAAATTGTGGTGTCCTATATAAAAAGCAGACGTATTGACTTTAGGTCTCCCTTGCAGGTGCCTCGAAGGTCTTACTACGTACACCCGTGATGAAGCACGACCTATTTAATTTAAAGTGGTTATTGTGACTTTTGGACGCACACTCGTGCAGCCGACTCTATATAAGTGAAGCTCTCAATTTTCAATCGCTAAACTAAACTGAATATTTAAATAATAATAAAAAGTTAACGCACAGTGTAGCGGATACATCAACGTGCCAAAGAGTAAAGGTGATTAAGGATTAATTTGTAATCTTCTTAAAAATATAAATTTAGAAAATGAGTAAGTGTCAATAAAAATCTTGTATCACATGCTAACTAGCACGATGTCATGAACAGCTAGTACTCCGTCACATCTTAAAGCGGGCTCTACATATTGACCTCACATACGCTGATATTTCCCATAGAATGATAAATTTACAGTGGACTTCGGACTCAAAGGTGAAAGCATCAGATACGACCGGGACTAACGTAAAGGTGATCATGATGATAAAGCTTACATGCGTTTTTTTTTCTTCCTTTCTTTATCTTTATTTTTTGTAATGTACACTTCACATCCCCCTTCATTACTATTTGTTTCTCTACTACTCAAAGGTTTGCTGGGAGATAACTCATTTTGAGTTTTTTTTATACCACTTAGGTGGCAGACAAGCATACGGTCACCTGATGGAAAGTGGTTACCGTGGCCTATGGACGTGTATAACACCAGTGAAGCCACGCTCGCGCTGCCGACCCTGTAAGCACAGAGTTTCTGTGTCGTCAGTGTAGAGGACAAAGCAGGACAAGCCTTTAGTCATCCCACTGACAGCACAAATTCTCCAGCCTTACAACTCTACTCACCGCTAGGAACACAACACGAAGTTATTATAACCGCGGTCCTACCTCCTACTAGTTAAGTAAGTAGTAGTTAAGCTCGCTTTGTACATTTTCTTTGAAATGTTTTTATTTATGTTCTCTGTACTGTGTGTGTGCAATAAAATATTAAATAAATAAAATAAATAGATATTTCAGTTACGTTGAGAGATATACGAAACATAATTATGAAGCGAGGGTGAATGAGTAATCCGGTAAAACTAACAGCCTAACAAAACGGAGTAGACCGCAAAGATCAACTTTTTTACTTCACATTGAAATAACTCGGACTCCTGAACAAAGTGAGACGTTTTTTCACGCCGGAGCAGCGGTGTCTTCTCTATAAGACACAAATTCGCTCCTGCGTGAAATACTGCTCGCATCTCTGAGATGGCTCCGCGAAATACCTACTAGATGCTCTCGACAAGTTGCAGGGACGCGCGGTCCGTTATTTAGGTTATTGGGAACCCTGAGGTCACGAGGGATCGAGGGGTCGAGCCTTTGCAGATGCGTAGAGATATTGCTTCCTTGGCTGTATTTTACCGTCTCTACCACGGTGAGTGTTCTGACGAGCTCTTCCAACTAATCCCACCATCTCCTTTCCTACATAGGACACCACGTGCAGGCCTTACATATCACCCTCACACTGTGCAGAATATACGAGCAAGAACCAAGCGGTTCGGAGACTCTTTTCTTTGCCGCACCACCAAGACCTGGAATTCATTACCAGCATACGTGTTTCCTTCTTCCTACAGTCCCGGGGCCTTTAAGCGGGGCGTGAAAAAGCATCTGATGAGACCGCCAAGCTAAGTGCCACCATTGTAGCACTTAGTGTCTGTAATGATGACCCTCTTTCCTGAGACTTTGCCTTTAGCTTACCATCAGGCGAGGTGAGGTCAAGTTGGCGTGTCCTATACAGGGTGTATTTTTGAAACGGGGCAGTAAGGGCAAGTACCTTAACCGTTGCAGTTATAGCAAAACGTTCTTAAAAGACCTTCCCAAACTTTTTTGCACTGAACGAATGGCGGCTAATAATGTTCTGGGATGAATATTACGTAAAATGGTCATTAATGCATCCTTGAGCTCTTGAACACTGGCGTACGTCGTCTTATACACCTCGTTTTTCACGAAGCCCCATAAAAAAAACAAGTGGTGTTAGATCGGGGCTACGAGAGGTGGCCACTGTGTTGGACCATGTGTACCTATCCACTGTGTACCGAATAGGCGGCTCAAATTGGAACGTGAAAGGTGACTGTTATGTGGCGGAGCACCATCTTGTTGAAAATGAACTTTTCACAATTCCGACAGGGGCCATTCGTCCATCTCGTTTTCAAGATGGTGTAAAATGGCTTCATTATACATGGCAGAATTCAGTTTCCCTTCATAAAATTCCACCATTATGACTCGATTGGACATTATACCACACCAACAGTTGAATGAGAAGCGAACCTGATTATGACTTGCCGTAACTCTTAGTGGATTTTCTTTGGACCAATAGTGGTGATTTTTTTTGTTGTACATACCGTTATTGGAAAAATTCGTTTCGTCTGACCACAGTATGTAATTTAAAAATTCATGATCTCTGGTTATTTTTCCTCTTAGCCATCTGCAAAAAGTAAGCCTTCGAACATCATCACCCGGATGTAACACTTGAACTATGCGCCCATATCGATAGCACTTGTAGCCATATTTCTTCCATATCTTTATCACAAGGGAGTGGGATACACCTACTTCAAGGGCGACTTGCCTGGACGATACCTCTGGATATACTTCGACATAAGTCAGAACCGCAATCTCCGTGTCCATGTCCACACGAGGCTGCCGCTTTCTTTTGAAAGAACCCT
Organism: Eilema griseolum; assembly: GCA_963662185.1. Taxonomy (NCBI): domain Eukaryota; kingdom Metazoa; phylum Arthropoda; class Insecta; order Lepidoptera; family Erebidae; genus Eilema; species Eilema griseolum. The sequence goes on along the minus strand of OY759240.1, from coordinate 19,970,805 downwards.
GCAATTCCAGGTTTTTCAAAAGATTTGTAATAACCTTTCTTGTTGGCACATGCCGCAACGGATACTTATTGCGGTACCACACTAATGCAGCTCCCGCATTTCGATTATTGACAAAATACGCTTCTAATAAGTCAATTTTTTCACGATTAGAAGACATTTTAGCGAAAATCCTTAATTAATAACTCATACGAAGTTTCTCAGCTGAAACTAAGTACAACACACAGATTTTCGAATCAAATTCGAAATTTGAGGGTAAAAATTCTTTTTATTTACTTTACAGTCAATTCTACCCACTTCCTGGCCATAACAAAAAGTTAGAACATCGTAGAAATTTGTTACTGTTGCCGAAATGTATGGGAAACGTTTTTGGCGATTTCTGTCTTTCCTAGTACTGAAAGCTAAAATGGTCTCATAGAGTTTTTTGATCCCCACATGAAATAGAATCGATTGGCATAAAAAAAAAATTTGGACTTTTTGCATTTTTTTTGCCAACTGTAAGTTTTTACAAAATCTGTGAATGCAGTTCAAAATATGTCAAAAAGTTAGGGAAGGTCTTCTAAGAACGTTTTGCTGTAACTGCAATGGTTAAGGTACTGGCCCTTACTGCCCCGTTTCAAAAATACACGCTGTATATAAAAAAAACTTAAATTTTAATCAGATCGAGGATATTTTAAGTAGATGATCGATGGAAGACGATTCAAATAATGAGTAGGACAGTCTTTTTTAACGTGCAAGAAATCCCCACAAATACTCCCCCTCCACGCGCCGAAGACGGTGGGAAAGGTTATGTCGGACTCTAACCAACTAAAACGTACGGCGTATGTGGGTCGTCGTTGGTTACCGGAGGTGAGTTTGACAGGCATATCCCTAACACGCCGACTCAGGAACATCTCTCTCGATATGGCCCATCTCGTGATCTGTCTCTCCTCGTGAGTAGGACAGTCGTGCTTTGAGACTTGAAATGAACGTATACATAAAGACGCCAGCGGCAATCAAAGTGCGGTTTCGTATGGCAAACCAAATAAAAATTAAAATATCACCGACGAACCCAGACGTCGATTTTAAAAAAGAGGCCTTATTGTGATACTTTATCACAATACGAGATTCTACTACGAGTCCATTCATTTCCGAATTGAAGGACAATGTAGTAAATGTAAATAAATATTTAGTTGACTCAAAGTGATTTTTATGATATTTTTTTCAAACATGCATTTCAATGTTTTTATAATTGTTTCAGATTATGAGGATTAACATGTAAGAACACATATATATTATATTCATCCATCACTAGTGACGCATATTGCCTAACGTTGCCCAATGTGTACAGGTGTCTCATGAAAGGACGACTGGACCGCCCGCATGACGTCATAATATAAGTAATTTTGCAGTAAAAGAGCAGTGTGTAGGTTAGTCAGTCGTCACCCACAAACGTGCCAACAAATTCACCAACATGTCGTCTTGAAGACAGGTTCATGTGTGAGTGTGTCGAGTGCTTAGAATTAAGTAAGGTCCCTTTGTCACCATAAATTGTAGCCTGTTTGTCTACGACGCCTACACAAGCCTACGCCGTAGCAGGACTACTTGTTATTTATTTTATCATAATAGACGCGTCTATCGATTATAATGACGTCACTGTTTGTAACTACTTCAACAGCTAAGCTTTTCACACTTGAAATGTTATTTTATCTAGTACTGGTTTGTGTGATAATGGATTTTTGGACCGAACTAGTTTCGGATCATCAACTTAGCGGTATTTCAAAGCAGGCTGTTTGCATATGATTCTTTATAAAAAAAAAATCCTCTAATCCCTTCAATTAAGCTAAATTGCTTATGCTAGGAGTCGGTTCACGTCGGTAGTCTAATGTCCAGGATTAGAACCCAGGACCTCTCGATCGTGAGGTTGACTCCTTAACTATTAACCTACCTACGTTTTTAATATTTTCTACTGTTTTACTTCTGCTCGTACACATGTATGAGTAACTTTAGCTTTATTTATAGTCTGCAATATGATAGTTGATGCATTACATTATAAAAATATTTCTTGCCGATCTTTCGTCACGTGTAGAAGACCAGGTATCCGTCAAATAGTTGCTCACTACTTAAAATATAGTCTGTGTGACGTGTACGTACGTAATGTCGAACTACGTATTTCTGTATCTACGTAGCCCAGCGGCCTTGGCAATTTATTTATTCATGATACTGTTAAAGTTATTCAATTTAATGTAAACATTTCTTTCTACAGGTTGTTTCCTTCATGACACATGAAAGATCAAAGAATTTAATACATGTATTGAATAAATACATTAACATATATTGTTATGTTTAGTTTGTACATGTTATATTACAGAACATGGTGACTGTTGTTGTGATGACTGTGTAAACTGTATGAGGGAATAATGTATGTGTATAGATTTACGTGTTTATATAGATTCAGGCCTATAAACTTAAATTTAAAATTAAAACTCGATTACTGAAAAATTCCGCTCTAAACGTATTAAACAAGTAAATATTAATGATAATCGTGACCGTATGCCACTTTTTTTAGTATGTATTGTTTAGTGAGACTAAGTTTATTAGTATTGTTTTGTTAGACTAGTATTTAGTACTAATACTAGTAATTTAGTCTAACAAAACAATACTTTCTACGAAAAAGTGACAAATAACTATTATTGTTTAATACTTTTTAGAGCGTGATTTTTCAGTAGTCGGGTTTTTGTTTCAAATCAAATAAAATCATTTTTTATTTGCATAAGACAGGTACAAAAATTTATAATAATTTTTTTATTAATATTATTTTGGGGCAAGCAATAGGTATAAATTATACATATTTGAAATGAGCTAATTAAGCTCTTTCGGTTGATACCAAATGCGATATATATATCTCTAATTCCTTTTTCACACAGTACTTTATGACCACTAGTGTGCGGCACATTAGATTAAGTGACACGTTATAAGCCTATAACAGACTAAGATGCTTCTAACGATACCTCATTTGTCTAGTTCTAATAAGTGGTTGAGGAGCTATGAGTGGACATATGAACATACATACATACAAAGCCTGTCAAAATCATAACCCATAGTCGGGTAAAAAAAATTTTTGGGCCTATTTCAAGCCAATCTACAAACACATGTGGAAAGGAGGAGTAAGAAAGTGGTCTTTGGGGTCCAAAATTAAGAAATGTTCCTATCATTTATTTGTTACTAGCTTTATGGCCGCAGCTCCGACCGCAAAGATATCGTGTACAATTTTTTTTTTATGAACTTACGCCTGTGTCGCCGAAGGTACCCCTTCGGCGATATAGGCAGAGTTGTTAGCACCCACATTTCGCCAGTTTATGTTTAGGTCCCAATGTAATAGGTGGCGAGCATATTGTCATTAACCGGGCACTTATAAACCTGCGATAAATACAAACATAATTTCGAAAAGCATCGAAAAGTCATTAGTGTGTGCCATGGTAAAATCTGGGATCAAACCCGAGACCTCGTCTCAGCAGTCCATTATCCATTCCACTAGGCTACCGCGGTTATTATAAATACTTTATATTTAATTATACTACGCATGTAGTGATAATAAAATTAAGTGGCCTGTGTCCATAATGAAAACCGCAAGTAGAAAATCGTACGTCATGCCCAAATGGCGCAAACCATTAAGTTAATGACATACAAATGGTAAAATGACAGTCATTGGACTACTAAAAAATAATGTACTTGCTCTATTACAGAAATGATTCAAAACTTGGTTTAAAAGTCTAGAATTGATTATGAAATAAACTTGAATATTACTTGAGACCTAATATGATCTTCGGAGACTCTTTTCTTTGCTACACCACCAAGACCTGGAATTCATTACCAGCTCACGTGTTTCCTTCTTCCTACAGTCCTGGGTACTTCTAGAGGGGCGTGAAAAGGCATCTGATGAGTCCGCCAAGCTGTGTGCCATCATTGTAACATTACTTAGTGTCTGTAATGGTGAGACCTCTCCTGAGACCCTCTTTCCTGAGACTTTGCCTTTAGCTTACTATCAGGCGAAGTGAAGTCAATTTGGCGTGTCCTAGATAAAAGAAATATTTTGACTATCTCATTTTTATACCACTTAGGTGGTAGACAAGCTCGCGGCCCACCTGATGGGAAGTGGTTACCGTGACCTATGGACGTATGCAACACCAGGGGCATTACACTCGCGCTGCCGACCTTGAAGAAACCTTCTCAATCATCTTATGAGGTACTAGCATTTATTCGGCTGAAGCTTATAGCATTTAAGGATGATGCCTTCCCATAGTACATGTTCATTATACACATAGTATCCTAGTCACCACATCTTTAAACATTGAATTCTATTTTTCTTTTTTTTTATACAACTTAAGACAAGCACACGGATCGCCTGATGGAATGTGGTTACCGTGGCCTATGAACGTGTGTAACACCAGTGGAGTCATATCCATACTGCCGACCCAGTTAGAACAGAGATTTTAAATGCCTTCAGTGCAGAACACAAAATCAGGACAAGCCTTTGGTTTCCCACTGACAGCACAAAAACTCTCCAGTGAGCTCTGGCTACCCTACTCACCGTCGGGAACACAACACTAGGTTATTATAGCCGTGGTATTCTGTAGGGTGGAGATACTTCCCCAGTCGGACTGCTCAATTCGAACGGGAATACCGTCGTGTCCTACTTTTTTTTTATTTGGTTTATTTTTTATTATTTTTTTGTTTTGGTTATTTATTTGGTTCCATATGTTCCATCCATTGGGATTTACGTATGAGTTTGACACATTTTTACGTAAGTAGCTATAGTTACGCCACTATAAAAATATAATCATTGTAATCATCATAGGAATCATTTTCGCGTGTTTACACGCCAAACCTTTAAATTAGACCTTTGAATAATTCTGGAACATTTCTTCTCATCACGCGATAAGAATTTATAAGTAAGCTGTCTACTCAAAACTCTCTACATAGACTTTTTGGAGTGAAGATGTGACATGATGCGAACAGACGAAGCTCTGGAGCAGGCTGTTCTCTCGGGATTGAGAGTTTCGACAGCAATCGCTACCTTAACAGCTAAGATAAACAAAATTGATAGAAGGAGAATGAGTAAGTGGAACACCCAGAAATAACGCTAAGAACATGATGAGTTTTCTTTGAATTCAATAATAAATCTTAAGGATGACTTTCTACTGCGTGGATTTGTCTCACTGGAAATGGTTATTCGTATGACACTTAAATGGTAACACCCACAATACTGTGTTTCGTGGAAATAAAATTATTGATTGATTGACTATCTTGTATGTCTATTAATGTTTTCGAATCGTGTTTGAATCATAACGCAGTCAATAGCATTAGTTTTCAGTTATAATATATTTGCCATAGATTAATCATTATTTATTGATATCATGTATCGCGGTAGCCAAGTGGTATGGGTAATGGACTGCTGAGACGAGGTCTCGGGTTCGATCCCAGGTTTTATCATGGTACACACCAATGACTTTTCGATGCTTTTCGAAGTTATGTGTGTATTTATCGCAGGTTTATAAGTGCCCGGTTAATGGCAATAGGCTCGCCACCTATTACATTGGGACCTAAACATAAACTGGCGAAATGTGGGTGCTACCACCTCTGCCTACCCCCTCGGGGATATAGGTGTGAGTGAGTTTATATATATATATTGATATCATAACAAGTAGATGCCTGGGTGACCTAGTAACACTAAGGTTTTTGTCTATACTAATAATAATACAGTTTTCCCACTTTAATTTTTAAGTTTAACCACTTCCCATCAGGTGGACCGTGTGCTTGTCCGCCACCTAAGTGGTATAAAAAGACAATATTGACAAGAGAAAAGATGTTTGTTTGGGAGCGGAGTAGTAATCAATGTCAATAAATCCGGTTGATTCCTTTACATTATTCAAAATCTATTATTTTACGGGTAAGATAAGATAAGATAATTGTAAGAATATTTTACAAAAATTGTTACAAAGTTAATTGTACATAATATAATAAAAATTCCATGTTTAAATGATATAGGTAGTCATATTAGAAGTTAAATAATTACAAAATGTCAGATCATAGTTTATACAAGTCAAAGTACTATATGGGTAGAGGTGTAACTGGGATTCGATATGCCAAGAGCGCTCATGCACCTCCCCATTTCCGGGGACGAGTTGGAGACTCTGTGGTCCCCACACCCGAAGAGAAGGCCAGTTTTTTACAAAGTCCGCCTTACGTTCGAAAGTTCCGGATTCGAATCCTGACTATTACACTACCAACGTGAACCCACTCCTAGCACAAGCAATTTAGCTTAGCTGAAGGGGTTGGAGGGAATATTAGTAATTTCGGTTCTAATATTTAAAAAAAAAAAGTTATTTATAGTACCTAAACACAATCGAGCTTAATAATAGAAAATCTTACACTATACATTCAAGAAATTCATGATTTTAAAAATAAAAGTTGCATTTAACGTAAGTATACAAGTTTTAAAATAATATGACAATGTTATAAACGATTTTAATTTAATTACTAGCAAATTAAATTTGTGAATCTACCTAGTCTAGCCATAAATATTGTTACGAAGAAAAAAACATTTTTTTTTATTGCAAATAATATTTATTACTTTTACAGTGTGTTAGTTTAATACATAAATATAAAACAATTTAAAATATAAAAAGCTTATTCGAAGTGGTCTCCATTGGCTGCAACACAGTCCTTTAAACGTTGAGGCCAGTTATCAATAGAAGCACACACTCTTTCCATGGGAAAATTCTTCACTGCCAATCGTATGGATTGTTTTAGGGACGCCAAATTATCATGGCGTTTAGAGCAAGCCATACTCTCTAAAACTAACCATAAATCATAATCCAGCAAATTAAGATCGGGACTAGACGACGGCCAGTCTTCAGCTCTGATGAAGTCCGAAACGTTCACTTCCAACCAAGACGCGTGGACCGAGCTTTATGACCCGGCACTGAGTCTTGTTGGAAGGACCATACTTGGTTATTGAACATGGTGTTGTTAAGGGGTTTAACTACCTTCTCAAGAATGGTATCTTGATACACTTGTGCCGATGTTTTGATACCTTTTTCACAAAAATATGGCTCAGTCACTCCTTCATAGCTAACACCCCACCAAACCATCACTGAAGTCGGATAATGCCCATGTTGCACTCTGTCGACTAATTGGGAAGCTTCCTTAGAGCTTTGAGCATAAATACGGTCATTTTGTTTGTTAAAATGTTGCTCAATTGTAAAGATTTTGTCATCCGTAAACAAAGGAGGTAGGACACGGCGGTATTTCCGCCCAACTGAGCAGTCCGACTGGGGAAGTACCTCCGCCCTACAGAATACCGCGGCTATAATAACTTCGTGTTGTGTTCCCAGCGGTGAGTAGGGTAGCCAGAGCTAACCGGAGAATTTGTGCTGTCTGTGGGAAGACTAAAGGCTTGTCCTGCTTTGTCTTCTGCTGACGGCACAGAAACTCTGTACTTAAAGGGTTGACAGCGCGACTGAGACTCCTCTGGTGTTACAAATGTCCATAGGCCACGGTAACCACTTTCCATCAGGTGGGCCGTGTGCTTGTCTGCCAATTAAGTGGTATAAAAAAAAAATCTGTGACCTCCCTTTGCGTACCGCTTCAGTAGTTGCTTCGATTTTACCACCCTATTCTTTTTTAAATTATCAGTTAAAAAATGACCAGTGCGTCTCTTATAGGCTGCAAGTCCTAAGTCATCTTTTAAAATGCGCGACATGGTTCTGAGTGCTATCTTCATCTCCCGAGATAAAATCTTTTGCTTTCGGACAGGATTTCTTCGAATTATTTCCCTGACTGCTTTGACCACCTTTTTCGTACGAACACTACGTGGACGGCCAGATCTTTTTCTGTCACAAACAGAGGAGGTCTCATTGTACCTAATAATAGCCCGGTACACAAACATTTGACTAATACCAAGCGTATGGAGAATTTTAAAAATTACATTCGGCTCCATACCAACTTTGTGTAATGCAATCACAGCGATTCGGTTTTCTTTATCACCCCACTCCATTTTAATATAGCAAAATATTGTACAATGTATTGGCGCCAAAATTAGAAAACACAATGAACAATCGCATAAAAATGACAGATTCCAAATTCAAATGTAATATCTTTCTTATTTTAATTGTAACAGTATTTATGGCCAGACTAAGTATGTTATTGGCTCATCTAGTAGTAACTACATAAAATTCTCAATTTACTCAAATTTTTTTTAGGGCTCGAAAGACCCGGGATAAAGATATTCATATGGTAACAAGGTCTGACAGCTTAACGTGCTCTCCAAGGTACAATCACAGTCGCGGTACTAAAAATTCTCAATAACCAGGCAATGGATCCGGTAATTGTACCTAACGGGATCCATGGAAGACCAAGAAAGAGTTCTAGGTTCAGAAGATTTCTACTCTAGATAGCGCTATGTAGTATGTTCTAGAATATTCGCCTCGCAAGAGTTCTATGTACCTATTTATAGCTAGTACGTTAGTTATAGATGAAGCTAATAAAACGATGTTAAAAACTGTCGACTGCCACGTGTATGTACATTTCACTGTTTCCGTGTGTAGCTCTAGCCAATTTTTCTTTTGGTGTATATCTGGCAATGTTATCAGACTATAGATTTACCCGTCACTTGGCACGGCTGGCGTACGACCATCACTGCCAGCGGCATTGTTCCCCACTAGACAGATACTTGTATTGCGCACATGTCTGTCAAGAATACTATTAATCTTCCGAAAGACTGTTGGGTTTAGGTCAGCAGACATTTTTTGGATATCGCACCAATGTTACGAAGCGATGTCTGAGTTATTTATGTGATTTTGCACAAGTTTGTAATGTAAGGAAATAACTTTTTTGGCAATGTGTGCGTTTTCTTTATAATATAATAAATATCTAGTATTTAATTACACCACTACTACTATTAATTAGTAATTTATTATTGGTCCAGCTCTTGCCATCGTATTAGCGAGATTAATTATTTTATCTAGTAGTTTTGTGTGATGCTCAAATATCCACATAATCAATAACATAGTGGACTAGTTTTATAATAAAAGTAGACTTAATTATTAATTCTCATATTGTATCACAAATTCACAATATAGCAATTAGATTTATAATAAGTAGCGAAACTTCAAAAATTGTTATTTTTGTCTAAAATGAGTTATGTCGACATAAATTTGAAATAGAATTGTATATTTAGTCGAAGATATCTGGCTATATTGGTTAAAGTACATTTACAATGTTTATTGTACAACACTGCAGTGTTTATTAGCACACTGGCGCCCGTAGATTTGGATTTCATGGTTCTATGATAATGGTACCTACATACGACAATAAGTGCAGTAGATACAACTGTAAATAATGTTTAGCTTTTATCGGTATACAAGGGTCAGCAGGTAATTCCTGGAAGAAAGCCAACTAGCCCACGCACTCCACTCGCCTACCATCTTCATGTCGATTTAGACAAATCTAAACCTTGTTGAATAAAATTTTAAGTACAGTTTTGATTGTTTGCACCTCAAATCTTCAAATTGATGTCCAAATCTCTTCTGCCATCTGCTTCAAGACATGTATTTTTATTTTATCGCGTTTATCGCTGGGCCATCGTGAGTTGTGTTCATCGATAAATCATGAGTCGCTGATGTGATGTGTGCTATGTTATGAAAGATTCGTTTAGATGTTCTACAAACGTGTGACGGATTAAATTTATATAATACTCCATCGTCTGGTTTGGAAATGAAGCGGGGTAATCTATTTTAAGCCGTACTTTAACACTTTAAGAGTTTATTTTTAAAGCGAATACAGATTTATTAGGAAATAACGAACAAGATAATTTTAACGTTTATTGTTGTAAGTAATCTTTGAATTGGTTATAAGTATTAATTACAGAAATGTACCTATTTGATTCTGTTATAATTGATCTTCTTCTTCTTTAGTGGAGATGGCGCCTCGAATCTCAGATTGTGTTCTCTCAGTACCTCTGTTGTACTCGTACCTATATGTGTATGGGCGTGTAGCACACGTTAACAGGTATCACATGTCCGCGTCGCCTGAGTACCTGAGTACCCGAGACCGATTTTTTTTGCTTCGGGCGACCTGTGTCCGAAGTCTGTTCAAGGACTTCCATGTGATCCAAGGCAGGTCATGTCCAGGCGGGCGGTTTTGCGACAGCTGGACGAAAGGGGTCAGAAGCGGGCCCTGTGCTCTTCAATGGCTAAGAAGGGATTACCGTCGCTGGGGCGACGAATGTCCAAATGTTCCTGCGGTTTTTCAGTCTTTGTGTTATCTGAAGATGGCCATGGATGTCACTGATCTCACATCAGTTTGCCTCTCTCTATAGACATGCCACGATTCTACCGGTGCCGGGAGGTTCAATGCCAGCCAGTGGATGCAGCATCCCTACTGGAGTTGGCTTGAGACAGTCAGTTATAATTCGTCAGGTTTTGTTTAGTGCTACATCTACTAGCCCAGCATAGGTGGATCGGTACTATACAGGGCATGTGTACTCATCCGCGGAGTAATACACGGTCAACCTTGTTGTTCGTAGCACCTGCGGTGTGGCCCCCAGTTTGTACTCATCAGCTTTTTAAGAAGGTTATTGCGATCTCGGCTCTGCTTGACGTTTTCGAAGTTATTCTTAAACGTGAGAGACCTTCCAGATCCCTCACGATATCTGGAATTAATTCCAGATATTAGGGATACATACAGTTTGCCTCTCCGTTGCTAAGATGGAATGCACACGACTGCGTAGTATTATTGTTGAATATTAGCATTCTTCATGATCAATTGAAACAGTCATGATCAAAAAACTGTTTTTTTTTATACAACTTAGGTGGCAGACAAGCACAAGACCCACCTGATGGAAAGTGGTTACCATGACCTATGAACGTGTGTAACACCAGTGCAGTCACATCCGTGCTGCCGACCCTGTAAGAACAAAGATTTTGTGCCGTCAGTGTAGAGGACAAAGCAGGACAAGCCTTTGGTCATCCCACTGACGGCACAAAAACTCTCCAGTGAGCTCTGGCTACCCTACTCACCGCCGGGAACACAACACGAAGTTATTATAACCGCGGTATTCTGTAGGGCGGAGGTACTTCACCAGTCGGACTGCTCAATTGGGCGGAAGTACCTCCGTGTCCTACCTCCTCTGGTTTAGGCAATTAATAAAGTTAAACTTAGTGTTCAAATTATACCTACCTATATGCGATTTTACTGTGTTGAATAATTACTTTGTGTCCTAATAAGTCATCTTCCGTACAAACTCGAAATAATTACATTTGGCACTGAAAACTGGAGGGCTTGCCTAAAATGTTTAATGAAAATAGATGCAGCCGTGTCTTAGTAAAGAAACAGGTGAACAATTATCGCCTCTGCCTACTCTAAAGGGAATAGTCGTGAAAATATGTATGTATTTCCCCCAAAATTAGTCCTCAAAATGTATAATAATAATATCAGTTCAAAAATGGAAATTATCAAATTTATTCGGTTACTTGAGTATTAAATTTGATCCAGATTTATAAGTGGTGACTGAAGGAATAAATAGTAGGTACCTCATTGTTTATTGAAGTAATGATGATGTCTAATTGTGTTACACTTGTATTGATTGTGCTTATTAAGAGGAGTGCCTTTTTTTCTTTACGTGCGCAAATACCGGTGGGAGAGGTTATATCGGACTCGAACCGACCAAAACGCACGACGCCTGTGGGTCGTTTTTGGTTGCCGTAGGTGAGGTTTATAGGCATATCCCTCGCACCCCGGCCGACCAAGGGCCATCTCTCTCAATCTGGCCCTGTCCTCTGGTGTGGGGACCACAGAGTCCCCGTACTCTTTAAATCTATATTGAAATCGCCTACAACAATCAAGCTAGAAATTTAACAAGTACGTATTTTTTTGATAACGTTTAAATTAACTGCAGTCTCTTTCCGAGTCCAAATTTGTTGCAAGTGTTTTTAATACTAATACAAATAAAATTATAACGAACTTCAACGAGATATTCTCGAAATATAAGAAAACGAGTGCCTCCAGAGGCCATTGTATTTTCTCAATAAAATATCTAAGGTAAAAGCACCAATAGTGGACATTAACCCAATGGTGAACATTTTCGAATATTGAGTATTTGGTATAAATTCCAACTTGGTACGTTCACTCATTTCTGAGAAAAACGTCTTGACAGACAGACAGACAGATATACAGGTTCCGTTTCTCCTCTTGAGGTACGGAACCCTAAAAATGAAAACGTAAAGAATGTGCGTTACAGAGCAGCAGGTAGGTAGTGATTTCAACATATATATCACTTTTATCTTTCAAGATGATCTTAAAAAATCTTCTAAAGTCTTTGTAGTATTTTCTAGTGTTTCATGTTACAAAACCGGTCATGTGCCAGAACCTGTGTGACATACGGTGTCAATTTGACACTTTTATTTGTTCTACACTGAATAGGATGAGCTAATCAGAAATAGCGATCGACGGATCGTAACGTACTAGTTATATTTGGGGCTAATTAATGCGGTTTATTATTAGTGCTAGTGGTCCCTGGTAATGTCATGTTGCATGTAATAATTTTTAAATTGATATGGTCGGTGCATGCGGCTTCACAATGAAAAAAAAAACAAATTGTTAAAAAAGAACAAATGGAAATTGAAATAAATAAACAAATACGTCTAAACGCATCGTGTCCGCAGTCTTACAAAGAGTTCTATATTTGAAATTTAAATATTTTTTATTAGCATCTTTATATGCTAGCCAGATCTAACTACTTTCAGTGTGACCTAGGCAGATAAAGAACTGGGAACACAAGGCCATTTTGTTTACGATCTTCTGTAGGATGGAGGAATCTTGCTGTTCCGCTTTTAAATAGTTTACGTGAGAGAATTACATTAATGAAAAGGAATTTCGAAAGTATTAACTTCCAAATGGATTCTTTAATGCTGTCATTTTCTTTTCATTATTTAAATTCTTTGATCTCGAATTAGCGAGGTGTAAAACTTCATGGTTATTTGATATAGTTGCCCGCGACTCCGCACGCGTAGATATTAGATATCGCGACCAAATATAGCCTACGTCCTTTCTCAAGATCTAATCTACCCCTATACAAAATTTTTATAAATATCGGTTCAGTGGTTTAAGCGTGAAAGTTTAACAGACAGACTTTCGCATTTATAATTTAGCACAGTATAAGGAGTACGTATGAGTCGTTAGACTATGATATACCTACATATATGCACATACTTACGCCTATCGCCCTTCGAGATAGCCAGAGACAATATATGTAATTCTATATTTTATGCTCACAGACTTCAGGAGCTTTTTTTACTGACATAGCTTATGGTTTAGAGTACCTAACTACGTCAATGCTTTTTATCAATACATTACCAATTTGATTTGGCCTAGCAGTAAGGTAAAAGCACCATTGGCGTACACTTTAAGGACAAATCAAACTTCATTCAAGAAAATTAGATATATTTATTAAAGAATTGTCGTTACATCCTTTTTTAGCTGTTACAGCAACATTTAGACTCGTAGATGCATCAGTTAAGGGTAGTCTCGGCCCAAAAATCTGACAACCTCGTATTACTACAGAACTTCTATATGGACTGGACTCCTTTATCCCACCTAGCCTCCCTTTTTGGACCATTGTGCGTGCAGAGTTACTGCCTAGAGCAGCCAGCCTAGCTCCGCCCAGAAACGTAGAAGCTTACTGGAGACTTCACAGACTACGCGGAGCGACCTCACTGTACCACTGTGTGAACTTCTGTATGACCAGGGTCTCGATTCTGTTAAAGTAAACCACTGTAATACCATGGAGGCTGTTAAAAATCCATTTCATTTTAGACTTTAAAGCAATGCAGTTAAAGTCCAAAATTAAAATGTTTGCACAGGCAAGAGTAGACTGCTTCTATAAGCGCGCCACCTCACTTGTGCGCAGTCTCAGGGCGAGTTCCAACTCCATCCTGAAGATGATTGCTGACCGGGTAGATTGTCCGTACATAAAACATTGCTGCGATCTACAACGTCCAATACTAACTTTAAAAAAAAAAAATTAATGTATTTAGGTACTAACCAACAATATCTAAATGAGTGTATTATGCCATGTACAATATGCTTGAAATAAATGATAAATAAATAAATTATTCCATGGATAACCTTATTACTATTAGCCTGTACTACGATGTTTATGACAATTTCAGCAGCAGCTAGGACATGACGATATTTCCGTCCAATTGAGCAGTCCGACTGGGGAATACCGCGTCCATAATAACCTCGTGTTGTGTTCCCGGCGGCGAGTAGGGTAGTCAGTGCTCACAGGCGAGTTTTTGAGCTGTCAGTGGGAAGACCAAAGGTTTGTCCTGCTTTGTCTTCTACATTGACGGCACAGAAACTCTGTGTGCTTACAGAGTCGGCAGCGCGAGGTTAAGTCCCCTGGTGTTAAACACGTCCACAACCACTTTCCATCTGATGGGCTGCGTACTTGTCTGACACCTAATTGGTATAAAATATAAATGATATTATTGTCAAATGAATTGAAGACAGATCCTTTACTTATAAAGGTTCAAAAAAATGTTGCGTATTGTGATTATTATTCGATACCCATTCATATCTCATATACCTGAAAGATTTCAAAGGTTTGTGTACTCTGCCAATTTGCACTAGACCAACAAGGTTGAATATTGCCTGATGCCTCAGAATACCAAGGCAAAATGTATCTAATGTTCATAAATCATTTATCATTCTTTATACTCACCACATTGAGAAAAAAAAAATATTAAGAAAGAGTCGCCCGATACCTAGTGAAATTATATAAGAGAGGTTTGATGATGAGGACGCGCTTCTATCAATCACAAACGTAATTCTTACAATGAAACATTAGCAGGTATACCTTCATCCACATAAAAAGTTTTTGGTGCTTTATTAGCAGAGCAAAAGCATACTACTTACCTCTACAAAACTTATCTTTAATGAAAATTTAATGTAAAAAGTGGGTCGCGAAACTTTACTTAAATATTGCAAAGTTTCATTAATATTGAAAGTGCTCTTATTGCATATACCATAAAATAATATCACACACAATCCTCATTAATTTTACAATCATGTCAAGAAATAATATATAAATATTAAATACATTAAAACTAAAATAACTATTATACAACTTATAGCTAAGAACAATTAAAATGCGAGTGGAGATACTCAAATAATTACCAACAAGTTAACAATATGTAAGCAGTGTAACTATATACTTGATTGTAGGATAGCAGGTTTTTTTACGTGGGCAAGATCCCCACTGATACCCCCCACTGGAGCCGGTGGAAGAGGTTATGTCGGACTCGAACCGACCAAAACGCACGCCGCCCGTAAGTCGTTTGGTTGCCAAGGTGAGGTTAACAGACATATCCCTCGCACCCCCGCCGACCCAGGGCCATCTCTCTCGATCTGGCCCTCTCCTCGGGTGTGGGGACCACAGAGTCCCCGACTCGTCCCCGGAAATGGAGATGTAGGATAGTAGGTAGTATAGATGTGTGAATGTCCCATCCATGGAGTATCTTATCATACTCTGTCCTCCGTGGTCCTATGAAATTTTAATTCGCATTTAAAACTCCACAATTAAAATCTCTGAAAAAAGAAACGAAACCTGACAATATGATTCCAAAGGCGACCGCATACGACAACTGCAGACTGCAGAGTACTGTGAAATAGACTTGATATGATAATTTTGTTTAAGGTTTTAATTCATTGCGGCTCCTCCATAGTGACATTTATCCGTATTGAAGTTTAACCAGTAATGTATGTGAAGACACGACACTTCATCCTACTGCACAAAAATATTCCATTGGTATCAGAATAAACGGGATATTTATATATATCATGCCGAATCAAGGAACACATCAGGGCAGCCAAAAACAATGAACCGCATAAATCTGCAATCGCTCAACATTTACTGGAGTCCGGTACGAACCACTGGATCGAGCTACATAACCCTCAGATGCCTTCGACAGAACGCCACTATATACCAAGGCTGGTTAGGGAAGCAATTGATATAAAAAAGTATAAAAATTTCAATCGTGAGGATGGATTTCAACTGCCGAACGTCTGGCATCCAGTGGTCCGTCTTTGCAAAAACAACCGGGAATAAGCTAAAACAAAATCGCGATTGGATACAGTGAGCATCGTATGTCATGAACGTGATCGAGATCGGGTTCGAGTTTGTAGTGAGAGTGAAACCAATAGTAGTGCAGATACGCGTAGTAAAAGAACTCGAAAGAGGGTAGATCGATATATCAAAGAATCAATCAATCAAAAAACTGACGGAAAAAACTTTTTCTCTGTTCACCGCCACTACTCCAGTTCCTCCGTGATCATGGTGCTTGCAACAACGCCGAAATATCGGAAACTCAAAACAATGAAACATGGTTAATATCCCGTTTATTCTGATACTGATGTGAGTGACCATGATAGTTAAAATACCAATATTCCATTGAATTAAAAGAAAATCAGTCCCGCAATTCGCTTATTTGTCTATAAATATACATTTACATATTTTCACATACATTCGGAACTGAACTGAACTGAACTAAGCTTCGAAACGGATAAACGCCATCATTGAGAAGCCGCAATGACTGAAAACAATATACGAAATTATCATATTGAAGTGTATTCATGGTAGGTACTCACTGCATCTGCAGTTGTCGTATACCGTCGGCTCATCTCATCATGCCGTTAAGGCTAAGATAAAATCGCAAAGTATTTATTTCTATCTACGCAGAAGGATAGAATAAACTACAAAGAATAATAATCACAGATTTATACCTATTACGATAGGCTATTTCCAACAACTTCAGAATTAGAGACACATTAAAGGAGGATACGAGCGGCTATATCTTTTTCAAACACTTTGATTATAGCAAAAGTATAAAACGATGATAGCTTTCAATAGTGTAGGTGGGTGTTCTGTAAACAGAAACAGCAATAGAAAAACTAAAATGACTGCAGGAGTCACGGATTACTTCACGTGCTATTATTTTGGTGTCATTATCAAAGCGATTGCCCAGTTTGAGCTAAAGTACACTACTCACCTCCACAAACCCTGTATTTACTGAAAATTGAATATAAAAATGAATATGCGGTGGAGATATTCATATAATTAACAACATAGTACACATAAGCGGGCGTTCTGGGCCTGACACTGTTAAAAATCCATTTAATTTTAGACATTAATGCGATGCAGTTAAAGTACAAAATAAAAAGGCTTTTTGTAGAGTGAACGAAAAATTATAAAACTATTTTCATTTAATTTTGGACATTATGAGTATAGAAATAACGTCTAAAATTTAATGCCATTTGTTGTAGTGTCTGGTATGACAGTGTCTGTCGTAGTGGTTTTGCTTTAGTAGAATTGAGGGCCTGTAAACAGAAAGAGCAATAAAATACCTAAAATGAGTACAGGAGTTACGGATTACTTTATGGATGTCATCATCATAGCGATTGCACAGTTATGTCAAAAGTAGGCACTACGGCACCCGAAGCCCGCTTAGTATTTTTTTCTACATCACATAACATAAACTCACGCCTTTATCCCCAAAGGGGTAGGCAGAGGTGCTAGCACCCACATTTCGCCAGTTTATGTTTAGGTCCCAATGTAATAGGTGGCGAGTCTATTGCCATTAACTGCCGTTAACAACCCTGGGAGGAAAGATTGCGGCAGAGCCTCGTCCGTAGTTTAGCAGTTAGTCCGTAGTTAGAAGAGGTAGGACACGACGGTATTTCCGCCTACTTGAGCAATCCGACTACAGGATACCGCAACCATAATAACCTCGTAATGTGTTCACGGTGGTAGTCAGAACTCACTGGAGAGTTTTGTGCTGTCAGTGGAAAGACTTTGTCCTGCATCGTCTTCTACAATGACGTCACAGTCTGTGCTTACAGGGTCGAAGCGCGAGTGTGACTCCTCTGGTGTTACACACGACCATAGGCCACGGTAGCTACTTTCTTTCACCCACCTAAGTTTTTCTCCCACCTAAGAAGTATAAAAAAAGTGAGTCTGAGGATGACCATGGCTTGCATCTCAAGTATGTGGGAGGGATTGGGATATACCTATGAGGACCTATAAACATCATCGTGGTGCAAATCGACCTCATCTGCTAGCTGGTACACCCACAGATTCAAGATAGAGTCTCTGGGATTTCCTCTAGAGTTTAGGCAGTTCTTTAATATAGTTTGATGTAGTTTAGGTGCATTGTAATATGTTATGTATAACTTATGTCACTGTCTGTATCATCACAGATAATATGACATAATTCTTATAGTAACATAAACATAAACTCACGCCTATATCCCCAAAGGGGTAGGCAGAGGTGCTGGCACCCACATTTCGCCAGTTTATGTTTAGGTCCCAATGTAATAGGTGGCGAGCCTATTGCCATTAATCGGGCACTTGTAAACCTGAGATAAATACACACATAACTTCGAAAAGCATTGAAAAGTCATTGTTGTGTGCCATGGTATAACCTGGGATCGAACCCGAGACCTCGTCGATTACCCATACCACTAGGCTACTGCGGTCACCTAGGCTACCGCGGTATCATTATTATACAGTATCATTCAGTTTTCTTGTAAAATTTGGCGTGACCAAAACGTACAATCTACGCTTGGTGAAGTAGTAATAGATGCATCAAAATATTCCAGTCCCACATGAAGGTGTAATCTACTGAGCTATTTTCGAATGTATCTATTCATAAATCTTGGATTTACTACAGCAACTTGAAAACAAACTCTAAAGCACATATCAAAATAAAACGGGCATGTTATATTCAATAACTGACTGCCAATCATAGATCCTCTAGGAGCACCTTAGAAAGCTTCAGCTATTACGCACTGTTAAAAAAGTAAACTAAGCTAACCATTATATACCATTTAAACTAAGAAAAAAAAACACTGCGGTTTTTCTAAGCGCTTACAATATAGGGTTCTTCAAGAGGGGCATAAGAAGGTTTCTTCAAAGGCCCAGGACAGTCTTTCCCTGGGAAATTTGGCGGCAGAATATGACTCGTTTAAAACATTCATCACAGCGGCTATTTGTAATCTACAAAAACAGATTGAGCTACTTGTAAGAACTGTGGACACCCTGGAGATGCGAACTCGGAGGAAAGTGTTGTTGCTGCATGGTGTGCCCGATGAGCAAAAGGAGGAAACTGCTGAAGAGGTAGTGAAGTTTGCCAATAAATATCTTGGTTCAAGTTTGGCACCTTAGTGGTACAAAAAAAAGAAACGCTCACGGCAATGGCGGTTATGTGTTGCCCATTGATATCATCCCCAATTAACAATTACTTACTAGAGTTTACTATTATGAAATTGCTGTTATTGGAGAAATAAAATCTTGGCATGATCATACTTACACTTAAATGTAAACTAGTTAAAAAAAAATAGGACAGTCAAAGACGGATATTATGTACAGTCAGCATCAGAGCGATCTTGACGAACAAAGAACTCAAAATGATCTTAATGCCTTAGTTTCCCCCCATAACTGGCGAACATAAACTGGCGAAATGTGCGTTTATGTTATGTATGGGGTCCCCCCTTCCTGTTGACTGATTGTTCAGATATTTGTTACACCCGTACACACCTTCAGTTTGGTCAGTAATACAATTTACATCAACAAAATAATTTGATTTGCTCTTAATACTTTAGTTGTTATCATTTTGAGATTTTGTATTCAAGATAGTTTTCGCTGACTGTACATATACTAAACTATAAAATGTGTGGAGAGTTTTTCTACTGTCGGTGAGAAGGCCAAAAGCTTGTCCTGCTTTGTCTTTTACACTGATGGCACAGACACTCTTGTGCTTACAGGGTTGGCAGCGCGAGTGTGACTCCCTTGGTGTCACACACGTCCATAGGCCATGGTAACCACTTTTCATCTGGTGGGCCGTGTGCTGGTCTGCTAACCAAGTGGTATAAAAAAAAATAAGTCAAATGGTCAGTCACCTTGTTTAATACTCAAATTTTAATTCTTATTCGTGACCTCTTAAATAATAAATAATAGTATTTCAATTATGAACATTGTCATTATTTTGCGAGAGTGATTTATGACAACGCCTCATTGCTTTTATTGGGTGCAAATCATATAGCAGCGTTGTAAAATAAAACTTACGATGTAAATTTACAAGCAACATTACGATTTTTCTTTAATTTTTAGGATGATTCAAACCACAATGTAGGCACATGTTTGTTTATGTAGTTCTGCTTGATTAATTAGTTAGGAAACTCGGAAGACTGCCGGCCTGTAGTATGATTTCATTTAGAAGCAGATGATGATTTGTGTCCCAATGACGTGTGACGTCAGAACGTTTCCCAGCCTTCCTGAATTAGCTCATATGTAAGGTGTAGGTGTAGAAGTGAATTCAATTTGCGCATGATTATGCACGGCTATGCCAGTACAAAACAAACAAAGGCATTAAGCGTTTAAGAAACCATAAACGAGATTGACACGAAATTTTGTTTCGCCTTGTCAAGATTAAGAGGGCAAATCAAACGATCGTAAATTTCCGTCAGACCGAGAAGTACTCCCACTCGTAGCGGCGCATATGAGTGTTGTTATAATAGAATGCTTAGAGACGCGTAAAACAATAATTAATTTAAAAGAAGTGTGCTGGCACTTGTCCATTGAAGATTTCCGCGCCACAGTCGGACGAGCTCTTAGCTACATATCTATGGATTTCGTGGCAAAATTTTTGTCAAACTAAAATAATAAATCGTTCTATTTCACGTGTTCCGGCGTTAATTTACTAAAATCAGTTATAAAAACATCGCGTCGTAATTTAACATGTTTGCCTCTGACATAATTTATTTGTATTATAAAACAATTCTGCAACAATCTCTAACTAAATATTTGAGAATAGGGAAATAGCTTTGTTGTGTGTTTTGTCCTTCCTGGTGATATTTTTGTATCAAAGATTTTAAATGTATTTTAGAAAATTACTCAGCCTTCAATATGCAAAAAAATAATACAAGAAAACTTTCTCTTCCGCCAAGTGGTGGGTATTCGTTGGTGCAAGACTGCTTATGGGTTTCATATCTTACCTACTACCTACGAAAGAGCTTTTGAAATCTTTTTAAAGACGTTTAGCTCTCTATGGATTATTCATCATGATATTGTCTATGGTTTTTGCAAAGGAGTAAAAATGTTAATAGTAATTTCTACAAAAGCTATGCTATGTTATTTAGTTACAGTTTAAAGTGGTTAGTCAAACAAAGCGCAATTTAACAGATAAAGAAATATAAATATTGCCTAGAAAATATTGAACAGGTGAAGCTATCTACGTATTTGTTACTGAAAATATAGGTAATAAATTCTATTTGCTTAGTCGCCACGTCTCAGTGCGTTTACAATACGATAGCAAATATCTACGTTCACGAATAAGAAACATTATTACTAGCTGTTAATAATATTAGTTAATACTTAAAACTAAAAACTAAAAGAGCAGTTGGAAGAGGTAGGATTCGACGGTATTTCCGTCCACTTGAGCAGTCCGTCTACAGAATATCACTGCCATAGTAACCTCGTATTGTGTAGGACGCCCAACGGCCAGGTGGAAGGACGACCTCATGAAGGTCGCCGGGAAGCACTGGATGCAGGCTGCTTTAGATCGGTCATTCTGGAAGTCTGTGGGAGAGGCCTATGTTCAGCAGTGGCCTATATGTGGCTGACATGATGAATACTTAGTACTGTAGTGGCGAAATCACAACGTCTCGGACGCAAGGGTGACAAGGACTGCAGTGACGAGATTCACATTTTACCAAGAATCAACGTCGATGTGGCGTTATCCACGTTCAGCTCACCATCATTGGTCTTTTTTTGTTCTTTTTAAGAGTGGAAACCTCCATGAGCACCATCTCACCGGAGTTGGCAGAGTTGACGTGACCATGTTTAAATCGACCCGAGAAAACCACACAGTGTTCCGTCTACACAGTATCGTTCCGTCTTTCTTTCGCCCCAACAGTAAGTTGTAATTGTGGTTTCGTCACAGTACTGCTTGTAATGGTGGGACCCCATGTATTCTCTCCACACCAGACATAGGAGCCATTAGAAACCCCACCGCTGTGATGTTTTACAGTATAACGAGAATAACGCAAGGTTTCGTGAACGTGTACCAAAAATAACTTTCTTCGTCGAGTCAAAAGAAATATTTAAAAACAGTAAATGGTAATGTATACAAAATTGGGTGACATTGACAGGATCCTAAGTTGCTCCGTTCAAATCAGTGTTGTTATGGATATCCATACCCGTAGCCGAAACTATCGGATATCCGAAATAAAAAAATATCCGTAACCGTAACCGTAACCGAATCCGAAATAAAAGTTTCAGATAGTTTCGGATAGGGCGGAGTCTAACTAAATTGTTAAATACTACAACTCGTACGAACACCTCTCACGCTACCATTAGGTAGCGGGAGAGGTGTCACAGCGCGAGGTGCACAGCTAATTCGTATGGGTTATACTTTCTTTATAGTAAATATGACACATAGTCGTGACAAGTTTTTGTTTTTGCCCGGCCGGCAGATCATCGCGTGCCGGTTTAGTCGTCGTAACTTTAGAGGTTATTGTGGGATTACGTTACGTACGATGTAATTTATTTTACGATTACTTATTAAAGGTGTGGTTTATTGTTAATTAGTAAATAAATAGTGACTGAAAAAATGCGTCCAAAATCTAGTTTAATTTGGTCATTTTGTGAAGAAATGAACCTAAATTTTGCAAAATGTAAAGTGTGGGAAACAATTTTCATGCAAAGGAGGTGGCACTACTTCACTCAAACTTCACCTTAAATCTCAATACAGTGATAAGTATGAAGAATTGTTGTTGCTAGAAAAAGATAACCCACAAAAACTGACAAATTCCCAACAGCTGACACCTTTACAGGAGTGTAAAAACAGTTATCAATAACAGATTCTTTGAAAAATAGATCTGCTTGGGATGACAATAATACTAAACAAAAAGAAATTGATCAATTTGTGCCTGAAATGATCGCATTACAAAACTTGCCATTTGACTTTGTGGAAGGTGCCGGATTAAAAAAAAAAAAAAATTAGACTGATTGATATGTTTGGTGTGATATTTTTTATAAAGATGTTGATTCATATATAACAAATTACAAACGTTAATTAGATTTTGCATTTAATTAGTTACCTATATAATACTTCAAAATGAGTAGCTGTAAGAAAGAATTACTTGTATGACAGATTGCGAAACCTAAAAGGTACAATTAAAGTCGAATATAATCTTATTTGTATTTCATTTTACAGTTCTTTAAAAAATTAATATCCGTAACCGAAACTATCGGATAATCCGAAATAATATAATATCCATAACCGTAACCGAAACCGATATTATATTTTACCAATATCCATATCCGTATCCGGATCCGAAATTATATATCCATAACATCCCTAGTTCAAATATTCAATTGAGCAAGTATGGGGGCACAGAGGGCATGACAGGAACTGGTCCATCATTTGCAGAGGTGCAATAGTCATACCTCCAGCGTTTCGATAAATCAACTACAAGTAAATATTCCTAAATAAATAAATATTCCACAACATTCCACACACGCTATCTAGACCCATGGTAAGCATAGCTTAACTAGCTTGTGTAATGAAATCTAGAATGCGGATAAACATACTTAAATACATTTTTTTTGTAAATACATACACATCATACATAAAAACACCTGGACCAATTCAAATATACATATTCATGCATACAAATATTTGCACTGAGCGGGAATCGAACGTTCTACAGCTACGCCCACAAAGGCCGTCGAAATTAAGCACCTCGACATGGCTAGGTTAGGTTCCGATAGGATAGAATTATTTCTTCAAAACGATTACTATCTTGCTACACTTGTAGCTTTAATATAATAATATAACTATTTAAAAAACTATTCGTCATCATTTTACACGGATTTGCTTTTAAATCTATGCTTTTAATAACATTTGGAATTATTAGAAAAGTCGTAAATAATAAAATTGTTTTTGAATTTGGAATGAAAAATTAGTTGTTCGTATAGAGTGCAAACAAAGTGTATAGGGACCCACCAAGGCCTGCGGGGCCCAATCCACCTGCTATTTGAATGCCGAGGCTCTGGTACTGGCTTATTTATTCAAGTGTTCTACCGGTACTTGCTCCCGGGAAAGCCAAGAAGCCAGAAAGACTAAGTAGAGGCCGGGCTCTGAGGTGAAAATTTGGCATACAAACGGGTACGATGCTAAGATAATGATGAATGTACATACAGCGCAAATCGTAAGGTATTCGCGCACCGAGGGTTCCGTATTCAGCTACATAAACCGTAATATATTTTGAACGCGTTGACTTAGAAGTTGAGTAGTAAGTTGATTTTCACACAGGTTCAAGACTTTATAGACCTGAGTATGTGGTATGAATTACAACTTGATACCTCCGAACATTCATGAGAAAAAGGTCTTGACAGATAGACAGTCCCACGGACAGAAGGACAACAAAGTGATTCTTTGTGTGTTCCGTTTTTTTCCCTTTGTGGTACAGAACCCTAAAAATATTGCCTAACAAATAATATAAGATATATCAACTTTTGCATTTGATGAATGAAAAAATTCCGAAATTTTTAAATTTCATAAAGTTATCTCTGCTCAGGACAGAACACGAACCCACAACAGTCGTATTCCTCGGGGATGTTTCGTCAAATTGTCCAATTTCAATTCAGTTAATTGAGTTTTGTGAAGGTTTATTGTATCCGTATAAATACTTTTCAGAACGACATGGAGAGCCATCTGCCGCTATTGTTTCAAATTATAGAACAGTGAATGAAATTATATTATCCTACTTTGAGTGTATGATGATGGGAGCAACTGCGTTTGACATCTTACCCCGTTTGTGTATGTTGTTGTAGATGTCACATCACATTAACACTGCTTGAATTATTTTTCTTTTGACCGTACAATTTCATATAGCAGAACAATCTCTTCACCAAATAACTTTTCACAACACCCTGACATTGGCAAGTTGTGGCAACACACAGAAGCCATTCAATAAAAATTGAATTGAATTGACATCTTACCCCCAAGAGCAAAGCTTATTAATCAGCAGGTAACAATATACCTCGAGCCAATGCTCGCAAGTTAGGTTTGTCTGGGTCCCGAAGGTTAATTTCCGGGACCCTCCATACACTCAACAATGGGACTCTGGCAGAATAAAATCAAAGCTTTTTAAACATTCACACAGGTATCTTTTTTAAATTTTAAATGTCGCCAACCTGTAAAATATTTTTTTTTAGTTTTTAATGAAAAAGCAACGTGTCGTGCACGGAAATAAAAGCTACACAGTTAGTGAAGTTTAGTTCGCGTGCGTCAACATTCCGTTAAATCAAAAGAAAAATATTTGAAGCTTTCTAACATTCCATGCTCATGATTTATTTAGTGTGATAAAATAATACCGACTGACGCTAAACACGTATTCTTACGTAGTCATAATATAGCTCATAGTTGTACGATGCTATTATGTTACGAAGATGTTATATACAGACAGAGAAAATTGTCATACAGACATTCTTCTTCTGGAGTTGATGGTACAGATTTTAGAATAATCCAATAATACTGGCCACGTGCATTACTTCCACAATAGTAGTTCTTCTCGGCTTTGTTGGTGTATAGTTTACAACAGCTCAGTTTACTTCCTCAGATTTCGAACATTCGTGTTTAAATCGATTAAGATTTAGAAAAAAATCGAATCGGTTCGATTTGAATAGTTAGCATACTCAATGCTTTAAAATTTCATTTAAAAATTTGAGCGGAGTCACCAAAAATGTATGTTTAAAAATGATTGCTACATAATTCGTACGAATGTCGGTAGATGGCATTTAACCTTCGCCGTAAGACGGATATATGTATAGAAGAATTTGGATGGTTTCGGTCGAAGGTTCTGTGGCTTAGTGGTCAGAGCGTTCCCCCTGTAAAGACCAGATCGGTTCGAATCCCGCCTGAACCGATTAATTTTTTTCTATATCTTATTCGATTTGAATACTAAATGCTTTAAAATTTCATTCGTGTTTACATCTGGATTCATATTCAAGACCGTTTAAAAGGAGTTGACACTCACACTGTGTATCGGTTGTAATTTATTTCAAATTTTACGTAGACTAGACATCGTAAACTTTTCAAGGAATTCCTTACAACCCTATGAATCATCGACGGTCACCATAGGATTAGAATATTTATAACACTGGTTCTCATAATCGCGTTGTCTATTCTGAAAAACTTTAAAAGCGGTGGTGAGGTAATTGCTCTAACAAATACAAGGGATGAAGAGTTCTGGAGTCCGTGTTTGTGATATTTATATTTAAACTATCATGGTCACCCACATCAGTATCAAAATAATCGGCATTATTAACCATGTTGCATTGTTTCGAGTTTCCGATATTTGTATGGTGCTTGCAACAGCGCCGAAATATCGGCAACTTGAAACAATGCAACATGGTAAATATCTCGATTATTTTGATACTGTTGTGATATTTAGTTTTCCATTTAGACTAATGCAGAAATCGTAATCGACCTGAAATTCCCCTGTGTGCACCGTTCTCTTTTTCTAACTATTTTTTGAGTTATGGATTGTATCGCACTTATGTAGTTTAATCTTAACTCTTCCAACTAAATGAAATACAACACAAAATTTGAACTTGTAATCTGACGACTGCAAAACCAATTGCTTAATATAACATGAAACATCGCATAATTATGAAAAAGCGTGTATATCAACCAATAGACGCCAAGGCAGACCACACCTGTTGCGGTTAAAAAATAAAGTGGAATGGTCAGAAGCCTTGCAGTAAGCAATAACGTGCGTATGTTGTTCGCTCGCGTCATCTAGCGTCATTGCGTCAATTTGCTCCAATACCCAACCGCATACGTCATAGAACAGAAACGTTCATGTAATCTGGATATACGTCTATTGAGGTCGGATATATATAAATACATTCGACATGTATCTTATAAAAAGTTATAGTGTACATTATTTGTTATAACATGATTTTTTTTTACGTGCGTAAAATCGGAGCCGGTGGAAGAGGTGCTGTCGGACTCGAACCGACTAAAGCGCACGACGCCTGTGGGTCGCTTTGGTTGCCGAAGGTGAGGTTGACAGGCATATCCCTCGCATCCCGGCCGACCCAGGGCCATCTCTCACGATCTGGCCCTCTCCTCGGGTGTGGGGACAACAGAGTCCCCAACTAATCCCCGGAAACAGGGAGGCGCTGGGAGTGAGATTTCTCACGCTCTCCACTTTGCTCGCGGCGATGGTTCGCTGCGCGGATGCTTGGGCGGCCGGCGCCTCCTTCTGCGAGCAAGTAATGTTCGTGAAGGATGAGGTGGGGCGGGAGCGGCAGCGGGAGCTACGAAGGATCGCAATCCAAGCTGCTCACCTTTGGCAGCCAAAAACGACCCACAGGGGTCGTGCGTTTTAGTCGGTTCGAGTCCAACATAACCGTAGGAAGAGGTGGGGATTTTATATATATTTTATATATCATCCGTGGGGATTCTGCGCACGTAAAAAAAAGGGATTAAGGTTTTTAAGCCAACCTCACCTGGGCATTGATACTGCTAAAGCAAAACCACGGCATACCATGGACACTGCAAGACATTAAAACAATGCCGGTAAAGTCTAAAATTTAATAGCCTTTTGTACAGTTAATGAAAAAGTATAATGAAACTCTTTTCATTTCATTTTCGACTTTAAGCCTTAAGTCAGTAGTGCAATTCTCTATGCATACTGCGTCGTCCACAGCACTGTAACAGCGTTGATACAGATTGTCATTGGAGGATCTAAAGTGCCAGCACCCAATCCAACCAATAACAATCTCTATTTATCAAGGTTGTCGCAGTGCTATGATCGATGCTGTGTGCTTACAGAATTACATAATGTTAGTCGCTCCCGCAGGAGTCAAAATAAGAAACTCCAGGAGGAGAAAGTGCTTCGAATGCAATCGGAGTAATCGCTACGATGAAAATGAATTTAAATGCTGCAAAGTAAAGGAACAAACAAATCTAAAAATCATTAGATTATAATAATATGTCTTACCTTTACAAATAGACTCGGATATACCAGCATTATATAGAAGGTACACGATATCCCTGCATATGACGTTAAGAGTTTTTAAGGCCCGAATCAAACTTTTATTAACTTCGTGACAGGGGTCGATTATATTTAAATCAAGTGTTAATTAAACCAGTTATAGGGCATTTACTGGTGATCTTTGCGTAAAAAAATAATTTAAAGCTAGTTTATACTAGCTTTAAAATTTTTTTAAACTCCTCGCTTATTCGAGGAGTTTGATTGGTCATGTCCAGATGTGTACTACGGTGGAATAATTGATTGATTGATTAGCCATGCTCTATAAGTTCTAGCCGGAACCTGAAGGAAAATCACGAAATTCGAAAAACATAAAAATAGAGACGAAAATCATAGAAATTGAGAGTCAGGTAGTGTTCGTGTTAAAAGTCAAAATAAGTATATCTATGGAAGTTCCAAATTAGCAATAAAGTTAGAAGGAATCGGAAAAGTAGTTTTTTTTTATACAACTTAGGTGTCTTACCTTGATTTGGGAGATGCGGAAAAATACATAACCTATTTTACCCGTGGTCCACCTGCATGTTTCAGCTAAATGTTCAGGAGGAAATAGTTTTGATGGAAATATATAGGGATTAAAAGTATTAAGACTTTCTTAAGGCTCTTAAAATTAAATCTGTTGGATATTCATGGTTCAAAATTCGTGGTGAAATGCTAAGTTACATTTATATTGAAATAGATTTACGCAATGTATTGAATATTCAATATATTTGCTGAAATTCAAATTAGTAGTAAGTGTGATACCAAGGCCTTTCATACAATTATTTGCTTCTAAAGTGGGACAAGTGAATGCAGTGTCAGCAGGTGACAGCCGTTGTTGTTAGTACTTAAACGAGAGTATATTATGTTAAATATACCTTCATAAAGTCACGTCTCTTTCACATTGGGGTAGTCAGAGACTGTATTTTTTCAATAGCTACGATTCTGATAACCGCTTTTCGCTTATTCGTTGTCGGTTACAGACAACTTTATTACAAGTGCCACAGGGTCTGTTCAAATAAATCTGTGTTTTTAATAAATACTATATCAGGATTTTATGTCCCCCTCCCTCCCCCTAACTCAACTAAGAGCCCCACCCGACTCAAGTACTCAATTGAAATAGGTAGATAGATATAAATTATTGCACCCCAAATATATAATACATACAACGGATATTACATGTGGGTGAGTTCTACACAGACAACCAGTATATGGACTACATATATTGCTTTAACTTTGCATTTTATTGCTGCGAGAACAACATTGATAAAGTCCTGTAGCTTGCTAACTCTATATGCATACCATTGTCACAGCAAAAGAAATTTATCTTGTGAGTATGACCTCCAGACAAGTGGCCCAGAAGCAGTAGCCAACAGACGCACTCGCTCCGATATATCGATAAAGATTTAACTGTCAAAATATTTACTTTTTATTAAAAGCATATGCATACCAAGTAATGAACCGATATGCATAAATAACATACTTATAACTTTTATAAAAATATTGATCGTACCATTTTTGTACCAATTTCGGGCGATCCGACCCTTTCAGCTTGTTAATTATAGCCTAATTCAAAGTGAATTGAGGGTCATTGATAGACGCATAACAACATAACATAAACTCACGCCTATATCCTCGAAGGGGTAGGCAGAGGTGCAAGCACCCTATAGACGCATAATTATTACATATCGGTATTATATCGACCCGTTCCCGTGGCTCACTAGAACCTGCTTCTGGGATAACCTATGCTTCCAGACTATAATCTAATTCTGTGTTGCATTTCATCCAGATGCGTACAATTTTTTTGTAGTTTTTTTTTTGTCACATATTGAAATATAGTATCATAGTATCTTTTCCATCGTGAAGGAGGAGGCGGGGCGGGAGCGGCAGCGGGAGCGACGAAGGATCGCAAGCCAAGCTGCCCGCGTACGAAGGCAACTCGGGCGTCGGAGGTCGATGAACGACCTCCGCCCCCCATGAGCGTCGGCCTGGGGGTGACAGGTGGAGCCACCTGTCACCCTGGCAGAAGCAGGCCGCGGCGGTGGCGCGCGTGGCGCGCCTCCCCGTTTCCGGGGACGATTTGGGGACTCTGTAGTCCCCACACCCGAGAAGAGGGCCAGATCGTCAGAGATGGCCCTGGGTCGGCCGGGGTGCGAGGGATATGCCTGTCAACCTCACCTTCGGCAACCAAAGCGACCCACGGGCGGCGTGCGTTTTAGTCGGTTCGAGTCCGACATAACCTCCTTCACCGGCTCCGGTGGGGAGGTATCCGTGGGGATTTTGCGCACGTAAAAAAAAAAAAAAAAAAAAGTTTCTTTTCCATAGTATTTTTTATTAGACCTGACGGGTTTCACCTTAAGGCATCCTCAAAGGTTTACAATTACAGTTAAGAACATACTTCCTAAACATTACGACACTCAGCCATATTTCATATACAAATTCCTCCAAGTGCCGTCAATCAACAGTTTATAGTATTTTTTTTCTTTTTTATTCTTTATTATATTTTATTATTATTTATTTAAAGATCATGCACACATGTACACAGGCGGACTTAATGCCATAGGCATTCTTCACCATTTAACCCTGTAGGTGGTGCAGAGAATATCGAAATACACTTTATTGTACCCCAAGTAAAAATGTCTCCACAACGGTGTTCGATACAGAGAACGCTCTGCAAAACCGTAGCAGGCCGATCTTTAATTGACTTCACTATTCTTATGGCTCTATATTAGTCGATGTAATTTATGTCTAAAACGTGGACACAACCCTGAAAGCTTTCCAGAAATTTTGCCAAGATTTGGTGTTCAATTCCACTTCAATGAGCAAATGTGTTGCACAATTTTCCGTGTAGTTATCCGAAAATGTCATATGTACTACAGGATACGATAGATTTGCACCGCCTTCGAAAAGGTTATTCCAATGTAGGTACTAAACACATTTACTAAGAACAAAACGTAGACATACTTATGTCAAACAGATTGATGGCATTTTAAAAAAAGGACAAGCAAGAGTACCCGTTATCGCCGAGTATGTGTGAAAACAATTATGAAAGTAGAAGAAGCGAAAGAAGTATTCCAGTATCGTGGCAACTCTAGTCTCTGCTTACCCCACTAGGAAAAAAGCGTGACTGAATGTATGTTTGATTGTATGTAAAATTGTCAGATGTCTAAATAGAATATGAAGGGATCATCCTTTATCGAACTCAGGTTAGTTAATGTATTTTCACTAATTATTTCAGCTTTAATTGAAACATAGTGTCCATTATGAGGTAATGCAAAATTCCGAGGATTCGAGGAGGAAAGAGTTTATGTATATCAGTATAATATGCGAAATATGCAGATATTACATTATGTGAGATTACCTTGAGTGTAAAATTAGATAGTTTTCCATGAGAGCAAGTGCTACTCGCTCGTGTAGAATATTTATAGTGCTTGCACGAGTTCAGCATCAAGTCCTTTGGTAATGTTTTCACCTCTATAATTCTTTATACTTGCATATATTTAGTATCTTTCTGGAATTGGAGAGGTATAGTAATGATAAAGGTTTCTCCTTCATCATCCGAGCGCTGATCCAGGTTGCATTGAAGTTCGGGGTGTATCTCTCCTTCTCACCGTTCTTTGTTTATTTTGAATATTACGGGAGATGCTGCCGTTTAATCTCCACAAGCTCAATAGGAAAGCCTTCGCCAGAGTCTCATCTGTCAATCACTTTGAGTAGTTTATAGGTGGGTTACAGGTATTATCCATCTAATAAGGATCCGAAATGTACTTTTTTGAGGAGAAGTGTTTCGGGATATTACGTTGTTGCAGGGAATCGTTCTGGGTGCTGAGCCGAACGGTCATACTGGTGAGAGGTATGAGGAGTTTGAGCGTATTCACAGTAATTGAATACCTCAGAACGTGTGTGGCGGCCAATATTGCCATGGTGAACAGCTGAACGTCTTATTAGAACAAATGGGTTTTTTTATACAACTTAGATGGTAGACAAGCATACGGCCCGCCTGATGGAAAGTGATTACCGTGGCATATGGACGTGTGCAAAACCAAGGGAGTCACACTAGCGCTGCCAACCCTGTAAGCACAGAGTGTTTCTGTACCGCCAGTGTAAAAGTCAAAGCAGGACAAGCTTTTGTTCTTTACACTGACAGCATAAAATCTCTCCAGTGAGCTCTAAAACTCAGAGTAGAGTATACTCACCGCCGGTTACACAACACAAGGTTATTATGGCCGCGGTATTCTAGAGGGCGGAGGTACTTTCCCAGTCGGACTGCTCAATTGGACGGAAATACCGTCGTGTCCTAACTCCTAAATTGTAAAAGTATCTACGAATAATTCTTACTAATAATTAAAATTCCCTGAAAGTGGAAGCGCTATTACCTAGAGGTTTACAAATAGTTCCCAGCCCAGGTAACGAGTGATGATTGCATCTATTATCGAACTCTTATAATTAGCGTTTTTATATAATGTTACTGACATACTTGTATTTGGCAACATAAGCCATATTCATCTATTTTTGTACCTGAGATATAACGAGGTATGTGGAGAGTGTACTTCTAACGAGGTATGTGGGGAGTACATCTGTAGCTGCGATAAACAAATTGAAAACAGGTAGCGGAAAGCGAAATTTTCACTCAAATGTAAATGCTCGTAGCATAGTGATGTTTTCGTGGGCATCGTTCTTAAAAATATCTAAATAAGGGAAAGAATCAAGCAACTAGGTATTTTTAAAGACAGGTAAAGTTATTTTAGAGAATATGTTCTGACCTTTTCGAAGAGCTGTAAAATTACATGTCTTTAATATTTCGTGGCAAACTGTTTAATAATTGGAGGTAGGACACGACGGTATTTCCGTCCCAATTGAGCAGTCCTACTAGAAAAGCACCTCTGCTCTTCAGAATACCGCGGCCATAATAACCTCATGTTGTGTTCCCGGCGGTGAGTAGGTTAGCCACCAGTAACCAGTTTTTGTGCTATCAGTGGGAAGACCAAAAGTATGTCCAGCGTTGTCTTCTGCATTAACGACACAGAAATTCTCTCTGTTCTTACAGGGTCATCAGCACGATTATCACTGCCCTGGTGCTGCACCCTCTCATAGGCCACAGTAACCACTTTCCATCAGGTGGGCCGTGCGCTTGTCTGCCAACTAAGTAGTGTATAAAAAACATTTAATACTGTCATTTTAAGTTGCTCAAAATCCATTAGATTTTTTACTAATTTATTAAAACGTATATAAGTTTCTGCTAGAACTACGACAAATAACTAGTTTTAAGTATAAGTAGTTATAAGTTATAGAAACATCCAGACACATAGAGATATTTATGCATACAAATGTTTTCACTGAGCTGGAATCAAACCCACGGTATCCAACGAGATACGACTCTACAGCTACAGTACAGAGGTCGTCATTTGATCAGAATATTTTAACCATAGTATACTATCCAATCAGTAGGTTATGTAACAATCAAAATAATGTTTTCACGGTCATAAACCAGAGGTAATTAAAATTGTAACTCTTTGTGTAATAAGGTCGCGGGTGATTTATGTAATTAGTAATTATAACGGCAGCGGACATAGCTCGTAAAGCCACTACATAATACAGTGTTTTAGTCGTGGCGACCCGTGCTGTCCCAGTATTCATAGCCATTAATTATAAGAGCTTTTAGATGCTACGATATCGGTCGTGGTCGTATCGTAGAACCATAGAATCGTGTTTTATAGAATCGTGCAGAGCTCACTGGAGAATTCGAGAAACTCTGTGCTTATAGGGTACGAAACGCGAGTATGGCCCCTCTGGTGGGCCACCACTTTCCATCAGGTGGGGCGTGTGCTTGTCTGCCACCTAAGTAGTATAAAAAAAAGACCTACGGAGCCCAGTCATCCTCATCTCCTAGCTGGTACTCCTGCTGATTGAGAAACGATGCTTTGGCATTGGTATTCCTCTTGGGATTGGGACGTCAGACCATAGTAACTCCTTTAAAGGCAGATCAAGTTAAAGTAGATGGAGGAGAAGGAGTAAGCGGACCCAAAACGCAGAAGTAAGAGTTTCGGATGCAACCGGGAATAAAGCAGATGATGATGATATTGGTCTTTATCGATATAGACCATGCATTTAGAACGGCTACGGATTTGTCAAGACTTGATATGTAAAGGAGAAGGAGAAATAAGATTTAAGGTTGAAAATAATGATTTTTAAGAAAAAAATGTTTATAGTTTGTCTTAATAATGATTAACTTACTCCAAAATCAATCAATCAAATAGCCCATCGCAGCCCACTGCTGGACAAAGGCCTCTGTTGGAAGACTTCAGCCTATTGTTTCCACGCTGCGGCGCTGGCCAGATGGGTTGCTGCAGGGTTTTATTTCGAGTTTTCCTTCTCTTGCAGCGACATCAACAATTGCCTCTTACGACACACTTTGGATGAGATGGGGTGGAGATACTTGTATTCTTTCTCCGTCACTACATGATAAAATACGTCAGTACCACGGTATGAATTAAAATCATTACAATTACAATAGTCGTTGTGTTGGCGACAGAATGGTCGGTCGGCAAGTATAACTGTCTCACAGCCCTGGCACCTCTCACCAAGGTCCCAGGTGACCGCCACTTGCCTATTAATAAATACATCATGTACGTTCGATGGGGGTTTTATAGCCTTCTTTACCGATTTTACCATTGTTGGTTCATATTCACATTGCACTGCTTGTGCTACACTATAGAAGGTTTTAATTCATCTGGTTTAGCCGTTCTTTCGAAGTATGCAGAAAAATAGCGGTAAAAACGGAGGAAAAATAATTGCTGAATTTGAAACAAAAAGAACATAAATAAAACAATAATGATACAATTGTCTTTGGATAAAATTGGTTACTTTCTAGGAGTTAAAATAAATTATTTAACTGAACTTATTAAATTTAAATGGAAAAGAGCAATAAACGTTGCGTCTGATCTTATTTTATCGTTTTTAATCACTAACTCAACCTATGATAGTTAATTATTTGACAATCAAAAGTATGACCTTATAATTTACCTTTCCTGGCTCAGAACTCATACGTTTTGACATTTAGTAAAAAATAACTAATTAAACTTTACAATCAGTAACCATTACATAATGAAAAAAAAAATAGAAGCATTGTATTTGTCTATGTACAAAACAGTACCTAATGTAAATTTAGTTTGTAGATACATATAAATAATGGTGATAGGTTAAGTAATCAATTATAAAACTGAATTAAGGTATAAAACTGTAAATAGATGATTAATTTTATAATAAGAGTAAAGACGAACGATGTTCGTAAATATATCTATTTTATTGCTAATCAATTGCTATAAACTTATGTAATATAAATTTCATGATCAATTAAACTAACATCAAAGATGAAAATAAACCAAAGGAATAGTTTATGGTTTCATCGAATATTATGTAATAAATGTCTTCATTCGTTCCGAAATGTACTTACCCTAACATAGGAGCTAATTAGTGTCATCGCGGATTAGTGGATATTTCTGGACGAGACAAACAAAAGGGCTCAACGTGAAGATTATATTTAGACATGATCATGGACGGCGTTGGCGGTTTTTTAGTTATTTGTTACAATATTTATAGCGTTTTACGAGTTACCCCTTTTACTATATATATAGATATACCAATAGGTATCGTTAGATGTGAAAATCATCGGTAATATTGTTTTTAAATTATGGTTATCGGAAGCAGAAGCGACGCCGCCAGCTAGCAAATTGTAAGTCTATAGATTTAAGGACAGTTGTATATTATCTGATATTTATATGCTCACTATTTTCCCTTCTTATTAGTATGTTCTATTTACTTTGTAAATCTATTTATGTGCTAACTTCTCTCTATATTTTTCTTACATTTTGTCCTTGTTTCTACAAAAACATTATATATTATACAATAATAAATATACCTATTCCACAACGCTGAGTGCTATTTACAATGAGTCCGACGTTTCGGTTGCTTTTCTTTCAGCCGCCACGGTAGTAACAATACATACATACATATAATCACGATTTTTTCCCCATAGGGTTAAGTCAGAAGTGAATTGACACCGACAATTCACCAATCTTTGTATTTGGTCCCACGTAATAGGGGGTGAGTCTATTGCCGTATTCCAGATACTTGAGGACTCGAGACATGCGTCTGATGTTAAACAGCCCTATTCCGTAGTCACCTTGTACGACACCGCATGGGAAGAGATGGGGTGGCCCAAATTCTACTCTGCCGGGAACCACGCGGTAGTAACAAAATAACACCAAATAAATCACAATAGATCCGTGAAAATACTTAATTTATCTAGGTATACATTTTATTTGCTTAATATAATGGTTCGCCATTCAACATCACTAATGAAACGCTTTCGCAATGTTAGTACATACAAGTAATAAGTACAAATTATCTATGTCCATTCGTAGTTTCTACCAATTGATTGAGTTAACTACTCGCTTCATTTTTAATTAATCGACTTATACACATGATTGTTACTGCGTCTGCTTCAGAATTCATCTCCAGACAATGAATCGTTAAGTAGGTGAATTAGAATACCTACTCAGTGTATACGCTGAAAGAATATTACAAATTGCGTCTGAGTAACAACATCGTCTAGGAAACTACGTCATAAGATGCTCTCCAGTAGAATAATATTGAATTCTAAGGTTTTTTAGATAGATCAATGGATATTGTTTTCTTACAAGAGATACAAACGAGTCGAAAGATGAACAATTTACAGTTTTTTATACAACTAAGGTGGCCGTAAGCACACAGCCCACCTGATGAATAGTAGTCACCGTGACCTATGAACGTGTGCAACACCAGGGGAGTCCAACTCGTGCTGCCGACTCTGTAGGAACAGAGATTTTCTGTGTCATCCCTGCAGAAGACACAATCTTGTCAAGCCTTTGGTGTTCCCA
This sequence comes from Eilema griseolum, assembly GCA_963662185.1. NCBI lineage: Eukaryota > Metazoa > Arthropoda > Insecta > Lepidoptera > Erebidae > Eilema > Eilema griseolum. The sequence continues at coordinate 19,933,747 of OY759240.1, read as the reverse complement.
CTGATAGCACAAAAACTGTCCAGTGAGCTCTGGCTACCTTACTCACCGCTGGGAACACGAAACGAAATAAACGAATAACAGATAATATAATAAAATTCTTATAACTATAGCTTATAGTTGGGTATTTCATTCAAATGACTAACCTAGTGCAGTACTTTGAATTAGATACCTAAATATAAGCTTTGATGTCTGTCCAGGGCACGTTTGAATCTATTCGTAATATCCACGAGATTTATCCTATCGCTTCAATTGTGTACACAGTTATGACAAGCAATTATAACAGATTGAAATGGCAACGTGATCAAAGCTATGAGCGTTTAGTTTCAGTTAAAGGTCTGTTAAATTTCCAAATAGAGCTGCATAAAGCGTGTAGGAGTACTTTCACGGGTGTGTTCTTATCCATCACTCAATGTTACCAGTTGGGAAAAAACTCCCAATTTGTCACAGGTTTTACTGCATGCAACACTTTTTGTAAATACCACAGTAGCACTGTAAAATATTGGTGTTACTGGTTGGGAAAATAATTCTCAGGTCATGGGGTATATAGTGTGAACGAAAAATCATGGTGAAGGCCTCGGGTGCGACGCAAGTCCTGTGTTCATCTGAGGACCCCACCTCGTAGTCAGGGATCCGCTTTTCCAGTGTAACTGCGACGTGTCTGAAGACTGTGAACGAAAATACTATTAGGTCAATATTAGGTGCGTACATGCGTACCTACTTCCCGGTGGACAGCGTTCTGCGGTAAAAATAAAACAATGTAAGCTTTCAGGAATAGATGCGGTCGGAAATAGCAAGTGCGGACGGTGACGTGTCCTTGGCGGCGACTGGGGCGCACTGCCCGAAATATGTCATTAGCGGCGCGTCAAGTCGCTGGGGTAATGTTGGAAACGCATCTAGGGGCGTCCGTTACAACTATTTGTATACAGAGCCGAATTGAGACTACTTCATGGTTTAAGCCGTTACCCGATAATGGTTGACTGGTAGAGAATACCTATGGCATTAAGTCCATCATCCTACTTTGTGCATGAAGTTAAGTAAATAAAATAAAATACATAATAGACCTTCTATATCTACAAAATGTTAGATTTTAACGTAATTTTCTGCCTATTTTTTACTAATAGGGTATATAATTGGAGCCACTTAGCAGACGTGTGCGCCTATCTCCATCCGGGGGTAAGATAGGTACACCGAGGTTGCCTTACCTAAGGGGGCTACGAAGATAGTAGAGTTAGCTGGGATATGCCAGTGGCAATCTCAATCCCAGCAACTGAAAGACCAAAAATGGCGTGCAGTTTTAATCGGACTTGAACAGACTATCAAATAATAAAGATTACCAAAGCATCATATTTTGTAAAATAAAGTTTCGTTTTTACGCAGGCGAGAAGAGTTAATATTTAGCAGAGATTCTGAATGCCTCTAAATATGGCTACTACAGTTATATAATGAGATTTATTGCATTACAGTATTATTATTAAATTTGGATGAACACTAAACTTTTTTTCGCAGTTATTGCCAGGTGTTTAAAATGTGTTTGTCTCGCAAGTCGCCGCCAGCCCTGAGGAGTTCACACAGCGTAGCACCTGCTCATCATATATATAAAGGTAGTCGTAATACTATCGCGTGTGTTTCTCCAACTTCGTGAAATGTATGCTCATTGTTTGGCAGTAGCGCGACGCGGAAAATATTAACGCCAACATGTTGTTCAATTGATGGGATTCAGGTTGATTGCTGATTTTGGAAGCTGAAATTAGCACGTATTGAAATGCACCGGGCTACGATCCGTCGCATTCACTGACATGTAAATCATAACTGCCTATCCTATTCTGCTGATTAATGGATGAGGCTCTGATACAGTCTTTCGAAGTTAGGGGATCAAAACTGTTTGATCCCCTAACTTCGAAAGACTGTATCAGAGCCTCACTTGGTTGCTGCCTCTAAAGCCGAATAAAAGAGCCTACCTGTAATGTAGAGGGATTCGTTTTAGATGCGAAAGGGATCAAGCTATGATGATAAATCTCGCTTCAGGAGCGTACTCGTAGATATATCATACCTTTTGATATTACATGAGCATACTACCTATATGTGGAACTAGTTTTTATATCGTAACTGAATTTAGGTTTAACTATCGTATCACTGCTGAAGGATAAAGTCGTAATTGAAATTTTATTGCTGTGTAAATGTGGAAATATGTGTTAATACTTATTACCGCTCGTATTTTGTTATTTCTAAAAAAGTACCTAACTATCAACCTACTACTTTTTCAAATAATGTTATTGTTGAACATTATTTATATATGCAAATTAATTCCTACATCATCTGAGCTGACAAGTAACGCACGCAGTTAGCACTTAGGTAATGATTTCCGTGTGTAAAATAATTCAGACATAACGGGAACCGCGCGACCATGGCCCGTGCCAAGGCAGCGGCCTAGAAGTAGGAATTAGGAAGTGCGTAGAAGGAATCGGTGAGTGTCATCCCGTGGGTGCGTGATCACAACAAATATAAACCGGCGGCTGGTCGCTCGACGGCTGTCACCGGCCAACCGCCCGCACCGACAGAACTGCCTTCCAGACTTGTATGAAAATGTTTCACAAACTTAAAAAACTGGTCGTCATCGTCGGTAATGCGTTTCCTTTTTTCTATGGACTTATTTCAAGAAACAAGTTCAATCTATTTCTGTATTGACTACCGTTGAATCTATTTTAGAGTAGGTACGCTTATTTTTCTTTTAAGAAAACCTTTTAGTGTACAAAAATAAAGTTCCTACTTTGACAAACAAAACAAGAATTATTCTTAAGATTAAATACAATTTACTGATGGCACACAGCTAGGTGGGTAGGTATGTCCGACTCAGTAGAGTAGATAAGACAGTTATCAAAATATGTCCCTCTTAATTTTAGTAGTCTAACTAAACTACTAATGTTAGATATATTTTGTTAGGTCTTATTTTAAAATTACACTTTATTATCTGCGTTTACCAGATGTCGGTACGGTAGCCTTAACAATAAAATGCAGATTATAACGCACGCCAAATGAATGGAAATAAATGATTTATCTCCAAGTGATTTCCAATATATGGCGTACTTAGCATACGGACAGTAAAATGTTGTATCTACATTTATTTTACACTATCAATAAAACAATACAATATTGCATTGCTAACGCAATAAAAGTCAGCGTCAGTCATCTGCTATATTGGAGCATCGCAACCCACGCACTGACCAAATGAGAATATACTTGACGACGCCAGCTGCCAAAGAAATTAAATAGAGTACATTTTTCAGTTGGACAGACATGCGATGAACAATGGGTCTCGGTTACAAGGGAAGGACGATTGTGACGCGTCGCGCGCCTGGCTCGGTCTCTGCGCACACGCAACGCATCTAGGGCTGCCAGACAACCGGATTTTAACTGATATGTTTAGCTATTTACGCCCTTGTCCGACTAAATTTAGCACATCCGGTGAGCCTTTAAGCCGCGCTTGTCTAACTACACAACCATTTGTTTTGCTGAGTTAGTTTACGATTTGAATCAGCAGGTACCTACACCAACTGTGATGGAAATAAATAGTTTATTTTAGAAATATGTTCTACCATAATTTTATCAGAAATAATTAAGGTATACATACGCAATTATTATGCGAGCGCCAATCACAGTTGTATTCAAAGTTTGCATTTTCAAGCCCGGAGTCAAGACGAGTACTGACATCAGAACATCGAGAGATAAGTCTGCGCGATTACCTCGTTTAAGAATTAACATTTGTGCAGCTTCCGAACCATGGCATGGGCGTAAATCCTAGTCATAACTCCATTCTTCCCACTTTTGTGACAAAGGAGAGTACATTTTAGGGACATTAAGACTTTACAGACTTTAAGAACACCTCATTTGATTTTATTTTACCCTAATGTATCAAACCTAATGCGTAATACCACATTTTTTCCAGCGCACAGTTCTCCTGTATTGAATTATACAGGGGTTCTTATATAATCACTGTCTCGTTTCCATTTACTTTTCACAATGGCCGCTCTTTCAGTCAGTCGATATTTTAGTATAATTATAGTCGTTTACACATCAACGTCTCTTAACTAAATTTTAAATTATATTACTTATTCACACGTGGGAAGAAAATTCCACTGCTAAAAGGTAAATGAATAATATTGGACAGATACTGGCAGTAATTTAGGTAAATCTTATAACGTTATTTACATACTTGCTTTACACCTACCTAATTGATGTACTATTGTTTAGTTCGCTGTTGTCTGCGGGTCCTTCCGCGTGTATGCCGGTTATCGCGACCAAGCAAGGTCCTTTCTCAAGTCTAATTTACCCCTATACCAAATTTCGTGAAAATAGGTTCAGTGGTTTTGATGTGAAAGCGTCACAGACCGACAGATAGACAGATAATTACTTTCGCAAATATAATATTAGTAGAATATCCCTATTTACTGTGTCCAAACAAATTTTTAAACATAAAAGATTTAGATACATATTTTTTGCTTAATACCTTGAAGACATTTGCAGTTTTTTTAAGAAGTTGTCTGCGGCATCTATCATTGATAAGTATCTATCTATTTCATTCCAGTTTCTACAGTAAAAATGTTTACAAATTTCGATATTTGGATGTTAGTTACTCAATAACACTCAAAGTGACTGAACAGATCCGGCTGTTTGTTACAGAATTAAACTATAGTATGTAGAATAATAGTACATGCGTGGTCGGAACGAGATTTCCAGGCGGGCAGAGCCGCGGGCAATAGCTACTTCTAAAATATTTCTGAACAAAATAAATATTATGGTTATACTATAACATGAATCTTTATTATGACGACCTTTGACTGTGATCCTTCATCCATCACTCATGTCATGCGTTGAATTGAAATCAAACACATCAGCTTTTGAAAATTCCTCGAACAATGTTTACGTGATGACAGACAACAGAAATTCTATAGGTGAATTGTCATTTCGTATAGTGTTGCTAATAGTATTTTTGGCAGGTTTCTGTAGGAAAATATCTAATGTAAGTAAACATTTTTTAGACAACGATTTTTTTTGTAGGTATTGTCATTGTCTGCATTTATTTTTACAAAACAATATAACATTTAAAACGATGCACTGGTAGCGAGTGCTAAGTACCTGTTGCGAATGAGGATTTATTTGTCGAATTCGGTTACAGTGCTATTTTTATATTGGATTTATTGTTAAAAAATTTCAGCAGTACCAGAAGAAGACATCACGCGAGTGTGCCTGAGGTTCTATTAGTTAGAACCTACGACGGCGACGTAGAGATAGATGCGAGATCTTTGACAATCATTTTGTAGATATTACCTAATTAATATTTCTATTGCCTACATAATACATTAGGTACCTTATTAACAACTTTCCATGTCTTGAATTCTTATGATCTTAAAATAAGCCTTTCTTAATATTTTGTTACAGCAAAAACCTCTCATATCTACCAACTGAAACCCAGATACTTATGATTAATGTTTGTTAGATTATTGATTATCCCCAGAATTTTTTCACCTAACCACTTAAATTTAATAATATGCTTGAACTATTTTTTACACGGCGCTGTCTAGACCAAAGTAAGCCTAGCTTAAGCACATTCAAAATCTTGACTATATTAAGAGTTAAGCTTCAATTGAAATTGGGGCGTTTTTTTTTACGTGCGCAAAATCCCCACGGATACCTCCCCACCGGAGCCGGTGGAGGAGGTTATGTCGGACTCGAACCGACTAAAACGCACGCCGCCTGTGGGTCGCTTTGGTTGCCGAAGGTGAGGTTGACAGGCATATCCCTCGCACCTCGCATCTCTCACGATCTGGCCCTCTTCTCGGGTAGAAATTGTGGCGTTATATTTTTCTAGGTATTTCCGTCCCAACTGAGCAGTCCGTCTGGGGTAGTACCCTCATGCTACAGAATACCACGGCTATAATAACTTCGTGTTGTGTTCCCGGCGGTGAGTAGGGTAGCCAGAGCTCACTGGAGAATTTTTGTGCTGTCATGTCAGTAGGAAGACCAAAGGCTCATCCTAATTTTGCAGTGCAGACTGACGGCACAGGAACTCTCTGTTCTTATAGGGTCGGCAACACGGGTGTGACTTCCACTGATGTTACACTCGTTCATAGCTCACGGTGAACACTTTCCATTAGGTCCGTTCCTAAGTTGTATAAAAATATCATTCTACACTCAATTTCTTTTATAATGTTAAACCGATCAACGTAGATATTTTCATAGCCATATACCTATTACGATCTTGAGCAAAATGAGAACTGCGTGAGTCAACAGGGCTTCGATTCTGCTAAAGCAAAACTATAACCATACCACGAACACTGCTTAAAAATCCATTTAATTTTATATTTTAAAGCAATGTGGTCGAAGTATAAAATTAAAAGGTTCTTTGCAGAGTGATGAGTGAATGAAAAAGTGCGCAAAGTCTAAAATTTAATGCCATTTTATTATTTAATAGTATTGAGGGCCTGGATTAATATATAAATCTAAATAACATTCCCACGAGAAGGGAGATACTGGCATAAATAACCACACACTGGTCACCTGCACTGCAGGTAACCCGTACAACGTGTCTTCTACAGCACGTTTCTAATCTAATTTGGCGTCTGCTCTCAACTAAGTGGCCATATGATAAGCTGTAAAGACCAGGCAGGAATCGCATTATCGCGCAGCTACAGGTAAGATTGATTAAGATAGGAAAAATTTGAACCGGTTCAGGCGGGATTCGAACCCGCGATCTTTCCCTTACAGGGGGAATGCTCTGACCACTGAGCCACCGAACCACGCCTGAAATCATGCTTTACAATTTCATATTGGTAAGATGTTTTTCTTTGTAAGTTACAGCAAAAATTAACTAAAACAAAGTACCAGATTTAGGGGCATTTTCTCTAGTTTACTAATGCGCATTAATGAAATAACTGACATCACTGTACTAATAACGTACATGCGAGTTGAATGTTCGCGTTTATTAGACATATTCACAGACAGTACTACATAGACAATGTAATCCTACTGAGAGATTACTAATTGAAAGTCAAATGTACAATCTTTCATTGAAAACACTTAGTTTAGTTGAACTTCTCTCTTTTATGATGTCATGTATTTAGTTTCTATCTATCTATAATAGCACATGTGCGAAATGGATTAGATCGCTATTAGTTTTTGTTGTTCGAGAAAAAAAGCTACTTCCATTTTTATAGATCTAAAGCTCGTCTATAGCTACTGAACCTTCATTGGATAACTTTAGACTTTTTATGAGACGTAAAATTAGTACTTAGGTCTCATAAAAAGTACCATAGAATATCTCAGTGTAAATTCAAGTTATTTTTAAATTTATTTATCCCTATAAATACATTTTAAATCTTATGTACTAATGTAATTTCCCGCAATACTGACAAAGACAATTTAAACTATTTGAAAAGAGAGTGTCGCTGGTTGCATATTGAGGGAAAAATCATTTTCCAATGGTTTATTTATACATAATTTAATATTTTCATAATATTTCTAAACATAATTGTAAAATTTTGACGTTCATATTATATGCTTAAACTTAATAAATGACATTGATTCTTTGATATATACATAGGTACACACATATTCCTTTATCCTAGCCTTTATCCCTGGAGGTGAATTAACACCCACATTTCACTAATCATGAAATTCGGTCCCACGTAATAGAGCGTGAGTCTATTGCCGTCTTCCGGGCACTATTGTTGACTCAAGCTATGCATCTGAGGCTGAGTTGGGACTGTTTATGTGTCTGAGCATTATCCCTTAGTCGTCTTGTACGACACCGCATGGGAAGAGATGGGGTGGTCCAAATTCTACTCTGGTGGGCACCTTCTACTCTTTCCCTTCTGCATAATTGAACTATTATAACTAACATAGCTAAAGGTACAAGAATTGCCTCGCCGTGTTTGTTCTACCGCCTATACAATTGCCAAGACTGTGCGCACAGTGCGGTATGAAAGAAACTTCATCCCACGCACACTCAAGCTGTGGAATGACCTCCCTGCTGCGGTTTCCCCAAGCACCTATGGGATTCTCAAAGAGGGTCATCAGGTTTCTTTGTGGTCGGCAGCGCGAGTGTAATACCCCTGGTGTTGCATACGTCCATAGGCCATGGTAACCACTTCCCATCAGGTAGGCCGTGTGCTTGTCTGCCACCTAAGTGGTATAAAAAAAATCATCGATTTCCGTTATTTGCTATGACTGTTTGATTAAGATCAAGACAAGGCATACGATCTTAACAATTAAGTTTGATTTTAATCTAAATTCATAATTAAACAGTAACTCGTAAAACTATTGACACTGTCTTAATATTTTATGGTATACCTGCCTACTATTTAACCACTAGTTTAAAACCAAGATTACTTGCCTCTCCTTATTGACCTGGTTTAGTGTTTTAAACTGTTTATTGCTGTTTGAGGTAATTCAAGATACGGCCTTCATCTCGGAACCAACACGATTAGGACTATTTTTTTATTGGAGAACAATGTGTGGCTTGTCTTCCGGTTCTTAATTTTCGTCAGTTCTTTATGCCGGATTACATACGCTCTTGTATATATCTTGGTCTGAACTTTACAGCTCTACGAAACAAAAAGATCTGAAGATAATAATTTAATTTAATATAATTATTAAAATAAGTAAGCTCTCATGCTGTATTATTTTTATTCAGGAAAGCAGAGAGAAGTACCTAACTACTTAGGTATAAAATAGTTGTAGCAAGTTTGGAATCCATTTAAATAATAAACAAAAAATAATAAATAAATCTTCCACAACATTCCACACAACGCTATCTAGACTTACGGTAAAGCATAGCTTAACTAGCTTGTGTTATGGAATCTATAATGCGGATAAACATACTTAGATACTTTTCTTTTTATAAATACCCAGACCAATGCAAATATACATATTCATACAAATATTTGCACTGAGCTGGAATTGAATCCACGCCTCCTGCGTAGCAGTCGACCATTCTACCCCTACACTACAGAAGGCTGCCGAGAAAGAGAGAAGAATTCAAATGTAAATCAATGATTATGTTCCTACCCAGATATTTGTGAACAGATACAATATGCAATGTTTGCAAATACTTAACCCACATTATACTTATGTACAGTTAAGAATCTCAGCAATAGGAGTTATGTAGATAATATATTTCTGTTCACCGGTGAATTTCTATTTTAAGAGCCACAGACGAACTGGAAGCCAGGTGTCATTGGGACTTACCTGGCTATTAGTTGTTTACGATTTGTTTAGTCGAAAGCAAGCGTCTAAATAATGTTTTATGTGGGAATGAGTGCGATTTAATGAGGTAGGTATATGTTGAAGGTAAGCCGCTAGCATCCTGAATTGTTCTCTGTCAACAGCCAATCAGACAGTAGGTATATATATATGTGTATATACCTAATGTCGATAAATACCTTAACCATCAGTAAACGTTTCAATGCTTGAACGTAGTATGTATCTTAACCGTTTTGTGGCTATGCAAAATTAACCCGAAACTGTGGGTGAGTTTTATAATTACACAGCAGCAATAAATAAAGCACACATTGTGTATAATTTCGCGTAGTTTGTACAAATTACAATGTTTTTAACGATGCGTAGGTACATAAATTTACTGCTGTAGAATATTGTAACGGGTAGGTACAAGCTACTGGCAAGACTTGCTAGATAAAGATATTACGATGTGTTTTAATCATCTGTTTATTGCTTAATACGACGTTAAAAAGGTTTACAAGTGTTGTCATCATGTTACGAAGCCATAAGATTTTCTGAGGAATGTGACGAAATGCTCCCATGCTTTAAATATATTTTTGAGACGAATCCCGAGGTAGGCATTGTGTATTTTATCTGATATCTACATAAAAAAAGTGGAACATTTTATTCTTGAACTGTTAACGAAGTGCATAGGGTACCAGGTATAAGATTTCGTACCGCTTTTATACAGAATAACAGCTAGGTATCGTTAGTATAAGCATTTCTCAACACAAATGATTCAATCGCATTGTAAAAAATGATATGTGTAGGTTTGTTAATAGCAAATGCGGTGTTGATAGCACCGTGGATATTGATTCTTTTCTTCGCGAAATCCGTGCATGATGCAGTTTGTGAACTCTAAAAATAATCACTCATGTTGGTTGGATGCAGTCGTGAATTAATTTCCAGGAAGTTAGTCGGCGGCGCGACTCGTCGTGTTATGCAAGTGAGATGTAAATCAACATAAATCACGCATGTCAAAACGTTCGCCCGCCTTATTCCGGGCGGCCGGATCTGGCCCAGAGGCGGGCAGCGCACGCGCATCTCTCTGTAAGCAATTTAACTCATGCGCTGTTTGCTTAGCCCCGTGTTGTAATATTTTTCATCATTCCAAGACATTAACGTTCCTAAAGGATAACAAATCATAATATAAAACTCATGTTTTTGGAAAATAATGAGGGAAGTCATATCTTACTCGCCAGCTACTAATATGTGCCTATTTAACATTCCTACTACTTTTAGATGAGATACATACACAATAAAGTCTACTACAATATAGGTTTTTTCTAAAACTGGTTGACTTTCAAATAAATTTATTTATAGACAAAAAAAATGGTGGTAGGTAAACTAACAACTGACATCGAAAAATTAGTATATAAACAAAATAAATATATAGATAATGGGAATATATGTGCCTATATTGTGTACATAATAAATAAGCCTTTGTTTTTTAAATTGCGAAATAAGTACATTAATAATTATGATTAGATGTTGAAAAAAATTTTCGGAAATATTTCATCGAAGTTTCTTAACTATCCAAGCAAACGATTTTAATGATAAATAGGTACGTTGAACGGAGATGAATAGTAAGGGGTTGGAGCGTTGCACGTTGATAGGTAATATTTAATGATAAATACCTATTGTAGTAAATTATTATGACTTCAAGTTAAATGAGTGTGTAAAAATGTAAGAATTAAATGTTAAGCGTGGCTACTCGACCCATCTCCGCGAACAACCAATTAGAGAGCAGTCAAAAACAATGAACCGCATAAATCTGCAATCGCTCAACATTTATTAGAGTCCGGTACGAACCACTAGATCGAGCTCTCGACAGAACGCCACTATATACCAAGACTGGTTAGGGAAGCAATTGAAATAAAAAAGTATAAAAATTTCAATCGTGAGGATGGGTTTCAACTGCCGAACGTCTGGCATCTAGTGGTCCGTCTTTGCAAAAACAACCGGGAACAAGCTAAAACAAAATCGCGAGTGGATACAGTGAGCATCGTATGTCGTGAACGTGATGGAGATCGGGTTCGAGTTTGTAGTGAGAGTGAAACCAATAGTAGTGCAGATACGCGTAGTAAAAGAACTCGATAGAGGGTAGATCGATATAATTACTCCTAGGAAAAAACTTTTTCTCTGTTCACCGCCACTACTCCAGTTCCTCCGTGATCATGGTCCTTCAACAGCGCCGAAATATCGGAAACTCAAAACAATGAAACATGGTAAATATCCCGTTTATTCTGATACTGATGTGAGTGACAATGATAGTTTAAATACCTATATTAACTGGTGTTGCCAAGCTTAGCTAGAGACATGGGATGATGGGACAAAGTAAACGCAGCAAATATGCGGCTTGACAGAGCGATATATATCTACGTATATTCGCTCCCTTTGCGGTCGAGACGATGGGTAGTTGGGGTGCCGACGCCAAGAAGTTAGCGAATTGGGGCGCAGGTTGAAGGACAAAACTGGTGACTCTCGCTGCCCTCTGGCATAGTAGTCTGGATAAGTGGCGGGTTAATAGATTAATAATAATTTGAATTTATATTAATTTAAGTAAATACATATTCTAAATATATTCTACAACATTCCACACAACGCTATATATACCTATGGTTAGCATAGCTTAATTTGCTTGTGTTATGGAATCTAGAATGTGGGTAAACATACCTAGATACTTTTTTTGGAAAAAAAAATATGTATAGAAACACCCAGACCAATGCAAATATACATATTCATACATACAAATATTTCCACTGAGCGGGAATCGAATCCGCGCCTCCTGCGTAGCAGTCGAACGTTCTACCGCTACGCCATACCCATAAAAGGTTGATTAAATGAATTAATTTATTACGAAAGTTAAGTTCCTTTCTTCTATTCAACTTTAACTTACTTCTTTATTTTCACTTCAATTTCTTTACTATCTTCTGCTACTTACTTATCTGCAGTTGAAAAGTTATATTGCACATTCATATTTTTTGTAACGAATTCAACTTTTCACTATTTAATTTTATTGTTCATTCAAGTTTCGTGCAAAATTTTTGCATCGTTGAACTTAAACGTCTGTTTAGGTATTATATTTTAGATCAATATGGCTTTTCTGGGAGCAATGGGCGTCTGAGCCGACTTCGAGAAGACGACTATACCTACATGGTAAGTATGCGTACATAGTAATCCTGAGTCTGCTAATTTTATCTACAAACAATGCTTTTTAATATTAGACGTTACTGCTATGCTGTTAGTCAAAAATTGAATGGTATCTTACAAAATGAATGAATAAATGTAATGTACATACATACATACATACCTACATATAATCACGCCTTTATTCCTAAAGAGTTAGGCAGAGGTGAATTAACACACACATTTCACCAATAATTGTATTCGGTCCCACGTAATAAGGGTGCGAGCCTATTGCCGTATTGCGGGCACTATTGTTGATTCGAGTCATAAATCTGAGGCTTAGTTTGGGCTGTATATATCAGTCTGATGTTAGATAGCACTATTCCTTAGTCGCCTTGTACGACACCGCATGGGAAGAGATGGGGTGACCCTAATTCTACTCTACTGTTACATCAGGGCAGTCAAAAACAATGAACCGCATAAATCTGCAATCGCTCAACATTTATTGGAGTCCGGTACGAACCACTGGATCGAGCTACATAACCTTCAGATGCTCTCGACAGAACGCCACTATATACCAAGACTGGTAAGGGAAGCAATTGAAATAAAAAAGTATAAAAATTTCAATCGTGAGGATGGGTTTCAACTGCCGAACGTCTGGCATCCAGTGGTCCGTCTTTGCAAAAACAACCGGGAACAAGCTAAAACAAAATCGCGAGTGGATACAGTGAGCATCGTATGTCGTGAACGTGATCGAGATCGGGTTCGAGTTTGTAGTGAGAGTGAAACCGATAGTAGTGCAGATACGCGTAGTAAAAGAACTCGAAAGAGGGTAGATCGATGTAATTAGGAAAAAACTTTTTCTCAGTTCCCGCCACTACTCCAGTTCCTCCGTGATCATGGTGCTTGCAACAGCGCCGAAATATCGGAAACTCAAAACAATGAAAATATCCCGTTTATTCTGATACTGATGTGAGTGGCCATGATAGTTTAAATACCTATATTTATTCGTATTAGCTTAATGTCCAAAATCAAATGAAAAGAATTTCATTACGCTTTGTCATTTACTCAGCATAAAGGCTTTTTATTTTGGACTTAAACCACATTGCATTAAAGTATAAAGTTAAGGCCCTGGATGATGGGAAGGGTGATGCAGAGATACGTTTATGGTGCAGGCATAAGAATTAATACCGCTATACCTGCACAATTTCAGACATGAATGAGGTAACGTAGGATGCAGTCAACATCGCTGAATTTCAGGCTGGACGTTTTTAGATAATTTAAATTATTACCACTGATACAAGAAGAAGTGCAATATGAAAGAGGTAATCTGAAGTAAAAACCCTGACGCTATGGATTGCGTTAATCAGCTAAGCAAGTGTTTTTAATTCGATCGCAATACGTCTGTGTTTACGTTCATTATAATAAATTATGAAGTAAGGAATATTATCAAAAGCTTTTAGCTTTGTATACCTATGCAGATACTTAATGAAATGTTTAGTCTACTCATTGTGTAAGCGGCGCAAGAGTATCGCAGTGTTGATTATTTATTCAGTGATGATGTGACTACAGAAGTCGTTAACAAGGCCCTTTAATAAATTGATAGTCATTAATATTCACATTTGTTGAGTCTGCAGAGTAGATTACTATTACAATAATTGTTTTTCAGAAATGTTTTAAATTTGGTTAATTGGAAATTCATCATCCATAGGATTCGGTTTTAAAACGAGATTTTTGTTATGACGTCCTTTTTATTAACTGTCGTCGATGATGACGTCTTTTATTATTTTTTTATGTATGTTGGCAGCACACGTGTGACACCCCTGGTGTTGTACACGTTCATAGGCCAAAGTAACGACTTTCCATCAGGTGGGCCTGTCTGTTACCTAATGTAAAAAAAGATTTTTTGTGTTGGGTTCGATAAAACTCATTCGCACACACTGGTACAGACCTCGTTTGCAGAGATGTAGCTTACAGCCATAAACCCTCCATTCAGGTAACCCCAACCAAATAGCATTTTTTTTTAAATAAATGTAATAAAACTGTAATTTTTTCTCAATTTCTTTATTCATCAATAACTTCATTGTGCAATATATGTAACACTTTAATTCTTACAAACTAGTAATGTGCTAGTAACTAAATGTATTATATATATCTTGATTTTACAAATGTAAACAGTCTTATTACTAGGCAATGATGCCATATTGAACAAAAACAATATGAAATTTGATCATTTACCTATTGCCTTAGCAGTACTTCCCTTCTAGACAAGCGGCAATTCGTTAGTAGAACCAAATAATCAATTTGATTTATTGATCAATCTACTCTATTCTACAAAATATGTATTGCCACTCGTCTAGTGGGCTAGGGGGGCTAGGCACAGCTACTTTCTTACTACAAGAGGTAAACCCGTATTCTACCACTACCACATCATTGAGAGTATAATACGGAATGTCAACGCACAAAATATCGATAAATGCTAATACGATGCTACAAAATTGCGATGCACGTTACGGCGAAAGACTGTCTCTGCGAAGCCAGTACACTTCGATGCACGTTACCGCGATAGATTTTCACTGCGATACTACTTGACTTCGATGCACATTACCGCGATAGATTTTCACTGCGATACTACATGACTTCGATGCACATTACCGCGAAAAACTACGGAGCGACTCATCTAAACATCGTTACTGAGAAACTATATCATAATTAATTAATATGTTTTGAATGGGCCTATAAAATTATAAACCAAAACGTGAACTAAATAATGTATATTACGAGTATGTAATATTACATAATGGTTTGTACAGTACATAATAGACAATCATAATATAATTATGTATAGTTAATCACATTATTAGTATATTTAATCAACTCAACATAAATTACACAGTTAGATATAACAAAAATGTTATCAAAATATAAACAAAGTTTTAATAATTATGTTATTGATTGATTCAAAAATTTAAAATAATCAAAGAATTCGTAGGGCAAATTTTGTTTTATTTCTTTATGTAGCATATATATGCAAGACCATCTAAATATGTTAACATATCCATATTACCTTTCTTATCAATATGCTCTTGGAGTTTTTTGTAGTACCTACTGCGTTTTTGTTTTTCTTTTTTTTCCATCAGACCAGCTAACCTCTCTCTTACATACTCTGTATTTTTCTGCTCTTTTACAAGTTCTCTCATTGTTTTGTATATATCTATTTTCCTTCTGTTAGGCAAACTATTCCAACGGTTATTCCAGCTTTCAACTGCATTTTGCGTGATTGGTATACCCATGACAAAGCAGTCCCAAACAGACCATAAACTAGGTGGGAATAGGGGTGGTTTCTTCTTTAAAGTAAATTTTGGTTTACTTGGAGAAGACGATGATCTCTTACTGATATATGTTCCATTTACGTAGTACATACTAAACCAGTCTGCCACTGGTTTCGCCTCATTCGGTATCACTTCTCGCCGAATAAGCTAAAAGGCCGCTGGAATTTCTTCAGGTTTCAAATATGCCAATGCTAAAATATGTCGCATTTTGTGAGCGAATTCGCTGTCATTGGTGTATTTTTTGCTTAAGCCAGCTTTCTGTATGTGCTTCCATATATTTTGTGATAAATGGAAAAGCAGCACTTGTGACTGCTGTTGGGAAATACCCTCAGACTGGCATTTATAATAGCGAATTCGAAATCAGAAATGATTATTTCGGGATTTAGATCTATGTTCAATATATTTTTGCAATAAACTCTTATTATTTCAGAAAATATAAAATACGAGTTTTCTGTTTTGTTTGACAGCAACCCATACGCAAGCGGTACAATTTTTTGAGCCCCATACTCAGACCCGACCATCCCGTGCAGTGTAAAAATTTGACAAAACAGGTTAGGGCAGCATTTGAAAGTGCCATCAACGATCCAAAACTTTGAATTGTTTAGTAAACGTAAATTACGTCCAGTGCTAAAAACAAGAATCGATTCATTTTCTTTGTCATTGCATGTATAATGTCCAATCAAAAATTGTTCAGGACCAACTACAATATACTGATGGGGAACGGTAAACGAGTTTAACGATCTTGGTAATGCTGGCTCAGTTCTGACTCTTTCGCGATGTATTATCATTAGCATCGCCTTTTTAGTGGGCATATACGGGGCAACTTTTTAGGTACTTCTTGGATTACTTTTTGAATAATTTGTCCCGGAGAATCGAAACTATCGGCTGCTTTTTTCTTTAATGATTTCCTTAATACGGAAGATCGTGTGTGTAGTTGGCTTCGCAGAGACAGTCTTTCGTCGTAACGTGCATCGCAATTTTGTAGCATCGTATTAGCATTTCTCGATATTTTTTGCGTCGACATTCCGTATTATACTCCATCATTGGGTATTTGACTGGCTAGTCATATTAGTCACTTTTTACTAAACGTCAAAACAGTACGTTATAACCCCTCGTAAACACTTAAGTATAAAACATGTATTTGACAAGTTGGAATATGTCACAGGCTACAGTGTGAACGCAAATGTGTTTTATACTTGTTGGCTATACATCTTATGTGAATGAAAAAGTATCTGAGATACATGTATAGAACAAGTATTGTGCTTTGATTACTCTTCTACAAGTTTTTTATAAACAAGTTCACAACTTGTTTCATGGCGTAAGGAAACCTGTATGAAATAATATATTGAACGTCATAATATTTAACAGTCAAATAATTGACTATTATCGGTTGGTTGGTTAATTAAAAATAAATAAAAACAATAGAATAAAAACCGACGAAAAATTTATAGGTCTATTACTTTTCTTAATTTAGTAAGCTCAATTAAATAATTTATTTTACCTGCAGGAAAGTACCCAATTCTATTATGGCAGCATTCACGAGCCTTGATAACATTATGAGGAACTCTTATTAATGCAGTTTACCTCATAATGGTTATATTATGCAGTAGATAAGTCAGTAACCATAAGTCAATCACAAATTTAGATTTTTTGACGTTTATGTAATCTATATAGGTACAGAATTAACTTATAACTATGAATAAAACTTTCGTTTGAACTATTCGTAACTATTCATGCAACGAACATGAGGAAAATGACGAAGATAGATATAATAGGCGAAGGGGTCTACTGGTACAAACCAGCCTGGATGAGTTTTTGCATTTGTTACACCGGTAATATTCATACTCGAATGACCTTTTCTGCGCAAAGGGCAATGCTCCTATGTCGGAATTAGCTACCATCGGAGGTACTATATTAAAAATAATTATATCAATTCGATTTTGATATAACCATATTTTTCACGTATTGTTTTTTGTTTTAATACAACTTAGGTGGCAGTCAAGCACACGGCCCACCTGATGGAAAGTGGTTACCGTGACCTATGAACGTGTGTAACACGAGTAGGTCACATCCGTGCTGCCGACCCTGTAAGAACAGAGACTTTATGTGCCCTCAGTGTATAACACAAAATCAGGACAAGCCTTTGGTCTTCCCACTGACAGCACAAAAACGCTCCAGTGAGCTCTGGCTACTCTACTCACCGCCGGGAACACAACACGAGGTCATTATAGCCGTAGTATTCTGTAGGGTGGAGGTACTTCTCCAGTAGGACTGCTCAATTCGGACGGGAATAGCGTTTTATAGACCTTTCCACATTTGTATAACATATAAGTTTTGTATTAGATACTATTCTAACGAGTCAGTACCTATTAGTTTATTGAACACACAATTAACATATTTTCACTGACATTTTATTCCCTAATTTTAATCACAAATTAATTTATAAAAAAACTTGTACCTAGCTGGACGGTCAAGTGGAGTGCCTTAAACGTAAAGAAGAGAGATAAAGGCCACCAGTATTCTAAGACACTCTTTTTAAAATAAAGCATAATGCTAATTTCCAACAAGTATTAAGCAAATTAGTGGTAATCAGGTTTCTTCATCGCGAGTGTGACACCCCTGGTGTTGCATACGTCCATAGGCCACGGTAACCGCTTCCCATCAGGTGGACCGTGTGCTTGTCTGCCAACCATGTGGTATAAAAAAAAATTGTGGCAGTTCCCGGTCCAGGCTGTTGCCTTGTGTTAAATAACAAGAACTTTCATTTTTCTATGAAGCATATACAACACTAGGCTCCCAGTGAGTATGGCACCGCTCCTGAAACAAAAACACATCATTGTTCATTTACTTAGGTACGTCTCCTCCGGCCGGGGCGGCGGCGCGCCTCCCCATTTCCGGGGCCGAGTTGGGGACTCTGTTGTCCCTACACCCGAGGAGAGGGCCAGATCGTGAGAGATGGCCCTCTCGCTAACTTTTCTTCTGTTAAATTTATTTTGGATATTTGTTATGAGAGGACATTGGGTAGTAAATACGTGTCACAGTTTCAGGCACCGATTGAGCACTGGAGCTTGGGAAGAAGCTTGGACCTATCAACAAGCCGCATGCCGCCGGGTAATGACAACAGATTGCTCACCACGTTGACAGGTGAGCTCACACTCGCGGTACCCCCCAGCCGCTTTCGGCTACATTGACATCTTTTGTGTTCACGAACAGAGCTGACGCGCTCTCAAGTGGCTTTTGTATCCGATTCTGGCTGTGAAGGCACACGTACGGGTGTGTATGGGTACTTATGGCGGCTTACATAGATCTTCGGGGCCAAAGTCGACTTGTGGGTTTACCATGAAGTCTCAAAACAGGTAAAAAAATTAACGGCTGTCATTTACAAAATGCATAAATAACTCTGTAATCCCATATGAATATACAGGGGGAATTTTTGAAAAGGGCTTGAATGGCCAAATTCGAAACTATAAGGTATAGCGAAAAATGCTCAAAGGAGTCACGAGGCCGATTTTGATGAAACTTAAAACCTCAACATTAGATTTTTGAAAAACCAATAATCCTAGCTGGGAATCGAAGCCGTTGATTTTGAAAAAAATACACACCCTTTATTATTTATTATTGCACCATACGATAGTATCGCTGTTAAGTATCACATTCAAATAAACGGCTTGTGTTATAGGATCTAGACTGCGTATAAATATACATAGAAACTTCTTTTGTAAATACATTGATATACATATTAACATCCAGACCAATGCAAATATACATCTCCATGCATACAAATATTTGCACTGAGCGGGAATCGAACCCACGCCACAAGCGCAGCAGTCGAATGTTCTACCGCTACGCCACAGAGATATGTTGATTTTTCATTTAGGGTCATATGATATATAGGATCGTTCTGGCGTGATTGAGCAACAAACATGCATAAATGCAAATTTTCGCATTTATATTTATAAAGTAAGATTGTAGAAAATAAAATGTGAGATATGTAAAAATTACTGTCGACAGGATGTCAACATAGCTGTACCTATTTATCAAGCAATCTTATTAATTTACAGGGCCGAGGCCCGAAAGTGGGTGAAAGTAGGCCGAAGTGCTAAAACTCACGCCTATATCCCCGAAGGGGTAGGCCGAGGTGCTAGCACCCACATTTCGCCAGTTTATGTTTAGGTCCCAATGTAATAGGTGGCGAGCCTATTGCCATTAACCAGGCACTTATAAACCTGCGATAAATACACACATAACTTCGAAAAGCATCGAAAAGTCATTGGTGTGTGCCATGGTAAAATCTGGGATCGAACCCGAGACCTCGTCTCAGCAGTCCATTACCCATACCACTAGGCTACTGCAGTAACTATGTAATGCTATAAAACACAATATACCGACATATTAATTTTATAAAAAAAACAGCATTCGTTTATAATTTTTTAAACTAATGGAGTCACAATCGCGCTGCCAACCTTGGTAAATACAGAGAGTTTCTGTGCCGTCAGTGTAGAAACAAAGCAGGACAAGCTTTTGGTCTTCCCACTGACAGCATATCACACATCTCTAATGAGCTCTGGCTACCCTACTCACCCGGAAACACTACACGAGGTTATTATGGCCGCGGTATTCTGTAGGGCGGAGGTACTCTTTATTCTTTAACATATGTATTCTTTAACATAAATGTCTTGACGTTTGGCTATGTAACTTTCAAGGTATTCCAAGCATACTAATACTATCTAATATTATAAATGTGACAATTCGTGAAGATAGATGTATGTGTGGATATTTGTTACTTTTTCACGCAAAAATGGCAAAATGGATCAAGCTGAAATGAGGCACACAGACAGATCTTTTCAGGATAATGTTGAGTAACATAATTATCCTGAGAATTATTTACTGTGAATTGTGAACGAATCAGTATTAGGTAGCTGCGGAGAAGTAAGTACATTATAAATGCCAAAGTAGCTTCTCAGTATGTTTGTTACCTCTTTACGTCTAGATAGCTTAAATGAGTTTGATAAAATTTGACATAGAAATAGCTCATAGCATAAGATGATTTTTATTACAGAAAATAGCAATCAT
The DNA here is from genome assembly GCA_963662185.1 of Eilema griseolum. NCBI lineage: Eukaryota > Metazoa > Arthropoda > Insecta > Lepidoptera > Erebidae > Eilema > Eilema griseolum. The sequence continues at coordinate 19,912,940 of OY759240.1, read as the reverse complement.
CAACGTTATAGTTTTCACCCAGCCGCAGTCGCAGGCAGCTACTAGTATAAAGTATATAAAATATTGTGTCCTCGATGGCGCAACACTTCTATAAATATTTTGAAATAAAAATACCTAAAATTTATTCTGTTTATTTCAAAAAAATACACTAGCAATATTTTCTTTAATTTTAAAAATATAACATACGATCGTAATGTAATGGTTCGTTGCGAGCCAAAATAGCCTCGTACCGAGCCTAAGGCACCTGATTATCTGAACAGCCAAACACATAGCGGTTTTGATGAGTCATTTGCGATAGAAAAGTTTAGTCAAATTTCCAAACATTTAAATATCACTTTCATTTCATCTGATTCATGCCTCACTTATTATGAGTGAGACATGAATCAGTTTTTTTGTACCACTTAGGTTGCAGTCAAGCACACGGCCCACCTGATGGAAAGTGGTTATCGTGGCCTATAGACGTGTGCAAAATCAAGAGTCACACTCGCGCTGCCAACCCTGTAAGCACTGAAAGTTTCTGTGCAGTCATTGTAAAAGACTAAGCAGAACAAGCTTTTGGTCTTCCCACTGACAGCACAAAATCTCTCCAGTGAGCTCTGGTTGCCCTTACTCACCGCCGGGAACACATCACGAGGTTATTGTGGCCGTGGTATTCTGTAGGGCGGAGGTACTTCCCTAGTCAGACTGCTCAATTGGATGGAAATACCGTGGTGTCCTACCTCCTCCTAAAAGTCAGCTGCATATGGTATGAAATTAAAAGATGCCAATTGAGTCTCTTTTTGAAAAACTTTTCTATTATTTTAGAGTAAGTTGTATTTTTGCAGCACCTACTGAAAATTAGGAGAAAAGATTTAAAAAGATAAAAGATTTGTAAAGATTTGTTTGTTCCTAATTCTCATTGTAGCATAGGACTAATCAAATATTAGTCATAAGATATTTCATATTTTAGATAGTTTTTAGAGATGGCTTACAATGTTCATAAACCTACATTTTATTAGAAACTAGCTGTCCATACCTGGCGTTACCCGGAAAACTTCAGACTTTGGCGAAACTAAAAATCGTTGGCAGGCATATATAAATAATTCAAATAAAAAGCAATCATGAATAAGGAATTCGTCACTCGGCGGCTATTGATCAAATTTAATTGACATTTCGACAGCTGTGGATTACTGAAAAGTAACTACGTAACAGATAAATCAGTCCGCACAAAATCTTCCACACCCATCGCTTTTCCGGCACAGACTCAGCGTGCCAATATCTACATGAATATACGAACATAATGACATTAATGGGAACAGTAGAAACTGTAGACCAAAACCTCTCGGCATTGGGAGAGGTCTATGTCCAGCAGGGTACTGCAATAGGCTAATTGACTGACTGAATGTCGTTATTGGTGCAAAGATAACAGCACCAGGGTTGCCTCCTTCGATAAAAATATAATCTGCCAATTAATATCGATACTAATATTACGAAACTGTAGGTTTGGTTACCCGCTCTAATACTCTGGAACTACTGCTTCGAATTGAAAAAATATTTTTGGGTTGAAAAGTTCATTTATCAAGGAAGGAGTGAAACTCAAGGAAGTGTAGCAGTAACGATAAAATAATTTCAATAAATGTGACAGAATTTTCAGCAATTTGCAGCCATATTGTATGGCTTAAAGTAGCCAAGTCAGACACTTTCAGTCGTTTTAGCGTGATTGAGTGACAGTCATTCAAAAATCTACACAAACTTTCACATTTAAATGTTATAATAATAATAGTAGGTGTAGGGAAGGAAGTACAGCAGGATTTATGTTTCCCTACGATCGAGAGGTCAACGCACTTACGCAATATATAGAAATAACCTACCTTACTAAATGCAAACGGGACAGCGATGAAAAACACGATAACTGTGGTTTCTTTCTCACTTTTGACACTTAAGACAGATTTATCGATAAACCAAATATTTACATTTTAAAAGGCTCCTCATCATAAACATGTCGTTGAAGTGTAAACATTATAATTTCGGAGCTAATATTATAATCCGTAAGACGGTTTGTTTACAAAAATGTCGAAAAAAGCCCTTATAGATGGAATGTTTAAAAGAATTGTTGTTTTACGCACCTCATTTATTATTTAATTATGTGTTACATAATTAAAATAATTATACATCTTATAGTATGGGCACCAAAATGTGCCGGTTTTTTGGAACCAATCACAATCCTGGAAATCTTTTCATCACCTTACTAGTCCAGTGTGGGGAGCATAAATATAGATAAATCTGGCAGATTCTTTGATGTTCTTTGAAAATTAATAAATTAAGGGTCACGAAGTATGCTACGGGTGAAGTTAGGATGGGCCGGCTAGTATTTTTATACCACTTAGGTGTCAGATAATACTCTCCTTTCCTACACAGGACTACACGTGTAGGGCTTAGATGTCACCCTCACACTGTGCATAATATACGAGCAAGAACCAAGCAGTTCGGAGACTCCTTTCTTTGCCGCACCACCAAGACCTGGAATTAATTGCAGGACACGTGTTTCCTTCTTCCTACAGTACCGGGTCCTTTAAGCGAGGAGTGAAAAAGCATCTGATGAGGCCGCCAAACTAAGTGCCATACATTGTAACATTACTAAATGTCTGTAATGGTGACCCCTTTTCCTGAGACTTTGCCTTTAGCTTACCATCAGGCGAGGTGAAGTTAGCGTGTCCTAGATACAAAAAAGTGTCGGTTGCTTAGTGTTTGAGGAGTCGTCCTTACGATTGAGAGGACTTGGGTGCGAATACTAGCCGTTATATTATCGACGTGAACACACTCCCAATACAGGCAATTTAGGTCATCTAGCATCATGTAGAAGGGGTTAGGGGGATGGTTAGTATATGTCGGGTCATAGATATTGTACCTAAAATGTGCTCCTTACGCTCAGTACACAATCTTGGGTGTTTTGAGGATAGCATGAGATGTTACGGCGGTGAATGAGCTATAGCTTATTACAAAACAGCAATTTACGCGTGTCAGAGAAATAATATTAACATTCTTTAAAAAATAAATCTTGTCGTACTATAAAGGCACATGGGTAGATAAGCCGAATATAATATAGCCGAATACGTATTATCTACTCATGTGATAAAGGCGTGGAATTCATTACCAGTTCACGTGTTTCCTTCTCCCTACAGTCCCGGATTCTTTAAGCGGGGCGTAAAAAAGCATATGATGAGGCCGTCAAGTTGATTGTCACCATTTATAGGTACATGGTATATGTTAGTAATAGTAAGCCTTTTTTCCGAGGCTTTGCCATCAGCTTACCATCAGACGAGGCGAAGTCTAATGGACGCGTCCTATTTTAAAAATATTTTTATTTACTGTAAATTGATTCTTATCAATAAATTGACAACCGTGGTAGACTAGTGGTATGGATAATGGACTGCTGCGACGAGGTCTCGGGTTCGATCCCAAGTTTTACCATGGGACACACCAAAGACTTTTCGATGCTTTTCGAAGTTACGTGTGAATTTATCGCAGGTTTATAAGTGCCCGGTTAATGACAATAGGCTCGCCACCTATTACATTGGGACCTAAACATAAACTGGCGAAATGTGGGTGCTAGCACTTCTGCCTACCCCTTCGGGAATATAGGCGTGAGTTTGTGTTATGTTATGTTGATTCTTACCACATCGCCATTCGTGCTGCCGTGGAGTGTCTGTATACGTTGTACGTCGATACCTTGTATTCTTTGCTATTCTTGAACCGCTTCATTATTCTGTCAGCGCTGAAATGATATACACGAATGAGCCTGCCGACATGAAAATGTTGCAAGAGAAACTTTAATTGAATATATATAGTTGAAGACTCCTTGTGGAGAACAGTAAATGTCAGAAAATTAAATATGTATGATAGAATTTTATGATTGCAAAATAGATTTATTAATAAATTTATCTTATCGTAGAAATTTTGAGATGCCTAATCGGCGACGTATAAAAATTAAAAAAATAAGATAAAATAATTTATAAATATAAACAGAGGGCCAATTTTCGGAATAAAATCTGTTCAAAATTCATGTTCAAATTTCAATCTCCCAAATGTCAGCTTGTCTGTCTTTAGGTGCGACATCATTAGTCAATTACACCCTTTCCGTGGTCTAATTCGTGATTAGATCAATTAGCGGTTGGTCCAAAATTAACAATATATTTTTTAAATCACTTAGGTGACAGACATGCACACGGCCCGCCTGATGGAAAGTGGTTATCGTAGCCTATGGACGTGTGCAACACTAGGGGAGTCATTCGTGCTGCCGACTCGTAAAATCAGAAAGTTTCTGTGCCGTCAGTGCAGAAGACATAGTAGGAAAAGCATTTGGTCTTCTCACTGACAACGCAAAAAACTCTAGTGAGCTCGAGCTACCCATCTCACCGCCGCGCGCCGGAAACACAACACATAAGGCCGCGGTATTCTCTAGAGCAAAAAGTCAAAAAAGTTAAAAATCATTTATTCTGTATAGACCATTGACTCGGAACTTACAAAACGTCAATAAAAAGGGAACATGAAAATGTTTAGTAAATGAACCACCCCGGTTCGAAACGCGGCCCCGGCCTGAGAAGACTCCAGCAAGAAACTCAGCAGGCAGTTTTTTTTTGGTCTATTTACAAACAAGCGGAGATACTTCCCCAGTCGGACTGCTCGATTGGGACGGGAATACCGTCGTGTCCTACCTCATACGTCAATTGGGACGGGAATACCAACATATATCCAAAATGATTCAATATACAAAAGGATAGTTATTGTCATAAAGGTTTCGAGTTATTGTCTGGATATATTCTTCAACTGTTACTCAAAAGTCTGGATATTTTTAAGAGCTTAAGGATTGATACTTACGTGACATTAGCTTGAGAAGCTATTAGAGCAGTCCTTGTCCCATATGGCTTTATGTCTACGGACCCACAGCTCGCTAGGACAGACGCTATCTATAACAAACAATATCTACAACATTCTACACATCGCTATCTAGACCCATGGTAAGCGTAGTTTAACTAGCTTGTGTTATGGAATCTAGAATGCGAAAAGTATCTAAATATGTTATTTAAATACTTTTTTTTAAAATGCATACATGTTATACATAGAAACACCGGCATTTGACTTCACCTGACTTCACTGTGACTTCTCAAATATTTGCACTGAGCGGAAATCGAACCCGCGCCCCCTGCGTAGCAGTCGAACGTTCTACCGCTACGCTACAGAGGCTTCACCTACAGTCATTTATTGTTTTAATCAATTTAATGCTATTTTAAAGCAACTAGTATGCTTAAAATCGAATTAGCTTACCATCACACGAGGTGAATTCAAATTGATGTGTTCTATATGGTGTGACAATATTTACAAAAAAAGTGAATGCTAACACGGGACTTGAATCCGCGACCAGTCCCTTATAAACAGAGAATTTATTAATTTATATTAAGGTACAAATAGTTTTTAAACTTGTTAAATGTTCAGCAACTTCCGAGGACACTGTAGGTACCTAGATGTAGAATACAATGGAGCAGTCTACAATCTTGATAGCCTTCATCTTTCAGAACGAGTCAGGTGTCATTTATCATAAAGAAGATGAAATTCTCTAAGCTAAGAATTATTGTGAACTACCAAGAATGGTGTGATGTTAAAAAAAATCAAATATTGGTAAGTAGCCACGTGGTTCCCGGCAGAGTAGAATTTGGACCACCCCATCTCTGCCCATGCGGTATTGTACAAGGCGACTAAGGGATAGGGCAGTTTAACATCAGACAGATATATACAGCCCAGACTCAGCCTTAGATGTATGGCTCGTGTCAACAATAGTGCCCGAAATACGGCAATAGGATCACCCCCTATTACGTGGGACCGAATAAAACTATTGGGGAAATCATCATCCTCCTGCCCTTATCCCAAGATTATTTGGGGTCGGCGCAACATGTGTTCTTTTTCTATTCATCTTTAGTTGCAGTCATTTCAACATTTACTCCCTTCTTAACCATGTCATCTTTCACACAGTCCACCGCATTTTGGGCCTCCCTCTCCCCTTGTAGCCATCCACTTCCATAGTTAGTACCTTCCTTACGACATTACTTTGATCCCTACGCATTACATGCCCGAACCAGGACAAACTATTGGGGAAATGTGGGTGTTAATTCACCTCTGTCTAACCCTCCGGGGGTAGAGGCATGATTATATGTATGTATGTATATATTCGTATACGGTGATGGCTATAACATAAAATCTAAAGTAGAGTGATGCTATTGTTAACCGGGGCCAAATTATAACGCATAACAGCTTATTCAACCGCTATCTATCTGTCGCGATGAAATATAGCGTCGAGCAGCACTCGCTCTAGGATCAATCTTATTTATATCTCAACCTTAAATCAACCTTGACAGTGGCATGAAAAAGAAATTTTGTACATTAGAGAAATCAAACACCGGCAGCACTGGTTAAAATACTGTCCGGTGTAAAAATAAAGATTTTCGCCTGTGACACTTGGGCATTATCAATCTGTTTTAACTAGCAACGGAAAATCAGTGTAAAGTATGCATGTGGGTGAGTGTTTAAGTGTGTGCGGGTGCTCCTGGCGGTGTGCCAGCACTCGTGTGTCGCATGTTTGTGTAGCACCGGGCGCCTCGCCGTGTACAAACACCCCGCTAGCAGGAAAACGCTCGCGCTTTCCGACACTAAACCGTCCGAAGTGACAATTATTACTACCATAACTGTTTCTTAACATATGACGGCTAATTTTGGCATCGAGGATCGCAACGATGCGGATGAACCCGACACTGCGTACGAATAAAAATAGCATTGTTTTCAAACCATTATGCAATTCCTTTTGAGCTCTGCCAGATTGCGGACGATTTGGCTGCTATTGCCATAATTGTGTACTTAAAATAATATATTGCTTCTATTGATCATTGATTGTGTATTTTATGATGATCTTACGAAATTACATATATACATATTTACATATAATCACGTCTTTATCCGCAAAGGGTCAGACAGCGGTGAATTAACACCCACATTTTACGAATCATTGTATTTGGTCCCACGTAATAGGCTCACTATTGCCGTTTTCCGGGCACTATTGTTGACTCGAGCCATGCATCTGATGCGGAGTCTGAGCAGTACATATCTGTCTGATGTTAAACAGCCCTAACACCGTATACGACACCGCATAGGAAGAGAAGGGTTGGTTCCAAATTCTACTCTGCCGGAAACCACGCGGCTCTACGAAATTACAGTGTGTTGAAATTAAATATTTTAATCATAGCGGTCACGATGTGTCCGCAATCCAACAGACAGAGCCACGGCTATTCGTTTTCAATACATAATTACATAATTTTCTTTAACAATCGAAACAAGGTAGACGATATAATCAAGTCACATTATAATTATATATAATGTGACTTGATTATATCGTCTACCTATATCATTGAAAAGTAGAACTCTAAAACATGTAGATGTGTAATCGATTCAGTCGTGGTTATTACAACGGTTTACACAAGTTTGCAGATGTTGTTTCTGAGCAATTACGGATTGTTTTAGAAACATTCTAGATGTTGTCAAATCGCTGTGCGGAATAATTCGGTCATTTACTTTCTCGCTCGAATGATTTGGTGGACTTTAGATTTTTAAATTTGCTCAGGTTAGTAAATTGACAGATAAATCACGTAAAATAAACATTTGAAGCGACGGAAGTTTGACGGCTAACTTTGAATTACAAACAGTGCTTTCAAATTCCTTAGGTCTTTTTTTTATACCACTTAGGTGGCAGACAAGCGTCAGTGCCGTCAGTGTAGAGGACAAAGCAGGACAAGCAAAGGCTGTCAGTGGGATGACTACAGAGTCATCCCACTGACAGCACAAATTCTCCAGTGAGCTCTGGCTACCCTACTCACCGCTGAGAACACAACACGAAGTTATTATAACCGCGGTATTCTGTAGGGCGGAGGTACTTCCACAGTCGGACTGCTCAATTGGGCGGAAATACCGCCGTGTCCTACCTCCTATAAAGGTTTTTACTAACGCAATTTAAATTGAACTAAACAACCTTCAAGATGAGACTTACTGATATGACGGTTCAATCAAAGCCTGTCTTATGTTTATTATACCACTAAGATGGGGAACAAGTGAGTTTTAATACACCTTTACCTACCCTTTTGGCGCTGCATACCCTAGACATACATTTTTTAGAAAATAGAGGCTATGGTTGCTTATGCTTTAAAAGCATGACACGATATGCATAATGTATAAATTTGCTTTACCTATATTACGAAAGTTTTGAAAAACCAATATTTACAAACATGCACTCTGGGAAATGTGATGATTTACATTCCGAAATTTGTGACAAGCGAATGTTGACAAAGCAATGCATTTCAAACAACATCGAGGAATCTTTAGATAGGTAACTGATGAGATTGTTTATAAACTTGGACTAATATAATCTTTCGAATGATTTAGCAGGCATTTTTTCTATTCAGGTGTTAAAACATCCAATAGGAAATCGTTCAAGACGAGGTCGTTTCGGATGCAAAACGATTTCTTCACGGCACAATAATATGGATATTTCAGAATTTGATCAAATAAAACCCATACAGTGTTCTCTAGTGCTATTCTGCAGTACAAGCGCAGAAATTTCACCCTCATGCGCATAAAGACATAGAATGAGAGCTGCCTACTTCTGTTTTTCTAGTGTACCTGGATTACGTTCTCGTAGGCGCTCATATGGTCCTCCGGCGTACAAGTATATGGACCTACAGCACATGTTAGCAGGTGGAACATGGTCTATGGAGCAGCTCCATACTCGCACCTCAAGTTCACGTCATCCGAGAAACCCCATCTAGACCAATTCTCCCTACCTACTTATTAATCTTGAAGAGTGCTTGAGAAAGCTACAGATAAATGAGGTTATTGATAGCTTTACCTGTCCAGCGTTGATGGTACGCGCAGCAAGCACCTTAATATGCAGTATCTTGGGTCGGTGACTCGGAGGATCATCGCCGACGAGGTTCTGCAATAACGAACTAGATACATGTCTATTTGATGTAAAAAAAATAAGTGCATACATACATAAAATCACGCCTGTCTCCCATAGGGGTAGGCAGAGATCACGGATCTCCATTTGCTACGATCCTGACATACTACTCTCGCTTCATTCACTCTCATTACATTCTTCATGCATGCTCGTCGGTTTAGAGTACTCCTGACCTGCCCCTTTTCTAAAACTTCCCCGATTTGGTCCAGGTATGTGCGCCTAGGTCTTCCCCTTCCGACGGTACCATCCACACTCGCCTCATACACCTGTTTCGTTAGTCTTCTTTCATTCATTCTCTCAACATGACCAAACCATCTCAACATTCCTCTCTCAATTCTCATCACTACATCTTCTATCACTCCACATCGTTCTCTTATCACGCTATTTCTCACTCTATCTTTCAAGGTCAAGCCACACATACTTCGCAACGCACGCATTTCTACTGCATTCACTCTACTCTGATGTTTTTTCTGCCACACCCAACTTTCACTACCATACATAAGAGTCGGCACCAATACTCCTCCATGTACAGCCAGTCGTGCCTTTTCGGACACTTTCCGGCTGCTCATAAAGTTGTGTAGTGCCCCATTCACTCTATTTCCAGCCATCACTCTCCTTTCAACATCTTCTTCATGCTTTCCATCTCTCGTAAACAATGTTCCCAAATATATGAACTCATTCACTTGTTCCACTTTTTCTCCATCTATACAAATCCTACACTCTGTCACGCATTCATCTCTTTCAAAAACCATAACTTTTGTCTTACTAACATTCACTTTCATTCCTTTCCTCTCAAAAGCTTCATGCATAGTTGTTACCATCTCCTGCAACTCATCTGCCGATGACGCCAGTAAAACCTGATCATCAGCATAAAGAAGACATTTGACGAGTAAATTCTTCATTCTCAAACCACATTCTTTATCTTTCAAATCTTGCAAACAACTGTCCATGAAAAAGGTAAACAGCCATGGTGACGCTACACATCCCTGTCTAACCCCCTTTTGGATACTAAACCATTCAGTGTATGACCCATGTATCCTCACGCAAGCTCTGGAGTCCTCATAGAGAGACTTCACAGCTCGAATAAGGTTGCTGCTCACCCCATACATAGACAGTACCGACCAAAGTTCATTCCTCACCACTTTGTCATAGGCCTTTTCCAAATCCACAAATGCGCAATAGACTTTTTGACTCTTGGCCAAAAATTTCTCGGCTATGCTTCGCAATGAAAAGACCTGATCCGTACATCCCATTCCCTTTCTAAAACCCGCTTGTGCATCCCATATTTTCTCATCGGTTTCTTTCATAACTCTCTCAATCAACACTTTCGCATACAGTTTGCCGACGACGCTGAGTAGGCTAATGCCCCTGTAGTTTTTGCAGTCTTGATGCGAGCCCTTTCCTTTGTAAAGTGGAACTATAACGGCCTTACACCAATCACTTGGTACACGACCGCTAACCCAACATATGTTGAAAAGGCGGCACAACTGACTTGCTACAAGGCCCTGTCCAGCCTTCAGCATCTCGACTGTCACCTTATCATATCCCGCTGCTTTACCAGCTTTCATACTTTTTAATGCACTCACAACTTCATTCATACTAATACCACTTTTATCAGCATCAACATAGTCATCCATCACCGAGGTTAGTACATGTACACCATCCGCTCTTTCAAACAAGCTTTCAAAATAGTCCTGCCATCTTTTTAACACACATTCCTCACCTTTTACAATACTTCCATTCTGGTCTCTAATAGCGTTCAGCTCGGAGCTCTGTGTTTCTCCTCTGGCTAAACGAATGGACTTCCAAAAGAACTTAATGTTCGTCTGGAAATCCTCAGATAACCTTTCATCAAACACGTCTTTTTGTTCCTTTTTCTTTCTAGCAATCACTCCTTTCACTATCCCTTTCAGTCTTCTATATTTATCTTTCGCTTCATCCACATTCTCAATTGTAGCTTGCTGCATTCTCTCATTAGCTCTGACTGAGAGCCAGTCAAGCCACGCTTTCTTTTTCTCACATACCAACTTTTGCACTTCTTTATCCCACCATGCATGCTTCACCTTTTGCACTTTACTTCTTTTACTTATACCACATACTTGGGAAGCCACACTCACAATCTCATCTTTGAATACCTTCCATAACTCCTCAATCTCACAAATACTATCAAGATCATGAAACCTTTCAGTCAATTTGCTTCCATACTCCTCTTTCACTTTATCTTCTTGCAAATTTTCTACTTTTATTCTTTCTAGAACACTTATGGGCTCACGCCTTCTACGTCTCCATCCTTTAAAGAGATCACTTATATGGCACATAACCAAAAAGTGGTCTGTATGGATACCCACACCGCGATATACCCTAGCGTCTAGAATATTTTTTCTCAATCTTTCATCCACTATTACAAAATCAATCATACTTTTACTGACATTCTTCGCTTCTCTTGTATACACATGAATCCTTTTGTGTCGAAACATCGTGTTTGACACACAAAGGTTCCATTCCAAACATACTTCAAGCAAACCTTTACCATTTTCGTTCACTCTTTCATCTCCGTACTTGCCAAGAACCCTTTCAAATCCATCTCGTTTCAGTCCTACCCATCCATTAAAATCACCTAGCATTATTATTCTTTCATTATCCTTATATTCTCTTAATACATCTCTTAAACTCTCCCAAAACTGTTCTCTTTCTTCTTGTACTTCCTGGGACGTATTCGTACCGGAGTCTACAGGAGCATAAACCCCTACGACAAAAATACGAGTGAGTCCCACTTTCATTCTCATCCACATCAGTCTAGCATTCACACATTCGAATATATTCACACACTCAGCCATTCTAGCAGATAGGATGACACCAACTCCCTGGCAAGCTCTGTCGGTATTGGGTACTCCCGACCAGTACGCGGTGTAGGGTCCGTGCTTGGTGGTGTCACATCCTTTCCTCTTCGTCTTATTCACACAAAGCACATCAATCCTTCTTTCATCCATCATCTTACAAACATCATTCATTTTTTCTTCCATTCCTCCTCCAACATTCAACGTAGCAAAACGGCTCTCCGTGAGCCACTTTTCGCCCCCACGGGAAACGAGACGTGACGGGTGGCGTACCGCGTCGCCGCCATGCGGATGATTAATTTTTTTTCATCATTGCGTTCCCACGAGTCATAGGGAAAATATGGTCCACCCCCGCAGAGCCCTTTACGGAGGTAAGGCGGAATCTCACGTGTGTCCTGTGACCGCCAACACAGACACCCTCCGTTACACCAGCTTGCCCTCTGGTCACGAATCCTTGGCACGGGTCGGCTAACACCTTGGATCGGGGTTTTTTCTCGGGTATGCTCCCTGAGAGTTGGTTTTATTTCGGAGTGACCTTCTCCTAGATGGTTGCAGACCAATACTGACGAGGCCCATCTCCCCGGTTTTGATTTCAGAGTTTTCCTTCTCTTAGACGGGTTGCAGCCCAATGCTGACGAGACCCATCTCCCCGAAAAATAAGTGATGTAAAAAATTAGGCTGTTCCTTTTTTAGTAGAGTAGATCGAAGAAACAGTCAAGAAAATTAAAATTTTGAACCTGTTAATAATCTATTTCATTTTTTTAATAATTATTTACGTTTTAAATGTATGCGAATGCGTATGTAAATGCGTTCTAAGTAATTTTATGGTAAAATAATATAATAATAATAAGATAGTTTTCCTTAAAAAATACCATAACTAAACCAAGAAGATTTATTTAGTTTTTCTAAAATTATATTTCTACAATAAATAGATCAGTGCCGTGCTCCTTTTTTAGAAAAACAAGATGGTTTGTTTTCGAAGCTGTTGTTTTGAATGGATTTTTAAACACACTAAAACTACAAATATAAAGATATTACAGCAGTTGAGTATAATTATCAAAGCCCTCTGACAACCACAATCCAAAGGTGATATCGAAACAAGACGAGTTGTTTTACTTTTAAGGGCTCCAACTACCCGTAACGGCTGCCATAGATGTTGGTATGGCAACCGGGACCGACGGTTTAACGTGCTCTCCGAGGCACAACCAGACCAATGGAAATACCCATATTCATGCATACAAATATTTACACTGAGCGGGGATCGGACCCGCGCCTCTTGCGTAGCGGCCGCGTTCAGTACCGCCACGCCACGGATGCTGTAATAGTACTGCTTTGTCCTTTACACTTAGGTGGCAGACAAGCTATCAGCGCACCTGATGGAAAGTGGTTACCGTAGTCTACAAACGTGTGCAATTTATACAATGTTGGTCAAGTTCACTAACGTTTGCTAAAGAAAGTTAACATAAATATGTCAATGACAAACGTGTGCGTGTTCAGACACGTTACTGATGACGTAACGCTACCGAATCAGCACCTCGGAATGTGACAAGTATCGATAATACAAAAAAGAGTTCTAACAGTATTACAGTATCAGGCGTTGGTCACTTCGGAAAGACGCTTGCTTCGGTTTTTTTGAACGTTTTCTCTTTTGCACACTAGACTGACAGATTGGTTTTGCAGAACGTTCTCTCTTTTGCACACTAAACTGACAGTTTGATATAAAGATATCGTTGTCCAATAAACGCTAGAGGGGCCAATCATCAGAAAAGTTGATGGTAGCCGGACTTTATTCATCTTCCCAAAGTGTCAAACCAAACACTGGGTACTCTGCTATTCATAGCAAAGATTCTTTGGAGTGGGTAAAACAGTTAATTTCTTGTCATATAATAAAATACACTTCTTTGCATTGTAACGTGAAATGTATGCGTTCTAATAGGGAATCGCCCAAGACCATAAGAAGTGAAGATGGAAAGCCTGAAAGTGGACCCCGGGCTCCAAAGTGAAGGCCTCGAATGCAATTGGGGCACAACGCTGTGGTGACGATGATGACAGAGATGGACTATGGGTTGGCCGTGTAGTAGATACCAGTCGGTCCATTCTCAGCTCTTAATTGATCGATAGGTACTTAAGATATATTCATATTTCATCGAAATCGGTTGAGACGTTCGCCGAGAAGAAACATCGAACAACAAAAGCATTGGCCGTTCCTAATTTAAGGCTGGTCTAAGTTCGGGCCTGTCTAATCTGTGTAATTGAAACTATTGGTTGCCAAACAAATCAAATTTGGCACCACATGACATTAGACAGATTATATTATTATTTTAATCCACACATAAATTAATGGTAATGGATATTTTATCAGATTTGATCTGACTAAACATCCTTTGACTCCGCACCTTTTTTTTATTTTTATTGTACCACTTAGGTGGCAGACAAGCGCACGGCCCACCTGATGAAAAGTGGTTACCGTGGCCTATGGACGTGTGTAACACCAGAGAAGCCAACTCATGCTGCCGACCCTGTAAGCACAGAGTTTCTGTGCCGTCAGTGTAGAGGACAAAGCAGGACTAGCCTGTAGTCATCCCACTGACAGCACAAATTCTCCAGTGAGCTCTGGCTACCCTACTCACCGCTGGGAACACAACATGAAGTTATTATAACCGCGGTATTCTGTAGGGTGGAGGTACTTCCCCAGTCGGACTGCTCAATTGGGCGGAAAAACCACCGTGTCCTATCTCCTTATCGTAGGAGAGCACCTATCGCTAGGAGAGGAGTTATACCTAGTGTGTACCTATTTGATTTTTTTATTGGAATAATTAGTAATTAATTAGTAATTCTTTGCAATACATTGAACTGATCGATCTAGGTCTAAACTAAATTACGAGATTACGTAACAATCATAGAAACATCCAAGTAATAGGCTCGTAAAAGTATAGTTACATGTTTGCATTTATTACTGTGAATATTTAAACTGGATAAACATATAGGATGATTAATAGCAACATCTGCCGTACATCACAACTAGTATTCGGAGTATTAAAAATATCACACAGTGGGATTCCGTCAAAACTTTTAGCACAGACGTTTCTCGTCTTTCGTCAAGTCTTACAATTGCTGGCTCGTGAACAACATCGTAATGTATGACTAATACATAGTCAAACTTATAACTATTTCTATAAATATGAATGATGAGTGACATAATGTCATTTGCATCCATTCCGAGAACAGTTACTTTTGCTTTCAGCAAATTTTAACAGTAGCCAGAATACTAATTCTTATCGTAAGCTTAGAACTGCCAAATGTTAAAACGATCACGATTTAAATGAAGAAAGCATAAACTTAATATATATAATGGAGAAAAAAAAACCATTCTATCTTGAAAATTGTGTTAAGAAAAAACCGTTTTTGAAATTTCATTTGATTTTGAAATACATTTTTAAACGGATTTTATTGCGATCAAATTGCAGCAGTCAAGGTAATCCTATCACCATCATCCATAACCATAATTCTAGGATATTGAAAATCTAGGAGCTAAGAAGGTAGGACACGACGGTATTCCCGTCTCAATTGAGCAGTCCGACTGGGGAAGTACCTCGGCCATATAGAATACCACGGTCATAATACCCTCGTATTGTGTTCCCGGCGGTTAGTAGGGTAGCCGAGCTCACTGGAGGGTTTATGTGCAGTCAGTGGGGAGATATTTTGAATACCACTAAAGTGAGAGATAAGAAGGTACACGGCTCACCTGATGGAAAGTGGTAACCGTGGCCTATGCGCGTGTGCAATTCATTAAATTCATTCCATTTAAGGCGCGTTAGTGTTTAGACCAGGGAGCGAGGGACATCCTGTCAACTTCCTCTTTGACAAGCAACAATGACCCACAGGCGCTGTGCGTTTTAGTCGGTTCGAGTCCGACATAACCTCTCCCACTGGCTTCGGCGGCGAGGGGGGCTGTCGGAACCCCCCGCGGTTCTGACTCCGTGGGGATTTTTTGCATGTAAAAAAAAGGCACCGCAGTGTAAGAACAGTGGAAGAAATCAAACTAGCTTACCATATACGGTATAGCGCCTCGTATAATGTTGACTTTGTTAGCGAAGGGAGCAAGTGCTGCTATCGTCTCGGTGGGCCCCACTGGACGGTACTTGCCGCTGTTCTCACAGGCCAACCAATGACCGAGGCGGATCAAGCAGTAACCTAGACAGAAATAAAAGAATTTAACGCTTTTTATAACCATTTTCATATTAAAATATTGATTTGTTATACAAATATTGCTCGGAATCCGTAGCACTTCCATTTTAGGCCTGCAGCTGTTAGACCGAATTTTTTTTTGATGCCACTTAGGAGGTAGAGAAGCACACGGCGCACCTGATGGAGAGTGGTTACTGTGGCCTATGGACGTGTGCAAAAACCAAGGGAATCACACTCGCGCTGCCAACCCTGTAAGCACAGAGAGAGAGAGAGAGAGAGAGAGAGAGTGCCAAGGTTATTACGGCCGCGGTATTCTATAGGGCGGAGGTACTCCCCCAGTCGGACTGCTCAATTGGACAGAAATACCGTCGTATCCTACTTTCTAAATCGTGTCCTACTTCCTAAAACGTGTCCTACCTCCTAAAACGTGTCCTACCTCCAAAACTCTGTGTCTGTAAACAGTTTCGATCATCGCATAACGCCCTCATAGAAGTCTGTAACTTAACATTTTCAGTAGCTTAGTGGTCTGCGGAATGAGATAAGTCCGCTCTTGTTAGCTTTCCGATGTCTCTGGCCTGGACTTGTACATAGACACTCTGCAGAAGACAATATGGATGCCACAAGGTTTCCCTAAATTATTTTTTTTACCACTTGTTTGGCAGACAAGCACACGGCCCACCTGATAGAAAGCGGTTACCGTGGCCTATGGACATGTGCTACGCCAAGGGAGTCAAAGTCGCGCTGCCAACCCTGTAAACAAGAGTTTCTGTGCCGTCACTGTGAAAGACAAAGCAGGACAAGCTTTTGGTCTTCCCACTGACAGTACAAAATCTCTCCAGTGAGCTCAGGCTACCCTACTCACCGCCGGAAACACAAAACGAGGTTATTATAGCCACAGTATTCTGTAGGGCGGAGGTACTTCACCAGCCGGATTGCTCAATTGGACGGAAATACCGCCGTGTCCTACCTCTTATAAAAACGCCACTCTAGCTGCTAGATCTGGTTAAAGATGAAGAAATGCTATTAGATTTGACCTTGCATTGCTGCTCTGAAGTAGAGCAGCAGAGAGAGTAGAAATCCAGCCTCTTAAAAATTTACAGCTTATCTCATAAATAAGTATTCAGCTTAAGGATTCTGATCGTATGATTTATCCAACAGAAGTTTTCATTCATATATTTCATATTTTATTTCGTCGCGATGACTGAAGCGAACGATATAACAATTTTAAAGTCAACACGCCACAGACTAAGGCGAACAATAATAAAAATGAATGAAAAGAATGAACAGATACTAAATAACGTTCATATGATTGATTTGAAAGTGAAGTAGCGTTGAAACAAACGGTAATCCTGGTATTAAATTAGATAAATCCAACGGTATGCGTCGGAGTGTTAGTAATACAAACACAATGCCTGCAAAGAAAATACAAAAATAATCGTACATTTAGAACGAACATTACGATCGAGCAGCCGATGGATGACGTCATCAATTACGTTAGAGCTATCTGCGTCACGGTCTTCTATCAACGAGTTGAATGTATGTAACAAAACTATGTGTACATAAAGCTCACTTTCTTTATACATTTATACTTAATCTGATTAATATTGTATATAATATTGTATTTAAGTCGCGGTAGCCTAGTGGTATGGGTAATGGACTGCTGACACGAGTTCTCCGGTTCGATCCCAGGTTTTACTATGGCACACACCAATGACTTTCCGATGCTTTTCGAAGTTATGTATGTATTTATCGCAGGTTTATAAGTGCCCCGTTAATGGCAATAGGCTCGCCACCTATTACATTGGGACCTAAACATAAACTGGCGAAATGTGGGTGCTAGCACCTCTGCCTACCCCTTAGGGGATATAGGCGTGAGTTATTAAAAAAAATTAATTAATATAGTACTACCGACACGTTCAGTAATCTGCTATGCAATTCTGTATGGACACAGCGTCGAGAACAGCGCTGCGACATCCTTGATAGTTTCCTTGATTGGTCGGATTGAGTGACGTCACTGGAGATAGACCATGACAATCTCTATCAAGGATATCGCAGTGCTGTGCTCGATGTGGTTAGAGAATTCCACAGCTGCTATCAAAAACTATGCAATTACATTCATATCTATACTCGCGTGGTTCCCGGCAGAGTAGAATTTGGACCACTCCCATCTCTTTCCATGCGGTGTTGTACAAGGCGACTAAGAGATAGGGCTGTTTAACATCAGATATATATATACAGCCCTCGAGTCAACAATAGTGCCCGAAATACGGCAATAGGCTGACTCCCTATTCCGTGGGAGCGAATAAAATTATTGGTGAAATGTGGGTGTTAATTCAACTTTGTCTAAATCAACGGGGATAAAGGCGTGATTATATGTATATATTATACTTAATATTATATATCCGACAGAGAGCTAAAGTTACCGACATAGGTCACAGAATAAGCAAGTTGAAGTGGCAATGGGCTGGCCACGTTTGTCAAAGGACCGATGGCCGTTGGAGCAAATGAGTCCTAGAGTGGAGACCGCGAGAAGGTAAACGAAAGGTAGGACGCCCCCTAGCCAGATGACCTAAAAAGGTGGCTGGGACAGACTGGATGCGGAAGGCGGAGGATCGGAGAAATTGGCGCACATTGGGAGAGGCCTATGTCTAGCAGTGGACTGCGGTGGGCTGATTGATTGATTGATTGAATATTATAAATGCGACAGTAAGTCTGTTATGCACACTGAATCTATTTTGATGAAATTTTATACAGACATAGACGTTGGGGAAGGACTTAGTCTATGTTTGGTCGCGACATCTAGTTTTAAGATAGACAAGATAGATAGGTACTAATTGTATAATTTTAACAAACAATAGGTACATGCGATTTTTAAAATATTATTAGTACCGAAATTACTATTATTCCCTCTAATCCCTGAGCGAAATTGCTTGTGTTAGGAGTAGGTTCACACATCGGTAGTGTAATGGTCAGGTTTTGAACCCGGGACCTTTCGATCGTAAGGCCAACTCCACTAAGCTACCGACGCTTTCGTTCTCTCATATTCATTTCAGGCAATCTGCTGTTACTGTATTAAGATGGTATTACTTTTATGTGATATCATTATAATTATACACAGATATTTTAGCTACATTCTAATTCTTACGACATCAATAACTTTACCTGAGCAGTAAGAGTCCCAGCCGGCTTCATGATACGATTGTTTGACATTGAAAGGTCGACTGACTCTTATGCAATTGACGCCATTTTGCAATTTTTTACATTTCCCCTCCGAGAAGAACTCGTATAAACTGAAAAGACAACATAATTATAACAATTTGATTGATTGATTGATTCTTAACATACATATGAGATTTTTTTTTATACCACTTAGGTGGCAGACAAGCAAATGGTCCATCTGATGGAACGTGGTTACCGTGGCCTATGGACGTGTGCAACACCAAGGGAGTCACACTCGCGCTGCCAACCCTGTAAGCACAGAGAGTTTCTGTGCCGTCCCTGTAATAAACAAAGAAGGACAAGCTTTTGATGTTCCCACTGACAGCTTAAAAACTCTCCAGTGACCTTTGGCTGCACTACTCACCACCAGCAGGTACTTCCACAGTTGGCTGCTCAATTGGACGGAAATACCGTCTTGTCATACCTCCTTAACTTAAGTATATAAAGATGTAACGAGAGTAAATAAGAACCTCAAAGAAGTCCAAGTCAACAAAAGAGACTGCCTAGGACCAAGTTGCCTGGAGAAGCATGACACGGAGAGTCGACCTCAAATAAAGTGGGAAAGTGAAAACATCCGAATTTTTTTACATAGATTCATACAATGCTCACGCTTATTTTCCTCCGGGCAGAGACAACAATCCGCCACCTGCTTGTGTGTGCTTACATAATTCACGAGCTTCTTCTACTGTCTACTGTTTTTTAGGGTTCCGTACTTCATAAAGAAAGGAAGCCGAAATTTTATAGAATTCCTTTGTTGTCCTGTCTGTCTGTCAAGACCTTTTTCTTATTATGCGGTATCTAGTTGAAATTACATACCTACCACAAACTCAGGTATATAAAGTCTTGAAACTGTGCAAAAATCAGACTTCTAAGTCAACGCATTCAAAATATATTACGGTTTATGTAACTTAAGTTACGGAACCCTCGGTGCGCGAGTCCGACTCACATTTGACCGGCTTTCTTAGGTGGCAGACAAGCACACGGCCCACCTGATAGAACGTGAGTAAAATCAAGGGAGTCACATTCGCGCTGCCCTGTAAGCACAGAGAGTATCAGATCCGTCGGTGTAAAAGTGTTTTTCGATTGATTGACACAAATGAATTGTCGCTCTCGAAAAGCCAAACAAACTAATCGCAATAAGCTTGATGCAAACGTGAAATAGTTAGGATGATGATCAATTGTCAGTAGTGTTTTAGTTACAGCATCATACTTGGTCCCAGCACTTGTAAACAGCCATTGTAGTTATCGGCGATTGAAAAACAGTGGCCGTGAGCTTTTATTGCCAGACATTTAGCAACATCAGCGACGTGCGTTTTGGCGCTAAATGTATATACATGTTGTTTATTTTTCTAAGCTCTCTGATTAATAGCACAAAACTATCTCTTAACGCAAATTTGTCTGCAAACTGTATCTGCAAACCACTGTTTTAATGATATGATTATAACTCTGAGAGCACTGAATCGTTTTAATAAAATAAACAAGCGAAGATGTAACGCTTCTCGTTAAAATATTCGGAAAACATTCAAATGAATAGGCAGGAATAGGATTGTACAGTCGTTATACGTATTAGAACCAAGAAATAACCAGTTTTAGGGTTTGATTATACCAACCAAATACCATGAGTGTTTGATATGTTGGTTTGTGTATCTGTCTGTGGGATCATAGCTCTCAACCAGATGGATCGATTTTATTGCACTTTTTTTCTATATTATCACAAGCGGTCACCGCAGACTACATACGACATACGAGAGATGTCTATATTCTGTTGCCCTCCAGCTCCAGTGCTACTAACATGCATGTCGGTAGTACCAATGTGCAAGCTGCTTTAGAGTGAGCGCGAGACAGCCCCATATATGTTTTTTTACTAATAAATGAACCTCGATTTGCTAAAGAAATACCACTGTGATATCACGGACACTGCTACAAAATCCATTTGATTTTAGACTTTAGAGCAATGTAGTTAAAGTTGAAAATTACTCGGATTTTTGCAAAGTGAATGATAAAGGGTTATGAAACTCTTTTCACTTATTTATTTTTATGACATTGGTTTTGCTTTATTAGAATTGAAAGCCAGGATGTTTTTTTTTTTTTTTTTTATACCACTAAGTGGCAGACAAGCGCACGGCCCACCTGATGGAAAGTGGTTACCGTGGCCTATGGCCGTGTGTAACACCAGAGAAGCCATACCCGCACTGCCGACCCTGTAAGCACAGAGTTTCTGTGCCGTCAGTGTAGAGGACAAAGCAGGACAAGCCTTTAGTCATCCCACTGAGAGCACAAATTCTCCACTGAGCTCTGGCTACCCTGCTCACCGCTGGGAACACAACACGAAGTTATTATAACCGCGGTATTCTGTAGGGCGGAGGTAATTCCCCAGACGGACTGCTCAATTGGGAGGAAATACCGCCGTGTCTTAACTTTTTGGGAGGAATACTCTGAGTTACTTTGAAACGTCTTGAATAGCGGAAATTCTGCAACGTTTTGGGATCATTTGTATAGGCGAATTTCGCGTTTGTGTTAGGAGTGGGTTCACCTAGGTAGATAATGGCACGGATACAACTGCAAAGTCGACTCCTTAACCACTAATTCAATTTAAATTCTAGTTTCTCTAGTTCTACAAAATAATTTAAATATATATAAAAGCGACATCCAACACAGAACTAAAGTAACTGGCTTAGTTCGCAGAATAAGCAAGCAGAAGAGGCAGTGGGCTGGCCATGTTTGTCGAAGGACCGATGGCCGTTGGAGCAAACGAGTCCTAGAGTGGAGACCGCGAGAAGACAAACGGAAGGTAGGACACCCCATGGCCAGATGGACGGACGAATTAAAAAAGGTGGTTGGGACAGACTAGATGCAGAAGGCAGAGTATCGGATGAAATGGCGCACATTGGGAGAGGCCTATGTTCAGCAGTGTACTGCGGTGGGCTAATTGATTTATTGATATAAAAGCGAAATATCACTTATTAATTAATCACGAAAACTTAGAAACTATAACACCTAAAAACTTAAATTTGACAGCAAGCTTTCTTATAAGGTGTAGACATCTGCTCAGAACACGTTTTACGAAACTCCACCGATAAAGGGCAGTCGTAGTGCGAGGGATGTGTCCGGTAACTTCACCTCTGCCGGAGCTACGACTGTCAGACGGCGTGCGTTTTTAGTCGGTTCGAGTCCAACATAACCTCCCCCTCCGGCTCCAGTGAGGGACAATACGTGAGGATTTTTCATATGATACAAAAAAAGGTAAAACGGTTACATGCATAATAAAGCGGGCGGACTCTAGTATTTGTTGAGTACTTACTCTTGCAATGCGTTCGACTTCCATACTTCATCATACTTGAGCTTCTTACTCATTTCGTTGGATATATACTTAGTATCATAAAAGTTCGGGAACATATCATGAACATTTTTCTTAAACACAGAATATTTGCTTGGCAGCGGTCCAATAAACTGATTATGGAAGAAGACAGTGTCCAGAAATATATTGTGTCCGACAATAGGCTTCTGAGAAGCTTCTAGGAGATATATTATTTGTGAGAAGCCCAGCAGATGATCCATTAGATTATCTTCTAATATTGCCATTGGTGTGGTATTTGCGCCTTCTACATATTTATCCCTATATACAAGAATCTGAAACAAAAGAGATAGTTATATTGGGTACTCGTTTTGTAAGATAAGCTATAATAGATTGAGAATCCCCAGAGTCATAGTCTTTATTCCTTTTCATAACATTGAACAATTATGTCAAAAATTTAACATTGCAGTAGGTCGACATTGAGTCATTAACCAGTTTAGAGATCAATTCTTCTATGGGTATGGCATTTCCGATTGTGAGACACCGTCGATAATGCCCTGTTATCACTTCTTTTGAGAGCTTGGCTGTCATTAATTACTCTTTTAAAGAAAGAGATATTAAAAGCCATGGGCAGCAGATGGGACTCTCCTCTTACCAAGTTTCAACTTACATAAGGTAACGTCTGACACCAAAAATTAAAAACTGTGTGGTAATATACAACGACATCTAGCGATAGTAATAGGCACTTCTATGAAACTAAGGAGTCTACATCGCGCTATGAAAGGTCTCGAGGTTTAATATAATTATGCAACATTTCAATTTCAATTGTACCGTGACGCGCCACACCACTCGTAATCAGAGATCATACTATTGTGTAAGAGGAACTTTTTTCTCCACAAAACGGTTTCAGGTTTATTGGCAAAAGTATTATTACCATCATCATTTTTTGCAACCAAATTCCATTTTTTTAATTATATAACTGTTTTAATTCTCCAAAAATAGTACTTAACTATGTACTAGCATAAATTACCTTCTTACTATTACCTAAGCTATCTGTAGTTAGCACGTTAGGGAAGCGCGTCCGGATCTCATTGTGCACTAAGTAGCGGACTACAGGGCTCTCCACGTCTAAGTACATGGTGCCTTCTTCACTCATGCTTAACCACCTGTAAATATGACAAAATATTGTTTAGGCTTACAGTATTAGTCTATGTTTATTTTTAATACAAAGGTAGGTGGAGTACCCTGTTTGAATGTAAGCAGTTATCTAAACTGCCGACCATAATTCCTTCAGGGTTTTTTATTTTTTTATACCACTTAGGTGGCAGACAAGCATACGGCCCACCTGATGGGAAGTGGTTACCGTGGCCTAAGGACTCGTGCAACACCAGGAGCGTCACACTCGCGCTGCCGACCCTGAAGAAAACTCCTAATGCCCCTTTTGAAGAATCCCATATTGTAGGCGCATGGGAAGACCGCAGCAGGGAGTTCATTCCACAACTTCAGTGTGCGTTGTAATAATAAAAAAAAATTGATTTTTCTGTATCTCCTATTTAAAAGAAATAGAAATAAAATTGGTTTGTAAGTACATTACCATAAAAGTTCGGGCGCCTTGGAGATACACATGCCTAGGATAAGCAGCGGAGATTGGAAACTTTTAATCTGCCGGAGGTGAGCTAAATGAAACCAAACGGTGAGGTTTAAGGTTTTATTGTCCACTCCAGTGTGCATTTAGAAATAGTTGCAAGGATACATTCCTAATGTATAACTAACCTTAAATTTAAAATTAGAGTTTTATAAGCCAGGTCAATCTGATCCTATGTCAATATGATCTTATGTCAATATGATCTTATGTCACCAATGCATTTTTAGGTTATTTTGAAGTTTAGATTTAAAATATAATTAAAGTAAGCTCACGGCATCCCTCGGCGAGTATATGTAAACACAGCAGCGAGAAAGCTCGTAGCAGGCGAAGTTTTCAGTTTAAGCCCATGCGGTACATCCAGGTTTGAGGCGAAGAGTCCAAACCCTCCATAAGGAAATGCAGATGACCGAAGACAAAGGTCCAAAGAAAAGATCCAAAGGCAAAAAGAGAAAAAGTCCAAAGGAAAATGAGAAAAAGGAAAAGGCGGTAAGTCGCACAAATTTATAAAAAATTAGGACCTCGTGTTCATATTGGAGTTTGTTCTAATGACATGCAATTTTGTTACAGGTTTCCAAATTGGAACCGCCTTTTTCTTTTCCTTTTTTCCCTTTTTCTCATTTTCCTTTGGACTTTTTCTCTTTTTGCCTTTGGATCTTTTCTTTGGACCTTTGTCTTCGGTCATCTGCATTTCCTTATGGAGGGTTTGGACTTTTCGCCTCAAACCTGGATGTACCGCATGGGCTTAAACTGAAAACTTCGCCTGCTACGAGCTTTCTCGCTGCTGTGTTTACATATACTCGCCGAGGGATGCCGTGAGCTTACTTTAATTATATTTTAAATCTAAATTTCAAAATAACCTAAAAATGCATTGGTGACATAAGATCATATTGACCTAAGATCATATTGACATAAGATCATATTGACATAGGATCAGATTGACCTAGCTTATAAAACTCTAATTTTAAATTTAAGGTTAGTTATACATTAGGAATGTATCCTTGCAACTATTTCTAAATGCACACTGGAGTGGACAATAAAACCTTAAACCTCACCGTTTGGTTTCATTTAGCTCACCTCCGGCAGATTAAAAGTTTCCAATCTCCGCTGATTATCCTAGGCATGTGTATCTCCAAGGCGCCCGAACTTTTATGGTAATGTACTTACAAACCAATTTTATTTCTATTTCTTTTAAATAGGAGACACAGAAAATAAAATCATTTTTTTTATTATTACATCTGGCACTCGCGAACAGGGACATGACAGTGTGCATATATCTTTATTCCTTGTCACCTTTGCATTATTTTTTACCTTATCATGTTAAGAACAGTGTTTTCTTCATGTATTTTACTGTTACATAACTGTGTATTACAGTAAATCTTTGTTATTGTTTACTTTGCAAAACTAATCATACTACAAGTTAGTACTATTGTTTGTATCTCTCAATTACAGGTGAATGTTTCAATTTGTATAACATGGTTATTGTTATAATTGTTTTATCTTATAGCTTTTGTTTATTACAGGTAAGATTTTCCACTTAGTAATATTATATAATTACTAGTTCTTAACCTTTATTCACATGTGTGAAAACATAGTAATATTTGAATATTTGCTGTTTACCTTAAGTAGACATAAATAATTTATTTTGTGAATCACTAATGCATTTTTATCTTTATAGGCATTTGACCTAAATAATTTTTGCAACAATAACATTCCATTCTATGAGTTTGTTTGACTTTTGAGTTTAGCGTTTTGCTATCAATGCAGTTAACTTCATTCATAATTTAATTAACTTTAATTAGAAACTTTAATTGATACTTTAATTAGAAACTTATAGTGTATTTAATACAACTTTTATTAGATTTTCACATCCTTTTATAAATCAAACATGGATAAGGAAATACAGGTCCCGCCTTTGTTTGAGAATATTGTTAATGATGTTCCAGTTGGTACTTCTACTCATGAGATGCCTCATGTCATGGCTGATTTATCTGAAGTTGTTGATCCATTTTCGAATAGTCGAGGAGCTGGTGATCATAGTCTGAGAGCCGCATCTTCATTTAATATGATGAATGTTTTATTGAATGATAATTTGAGGAAAAACTTGCCTTCTGTTACTAAGTTGCCTGATTTAAAACGAAGTAAGCTTTTGTATGATGGTAAATCGTGCGTTAGGGAATTTATTACTCAAGTGGAAGAATATTTCTTGTTTAAAAATTTTAATGAATATTTTTTGGTTAGTTCATTCTCTGATCTTTTGTCAGACACTGCGCTTAAATGGTTTCGTAGTGTTCGTATTCGTATTGCTTCTTGGCAGGATTTGAAGGCTGCGTTGTTGAAACGTTTTGATAGAATTGAATTTGATTATCATTTGGAACATGAACTCCGTACTCGTAAACAAAAGATAACTGAGTCATTACCAGATTTTATTACAGACAATGGATATGGCTAGCCGTTTGTCTATGCCTGTTTTTGATGCTACCCTCATAACTATTATTAAACATAACATGTTGAATATTTACACACCTTTTGTGTTTGGTAGAACTATTTCTTCTATCGACGAATTTATTAACCTCAGCAGAGAATTAGAGAATTTTGTGTCAAGAAAGAACTTGAGTGAGAATAAAAGTATTAAAAAGGAAAAATATTCTGCTCAAATTAGTGCTGTTAAATCAGATGATTTAACTTGTTTAAAATGTAAGTCCTCTGGACATTCTTATAAAAATTGCCCTACATTTCCAGGTGTAATTTGTTTTAAATGTCACAAGCTTGGCGTCACTACGAAGAATTGCGAAGTTTGTAATTCAAATACTGTTCAGTCAAAAAACGTATCAGGTCCCATCGAGCCCTAGTTTTTGATAAAACCTCTGGTGACTCGATGTTGAAAAAATTTAGCAATGCTCCGAATGAAGCCACTTGTAAGAAAGAATTTAATGAATGGTTGGATTATTTGAAAGTTTTCTTTAATAATATCAGGGCTGCTCCTGTTTTGTTTGTTAAACATAAAGACACTAGACCTTATTTAAATTTTAATATTAATAATAAATTTTATTCAGGTTTGTTAGATAGTGGAGCTTGTAGTTGTGTACTCGGTTCTAATATTCATCAAACATTTTTGCAATTAGGTTATAAATTTAAACCTTATAAAGGTAACGCTGTTACTGCTGATGGTTCTGCACACAATGTTATTGGAACTATGGTTTTACCTATCACTTGTGATAACTTAACTAAAAATGTAGATTTTTTGATAATACCTTCTTTTAAACCTTCAATTATTTTGGGATTTGACTTTTGGTTGAAATTTAATCTTGCTAAAGACTTATGGAATAATATTACTTTTGAATATGAATCCACTACTTGTGTAAATGCAGTTACTTCTGTTTCTGAACTTTCTCCTTCTGAGAAACACGAGTTAAATAAAATTATTTCACTTTTTGAAAATATTTCTTATGAAAAGAGAGGCTTAGGTCTTACTCATTTAGTTAAACATAAAATTAATGTTACTGGTGAACCTTTTAAACAACGTTATTGGCCCCTTAGTCCTGCTAAACAAAAAGAACTTTATGATGAAGTGGAAGTTTTATTAAAGGAAAATATTATTGAACTTTCTAAATCTCCTTGGTGTTCTCCAGTGTTAGCCGTTGAAAAACGCGATGGTGGAACAAGATTATGTTTGGACTCTAGACGTTTAAATTCAGTTACTGTTAAAGATTCTTATCCTTTACCTTACCCTTCTAGAATTTTAGATAACCTTCGGGGTGCTAATTATATAACTACTATTGATTTGTCTAAAGCATTTTTGCAAATCGCTTTAGAAGAATCTTCTCGAGAGAAGACTGCTTTTGTTGTTCCTGGGAAAGGTTTATTTCATTTTACCCGGATGGTGTACGGTTTGACTAATGCACCTGCAGAGTTACAGAGACTCGTAGACAAGTTGTTTGGACCAGAATTTGATAATGTAGCATTCTGTTACTTAGATGATCTCATATTGATAAATTCTACATTCTCTGATCATTTAGATTATTTAAATAAAATTTATAAAATCCTTAAAGATGCTGGGTTAACTATTAATTTAAAAAAGTGTAATTTTTGTAAAGATAAACTGCGTTATCTTGGTTATATTGTTGATAGTAATGGTTTACATACAGACCCTGCTAAATTAGAGTCCATTAAAAGTTTCCCACGCCCAGAAAGCGTTAGACAATTAAGAAGTTTTCTTGGGTTATGTTCTTATTACCGTAGATTCATTGATAAGTTTGCTGATATTGCTTCGCCCTTAACAAAATTAACGGCCGGAAGCAAGAATTCTAAAAAATCTCTTTTCTGGAATGAAGAAGCTGAAGTTGCTTTTCATAATTTAAAACTTGCATTAATTTCTGCACCAGTTTTACATTGTCCGAATTTTGAAAGACCATTCTCTTTACATTGCGATGCTAGTTCTGTTGGAATTGGTAGTGTCCTGAGCCAAGATGATGATAATGGAGATCAACATCCTGTAGCTTATTATTCTAGATCACTTAATAAATGTGAACGTAATTATAGTACAACTGAGAGAGAGTTGTTGTCAATATTGGATTCTATTGAACATTTCAGACCTTATATTGAAGGAATGAAATTTACAGTTATCACTGACCATGCTAGTTTAACTTGGCTTCTTAAACTTGATAATCCTAGTGGTCGTCTTGCACGTTGGGCTGCTAGAATTTCTCAATTTACTTTTGATGTTAAATATAAAAAAGGTTCTTTACATTTAGTTCCAGATTGTTTATCCAGAATAGAAATTTCTGCTATTAATATTCCTGTAAATAATATTATTGTTATGCCAAATGAGGATATCGTTGATCCTTGGTATAGAAAAATATTTGTAAATTGTCAAAAGTTTCCTAGAAAATATAAAAATTTCAAAGTTGAAAGTGATACTTTGTATAGATTTTGTAAAGATAAATATAATCCTAATAATCGTTTAAATTGGAAAATTGTCATACCTAAAGAACACATCTTAGACACTATTAAATCTAATCATGATGATGTTAATTCAGGACATTTAGGAATTCATAAAACTTTAAATAAATTAAAAATACATTATTTTTGGAAAGGTATGTTTATTGATGTTCAAAAATACATTTCTTCTTGTGATACTTGTAAAGCTTATAAATCTTCTACTAATCCACCTCATGGAATTATGGTTAATCCTAAGAAAGTTGATAAACCAATGTTAATGCTTTCTATTGATATTATTGGAACTCTTCCAAAAGCTTATTCTGGCCATAAGTATATACTTTCAATCATAGATGTTTTTACAAAATATTGTTGGATATTTCCTATGACTAGTGCTACCACTAAAGTAATTTGTAGGATACTTGAAAAAGAGATATTTCTTAAGTTTGGAACACCTAAAATTTTTGTTTGTGATAATGGAAGCCAATTTACAGCTAAGCAATTTGTAGATTTTCTAAAAAGTTATAATATTAGTAAAATATTTTATAATACTTTATATACACCTCAAAATAATCCTGTAGAGAGATATAACAAAACAGTCGAAACATGTATTTCTTGTTTTGTTAAAGATGATCATAGAACTTGGTCAAAATATTTGCCTCATGTTCAATTAGCTTTAAATAGTAGTGTGAATCTAGCTACAGATTTCACTCCTAATTTTCTCATGTTCGGTAGAGAACTTATTTTTGATGCTTCATTGCACCGTTTTAGTAATTCTTTTGATAACCTCAATCAACTTGATGTTGTTGATAGGTCTTCATTTGCTTTTTCACTTAAATCACTTAGTGATATTTTTATAAAAGTTCAAGCTTCATTGCTTAAAGCTTATAAGCGTAATGCGCGTTATTATAATATAGGAAGGAAGGTCATTTCTTTTGAAGTGGGAGATATAGTGTGGAGGAGAAGTTTTGTGCAGTCTAATGCTCCTGCATTCTTTTCGGCTAAGTTAGCACCTAAGTTTGTTAAGTGTGAAATAATAGATAAAATTTCCTCTAATGTTTATGTTTTAAAAGACCTTAATAAAAACTATACTGGTCGTTATCATATTAAAGACATAATTAAATATTAAAATTATTCTTGTTTTGACAATGTCTATCTTTGTCTTTGGTACTTTGTTTGAAGTATGACCCCACTATGAGGTGATGTTTGAAAGGTTGAGGGGTGTTGAAAAGAGATGTATGTTAGGAACTTCACAACAATTTATTAATTTCAATTTTAGTTTCCTTCAAAAATAACTTAGGTCATTTTAGGACTTGTTATTGTGTAACTCTACTCCATATTAACAAATTGTTCCACATCAAAAGATCTTATATTTTTATTTATCTTTGTTGTATAGGATTATTTTCCTGTATATATTTTTATACACTTGTATATTTAATATTGTATATTTTGTACAAATTTAGGAATTTAGTTTCTACTCTAATATAGGAGTGAAATTTAATATTCATTTTCTACATTAAATTCACTTGACTTATTTCCACTCACTTAGGGAATGGAAAATTAAGTTTCTTGAACTTTATTTTTGTACAGTTCTGGGTTATTTTCTTAGTATTAAGATTCTCGGATTGGACGCATTTTATGCATTTTTTACACACCTTGTTATACCATTTTTTGGGAAACTTGTGTCTTACTGGACTTTACAATTTTTTGTGCTATTGTGTTTCATACACATAGTCACACCTTACGCTTTGCGCACGGGAAGCTGGTGGTGTTGTGCCGGTCGCAAATGTCATACTTTTCTTATGCGGTTGTGCTCAGAAAGTCAGTGGTGTTGTACTGGTCACAATTGTCATATTTTCTTTATATTTTGCTTGTGCTCGGAAAGTTGGTGGTGTTATGCCGATCACAATGCTTATAAATATATTATTACGACACTTTTGTTGTGATTTTGTTTTGACGTTTTGGATGTTGGAATAGGAATTTGAAGTCGGCGGCTTTTCAACCTAACCGACAGTGGGAAAACTTCATTGTTTTTACCGATTTTCTTTCAGATTCGGCAGCGTTGGTGCTTAACCGATATCTTGTTAGTTTCATATTTTTGTTTCAGGAATAGCTGGTATAGAGTCGGTGGCGTAGGAGCTCAACCGCACTTTTGTATTGATGCTAGAAGGCTGGTTAAGATCAAGGATTAGATTCGACGGCGTTGGTTGCCTAATCGATATCTGGAATGGAATTGAGTAGGGATTGTTTAATTTGTTTTATTGAAGGATTTATTTTCACTTTTGTGTTGAAATAAGTTTTTACTCTTTTCTGAGTTTGGTTTCGGTTATTCCATTAAGTTGGATAGTGTCCTTTGTTTCCATTTGAAACTGGAAATTCTTTTTCAACTTAATTCTTTACTTTTCGAGTGTTTTCACATTCTTTGATTTTTAGGAATGCTTTCCCATTCTTTAATTTATAATTATTTCTGCAATACCCAATGCAAGATGCTTTCGCATTGCCTTTTTGTTTATTGAAAAATGTTGCAAGACATTTTGTCTTTTGAGGTTTTTTGGAATTTTGTTCTGGACTCTCATAATTTTCATTAGAAAAGGAAGTTTCTTTCTTTCTTTTTTCTTTTTGGGGAGGGATGTAATGTAACGACGCGCTCTGCAAACGTCGTCACACCGGTTTTAATTCTATTTTTGAACGAAAAGTTTCGGAACGCGGAGTGAATGACATTTTGACGTATAGCTGTCAAAGCACCTTTCTTCCTAGCGTTGAGGCTGGATGGTCGATATTCATGGTTTCGTAACTTAATTTCAATAAATCTCATAAAAATGAGAGTATTTTTGCCTAAAGGATAATAGTTTGTGTCTTCACAACTATCCTCTTGTGGAATTATAGTTTATTTCTGGTGAGTTGTCATTTTTAATAAGATTCACTTTGTTGGAATTCGCCACGTTCCTAATTTGAAAAATAATTGTTAAAATTCTATTGTTTCAGCTCTTAATCTGAGAATATTATGATTTCTTTTGCTATTGGCATTGTTCCAGCAAATTAAGGCGGTAAGTCGCACAAATTTATAAAAAATTAGGACCTCGTGTTCATATTGGAGTTTGTTCTAATGACATGCAATTTTGTTACAGGTTTCCAAATTGGAACCGCCTTTTTCTTTTCCTTTTTTCCCTTTTTCTCATTTTCCTTTGGACTTTTTCTCTTTTTGCCTTTGGATCTTTTCTTTGGACCTTTGTCTTCGGTCATCTGCATTTCCTTATGGAGGGTTTGGACTTTTCGCCTCAAACCTGGATGTACCGCATGGGCTTAAACTGAAAACTTCGCCTGCTACGAGCTTTCTCGCTGCTGTGTTTACATATACTCGCCGAGGGATGCCGTGAGCTTACTTTAATTATATTTTAAATCTAAATTTCAAAATAACCTAAAAATGCATTGGTGACATAAGATCATATTGACCTAAGATCATATTGACATAAGATCATATTGACATAGGATCAGATTGACCTAGCTTATAAAACTCTAATTTTAAATTTAAGGTTAGTTATACATTAGGAATGTATCCTTGCAACTATTTCTAAATGCACACTGGAGTGGACAATAAAACCTTAAACCTCACCGTTTGGTTTCATTTAGCTCACCTCCGGCAGATTAAAAGTTTCCAATCTCCGCTGATTATCCTAGGCATGTGTATCTCCAAGGCGCCCGAACTTTTATGGTAATGTACTTACAAACCAATTTTATTTCTATTTCTTTTAAATAGGAGACACAGAAAATAAAATCATTTTTTTTATTATTACAGCGTGGCAAATCTCTACAACCATGCATGTATAGCTATTATGCTGAGATTTTCTGTACCATAGAGGTTTTTCCACAGGCAGGCGATTCTAATAGAAAACTCAGCTACACCTTATTTTCTTCTAATAACTTTTCCTTGGAATTATCATATTTTTAGAAAAATATTAATATCAAATGTATGTGAATAGTACTAACTTAGATACTTGAGAACAGCATTCCTGTAGAAGCCTTTCCTCTGATAATTCTAATGCTAGAGTAAGCTTCTGAACCATAGTCTTATCTTTCAAATCTAGTCGTGCTCTTGCTTCCTCAGCTTTACTTAAAAATGGAAGTCCCTCATACAAAAACTGAAACCAAAATAAGAAATCATAAATATATTTTCAAATATAGCAATATTATGGTTGAATGGGAAGAACTAACAATGCATTTGTTTTCTATCTGTACTGAGTAAGCAACTCAGATCAATGCTTCATGTACACAATGCCATCTAGTGAAAGCATACTGAACTTCTACAGAACTACCAGTCTTGTATCACACAAGGGAAGTTCTCGCATTGGTTAACATATTTCCAACACATACAGTCCATCCAAATTTTATCAGAAAAATTAAAATGATAAAAAGAAGATTGTCTTAATAAATAACCCATGAGGGGTGTTAAGCAGGGCTAATTTCTGGGGTTGCAGGTTTGTGCCACCAGGTCACCTTAGGTGTGTAGACAGCTTAGCTAAGTTCTATTCCTGTTATCCCCTCCAGTTTGTGTTAGGAGTGGGTTCATGCCAGTAATGTTCATAATTCAAACCCTCTCTCTCTCTCGATCATAAAACATAATTCTTAACCATTATGAACGCCAAAACCATGATGTGGAGTTGCGAATACCAGCCCGTTTATACTATACCATACCATTATGAACACATGAATGCAAGTAAGATTTTGTTTGGACATTGATTAAGTTTATGTATTCATTATGAAAATTTGATGGAAATGTAATTTATTTACCTGAAACCTGGCATTTTTAAATTTGACATATTATGTAGGTGTTAATTAAGTATCATTTTTATAATTTGCTAATAATGTAACTTTCTAATGTTTATCTATTAAATTAACTATTATTTTGAATTAACTATAATAACAAATTGTATGGAAATCTGTTAGTGAGATGTGTAATAATCGACTAAATCAAATCATATTTCCTGTAAATTATAGGTACAAGAGATGTTCACATAATAATTAGTTCACCTATGTTTCACCATTTGGGTATACAATATTTTTTTTTATTTTTTTTTTATTTTTTTTAATATTCTACAACATTCTACACAACGCTATCTAGACCCACGGTAAGCATAGTTTAACTAGCTTGTGTTATGGAATCTAGAATACGGATAAACATACTTAAATACTTTTTTTTTGTAAATACATACATATTATACATAGAAACACCCAGACCATATTAAGTAGATTATTAATTTTATTAGGTTATTAGATTATTAATTAAATTAATAATTTAGTTATATTATAAAATTAAATAAAAAATACAAATAGCACAAAGTCAATCGTAACAGAAATTAAATTCATCATCAAAACATGTGCTGATATATATTTATATGACATGTAATATTCTTATGAATAAATGAGTTATGAGTTGTAAGTTATAAAGATCTTGACTTTGGCTACTGATTCAAATTCTATATCTAGATCAGAAAGTAACAGCTAAATGGTATGGTCCTGCCTTACTACCATGTAGAAAATAATACTGTATGTAAATGTGTACATATTTTTAGTTCTTTTCTTTTATACCACTTAGGTGGCAGACAAGCGCACGGGCCATCTGATGGAAAGTGGTTATCGTGGCCTATGGACGTTTGTAACACCAGAACAGCCACACTCGCACTGCCGACCCTGTAAGCACAGAGTTTCTGTGCCATCAGTGTAGAGGACAAAGCGCAGAACAAGCCTTTAGTCATCCCACTGACAGTACAAATTCTCCAGTGAGCTCTGGCTACCCTACTACTCATTGTGTTTAATTAGAGAATTATCACCATAATGCAGTTCCTTTTTTTAACTGCACTTATCTCAATGCATCACTTTATGGTAGACCGTTAGTTAATGCATTTGATATTACGTCCACCTCTATACAGTAACTGTGCATAAAGTTCCATAAATAAATATAAAAATAAATTACCTTATTAAAATCAAAATTGTACTTGCACAGGAACTTGATAGTGGAAGCTTGGAAAATAAAGGACTGGTCCACATCACCAAATGTTTGTGGCCGTAAGTGGAAGGTGTATCCTGTAGCGTTGTACGTATCTAAGTCTCGGTCATACTCAAACATGGTCAACCCAACTTGTGTCATCATCATTTGGCTTACTTCATTTTTTAACTTATTATACCTTTCTTCGTTTGTATCAAACAACCTGAAATTATAAGCATTGTTTTACATTATACGGTCGTGTAGCAACCAGGTCCTAATGCTAGGGGAATACTACTAATTTCAATTACTTTTTCTTATTTGTCTTAGCATTAATCCCTTTCATCTATAAGTATGGGGTCCGCTTTACCCGTTTAACTGCAGTTTTGGATGAACTTTGATGTTTTCCATGAAGAGAATGCCATCAGACTTTCACAACCCAAAGGCAATAACGAAGCATTGTAGCTAGACCAGTTGTTGGACTCTTTAGGGCTCCAACTATTCATAACAATAGCCAAATATACATATTGCAACCGGGACCGACGGTTTAATGGGCTCTCCGAGGCATGATGCCGCAAGGTATTCATACACCACAGCTTAAGTGTGCGTGGGATGAAGTTTGTTTTTGAAGAAGAAAAAAGACTGAATGTTGTGTAGCTAGTAGACAGAACACTAGAATTGTTAAAAAAAATTGTATTTTAATATCCAGTATAAAAACAGATGTCAAATTCATTCTTAGAATAGATATTACAAAAATACATTTCACTAAACAGGGTCACATCCACTTCTTACTTCACGATGAAGACTAACAGTAAGAGTTGTAGTATAGTAGCCTTGAGTGTGGCTCTTGTCATTGCTGAAATCTTAGTGGCTATAATAAGATATAGACCGAGAAATTAAGATACTCTTGTTATTATTTTTTCTGAGTGATTTAAATAAAAAATAAGACTTGTAAAAACCACCATTGATATTAAATCAGTTGACTACTACTAACTATACTCCAGAATATAAATTGGGGTAAAGTAGTAAATGTGGTAGAGGTAAATAGATTTAAGTGTACAATCTCCCATCATTATGCTGTCAATGTTTCATAACTCTTTCTCTCTTAGCAAGATGAGGGGATGTTGTGAGATTTTCAAAATATTTTATTATATATAAGTTATTATGGTGTCGAACCTAAACAAAAAGAATAGATATACCTGTGTTTGTACAATTCTCCAGAGAGGATGGCTGTAAACTCGGCATCAAAGCCCACAAAACAAGATTTCTTCAAATCTTTGGTTATGTTTTCGAACTCCTCCGTGAAGTTATTCTTCGTTATCTCCATGGTTGTATGTACTGTTGATAAAGATCCGGATCAGTATAATAATTTTCCCAATATCTATTTATATACAGAGAAATTCAATCCATTTCTAACTATATACAAATATAGAAAAACACTTCTGATATATGAATACAAATATCTTTCAAGACTATCATTCCTGTAACAGGTAAACATGTAAGTGATGTAAGTTATCAAAATAAACTTAGTTAATGGAGCAAAGTCTTTTGAACCAGGTTTGTAAATGTAGGGTCGGTAGACTAAACCACATATGTCAAAAAGTCATACTTTTCAGGAATAACAAATAACTAAAAAAAAAATTATGAGGGTATTTAATTACATTTTATTTTATATTTTTAAGTTTACAATACAATACTAACATGCAACGTAAACTTCTGTAAATATAAAATTAAAAGAGTCGTTTTTTGGTGACTTATGTAATTAGGAACAGCTATCTTGTGCCTAAAATTGTGACTTAAGGGGAATAAGAACAGTGCAGATGTATAAAAAAACACAAATGAAAACTTAATTCTAAATTAATTTCTATTTTCTTTTGAATAAAGTAGTTAGGTAAGTACGTGTAAAGACTTTGTAAAAAATTAATTATTCATCATCTTCACTGTCTACAATATCGGGGTCAGTATTCCTCAAATCATTTGCAGTAGGCAAATCTCTATAAAAGCTGTGGAAAATATCAGGTATTAATGTGAATAAAGATATTAAATCGTCTTTTTTGTCCTTGGATATCGGTAAAGGCTGTAACGATATTATGGGAATGCTATCTGGTACAACAGAATCTCTTCTTTTCAAGTTGAGTTTAATAAAATCTGTTTCTTCTTCAAAGTCATTTTTGTAAGAAATAACTCCGTATTCGTTGTCATACCGCGGCCATCTTTTATCGAGCCACTTAAGTTGTCGCCCATCTATATCTTTGTGTCGTAATACTAACGGACCCTTTAGCAATGAAGAGAAGTCAAAAAAATCTGTATTTTACATTTCGACCACCTCAAATTTTTTGCTGCTTGATCTTATCAATTGCATCCAATCGTGCGGATGATAGATTTGCAGTTCAGTTTTTTCTTTCTTTTTACAATAATCCCGTGGTCGGTATCTACTTCTAAATGGCTGTGACCGGGAATCATAAATTTGTGATCAATAATATCAATGTTCAATTTTTGCGGAGCCTAGGTAAACATTGCACTTACATGAGAGTTTCGGTTCTGGCCCCCACAAGTATCAAAATAGAATATAACATGCTTTTCATTTTCTGGAAGATACGCTTGCATGTGCTTAAAAAGACAAGAGGCTATTTGATTAGCTCCTCTTGCAGCAACAGTTTCGTACCATATGTAGCAAACAGCTTTACCAGTTTTGTTGTCGTGTACAGTTAAATTGAAGGTTCACAACTGACGTTTGTAGAAAGCTACAGACGAAGTTAGCGCTGGAGTAGTTAAACACTGCTGCAAATCAAAAGAGTACACTTGAACAGAACTATCATTTTTGCACATCAGCTGTGTATCAATTTTCTTCCTGTCGTGAGCTTGATCAGCAGTAGCAGGCTTGTGTTCATTATGTTGAGCAAGTAACTCAGCTTTGGTCTGGCTATCTTGACACAACTGAATTTGCATTTTATATGTATCACACGTATAACACGTATCGGCACGAGGTTTTTTGAATGATAACCCTAATTTATGGAACTCTTGGCTGTGGTCATTCTGATCACCTAGAAAATAACATACTTAGTATTTTGAACGATATCGACATACGAACATTATGAAATGCAAATACAGTACTTTCTTTAATACATATTTTAATTCGAAAAGTTCTCAGACTTACCTTGAGTAGATGAATGTTTTAACACTATCTCGACTAATTTCTTTCCTCGGCGATTATCCATATTCAATATGAAAATATGGTATTTTATTTATAACGTCTACACTAAACCAAAGTTTTCAATGATCGTATCACTACTGAGTGAATTAGCGTTATACGTCTCGAGCAACACATGCACTTCAATATTTTTAGTCAATAAATTATATTCTTAATGAACTACCGTCAAGCTAGCAAAATGATAACGTCACCCACTTAACGTCCCTAATCACATAAGTCATTAGACATCGTCTTACCAAATACAAAAATATTCGTGGACCTTTTGACATATGTTGACTTGTGTTATTTATAACATCGTAAGATTTGAAGAGAGCTATAAGGTTGAAAAAGTACACATTAGAGTTCATATTGCTATGACCGACTATGACTTACGTGTTTTAGTCGGTCGGTGTATTAATTTTATTGAAAGTGGTTGGAATTGTAATAACAAAACGCATTTTTTTGACTTATGTGGTTTAGTCTACCGACCCTACAAATATATTTAAGTGATATAAAAATACTTAAGTTAGAGAGTATTTAAAAACATTTATTACAATCTATATTCCTCTTATATATACAAAGTTCTTGACATACCTATTTTTATAAAATCGCTTTCACTACTGTGACAAGAGGATGTAATTTTTACTCCTCTACTGCAAACTGCAAACCGCCCATTTTAAATAGCGGCAAAACAACGTTTACGTCTACTAGAAGGTAAAGATATAAATAATGACATAAATTGCGAGCATTGTACAAAAACTATAGATTAATTTTATGTTGATAGTAGTGTTGTGAACAGATCTCCCGTTCGTAATTGTTCGTAATCATAATTGAAAAACCCAGCCCAATTGAGTTGAGAAAAATACTCGAATGATTTCGATTTTATTAAACTCCAGCAAAATTTTCGGTGAACATTCCTATCTCACCTGCAAACTGCTACATTTGGTGATTAGGTAGTTGATACTATTATTTATTCTGCGTGTAGATATAAGTACTCTAATTTTTCTTCGAGATTGGGCAGGCAGACTGCAGCCGGTCCCGTAAAAGTTAAGATAAATCAAATAAATGCGGGCAGCTAGTGGCGAGCTGTTGGTGCGTGGCGACACCACGAACCCCGATTCTCCCGAGTATTAGGATTTATTCCCCCTCACCTTGTGTGCTTGCCTTTATTGGCCGGTTATGAGTGGAGTTGCAAGAGCAGGACCTATGCTCCAGGTTGGAAGTGTAAAATGTCATAATGCCGGGGGCACGCTGACTGGTATACCGGGAACTTGCGCCTCGCAGACTCACCTCTCGACAACATTAGCCGCTCAACGGATGTTGCTCCATGGCCGCACTATATGTGGCTATTTTAATGGGGCCCATGCAATGAGTTGGTAAGTCACCACCTGCCTTTTTACAATTTTGAGACTTATTGTCACGGCAGGCGTCCGTTAGTCTCCCCCCATAGCCCATTCACCAGTCCATCCAATTCTCAATCCCATAGCCCATAATTTAGTTTTCATCGCGGCCACAACACCGCACAACCATAGTCTCTGCACCTGGCGGGGACCATCTCCCGGTGTATCATATTGTGCGCTCGGGGATGATATCCGCCATGTGTGTGTATTCCTAGCATATTAAATTCTTGTAAAAGGGCCTCTACGTCTTGGCTTCGGCCCGACGCACGCCTTCCAAAGGCCCGGGACTCAATAGTCCCGAGAGTCAAGGTACTGAGAAACAATAATACAAGATTTTCGTTACGTTATTATATGTGTAAGATTATTGGAACGAATTTCACGTGAACTCCGCCCCAATGCCTCACCATCGGACAGTCTACCCTATCCGCTAGCACACTTAGAATGCCGTTGGCGCTGTTTCGGACACGTTGCAGCAGAGAGGTGACTCTTTTTCTCATGATGGCGTGGAAGCATTTCTGCAAACATGCCCGATGCACTGCAGCGCCTCGGCAGCCTCAACAGCATCCTAAATATGTTGTTGTATTGCACACGAAGTGCGTTGAGTGCCCGCTGGGTATAGCTGACCCATAGCTTGCAGGTATAAAAAGATTGGCAGTACGCCTTGAATAGTGACACTCACACTAGTTTACTCCTGCGGTGCATTTTGCAAATCTACGGACCAACATATTCCCCCAGACAGCCAGCGCCCTTCGTTCCCTCTCAATGTCGGCGTCATCAGAGAGGTTATCCGAGATCCAGTGACCCAGGTATTTGACTTTAAACACTTGCTCTAGTGAAGAACTCCTCAGAAACACAAGTGGTATGGTGTTTACTTTATGTTCGCAGGGTTGGAAAACAAGTAGCACATTTCGTCGAATTGTACCTGAGCCCCTCGGCATACTCTTCACATTTTTTAAGGAGTTTCCTGAGACCACTAATTGAGGGACTCAGCAACACCATATCATCGGCGTAACTCAAGTTATTTATCATTGTTCCGTCAATGGAGCAGCCGGCGGCGGTGCTACTAAGGCCCTCAATAAGCTTATTTATGTACAGATTGAAGAGTCGAGGGGACGTCAGACCACCTTGTCTCACTCCACATCCCAATCTGTACTCGTCAGAAAGAGCTCGAGACCACTTTACACTTACACTTACATTTACTTGGTTGTTGTACCAATGGTCAAGAATTTTAACCACCTCTTCAGGGGTATCCGTCTCCGAACACAGTTTCTGAAATATAAGCTGGTACGATACCAAATCAAAGGCTTTTGACAGGTCCAAAAAGCACGCATACACCGACTTCTTCCTGTTAACGTAATACCTGACGGTCTGCTTGAGGCTTAGAATAGCAGCCTCGGTAGATAACCCGGCTCTAAATCCAAACTGCGCATCATGCAGCTTTAGATGCTTGTTAAGGTGTTGATCAAGCAGACAGTCAAGCAATGTCAAGCATTAGCCTGTAGTTGGACCCGTCGGATGGATCACCGGTCTTATTCTTGACCATGGGTACAACCACCGTCCTCATACATTTGCCAGGTAAATAGGAGTGTCTTAAACAGAAGGTAACTAGGAGAGATAACACCCTTGGCAGATGTACGCCTGCATACTTCAAGTGCTCAATGCTGACACCATCACGACCTGGGGATCTACCCCTTGTCATGTTACGTATGACTCTAGCTAATTCTTTAGCAGTAAACCCGAGTGGTTTGCATGATGACTCATTAGATACGTTATGGTTATCAGCACTAAGCACCTGTGCGTCTTGAGGGCAGTGTGACCGGGATGGGGGCTCCACTCTAAAGGTCTTTCTAAACATGTTGGCTACATCAGTTGGTTCTTTGTAATCGTCGACATTGAGAGGAGCACATGACCTAGAATTGAGGTCTCCTTTCAGAAAGATTTAAAATTCTTATTTTCATGTAGTGATGCCAGAGCGTTCATTTTCAGTTACTACATATGACTTCTTTATTTCTGTACAGAAACCATAAGAGGTAGAAGCGTCAGAAGCTTAGGTAATGGTTAAAGCATCAGCCTTATGATTGAAAGGACCCAGGCTCGTTTAAAATCTGCTATACTTATTATATTTGATTGCAATGGGAGGAGTAGAACC
Source organism: Eilema griseolum (assembly GCA_963662185.1). NCBI lineage: Eukaryota > Metazoa > Arthropoda > Insecta > Lepidoptera > Erebidae > Eilema > Eilema griseolum. The sequence continues at coordinate 19,871,068 of OY759240.1, read as the reverse complement.
GAAGATATCAGATACTAAAGGGTGGAGCCGGGGACGTCGCACCCTTGCACAGGCTCCCGGCTCCGCGTGGTGACAAGCCAGTATCTGTCACATTCGTTATGCGCACGGAGAACTCGCCCGTCCCTTGCTTACTCACAACTGTACCCTTTGCTAGAGAGGCTCAAAGGCAGGTGAAGAACCTCCGGAATTGATAGCGCCACTCCTGCGTAGGAGGTACTGCCGTCTTCATTGCCCAGGAATGCAGTAGGAATGTGCCTACTTATATTAAATATCCGTAAATGTCCGTGTGGTGACAGAGTAAGAATGTAAGTATCACCACCATATTTCATCCGACGGATGTCGTAAGAGGAGACTAATGGAAAAATATGCAGACGATATCACTGGGAGAAGGAAAACTCGAAATAAAACCCTGTACCAACCCGTCTCACCAGCGTGGAAACAGTAGGCGAAAGCCTCCCAAATTTGGGCAAGGCCTATGTCCTGCAGTGAAATGCGATGAGCTAATTAGTTTCATATATTAAATATTTATATTTTATTTTTGTACTTTTTATATTTTTTTATTTTTCATATTTTACAAAGCGTAAGCTCTCTAGCTAAGCTAAATTGCTGGTTGTTGATATATTGTGAATTGTGAGCCTTGACTTTCAAGCCTTTGTATTAGCTTACAAAATTTGCCCGATTTCGAAAATACACCCTGAATTCGTCACATACGCATTACGTAACGATATGTATAATGAATGAATGTGAAATGAAATTTATTTGCCAGAATGCAGGTAAAGAAAGGTATTACATATTACATCCTACCATTATGGTGTGCAAATATTTAAGTAACTTGAATATTACTATAGTCAAAGCATAATCACGCCTTTATCGCCGGAGGGTTAGGCATAGGCGAAATATCACCGACATTTCACCAATAATTGCATTCGGTCTCACGTAATAGGAGGTGAGCCTATTGCCGTACGGGCACTATTATTGTTGACTCGAGCCATGCATCTGAGGTTGAGTCTAAGCTATATATAGGTATATCTGTCTGATGTTAAACAGCCCTATCCCTTAGTCATTAGTGTTTTATAATTTAAAATATCATGGTTATTACAATAACGGGATATTATTACTAAGTCGGTAGCTAAGTATTGTTTTGTGAGTCCAATATTTTGGCACTGTTGCAAGTGTTGTTTGATCATGGGACTTGCAACACGGAACATGGAACATTAGCATTTAATTAGACTGCTAACATTTCCTATAGATTTAGATGCCTCAAGACGAACATCTAAGATAAGATATGCTATAGCTAAATGGATAGCTCAGTTGATCAGAGTGTTCCACGTGTGAGTGAGGGACTAGTCGCGTTTTCAAGTCTCGTCTTGGATGTTCACTTTTTCAGATTTACATATATAGTGATACTTTAGTACCTACTGTATTAGTTCAATGTAGTTTAGCCAAATCTTGGAAATTTGGGCAGTCTGGATTCCCATGCAAAGTTCGTAGATACTGTGTTATATGGTATAACGCAGTTCTTAGTAAGCCTACCTACCTACTTATTTACGCTATTATTATTATTATTATTATATAGGTATTGAAAATTACACCACTTACATAAGAACTTGAAATAACCAGCACGCTGCAATGGTGGTAGAACTGGAATTTAATAACAGTTGCACAATATAAGGTTGCATAACTTCAGAGAGAGTTCATTCTTGGACGCGTCAATTTACTTCCGAATTGGAGCCCCAATCGGACCTCTGGCAATGCGACCGTCCGAGCGTGGGGGTGCACCAAAGTGTTGCAACTTTGCTGAAGGCAAGAGCAACCAGTCGCCACTAAGTGGCAGACACGACGTATCGCGCGGTCGTTCTGCCCCACGGGCCTCTCACTCGCCGGAACGATCAAAACAAAACTTTTATACATAAACATGTAACTTAGTAACAATTTAAAAATAAATTTATTTGTGTAATCATGACGTCGGATAAAGAAAGTACTGAAGTGCGTGATTTGTCGCTGCTCAAGCCTAATTACATGCTTATGTCCTTGCAGAGGATATTAGTGCTGACTGTAATATTAGCTGGGGTTGTAGTTGTTGTGTATTATACGCCAATGCCAGGTATTTATGTTTCCTTTATACCGCGTCATTTGATTATAATACCAAGAATTATAGAAGGCTACTGAATGAATCAGCTGTTTTTGTTAGTTAGCCAGCAATTAAAAAAAAGGATTCAGAATTGTTCTTATATAATAATCTCAGTCGGTAATTGCATTGTACAGCTACTTGAAGTAGGTATATTTTACACTTTTGTTAAAAAGAATTTATTGTATGCATTAACAAAAATAAGTACAAAAACAAATGCCTAAACATCATAGGTGTTATTATAGATGCTTTAGTTGTAAGATTAGATTGAGATCGTAAATACATACATACATACGTACAATCACGCCTTTATCCCCGGAGGGATAGGCAGAGGTGAATTAACACCAACATTTCACCATCATTGTATTCGGTCTCACGTAATAGGAGGTGAGCCTATTGCCGTTTTGCGGGCACTATTGTTGCCTCTGTTGAGTTGAGTGTTGAGTCTGGGCTGTATATATATCTGTCAGATGTTAAAGAGCCCTATCTCTTAGTCGCCTTGTACGACACCGAATGGGAAGAGACGGGGTGGTCCAAATTCTACTCTACCGGAAACCACGCGGTTTTATACTATCCATAAAATACTTATTGACTTCCCACATAAAAAACGAAAACCTGTACTGATTATCTATCTGATAAAAATCTAAACCTCTTTGTTTTGTTTTTCTATCTTGAAGTATACCTATTACTATTGTTTGTTAATTTTTCAGAAGCGTATTTCGAAAACTGCGATCGCGAGTGTCATGAGTTGGATTGGCCGATGATATGCAGAGTCAAACTAGTCATCGAGGTCTACAAAACACTTAGCAAGTAAGTGTTTTTTTGTACTTTCAATTAATTTTAATCTCAATCTACCATAACTTGTCATAATTCATTCATAAATATAAAAGCAAAAAAGTATTTCGAACGTCTTAATAGTTCACATTTTTTTATTCTTGTTCTTATACTTAATTGCTATTCAAATTACAGGTCTTGCGGGATTTGCACTGAGAAAGATGGTGGCGATTGTCCGGCAACATGCATATCTGCCGATGGTCGAGAACGAGGTGTACTGTCAGCGAATAGAGAATTACCTTCACCGACGCTTCACGTATGTCACAACGATATCTTAGTTGTGGACGTAGTACATCGTGCTCCAGCGCATGCCCTGTCTATACATTGGCGGGGACAACCACAGAAAGAAACTCCATTTATGGATGGAGCTCCCATGTTAACACAGTGCCCACAGCCCGCCTACACAACATTCCAATACAAGTTCCGAGCATCGGCAGTGGGCACGCATATGTACCATGCACATTCTGCTGCTGACGCTGCCGACGGTCTCTCGGGAGCTTTTATAGTCCGCCAGTCACCTCGCTTGGATCCTTTAAGCAAAATGTACGACAACGATGCTACTGAACACACAATTTTTGTAAGCGAATGGGGTCATTCAATGGGACCTTTAGCAGGAATCATTTCGAGTATTCCCGACGTGGAATCTCTTCTCATAAACGGTAAAGGACAATCACCAGAATCTCCTGACGCACCACTTTCTTCATTCAATGTGAAACATGGGAAAAGATACAGATTCCGCTTAGTATATAGTGGAGGATCAAAGAGTTGTCCTATTAAATTTTCAATTGAAGATCATGTTTTAGAGGTTGTTACTTTAGATGGGCATCAAATTGAGATGGAACGAGTAAATTCTATCGAGATAGGAAGAGGAGAGAGAGTTGATTTTATTCTTGAAGCTAAGAGTGTGCCTGGTGTTTATAAGATTGAAGTAATGGCGTTAAAGTCGTGTCAAGACAATTTAGGGGGTACGGCTAACTTAGTGTACGAAAATAAGGAGCAAAAAGTGTTACATGTAAACGATGAAGTGTTAGATACTAAAGTGTATCGTGAGTTGACAACAGTTTCAAGTGATAATTGTGTGTCTGAAAATGTGATATGTTTGAACGAGCTACACTCAACCGCCAAGACCCCTGGAGAGTTGGTTGCGGCAGTTGACCAGATAATTTATGTACCTTTTAATTATTCCACGAAGCAAATTTCGGCGAAACGCGTTGGTGAGTAATTTAATTGTATATTGTTAAAAAACTTTCCTTTGCACAAGATTGTGTGGTCAACAGTACCTATTGTTATTTATTTTATCGTTAGAGTAGCTTAGTATAACTAAAAAATTAAACTAAAAGTAAGCTGCTTAAGTAGGTATATACTTAAATATACCACGTGTATCAGCAAAAAGTGTTTTTACCTTTGAACATAGGTAGGTCAATGTTATGGTCAAAATTAATTTCTTCATTGGAGGTTGTTGACACAGTTAGTAGGTATATAAAGTAGGAGTGAAATTTATCATGTTGTTTAAGATATAATTTATTGAATAGGGTACCCCAGCCCCCTAGTGTAATGTCCCTATATGGAGTGGCCTATGTTCAGCAGCTGCGTTGTAATTAATTGAAATCACATATTTATCTCTGTATAATCAGTGGTAGTAATATATTTTAAACAACGACTCTAATGCATTAACACCAACAAAATACATTTTATCAACTTTATGTTACTTGTATAAATATATATGATAGGTAGGTAGACCAGCACTTTCACTTTTTAATATTTCCTGTCAACTGATAATCTGTTTAACAGATTATACAATCTTATTAAGAACTAGCTCTATTAAAAACCCGTCCCTTTGCACAGGGAAATTTCGCGAACGAAAGTACCTTATAGGTACCTGTCACTTGATTGCAACGACACCTACCGGATCCACTGTATTATACCAAGAACAAGTAATACCTTAGCAAAATTTTACCATAATCGGATGAATGATACGGAAGCATATAACAATACGAGCAAATCCTCTCTATCTGTCTGATCCGATTTTGATGAAATTTGGTATAGGAGTAGATTAGACATTGAGAAAGGACGTAGGCTATGTTTTGTCGCAATGTCGATTATTGCGACTAATAGTAACGTACGAATTATTCTCAGGCCTGCCAAATATGCATAAATAAGCTGTTTCAGAGGAGTTTGAAAATACCAGAATTTTATATCATATACTAGATGCTTGCTTCTTTAGATACCCATAGACAACCGCAAGGTGGAAAAGATTCTATTGTATAAGGCCCCCTCAAGATATTCGGGTCCAATCAAACCTCATTTGCAAGGATGTACACCTGCTTATTTTCGGTTTTGCAGCGCAAGCGCACGCTATAAGATATATAATATTATGGCAAAGGTTTAGGATGCATCCGATTTAGCGCTTGAATGATAAGGAAATATCAGCATTAAAAATTGACCTAATATGGCTATTTAATATAGGTATAGTTAACTTCACATAACGGATTAGAATTAATATTTGGTGATTGTCTCTACAATATCACACATCTCTTACCGCCTCATTTACAAGTGGATAGAAAATAGTTGTAAATAATACTAGGTATAGATTTAGATCGGAAATAAACACTAGCTGCCCCATTACAAATTTTCTTTTTTACAAAGCTTCGTTCTAAAAATAAAGAACTCAAAAAAATGCTAATTTGGTTCATTTCGGTAGTTATATTGTATACGGAAGTTATTGTAGTAGGTAAATACATTAGTTGATATCTATATTTTTATTTAGATTTGCAAGGACAGATTTTCTAATTTAAACTAACAAACAAAACGATAAAAAAAGAACATTTTTGCTATTCAAGAAGCGTATAAAATAACTATAATTCTTTATATATTTCTGTAATCTAATGCCGCGTGGTTACCGGCAGAGTAGAATTTGGACCACCCCATCTCTTCCCATGTGGTGTCGTACAAGGCTACTAAGGGATAGGGCTGTTTAACATCGTACAGATATATACAGCTCAGACTCAGCCTCAGATGCATGGTTCGAGTCAACAATAGTGCCCGAAATACGGCAATAGGCTCACCCCCTATTACGTGGGACCGAATACAATTATTGGTGAAATGTGATAACTCACCTCTGCCTAACCCTCCGGGGATAGAGGCGTGATTATATGTATGTAATAGAATTACACTTTTGCTCTTAAAATTTGCTAGCGAAAGGTGTGTTACATTTCACTTTTACCAATATCTTGTTGTTATTTTAGTGACATTTTAAAGGAATTAGTATGCTATCTATTCAAATCGAATAATATAGGGCTCGGTAGCTCTGTGATCAAAACATTCCGCCTGTAAGGAACTTAATGGTGGCGGGTTCGAGTCCTGCCTGAGTCTTTTCACGTATTCCTTATTCGATTTCAATATGTATATTCCATTCGATTAGGTACTTAACTAAAAGTTAACAATCTTGTAGCGACTTTTTTATAAAAACACACTTAACCGCGGTAGCCTATAATAGTGGTATGTGTAATGGACTGCTGAGACGAGGTGTCGGGTTCGATCCCAGGTTTTACCATGGCACACACCAATGAATTTTCGATGCTTTACGAAGTTGTGTGTATTTATCGCAGGTTTATAAGTGCCCGGTTAATGGCAATATGCTCGCCACCTATTACATTGGGACCTAAACATAAACTGACGAAATGTGGGTGCTAGCACCTCTGCCTACCCCTTCGGGGATAAAGGCGTGAGTTACTGTTATATTATGTTACATTACCCAACCAACTAACTAGTAGTTTCATTTCGGTTTTAAGTCTTTAAAATGAGTTTCTAAACAGAAAAATATTATTAAACTAAGTTTTTAAATAAAACATATTAAAAAAAAACAAATCAAGATTGTTTACGTTTAGTTAAATACCTAACCGAATGGAGTAGGTATAGTTGATTGTATATTATCATAGAAATGGAAATGAAAATATACAATCAATAAAAATAATAATAATAATAATTTATTCATGAATCACAATTGTAGCTTCACAGAATAAATAATGTTGCACATTTGTAAACATAGGGTTGTTCTTCTACAATAGGTTGCTGGAGTTACTGCTCTCCTAAATAGAGTATAAGTAGCCTGTGTTAAGGAATCAATGAAAAGTTTATTTAGGTTATGACTACTTCTAAGTGTACCTACTTATAGTCAAGGACGATAGAAACATAATAAATAAAATTGTAATTTCTTGATTACCTTGCTCTTAAACCTTAAGTCAGCAAATAAATTTGTGAAACCTGTTAACTCTTGCAACATCAGCAGGTCTAAAAATGCCACTTTATTAGAATCGTATGATAATAACATTTTGTCATGCGGCGATATATACACGAAATTAGAATCCGCTTAGTAAATGAGTTATTGTAATTCTGCTCACATGAGTGACCATTTTCCGAATTTAAATGTGACTCCTCTGGTGTTACAAACGTCCATAGGTCACGGTAACCACTTTCCATCAGGTGGGCCGTTTGCTTGTCTGCCACCCAAGTCGTATAAAAAAAAATCGATTGAGACCTATTGGAAATTCATCAAGTTACTCAATTTCGGCGGAATAGCTCCATGTGGCCTTTTAGACCCGTAGAGCTTGCCCCCACGCTATTGTTTGGAGACACTTTTCCAGAAGACTACTAGATTTGCAACATACACATGTAGAACACTATTTTTACTGGAGATTGATGGCGCTTAGTGGAACTTGTTACACATATTGAACATGGCACTTTTACTTTTCCTCAATTTATTTATTTAGAACTCTAAGCCTTTGATAATGCCGTGAGGCGAAACCTGTCAGGTTCTAAATAAATAAATCGTGGAAAAGTACAAGTGCCTTATTCAATACATGTAGAACAAATCGGCAAATTTCATTATTTCTTAATGGAATTGTCAAGGTCATGCTTCCATATTTACCTATCCATTATTGCAATGTACTCGTATATAGGCAGTCGACCTTGGCCGTTTCTTTTGATCATTTCTCAGTCGACACGCGTCGCCGTCCTCATCTGTCTAACGATAACTAAGTCAAAACGATTTTTTCTATGATTTTATTTATTTACGGAGGGCACTATGACATTTTATAAATGAATAAATAAATACATATTCCACGACATTCTACACAACGCTATCTAGAGACCCATGGTAATCATACTAGCTTGTGTTATGGGATCTATAATGCGGATAAACATACTTATATACTTTTTTTTTTGTAAATACATACATAATATACATAGAAACACCCAGAAAATGGAAAATGTAATTACGGGTGGAATTTTAGGTCCTTCCGTTCTCGAATCCCCTCGGTAAAAATTTCGACCTAAAAATTATCTTGCTAACTCGCACAAAATAGATTGTAAACTAAAGTAAATTTAAAAAAGAAAGATAATCTAGTTCTAATATAGTTCGCTGAGTTTCTTATTGGTATCTTCTCAGTAGAACTAACCTACCGAACAAGCGAAAGAATCGTTTTCCAATAGTTACATTATTTAATAGTTTTATATTACTTATTTCCTGACATGATTGTAAAATTTTGACGTTCATATGTGCTCTTTGTGGGTCTAAACTGAATAAATGAAATTGATTCTTTGAAATAGTGTTTTCTTACATTATTAAAAAATCAAAAAAATCCGTGGGAATCCTTAAAGGATTAACCCGCAGTTCACGCATACCTATGGGAAATAAACACATGTTCGAAGTCGCAGTCACAAACACGACGCGCACCTTTGTGGAATATTTACGGAAATTGTATAAAAAAACTAGTTTCGTTGAAGTTAAATGACCGATTCGCTGTTGTTCGGTATTATAAACGCCACGTTCGAGGTGCTGTGCCTACCGGCATAACGCATTACGTAACTAGTTTAAGTAACATGGCGTCACGTTAGTAGGTCACCACTGTAACTACATATTTCGTAAAAATATCTTGAATGAGTTATATCAGATGTTAATAATACCTTTTTTATTTTTCTGTTTATCGTGAGTAGGACTCTAGGTGTGGAAAATTAGTTGATGAAACGAAATAAAATGTTTGAATAGCTTATTTATCAGTGAATAATTAGGTATATAAAAGATACAAGTTTAATTACTTATTTTCTAAAAATAATCTCTAACTTTTGAATGAAATTTTTAGGCATTGTGTACTAACTATTCAAATTAGATTAGATATAGAATCACATCGGACTCGAACCGTGTAAGGTGGGGTATCCCAGCCCAGCTGACCTAGGGCCTTCTTTGGTCTCAAGATGGTCCCTTCGGGATCGTAGGCTTCATAATTCTCAATTTCCTTAATTCAACACAAAACTAGTATTGGTTTTTACTAATATTTATATTTTTATAATTAAATAAAAAAAAGACGGATATCTACAGGAAGACAGGAACATTTGGATGATTTCAGGCGTGGTTCGGTGGCTCAGTGGTCTGATCATTCCTCCTGTAAGGGAAAGGCTTGAATAGTTAGCATACGAAATGCTTTAAAAATTTCATTCAATTTATTTTTAAATTGTTATCGAACGAAATATAAAATCAACCGACACCTCTTGGATTGTAATCTATTATCGCATTTAATTTATACTCTACGTTAAATGCCTCACATAAAACAAGTGCTTTTAATTTGTGTGATTCACCTTATTACCTATGTGTGATTCACTTTGTTTACTTGAATCGGTGTCATTCACACTTACCTAAATCCACATTGTTGTAAATAATGCAGGTAAACAGTTTTCTGAACGACTTCAGGCTTATTTACAATTTTGCTTGTGACTATTAATTTGTCTTACAGCTATTAGTTGTATATCTGTTGGAGAGGCCTCTTCAGTTGGAGAGGCCTCTTTCAGCAGCGGACTGCAATAGGCTTGGTTGATTGATGGTTTCTTCTATAGACATACATGCATACATATAATCACACCTTTATCCCCGGAGGGTTGCACAGAGGTGAATTAACATCCACATTTCACCAATAATTGAATTTGGTCCCACGTAATAGGGGGTGAGCCTATTGCCGTCTTCCGGGCACAATTTTGACTCAAGCCATGCATCTGAGGCTGAGTCTGGACTGTATATATCTGTCTGATGTTAAACAGCCCTATCCCTTAGTCGCCTTGTACGACACCACATGAGAAAAGATGGGATGGCCCAAATTCTTCTCTGCCGGGAACCACCATCTTCTATAGATATGCCATTATTGTCAGAATCTTAGCACAAATTTTTGCATATTTTTCATTGTTAGGCTTATGTTTATCCTCTATCTCACCTGCTGATAATGAAATGAAATGAAAAAGGAAATGGTCACAAAGCAGATAATAATATAATTATGATCTATGACTATTCACTTGGGACTTCCTATTTCTATCGATTCTACCTCTATGTCCACCTGCTAGTTTTTATATCTTTTTTATACGTGCGCAAAATCCCCACGGATACCCCCCCACCGGAGCCGGTGGAAGAGGTTATGTCGGACTCGAACCGATCAAAACGCACGCCGTCTGTGGGTCGTTTTTTGGTTGCCGAAGGTGAGGTTGACAGGCATATTCCTCGCACCCCGGCCCACTCAGGGCCATCTCTCATGATCTGGCCCTCTCCTCGGAGTTTTTATATCGTGACACTGTCTTTATAAAGACATTTTGGGTTGAATATCAGAAAAACTTCGCGAATATAAATCAAGAACAATAATATTTAGGGGTCAGATAGCAGTCACTCCCATAAATGCTAAGATAGACCAGTAATCTAGGAATAGGCGATTGGACACCGGTCTCTAACATGCAAGTTTTGATGCTCGGATGATCAGGACGAAGATTTTAATTATTATTCACTCACCTAGTACTTACTACCTAGGGTACTTTCTGACAGGTTTCGCCTCACGGCATTCTCAAAGGCTTAGCGTTCTAAATAAAAAATAAATTGAGGAAAAGTAAAAGTGCCTTATTCAATATGTGTAACAAATTCCACCAAGCGCCATCAATCTCCAGTAAAAATAGTGTTCTACATGACGTGTATATTGCAAAGCGTGGTGGCAAGCTGTGCGGGTCTTAAAGGCCACATGGAGCTATTCCTCCTAAATTCAGTAATTTGATGAATTTCCAATAGGTCTCAATCGATTTTTTTTTATACCACTTGGGTGGCAGACAAGCAAACGGCCCACCTGATGGAAAGTGGTTACCGAGGCCTATGGACGTTTGTAACACCAGAGGAGTCACAGTTAAATTCGGAAAATGGTCACTCAAGTGAGCAGAATTACAATAATTCATTTACTAAGCGGATTCTAGTTTCGTGTAAATATCGCCGCATGACAAAATATTATTATAATACGATTCTAATAAAGTGGTCTTATTAGACCTGCTGATGTTGCAAGAGTTAACAGGTTTCACAAATTTATTTGCTGACTTAAGGTTTAAGAGCAAGGTAATCAAGAAATTACAATTTATTATGTTTCTATCGTCCTTGACTATAAGTACACTTAGAAGTAGTCATAACCTAAATAAATCTTTTCATTGATTGTATATTTTCATTTCTAGTATAATATACAATCAACTATACTCCATTCAGTAAGGTTTTTAGCTAAACTTTTTTTTTTTTTTTTAACTTTATCTGTTGGAGAGGCCTCTTCAACTGGAGAGGCCTCTTTCAGCAGTGGACTGCAATAGGCTTGATTAATTGATGGTTTCTTCTATAGACATACATGCATACATATTATAATCACACCTTTATCCCCGGAGGGTTACACAGAGGTGAATTAACATCCACATTTCACCAATCATTGAATTCGGTCCCACGTAATAGGGGGTGAGCCTATTGCCGTCTTCCGGGCACAATTTTGACTCAAGCCATGCATCTGAGGCTGACTCTGGACTGTATATATCTGTCTGATGTTAAACAGCCCTATCCCTTAGTCGCCTTGTACGACACCACATGAGAAAAGATGGGGTGGCCCAAATTCTTCTCTGCCGGGAACCACCATCTTCTATAGATATGCCATTATTGTCAGAATCTTAGCGCAACTATTTGCATATTTTTTTCATTGTTAGGCTTATGTTTATCCTCTATCTCACCTGCTGATAAGTGATGATATGGTCACAAAGCAGATAATAATATAATTATGATCTATGACTATTCACTTGGGACTTCCTATTTCTATCGATTCTACCTCTATGTCCACCTGCTAGTTTTTATATCTTTTTTTTACGTGCGCAAAATCCCCACGGATACCCCCCACCGGAGCCGGTGGAAGAGGTTATGTCGGACTCCAACCGATCAAAACGCACTCCGCCTGTGGGTCGTTTTTTGGTTGCCGAAGGTGAGGTTGACAGGCATATCCCTCGCACCACGACCGACCCAGGGCCATCTCTCACGATCTGGCCCTCTCCTCGGAGTTTTTATACCTTGATACTGTCTTTATAAAGCAATTTTGGGTTGAATATCAAATAAACTTCGCGAATTTAATCAATAAAAATAAAGGTGTAGGGGTCAGATGGCAGTCATTTCCATAAATGTTAAGATAAACCAGTAACGTAGGAATAGGCGAATGAACACCGGTCTCTAATGTATAAGTTTTGGTGCTCGGATGATTAGGATTAAGATTTCGTTTCTAACTTTTAGTATTATTAACTCACATAGTACTTACTACCTGGGGTACTTTCTAAAAATCTAGAAAACTTAAATTATATGTACTGGCTAGAATTTGCAGATAAATACTAAAAATGTTAACCAACGTGTAACTTTCACCATTCATTACTTCATGAAGTGAAGTTTCTATTAAGTAAGCAATTTCAGATGTGAAACCCAAGTTTTTTTTTACCAAAGCAAAAGCATTTTACAAACAAGTCTAAAGAAACAACGACAGAACGACCACGTAAGCATCACAGCCCGAGAAAAAAAAAGACGAGCATCTTACGAAAAGAAACAAAAATCACTCTTATGTACCTAAGTTGCCATAATTATAAGCTTAAATCACTGTAATAAATGATATCGTATCTAGTTATAGCGTACGGTCACACTTAGAGCGTTTTCCCATTATCCGATCCGATATCGGTGTTAGCTCCAATATCCGATAGCCTATTTAAAATGTATGAAATGTAACATAACATAAATAAACTCACGCCTATATCCCCGAAGAGGTAGACAGAGGTGCTAGCACCCACATTTTGCCAGTTTATGTTTAGGTCTCAATATAATAGGAGGCGAGCCTATTGCCATTACCCGGGCACTTATAAACCTGCGATAAATACATACATAACTTAGAAAAGCATCGAAAAGTCATTGGCGTGTGCCATGGTAAAACCTAGGATCGAACCCGAGACCTCGTCTGAGCAGTCCATTACCCATACCACTAGGCTACCACGGTTGTGTATACATTCTGTATAATATATTCTGTCATACATATTGTCCAACCCGATATCGGAGCTGACACCGCTGTTATCAATGTCAATCAGTCACCACAACAGCAAAATAATCAAATTGAATAAACAAATGTTAAAATAAAAAAACAAATGTCATGTCCCATTCAATGGTAGAGATTTCAAACGAGTCTGTGGTTGAGCTTATGGTTATTTTTTTTTGAGTTTGCGCTATCGAGCAAATGGACATATCCTTGACGTATCGGACCGATTTTATCGGATATATGTGAATATAGTACATCGTGTCGGCTATCGGATATTGGCTATCGTCGTCCGACACCGATATAGGACCGAATAATGTGAAAACGGGCAATGGGCGGGACACAGCGCGCAGAACAGATGGCCGATGGAGCAAAAAAGTTCTGGAATGGCGACCGCGTACGGGTAAACGTAGCGTAGGACGCCCAACGGCCAGGTGGAAGGACGACCTGATGAAGGTCGCCGGGAAGCGCTGGATGTGGGTTGCTTTAGATCGGTCATTCTGGAAGTCTGTGGGAGAAGCCTATGTTCAGCAGTGGACTATGTGTAGCTGACATGATGATGATGATGAATGTGAAAACGGCCTTACTCCTATGGGCATTGTGGTAAGAAATTAAAAAATAAAGACAATCAATTACTGAAGTGGTACTATTTGATCATGATCATGATTGTGCGCCTTGTCTACACAAACCTTGGTTTATAGAAGTCATGTATCTGATATCCGTATTCGCGGATAGCCGAGGAAGGAGAAAGGATAGGAGCGGTGAGTAGGGTAGCCAGAGCTTGCTGGAGAATTTGTGCTGTCAGTGGGATGACTAAAGGCTTGTCCTGCTTTGTCCTCTGCACTGACGGCACAGAGATTCTGTGCTTACAGGGTCGGCAGCGCGAGTGTGGCTTCTCTGGTGTTACACACATCGATAGGCCACGGTAACCACTTTCTATCAGGCTATATATCCGATCCTATTTTTCACTTTTTTTTTTGTAAACCACGGCCCGGTTTAAAAAAAAAAGAGAAAAATAGGATCGGATATATGTTTGGTAACGATGAAGAACTATTAAGGTTCTTGTGCGGGGTAGGTGGTGTGTAAGTAGACCATCATCGGTACCAAACTTGTAATAACACGTGATGCTATGTTCTTGGATCATAATGCGTCATGCGTATATATGCAATAGCAGCAGCAATCGCGGTTAGTTTGCTGACGAAGTTATGCTTGAACACCCATAAAAATGAACATTCAAATTGAGAACCTCGTCCTATTTCGAACTCGTTTCATTTGTTTTTGATGGAATGGCTTTTATCGAATGAGCCACGTGTAATTTTTGAGTCTGCCTATAAACGAGATGATATAATTACGTACCAAGTCCCGTAAAAATAATACTATTCCAAGTATTATTTTTACGTAGGTAATAATAATAATAATAATAATGACGTCTTTATTGTACACCAATTACACATTACACTAGAATAAGTGATACAAGTTCCGTGGTACGTACAGATGGCGGCCTTATCGCTCTGCGGCAATTTCTTACAGGCAACCATAGGATGGAGATAAGAAAATAGGAGAAGAATATTTTAGGGCAGTTAGGTGTACATAGAGAAGAAAGTACATAATTATATAGTAGGTAATCCTAGCGCATAATTAAGATTTTGTTTTCAATAGTTGCGAATATCGTGACTATATTTTGGTAGATTATATATATGAATTTAATATAAATAAATGTGCACCTATGTAGGTTTAATCCCCGTTCAGTGCAAATACTTTGTGTGCATGAATAAGGGTATTTGCATTGGTCTTCTGTCTCGGAGAGCACGTTAAACCGTCGTCGGCCTCGGTTGCCATATGAACATTTATAGCAGTCGTTATCAGGTGGTTGGAGCCCTAAAAGTCCGACTAGTCTAACTATATCGCAAATTGGCTGTGGAGGTCAGATGTCAGCAATATCGAAAGTTCAGTCAGATGTCAGTCGCTTCACGGAAAATATCGAAAGTTCAGTCAGATGTCAGTCGCTTCACGGAAAATATCGAAAGTTCAGCCGCATCTTAGTTAGACTAGAAAGCTGACCCCAACTGAATTGGGAAGGCCCAGAGAATGATGTTAAGTGTATGTCTTGTAATTTGGTTGTATCTATTGGCGGTAATGCCCACTATAAGATAATACCTCGGGACATATCTATTTGGGACCAAAATGCAAAACAAATGAGGCCCTAGTGCGTAGGCGGCGGTGCTATTAGTGCCTCTCCCCCTTTTTCTGGTGAAAGATGGGGATGCCGTTGTCCCACACCCGATGGCCTCTATAGCCCTGGTTTAGACGGGGTGCGCGAGGGATATGCCAGAGGCTACCTCACGCTCGGCAATAAAAGGCCCAAGACGGCCGTGCGGTTTTAATCGGTTCGAGTCCGACATAACCATCCCGCTGGCCTCGGCAGTGGTTATCCGAGTGGATATCCGCACTTTAAAAAAAGGCCCTAGTGCGCACGGATTGGCTTGGTGATTTTGAGCTCGAGCTCATCCCCTGCTATCGTCAAAAGACACCCAAGAAACGAGTACAGCGCGCATAGTGCATATTTTGAGCACCATTTAAGTCCAAGATATATCTACACAATCAATCAATTAGCCCACCGCAGTCCATTGCTGGACATAGGGCTCTGCCAATGTGCGCCATTTTTTCAGATCCTCTGCCTTCCGCATCCAGTCTGTCTCAGGCACATTTTTCGTCGTCCGTCCATCTGGCTCGCGGTCTCCACTCTAGGCCTCGTTTGCTCCAATGGCCATCGGTCCTTCCACAAACGTGGCCAGCCCACTCCCACTTCACCTTGCTTATTCTGTGACCTATGTCGGTAACTTAAGTTATCTGTGGGATAACCTCATTCCGAATTCTATCATTCAGAGAAACTCCAAGCATAGCTCGCTCCATAGCCCGCTGCGCGACTTTTAAGCTATGGAGCAACCCCACTGTAAGTGTTCACGTTGCGGCTACATAACTGAAACTACATTCACCTAAAGTTTAAGAAAGTACCTTCTAAGCTAGGTGTCATTAAACAGGCGTGTAAATCATTATACCCGTAACATTTCTCATAATAACAAAAACAATTAAATAATATTTTGTAGTTGCGGCTGCCATATAATTATAAACGATTGTTACTTTCAGAGCATTTGTAATCAAACATATAATTCTATTGTGTTAGGTATTTTAGAAGTAATTTTTTATTTTATGAGAAATGTACAAAGCGTTCTGTACCTATGGGTATTTAACTTAGGTACGTGTAACAAAATCTAGGAATAATTTACATACAAATGACATGAAAATATAGCCATGGCTGTAATTAAAATCTAGATCTACTTGAGGATTGTATCAAATGAAATTTATAGTTTAAGAACCAAGAACTTTATGTTATAATTAATTTTATTAGTAGTAAGTATTCGAATGCTGGACGAACATATGTATGTAAATATTATTGAAATTTTGAAGCAAATATGACTCAACGCGAGGAAAAATTGTAGTCTTTGTTTTTAACTCAGCAGTTCCGATGTTGTATAGTAAATAGTAACGAGAAAATAGTACATTTATATATTTATGTATATACTAGTTTTTGCCCGTGGCTACACCCACTGGATGTCAGTTACCGCGACGAAACATAGCCTATATCCATTTCCAAAGAATAATCTACGCTGTACCAAATTTGATGAAAATTGTTTCAGTAGTTCTGACATGAAAGCGTAACATACAGACAGACAGTCAGAGTTACTTTCGCATTTATAACATTAGTATGGATATTTCATGTCTTAATGGCACAAGATCGGATGAACGCTCATCATCATCGCAACTTTAGTCTTCAGGTTCAGGGTCATTATTTGGGCTATTTTTCAGCAAGTAAGTACCTACCGTCAACAAAACTACGTCTATTAATTAATAAGCAAGTGACTCTAGACCCCGAAATTCTTCGTGCAACACAACCACATAAGTAGATATTTCTGCTGGTTCAAAACCATTTTTACATCTACAATAATTACGGTGGACACTGAGATCTTATATCTAACGCTAGAACGTGCCACGGTTATTACGAAGAAAGTGAAATAATCATCTCTCGTAACTGTAGTGCAGGCCGCAAATTATACGCTATGAATGATTGCGCCGGCGCAGACGACGCAAGCGCCGGCTGTGCTGCGCGGACAGATAATGTCAACCGCTATAAGATCTAGATTCGCTAATATATCTGCTGATGAGTTTGCGATGTAATGACTATAAGTACTAATTTCAAAACTATATGGTGATGATCATATTTCTTAATTAATGATTGACGGACGAGATTCTGGCGCCGGCTTTCCTTCGGGATTAAGGAGATCAGACGGCAGTCAATCAATAATACCACGAACTAAACACAGTTGACTATGAACATATTTGTAAAAGAATCAAAAGAAAGCGACTTAAACTTCCTATTTTTGGAAATCTAAACTTCCTAAACAAGATTTGAACTCACAACCAGTCCCTAACAATGGTAATGCACTAACCGACTGAGCTACGCAAGTACAGCAGTGCAATTCTCTAACTTTAGTTCTAGGAGGGCACATCAACGAGCACTTCCAAGAGAATCCGCCAATCAAAATCAATATCAAGGATGTGGTCTACGCTGTAACTAATCACAATCGCTATCTAGGATTCAGAACTGGTTGGGGGGGTTCACTCTTTTCTACTTAAGTCTTAGACGATAACTTTTTCCAATTTAAATCAATAGGAATATTCAGCATAGGTACTAATTGCTTTACCAGTTCATTAAAATATATATTTCTAAGTTTATAAGAAATCTGTCTGTTTATACTTACCACATAAATACATACGTATGAAATGGCGCACATTGGAGGAGGCTTATCTCCTGCGGTGGGCCAATTGATTGATTAATCGATTTACATACTTATGTATATATGTACAAGATAGAGGTAGGTATGAACTTGTACTTATGAATTGAATCTTGAAATTCTTCTAAAAATATTATTCGTAAAACTTTGAGGGAGTTATTACGGAAATTGTATTGGAGCGCTTTTGTAGACTCTGGCAATTTCATTTCTGATTGATTATTGATTTCCAGTTTATTGAGAAATATTTATGTTCTGATTGATCATACTCTTTTATATTTCATAAAGTTAATTCTGACAAATGAAAGTAGAGTTTTTCACCTAGATCGGGTTCATATAAAAGCGATTTACTATTGTTTAACAAAAAACGCATCACAAAACATCATTTTACCAACAAAATTTAAAAACTAATCATTTGACAAACTTTCATTTCGCAAACATATTACTTTAAAAAGAATCATTTGACATAATGCAGGTTTCGCAAATGTATTACTAAGGAAATATATCAATTGTTAAAATTTTAATTTAAAAAAGTTCATTTGACTAAATCAAGTCAGTGGATAAATTTACTAATAAGTAATAACTTAATAGTTTAGAACCAACCCGTCTGGCCAGTATGGAAACAGTAGGCCAAAGTCTGCCAACATTGGGAGCAGCCCATGTCCAGTTGTGGACTGCAATATGCTAATTAATTAATAATTTTGTATCTACTTTTACTAATTCCAAAGATACTTTGTCAATAATCAAAAAGTATAAAAATTTCAATTGTGAAGATGGGTTTCAACTGCCGAACGTCTTGCATCCAGTGGTCCGTCTTTGCAAAAACAACCGGGAACAAGCCAAAACAAAATCACGAGTGGATACAGTAAGCATCGTGTGTCGTGAACGTGATCGAGATCGGGTTCGAGTTTGTAGTGAGAGTGAAACCAATAGTAGTGCGAATACGCGTAGTAAAAGAACTCGAAAGTGGGTAGATCGATATAAGTACTCCTAGGAAAAAACTTTTTCTTTGTTCACCGCCACTACTCCAGTTCCTCCGTGATCATGGTGCTTGCAACAGCGCCGAAATATCGGAAACTCAAAACAATAAAACATGGTAAATATCCCGTTTATTGTGATATTGTCATTAAAAAATACACACTGCCAAATAAGTAGAATAAGTAAAAAACAACAATAAAGAAAATAGTGTTATGGTTGCAGTTCTAACATAACCGAGCCTACTAACCTATTCATTGACCTTACATATTACATGATTTCGTGCTGAAAATAAAATAGGGAAAGAAAGAAAATACATATATTTACAAACACAATGCGGCAACGCACATAACACCTTAGACTTACATACTATTATTTACATTAAAGATATCCTTTATATGTATGTACTTATTAAGTAAAGTACAATTGTTTTTCCAACTCATTAGTTTAAAAAATAATCAATTTGCGAAATAATGTTAAGGTATAATGAAATTTTTCCAAATAAATATATTGTGTAATTTTGTTTGTCAAATTAAAATTTGTTATTTGTTTTTTGCCTATAAAATGAGCTCTCTCATCAGATCCTAATGAAGTTTACCATTCATATTATTTATAATATCTACTTAGAAAGAATGGTGCACTTGCTAAACAGATGAGCTTCTTTTCGGAGTTGGGAAGTCGAAATACCAATCAAACACAATAAGAGAATTTCGGGATCCAAAGAGCAAAATTTGGTGCCAACTGGGTAATGGCTAGGAGGTTGATGGACTTATAAAGATATAATGATTCCTGTAACTAAAATACTGTCGATGACTTTTTGATTACCTAATTGTAAGTAAGTAGTTAATATTATTATTATTATTTTTTTATACAACTTAGGTGACAGACAAGCACACGGCCCACCTGATGGAAAGTGGTTACCATGACCTATGAACGTGTGTAACACCAGTGGAGTCACATCCGTGCTGCCGACCCTGTAAGAACAGAGATTTTGTGCTGTCAGTGTAGTTACTTTATTCTAAATAACTACTTCTTCATCTAAGTATTAATCCCAGTCGCGTTTCAAGCTTTTACCTCGTAGTCTTGGGCGCGCTTTATTAGTTCAACTGTGGATTTGGTTGAATTTTGATATTTTCCGTGCAGCGATTGCCATTCTAGCTCCTCAATCCAATTCTCAAGGTGATATCGAAGTTTAGCAGTTAGACCAATTATTGGACTTTTACGGTTCCAATAACGACTGCCATAGATGTCGATATGGCTCCGAGGCACGGCCAGATCAATCCAAATACCTACCCATATTCATGCATAAAGATATTTGCTCTGAGCGGAGATCGAAACCGCACCTCTTGCTTAGCCGCCGAATTCATTACAGACGCGCCACAGAGCTAGATAGTTTTCTAGAGAAATATACACGGAAGACATTGAACCGATTGGAGCAATTTATATTTATTACTTGCCTACAGCTGATCGAAAGTAGTTTTCGAAATTGTTTCCTATTTATATAGGTACTTATGTCCGTTTTGTTTTATTACGAGAATGAACCGGTTTAGTAAAGTAACAGGAGGCAGGGCGTTTTCGGAGACTAGTTGGGGACTCTCTGAGATCCCCAAACCCGAGGAGGAGGCCAGATCGAGAGAGAGGAGAGCCGTGTGTCAGCTCTTAAGATTATTTTAAATCGGGCGGCAAAATGCTCGAGCACTTTTTAAATGCTAATTAAATATCAACCTTATTCCATTGAGACAAAGTTATAGTCTGTCTTATCATAGTACTGTATACTACCCACTATCACAGTATCAAGAGCGCCACCTTACATAGTAAAGCAATTTATATAAATGGTACTGTTTTATCAATACATCACACTCATAATCATATCATTAGTCTCGGTTGCACGCAACACAACCGATCCAAACAACTTAAACATTGGGGCCGTTGGACTCTTCTACTCTTTATCTTGATTGGACTTATCTTAACTCTTATGGGTGCAAATGCCTGCTATGTTGCAAGCTAATTAACGGATGACGCTCTGAATTAATCAGCAGGTAAGTTGGTTTGGTTCGGCCTTAAATGGCCATCACTCAAGGTAACCTGTCCGCTTAAAAAGCCGCCAGAGCTTCATAAGATCCACTCTGACTACAGACAGTCCCCCACAGTGAGCGAGAGCAAAGGTCCAGCAAGGATCCAGCTCCGGTAGGTTTCATCAGACCAAGCGAAAACCTGCCACGTGGAATCCATCTCCAGTGGCCAACTTGGAAGTCTTTAAACCGAGTGCAGACCCAAGTTGGCTGCTGCAGAGAAAAAATGGTGGCTGCACAGAAGGTTTGAAATAAAAAATCCCGTGGTAACCCCACGTCGGGAACAGAATTCCGCGTTTTACTTTACTTAAATATACTTTCCGGAGGAGGTAGGACACGACGGTATTCCCGTCCGAATTGAGCAGTCCGACTGAGGAAGCACCTCCACCCTACAGAATACCACGGCTATAATAACCTCGTGTTGTGTTCCCGGCGGTGAGTAGGGTAGCCAGAGCTCTGTGGAGAGTTTTTGTGCTGTCAGTGTGAAGACCAAAGG
The DNA here is from genome assembly GCA_963662185.1 of Eilema griseolum. Classification (NCBI taxonomy): domain Eukaryota; kingdom Metazoa; phylum Arthropoda; class Insecta; order Lepidoptera; family Erebidae; genus Eilema; species Eilema griseolum. The sequence continues at coordinate 19,849,334 of OY759240.1, read as the reverse complement.
CTTGTCGTGATTTTGTGTTCTGCACTGAAGGCATATAAAATATCTGTTCTTACAGGGTCGGCAGCACGGATATAACTCTACTGGTGTTACATACGTTCATAGGTCACGGTAACCACTTTCCATCACGCAGGCCGTGTGCTTGTCTGCCACCCAAATTGTATAAAAAAAAACTTAATCAGTATATTATCAGATTTCCGTTTAAAAAATGTAAGAATTTTGAGTGATTGATTATACAATGACCTCACACAAAGCCAGGATTATAAACCGGTTGTGAATGTGTCTTAAGTGCGTAATATTCATATATGTAAGTTTGTTTCAAATATACCTATATGAATGTTAATAGTGGGCGGTGCGTCTCGCTTTCTCGAATGCATATAAATGCCATGAAAGCATGAGTTCAACTCTAAATGCCACTGATAGATTGGGGTATAGACTTTTATTTTATGCACTAAATTATGGATAGATATACCACTTTGTTCATGCTTTCCTAATAGTATTGCAGTAGTTTCGACTGCTGCTAAAAAGTCTAAATAAGTTTAATAGCATACGAGGCCTTTTAATATTTTTACGGTATATGATTTATTGATACATTTCAGTGTCTATTTGTCATTCAAAATCTCAATCATCAAAATCCGTCCGGCCGTGAGAAAGGGATAAAGAAAACCACATACATAAGTATGATCCTGACTGAAACATTACTCTCACTCAGTACTCATTACAAGTACAGACCCAGAAGTACCGATTTATAGAGCGAAATGAATTTCATACGTTTTAGGAGAAAAGAAGAGGCCCTGCCTCCTTACTCTTCTTTCCTTCATCCCATTCGTAATTGTAATTGTAAAAAAATTGTAAGTGGTTCGGTGACTCTTTCCTCTGTCGCACCATTAAGGCCTGGAATTCATTACCAGCTTACGTGTTTCCCTCTTCCTACAGCCCCGGGTCCTTTAAGCGGGGCGTGAAAAAGCATATGATGAGGTCGTCAAGCTGAGTGTCACCATTGTCACACGGTATGTGTAGGTAAAGGTGACCCTCTTTTCTGAGACTTTGCCTTCAGCTTACCATCAGGCAAGGCGAAATCTAACTGACGTGTTCTATATATAAAAAAAAAGAAAATGACAGCCACAGTGAAGTTTTTTTTTTTTTTTTTTTTTTTTTTTATATAGGACACGTCAATTGGACTTCGCCTTGCCTGATGGTAAGCTGAAGGCAAAGTCCCAGAAAAGAGGGTCACCATTACTTACACTTACCGTGTGACAATGGTGACACTCAGCTTGACGGCCTTATCATATGCTTTTTCACGCCTCGCTTAAAGGACCCGGGACTGTAGGAAGAAGGAAATACGTGAGCTGGTAATGAATTCCAGGCCTTAATGGTGCGACAGAGGAAAGAGTCTCCGAACCGCTTGGTTCTTGATCGGATATTTTGCACCGTGTGCGGATGACATCTAAGACCTGCACGCGTTGTCCTGTGTAGGAAAGGAGAGGGTGGGACTAATTGGAAGAGCTCATCAGAACACTCCCCATGGTACAGACGGTAAAATACAGCCATGGACGCAACATCTCTACGCAGCTGTAAAGGTTCTAGGGTGTTCGTGATCTCGGGATTCCCAATGATGCGGACCGCACGTCGCTGCAACCTGTCGAGAGCATCTAGTAAGTACTTTGCTGAACCATCCCAGAGATGCGAGCAGTACTCCACACAGGAGCGAATTTGTGTCTTGTATAGAAGACACCGCTGCTCCGGCGTGAAAAATCGTCTCACTCTGTTCAGGACTCCGAGTTTTCGTGAGGCTGTTTTGATTATGCTTTCGATGTAGTTTTTGTTATTCAGGTTGCAGCGAACATCCATACCTAGGATATTGAGATTGTCCTGCAGTGGCAGTGGCGTGCTCTGAAGAGTGGGGAGGGGAAGGAAAGAAGATACTTTTGCTGTAAACGCACATGCCTGCGTCTTCTTGGCATTGAACTCAACCAGGTTCTCAGAACCCCATTGAGAAATGTGATTCAGGATCCCGTCAAGCTCAGTGACAAGAAGCTGCCTTTTCTCTGCGATATCTGACTGCTTGGCCGCAGGATGTCCATGATAACTCCCATGTAATGTGCTATCGTCTGCATAACAATGAACATTGCCGGTAGACAGCATGTCGTTGATATGCAGAAGAAAGAGAGTGGGTGATAAGACGGACCCCTGGGGCACGCCAGCATTAACCTGCAGAAACTCCGAAGCTCGTCCGTCACAAAGGACGCGAATACGGCGCCCCTGCAGGAAGCTAGCAACCCAGTTGCACAGCCTAGAAGGCAGACCAAAGGCAGGTAGCTTGGAAAGAAGCGATTTGTGCCAGACTCTATCGAAAGCTTTGGCGATGTCAAGACTAATTGCCAGTGACTCGCCGTGCTTGTCCATAGCCTCACCCCAAAGATGGGTAACGTATGCTAGAAGATCACCCGTTGACCGTTTCGGTCTGAAGCCATATTGCCGGTCATTAATTAAGGAGTGATCCTCTAGGTGCCGCATGAGCTGTTTGTTAATTATGTGCTCGAACACTTTGCACAGCACTGAGGTGACGGCTATGGGTCGATAGTTGGCTGGCTCCGAGCGATTCCCCTTCTTGGGAATCGGCTGAACATTCGCCTCTTTCCAAGGCAAAGGCACTGTACCCGAACTGTAGGATAGCCGGTACAGGCGCGTAAGCATTGGAGACAACTCCGCCGCACATTTTTTCAAAACTACCGCTGGAATACCATCCGGACCACTGGCTTTCCGGACATCGAGTGATTGCAGCACTGCACGGACATCGCGTTGCCTGATATGGATATCAGGCATCGCGTGGTCACTGTCGGGTAGTGTTGGTGGCTGTGTACCACAATCATCGATTCGGGAGTTGGCCGCAAAGAGATTAGCCAGCAGATTTGCCTTCTCTTGCGGCTCATGGGCCAGGGATCCATCAGGGTTACGCAGCGGAGGCAGCGAAGGCTGACAGAAGTTGGCTTGCACGGCTTTAGCCAGTCGCCAGTAGCCACGGCTTCCCGTGGGATGCATCACTAGCTCTTGACCAAGCCGCGCTATGCGCAGGGCATCCGCTCTGACGTAGGCCCTTCTACAGACCTTTGTGGCTCTGTTGTACGCCGCCTTGAAGTGGCCCAGATTGGGATGGCGCGTGGCGCGCGCCCTTACCCAAGCGCGGTACACAGACTGTTTTTGTTCAACAGCTTCCGCGCACTCGCGCCCGAACCAAGGGCGCACCCCGCGGTCACCGGTGACATCGGTGTATGAGATATAGTATTCCATACCCAGACCGATCTCACCGGCGACAGCAGTAGCACAATCCGATGGGTTCTTACCTTCAAAGCAGCGCTCAACCCACGGGATGGACGCAAAATAGTCACGAAGTCCATCCCAGTCCGCTGACGAGTAGTGCCAGAGACGCCGCTTCCCCTGAAGTACATTTTTTTAAAGTCTCGGTAACCGCTTTAGTCCAGTCAAATTGAACCAAATGATAAGAGCGAGGGTATAATAATTCACCACCAGCTGAAAATTGGTAGGATTGTTCAAAACGCCATCATAAATGAAATATTAATAGTTCTTATCGATCCAACACCTGATTTTTTTTTATTCAGAGTCAAATGTCATTCTCGATTTTCAGTAAACTCTACGTAAATGGCAATTCACTGGATTGCGTTAAATTAGAAGTTGGTTTTTAGGGTACTTCCTGTTGAGCTAGAATCGTGAAATTAGTGAAGAAAATATATATAAATATTTATGATGGTATTTCGAGCAATACTACTAACTATCAGCTGGGTGCGAATTATTGTAGCTTCGGATTTGTATATTGACCGAAATACTTGTACAATCAGATGAACCTTGTTTGACATTTTAGTGGTATAAAATTCCTTTAGTCATACATCATTATTAATTTATGCAACACGTTAAGGGCTAATGCACTCATGCTATTATTAGCATCAGCGACTGAGGATTTAATATCGAAAATGCATCTGTATTTACCATTTCGGGTCTCATATTATTCTTAGTGTACCTACGTAATGTATTTTAGTAAGAGGTGTGAATGCGGTTTGGTTTTTAATATATCGGTTCAAGGGACATTTTTTTGCAAACGCAGAATTATAAAATATACATATTCACATTTATGACTACAAACGTTTACACTATGCGGCAAACGAAACCGCGATATAGCATTAGAACACTTTACCACACTGTCACATAGGTTATTGATAATATCTGCCGTTTGTAACTTCATCGATAATGCATAGAGATTAGTAACTGTCGATACATTATCGATGAGGTTGATATTGATAACCGTATCGAAATCAGACATATTCATAGCTTTCATTCTGTGCATGCCAAAAATTCATAATGCTATTGCAGTTGACATCCGAATGTAATTGAAGCGTTCGCACGCGGGATCGAGAAAGTAAATCACTGATCGTCGATGTTAAAAAAGCATGTGTGCTACAGCCCTATTACATAACGCTTGGTGACTTGCAATTAACTTTTTTCTATTATGTCGTCAGTGCTGTTCTTATTGGTCAGGTATAAATTACTGTAGGCGGAATGTTATCTTTTGTGCTAAAGGTACTATTTATGTAACGCTTTGAGTCTTAATTATTTCCTATAATTTGTTCTAGGTAGGTTTTCATTTTAGTATTAAATGTATTGGGACATTTGTCATGTTTATTGTTCTGAGTTTCATATTTCGAATACAATCTTTCCCCGTGATCATGGTGCTTGCAACAGCGCCGAAATATTGGATGAGTGACAATGATAGTTTTAGTACCTATATTTTTAAAGAGTACAACAAGTTGTTAACTGTTGATTTGCTTTGTATTTTACAAGGATCTAGCGCAGGCTTTCGCTTTTAGTCGCAGTCTTTAAAACTATGATAGGTAAGCCATATCAAAAGATAGAGTAGGTGAATGAAACCCAAGCCCCGAAGTCCTGGAAGCAACCGGGAAAACAGTTAGTGAAATGTGAGTTTTAATAACACGTCTGCTAACCCTTTAGCGTGATACAAGCATGAGTAAATAAGTATTTAATTATTTAGGTAGTAATCAGTACACAGCCCACCTGATAGTAAGCAGTTATAATGGCATATGAAATGGCTTATAAGTGGGTTCACTTCGGTATTGTAATGGTCAGCATTCGAACCCGGTTACTCTCGGTCGTAAGGAAGCTATATGTATCAATGATATATTATAAACTACAGATATATGGAATGAAATTTTAAAGTTCGTATCCCGCCTGAATCGATTCATTTTCTTTCCTATCTTAATCGATACAGATTTATGTTGTCCGTACTCTAAAATGGTGACAAAAAATGATGACAATCGTCATAATTTTACGCACCATTCAGAGACGAGACAGTGCGCTACGCAAAAAAATCTTGAATAAAAAATTCGTAAAAACAAAATTATTAATTCATATAATTTACTAATATTGACATATTATTAGTAATTACCTATATTTTTTTTAATACAAGACTTAGGCCTGTATTCCAGAATGATATTCACTTGAATCACAATATATCTGAGGCTAGATTGTACAAACAACTGTCAAAACTACAATATGGGGTTCTTTAAGAGGGGCATCAGAAGGTTTCTTCGTGGTCGGCAGCGCGAGTGTAACACCCCTGGTTTTGCATACGTTCATAGGCCACGGTAACCACTTCCCATCAGGTGGGCCGTGTGCTTGTCTGCCACCTAAGTGGTATAATAAAAATCTGTCAATTCGGTCTATACAATTATTATGTCCTCAGATAAATCGAGATTCAAGCGAGTGTCATTCTAGAATACGGACCTCAGTGATTGCGCTATTTTTGACGGCCGCCATCTTCGTATATGACGTATTTATTAATGTAATACGTCATTGATATCTATACCGACGACGACGAACTTTACATACTTTGTTACGAATTGACGACCTCCGTGGCGTAGCGGTAGAGCATTCGACTGCTATGCAGGGGGCGCGGGTTCGATTCCCGCTCAGTGCAAATATTTGTATGCATGAATATGTATATTTGCATTGGTCTGGGTGTTTCTATGTATAATATGTATGTATTTACAAAAAAAAAGTATCTAAGTATGTTTATCAGCATTCTAGATCCCATAACACAAGCTAGTTAAGCTAAGCTTACCATGGGTCTAGATAGCGTTGTGTAGAATGTCGTGGAATATTTATATTTATATTTATTATATTTATACCGACCAATTTATGCAAAGTTTTAGAGCTAAGGTCTATAACATGGAATGTGTTAACCTAATGCCGATTGCGACTATAGGCACTCTCTCGGTCGAGCTAGCCAGCCGGCCCATTCGTACTGAGAAATGCTGGCTTTTATGATGTACTTCCCAGTCAGACAGCATATCTGTATAAATTAAATGATTTACAAACTATGAGAAATTGAGATATTTGAAATTAGATATTGTCAGATATCATACAGATTTTACCTATAATTAATACATTGACATCTTTGGTTCCTCGATTGTGATATAATTTATTTTCATGTGGCACGAACAACATCCAACAATATTCATCCATAAAACATACTGGTGGCGCGATTCTCATGCCACCTGAGCTAGTGGACTGTATTTTGCGGGGATGAAGTTAACATGTTTCATATGACACTTTACACAACAAACAAGATAGGTGATCGGGTTGCCGCGGAGGTGGTTTAGGCATTGAATGCAACCCGAGAAATTAGGAGAGGATGCACTAACCTTTACTACGCCACGTGCTGTTTTGTCATTTGCTGGCTGGGCCGTTGCACCGATCTTCTCTTCCTGGCTCAGGAGCTGCTGCCCACATCACTAAATCACTTGAGGGACACACGAGAGGCACAATCCGATCGGTAAAGGTCTATGAAAGCGGTTAAAATCCAACAAACATTATTAATTTCTGAGAGACGCGCGCGCCGCCGGCCATTGTTTATTAGTTCAAAAGCGGAAGTCAATATGCGTCTATTTTGACAATTGAGCGGTGCGAAAACTATTGCTATCTCACTTTAAAAGGTAGCGCGGGAGGGAGATGGGTACAGGAAGCGTGTGTTTCAGTGTCAATGACTTGAATTACTACTATTGAGCAAAAAAATACAAATTCTACCATCGGCGCAACCACATACATAACATAAACCCACGCCTATATCCCCAAAGGGGTAGACAGAGGTGCTAGCACCCACATTTCGCCAGTTTATATTTAGGTGGCGAGCCTATTGCCATTAATCGGGCACTTATAAACCTGCGATAAATACACACATAACTTCGAAAAGTCATTGGTGTGTGCCATGGTAAAACCTAGGATTGAACCCGAGACCTCGTCGCTAAGACGAGGTCTCGGGTCCATTACCCATACCACTAGGCTACCGCGAATTGCGATAAAACTTTGTTGCCTTATAGTTTGTACTTGTGAGAAGAATATACGCATAGTTTGGATTCGGTATTTCGTATTCGGTATTCGGTTCTCGGTTTCATTCGTGTGAGGCCGGATGGGTACAGCTAGTATGTAGTATTCATTGATATACCCCGGCCATAATAACCTCGTGTTGTGTAAACATAGTAACCAGTGCTAACTGGAGAGTTTTTGTGCTGTCAGTGGGAAGACAAAATGCTTGTCCTGCTTTGTCTTCTGCACTAACGGCACAAAAACTCTCTGTGCTCACAGGGTCGGCAGCGCGAGTGTGACTACCCTGGTGTTTTATGACTATGGGTATTGCACTCGTGCATAGACCACGGTAACCACTTTCCATCAGGTGGACTGTGGGTTGGTCAGTTGGTCTCCCACCTAAGTGATATAAAAAAATTGATCTGACGTAATGCTTACGATGACTTCTTTATGTAACATGTATTGGGAAGTAATAATTTATTCAATATAACATTATTTGCGATTCAGCGGGGCAACGCGGCCAGCATCATTGGCACCTTTGGGCCGGGAACGATGCGGAGTGGGTTGTTTGACGCGACATGATCGCGAGTTTGTTTAGTGTATTTATGTTTTAATTATTTTGTATGTGATAAATTAAGAATTCTAATATAACATTATAATTTTAAAATATTTAAAACTGCATAATATTATAATATTATATTCCACTGCGAAAATTTGCTTGAATTATGTGCTAAATATAAATTTCGTTATAATGTTCATTATGTATATATGAGTAATACTTATAAACCTAACAATTGCACCGGTAGTAGATATTAATAGAAACATTATTCTGAAAAAACATAACATACCTACTTACATAATAATATTTTTAGCAAACGTAGGTTGGAATATGATAACTTAATTCCAAGGCTATATTATAGTTACGAAACGGTTTTGTATTTAAATACCTGGGCCATTATACGAGATGCGATGTAAGAGGGTTCCACGTTGGGTTTCACGCCGGAGTGAGCAAGAAATAGAGATACTTACAAAACTAGAAGTATATTAAACAGTTCGTCTTTAACTAACTATATAGTTCACTTGTCATTATTCTGCGCTTAAAATTGAAATCATTTAAAATCAAGCAATGTATTTTTTCATCCGTAATGCAATAATGAAAATGTGGATGTAAAAATAATTTCAATATTCTAGTTTTATAATCCAGGTAATCCACACACTGGACTGGGCCATCAGTTTTTTTTTATACCACTAAGTTGGCAGACAAGCACACGGCCCACCTGATGGGAACCAGTTACCGTGGCCTATGGACGTATGCATCACCAGGGGTATCACACTCGCGCTGCTGACCATGAAGAAACCTTCTGATGCCCCTCTTGAAGAACCTCATAATGTAGGCGTTTGGGAAAACCGCAGCAGGGATGTCAATGCTTGAATAGCTGTCTACACCTACACTATTCCAATGACGCTGGAATGGGCGAACTGCAATCAAAAGTAGACCTTAAATCTAGTCAGTCACGTTAATTCCAATAGCATTCCAGCACTGCTGGAATAGATCTGCACCGAGCGTTACTTTTTTAGGGCACTAGAATCACCAATAGCAGTCATTCAATCAATATTGAACACCTGTTGTTGAAACTAGTGCCCGAATAAAGTTATGCAGCTGGGCTGCCCGGTTGTCAAAATAACACCTTCATAACGTGTAATTAATATTTTTTATTGAAAAAAATAAGAACGAAAAGATAAATGTATAATTCTAAATTGCAATAGTTTGTTGTGGAGCAATCTCAACCACAACTCCTCCTCTCGAGGAAATTTTCTGTTAGAAACGGTTCATTAAACCAGCAATCACGAAAAGTAATTTTATACGTTGGATGAAGTGCGTGGGCTTCAGACAAATGAGTAGCTCTCTCTCTTTAAAATGATCTCCTATTAGTAACAGTTTCCAATACAAAATATTGCGAACATTAAGCGAGCCTGTGGTTATTAGACATTGAATTATGTAAGAAATTTGTCGAAATACTCAATGGACTTCCTTTCTACAATTATTCATATTACATTTTACCGATCTTAAAATATATTATACTATTGTAATTAAAAATATATTTATGTGTACATATCTTACAATTTATAAAGCATTGGAGGCTTATGGTTTGAGGTTTGGCTCATGCAGTTATTTTTGGAGTGATTATCATCAGAACGCAACCATTAGATGGAAGCCTGCTTGCGCTAGAACTTTATTAGTCACGACCCAAAGGTACTACCATATATAACTATACCATAGATAAGCAAATTATGGAAAGGGGGAGCAGGATAGTGGAGTCTGGGCTCCAAAGCTTGCTTTGGATGCAACTGGGTTGACATCGACAGCTTTAATGCTCTATTCGGGCATTTTATATGTTACTGTGGACTGAATGTCCCTGTATTAAATTTCAGCCAGATCTTTCCCATTTATATTAGCAGGAGTGGGATACATTTGTTAAGTCCGTTTTAGTGGTGTACATACATATAGGTATTTAAACTATCATAGTCACTTAAATTAGTATTAAATTAATGCTATCAGGATTTCGGCGCTATTGCAAGCACCGTGATCACGACGGAACGCTTAAACCTAGTTCCTCTGTGACCATGGTGATTGCAACAGCGCCGAAATATCGGAAACTCATAACAATACCAGATGGTAAATATCCCGAAAGCTTTAATACTAATACATATGTATAGGCTTATATTTTAGGCGTATAATTCCCTTGATACATGTAAGTACAGTGACGTTAATAAAAGGTTCGTAACCTTAAGGCCCTTACCCTAGCAAAATACGCGCAATGCTCTTTTTACGTCCCTTTTAAGGGTTACTGTCCAGTTAATTAAAAACAATAAAGAAAAAGCACACGCACATAAATAATCTATGATACTTTATCGTCAATATGGGACGTCCTATCAAGGGTTTTCAGAAAGAAGTTAGATAAACGAGTTAATGAATTTTGTGGTCCAGCTGTCTTACATTATTTGCATAATGGTAATAGAATACTGTGTCACTTAATTATGACGTGAAGAAAAATAATCTTGCTAGCCCGCAGCTTCGCCCGTGTGGATGTTGGTTATCGCAACCACATAAAATCAATGTCCTTTCTCAAAGTCTATAAAAACAGATAGACGTACAGCGTTACGTTCGCATTTATAATATTATGGATACAATGATATTTATCAAAATTTTAAAGCAATTATGCAATTAAGCAAGCATGCGGTGTCGTACAAAGCGACTAAGAAATAGGGCTGTATAACATCAGACAGATATATACAGCCCAGACTCAGCCTCAGTTGAATGGCTTAGGTGAACTATAATGCCCGGGAGACGGCAATAGGCTCACCCCCTATAACGTGAGACTGAATTTAATGATTGGTCAAATGTGAGTGATAATTCACATCTGCCTAAACCTCCGGGGTTAAAGGTGTGATTATATGTATGTATGTATGTATGTTAAAGCAATTATTATGAAGGTTTTTTGTGTGCGAAATCCCCACGTATACCCCCGGACATCTCGCCGGAGCCGATAGGAGAGAGAGGTTATGTTGTACTCTAACCGACTAAAACGCACGCCGTCTGTATGTTCCTATAGCTTTAAATCGGAAAAAGAGGAAAAAAGTGAAGGCCGACTGTCATTATACCAATACTGCTAATGTTAATAAAGTTATTTAAACAGTTTGTACTATTTATAATACACATATGATAGCCGTTCAATCATAAATCAGATTTAAGAGTATGAACTCTTACCATGAGGTAGGCCTGCAGTACCTGACTGTACTTCTTCTAAATCAAAATTATTAAGTATAGCCTAGTTGTCGCTTTCATCAAGCTAAAGAACATTGTGTGAACAGTTAAACACTTTTTTTTGAAAGTGAGTGTGCTCTTTACATGAACATGTGAATCTATAAATTGCCGTAAAAGTTAATCGCCCGTGGGTTTAATGTGCAATAAAAATTTACAACGATTTGTGCGATGTAGAGAAATGTTGGACAAAATTACATTATAAAAAGAAATACTTGTAGGTATGTAAGTAGAAAGTGATTTTACGTTTACCTACGTTTTCAACCAAAAATAAAATGGCTATCAAAAATATTTAGCTTCTGTCCTAAAAAAATATGCTAATAGCAAGTAATTATTGAACCGAAGTACTATTCTAGATAATGTTTTATTTGTTTTTGAAGTGAAAAGTCGTTTACGTTTGGCTTGGGTATTTTATGAGATGAAAAACTCATTGTCTAACTCGCGACAGCGTTATCAACCCCAATTTTGACAAATTGTAACAATTCACTGTTTGTGATAATTCACATGTGACACCTCTGTATACAAAATATCTACATATATTGCCCAAGTTTTCACTTTTGTCTATACTCCCAGATTGCTAGGTCCGTCACCTAAGACCCTTACCCTAGCAAAATACGCGCAATGCTCTTTTTACGTCCCTTTTAAGGGTTATTGTCCGGTTAATTAAAAACAATAAAGACAAAGTACACGCACATAAATAATGTATGATACTTTATCGTCAATATGGGACGTCATATCAAGGGTTTTCAGACAGAAGTTAGATAAACGAGTTAATGAATTTTGTGGTCCAGTAGTCTTACATTATTTGCATAGAGTTATCACGGATAACCTGCGGCCAAACAGTCTGATATCGTGGAAAAAAGACAGCTTCTTGTCACTGAACTGGACCGGATCTTGAATCACATTTCTCAATGGGGCGCTCCGAGAACATGGTCGAATTCAATGCCAAGAAGACGCAGGCTTGTGCGTTCACAGCAAAGGTATCTTCTTTCCTTCCCCTTCCCACTCTTCAGAGCACGCCACTTCCACTGCAGGACAATCTCTATATCCTAGGCATGGATATTCGCTGCAAACTGAATAACAGAAATTACATCGAGAGCATCATCAAAACAGCCTCGCGGAAACTCGGACTCCTAAACAAAGTGAGACGTTTTTTCACGCCGGAGCAGCGGTGTCTTCTCTATAAGACACAAATTCGCTCCTGCGTGGAATACTGCTCGCATCTCTGGGATGGCTCCGCGAAATACCTACTAGATGCTCTCGACAGGTTGCAGCGACGCGCGGTCCGAATTATTGGGAACCCTGAGGTCACGAACACCCTCGAGCCTTTGCAGATGCGTAGAGATATTGCTTCCTTGGCTGTATTTTACCGTCTCTACCACGGTGAGTGTTCTGACGAGCTCTTCCAACTAATCCCACCATCTCCTTTCCTACATAGGACAACACGTGCAGGCCTTAGATGTCACCCTCACACTGTGCAGAATATACGAGCAAGAACCAAGCGGTTCGGAGACTCTTTTCTTTGCCGCACCACCAAGACCTGGAATTCATTACCAGCACACGTGTTTCCTTCTTCCTACAGTCCCGGGGCCTTTAAGCGGGGCGTGAAAAAGCATCTGATGAGGCCGCCAAGCTGAGTGTCACCATTGTCACACGGTATGTGTAGGTAAAGGTGACCCTCTTTTCTGAGACTTTGCCTTCAGCTTACCATCAGGCAAGGTGAAGTCTAACTGACGTGTTCTATATATAAAAAAAAAGAAAATGACAGCCACAGTGAAGTACATTTTTTTAAAGTCTCGGTAACCGCTTTAGTCCAGTCAAATTGAACCAAATGATAAGAGCGAGGGCCACCATTGTAGCACTTAGTGTCTGTAATGGTGACCCGCTTTCCTGAGACTTTGCCTTTAGCTTACCATCAGGCGAAGTGAGGTCAAGTTGGCGTGTCCTATATATAAAAAAAAAAAAAAGTACTGTTTTTTTTTAATTCTATAAATCATGATCACTGTTTCTAAAGTTATATTCGTTAGAATAATTATAATCTTTTATGTAAAATATTTGACTGATTTTCTGATGAACTGAACGCCTAAAAGATACAAAAGAACCTCGAACTTCTTGTATAATCGATAATTAAAATATCGTGACATTTGTCGCTCCAAATGCTGTTACTTACATAATTGATAATTTTGTTACGATGAGGAAACGATCGATATATAATAGTCAACCTATAAGATGATGAATGAAACCATTAGTAGGGACCCATCGTTGTAATAATAATACACACATTTATACGTATAATCACACCAATTTTCCAGTGGCATAAGCAGAGAATATCATTCCACTTGTTACAATCCTGGCAATACGCTACTTAGTTGCTCAATAGTGATGGTTTAGCTTGGCCTTTCTAGAGCACGTAATCCAATTTATCAATATTAGAACTTCTAGGTATCTTCCCCGGGCTGTTCCTCACTTCACAAATCTGTTTATCTTCTTTTATTCATAATACTACGTGTTCGAGCCATCTAAGCTAAAGTAATCATTTCTCTATCTGACTATCAATACTGTTGATAGTTGGTAATAGGTGGAATTTGTTGTTACACATAATGAGAACTTACTGTACTTTTCCACATTATTGTTAATAGTTATTAGACCTGACCTTTGAGGATAAACCTTTGAGGATGTCGTAAGGCGAAACCGGTCAGGTCTAATAACAATTAAAAATAATGTGGAAAAGTACAAGTGAGTTCTCAATATTTCTCTATCTTGTACACACCTATATAATAATAGCCAATATTCAATTTGACTATTATCTATACTCCATTTTAATAATAATTTCAATAGAAGCTATAGGAGGTCCGTTAGCATTATTTATTACAGATTGCGATTATACAATAAATGACAGTATCTCGGTCTAGATCTATTTCTATTAGTTCCCACTGAAATTCGCACAATCAACGTGTACGATTTATTTAATTGATAATTTTGATCGGTAGCCCACCCATGGTGCGCATTACTTATATAAATGTCTTATGTATAGGCAGATATTATACAACAGTAGTAGTAGGTACTTTTTATGGACCTTGAATATAAGAAATGATGGAAGGCTTCAGAGATTTAACAAAAAAAATTTTTTTTCTTTATTAGTTATTTCTGAAGTGTTCTATAGCAATTATGTAATTAATGTAAAATTATATAACATTTATTATCCACCAAGATCCTCGTGGCACAAGCTTACCTCATTTTCTAGCTGTTTCCGACGCAGACTTCCCGTTTGGTGTTAGGGGTCAAAGTCAAAGTCAAAAATCATTTATTCCGCATAGCCCATTAAATCGGAACGTAAAAAATGACAATGTCACGACCCGTTCAAAACGCGGATCCGACCTTGAGAAGACTCCGTCAATTTTTATTTGGTCTATTTACGAACGTATACTTAGTTTAAATACAAAAATTTACTAGAACAGCATAGTTGAGCGAACAGCTCATTTCCAAATTTGTTTAACATCCAAGTATTATTGAATTTTATATTAACCTTTCTGCACAAATTAATTATAACTACATTTTTAAATTTACTCACAGGTAAATCCCTAATTTCATTAGGGTCAAATGATAGATAGCTGCCCCAAAAGCCAAGGCAATCAAAGTTATGAGAAGAAGTAGGAGAATAGGTCCCACGTTTTGAAGTACTAGCTTTGGATGCAACTCGGACTATAACAATAATTATTTTAATCCCTATTCAAATCAAAGATAATCATCAAAGATAAAGATAAACGAACGATTATTATAACAATCACTGCTCTGGGATATGTTATCTGTGCCGAAGCAGACTTTCCAATTATTTCAGTAATATCGCAAAATAGGTAAACGGTGCCACAATAATATGTACAAGATGAATTGAGAAAATTATGACGATCGAAACCGCAATATTGATAGAGTGGTAGCATTAGCCGTCTGTGCAACCAATTTAAACTATTCCTACTTCCATAATTTACTTGCGGTTTTAATGTTAAATTGTTATATTTGATCTGATGTTTCCGTAATCACAGCTTTTCAGGGTAAGCGTAAACTTTTAATCGTAAAGTACATTATAATCTTACAGTTTTTTCTGATACTCGCTATCACAATTAGATTATAGATTTTCAATAATTATAGGACTATGTAGATATTCAGCTATCAATTAAAATTACCATTATTACTAATTAATTTAACTACCGTTTATTGAGTAGCCAGTACCAGTAACCAGAATTGCCCGCTGAGTTTCTTGCCGGAGTCTTTTCAGGTCGGGGCCCCGTTTCTAACCGGTGGTCCATTTACTAAACTGATATTCATGTTCCCTTTTGTTGACGTTTTGTAAGTGCCGATATAATGGTCTATACAGAATAAACTTGACTTTGAGTTTGACTTTGACTTTGACTTTGACTTGTCAGTTGGAAATCCGACTAAAATGAATGAATGACGTCTGGTGGCTCCGGCTAGGAATGTAGAGTACTGCTAAAAACGTGTGTATATCCATAATTCACTTTTCTTCACATGTCCCCACATTTGGGACAGAGTTTGAGAATTGAAATAAAAAAAAAAATGTTTTCTTATCTCAATACTTACACTACTATTAGTTGGATGTATAGATACTTCACCAAGGAAGTTATAGGTTTAAGAGACCAAAAAAAGGGTGTATAATGCCCATCAAGACCTTTGGCATCCAAGAAAGTCTCATCTTCAATACACCTCCTGGTCAACAGACGGACCTCTGGTGTAGCGTTCCCTCTCAGAGTTGGGTGGCACTCCAGTACCTAAACACCAAAATTAAGAGTTTTAGAGCAGATCACGGGCTCTAACGAAAAATTCCATTCCCTCTTTCTCTTCCTTTTTTTGGTTAGTTTTCACCAATATTAACGTTTTATTATTTGATTTCAGAGAGCTGGGGGCAAACAGATGGCTTTCGTTTTACATATCCAGCATCGCCGCTTCTGACACAGCGAGATGACGTCATGGACAACGCATTCTGTCCTAAGGAACCTGGCGAGGGTGACAACGAGGAATGCGTCAACGTGAAGAAAGTTCCTTTAGGCTCCACTGTTGAACTGGTGATGTTTGATCAAGGTAAATATGATTTTTTATATCACTAAGGTGGCAGACAACCACACGGCCCACTTGATGTAAAATGGTTACCGTGGCCTATGGACGTGTGCAACACCAAGAGAGTCACACACGTCCTGCCGACCCTGTAAGAACAGAGTTCCTGTGCCGTCAGTGCAGAAGACAAAATACGACAAGCTGTTAGTCTTCCCAGTGACAGCACACAAATTCTCCAATTATTTATATTGTAATTAGAGGACTAAGGCTCGTATTCCAGAATAATACTCAGTTGTGTATCGAGTCTCATAATAATATTAGAACTGTATGTCGTTTAGAATACAAAGATCAAGTAGAGATTCAGGAGGAATTGTCGTTCTAGAATACGGTCCAAGTCTATTGTTAATTTTCCGGCTGTAGGGCTATCATTTTTGGTAGGTACAGTTGGTAATAAAATTTATTGCAGACAAATTTACAAACAAAATACATTAATAAAAAGGATAAAGTTAATATTCATAATTTTAGAATTATAAAAGTGACCTGTAAGAATATGATAAGGTAGGTACCTACTATTTTTGTTAGTGACTGCAATATTCGGTGACAGTACAATTTGAAGGCATGCAACCCTGACTTCTCGTGCTGTTGTCGTTTTAAAATACCTAGGGATTTATGTATTATGTCTCTTTACATTGAATTTTCAACGTACTTCTCGTGCTGTTGTCGTTTTAAAATACCTAGGGATTTATGTATTATGTCTCTTTACATTGAATTTTCAACGTACTTCTAATATTATATATTTTGATATCCAATGTAGGTACTTGGTATTAAACTTTCAAAATAATAAAGAAATATGAGAAACCCGGATCGGATAAGCCTACGAGTAAACCTTGTCCTCTGAGGATTACACAAATCTATATAAATATTAATGTGGGAATGGAATCCTATGAAAGAATGAATGGAACGAATCGTAATAAAAAATGAATGAATACTTATGTAGTAATGAATTAATATAGCGAATGAAGCAGAGAGAGAGAAAGGATTAGATATGTGAGCCGTTGCCCTATTTTCGGCTATTAGTACTCGAACTGATAAGATGTACGTACGTACGATTTGAAGGAGGTTCAAAGCAATCGTTTAGTTTTAGTGTTTTGGAAATAAATCAGGTTATTGATTTACGAAAAAATCGATAATAATCGACAATCCTTAGGTACATTAATGTGTCTAAAGGTCGGTTTTAAAGTGTGGGTTCAGTAACTTCTCTCACTATTTATACTCATTAATGCGCGTTGCGTTATTAGCAGTGCTATAAATGGGTATATTTAGTTATTATTATCAGTTTATGAATAAAGGTATATAGGATATGAATTAGCTGTCATCACAAACGTGGAAGTTTCCATTGAAAATCTTTCATTTCCTAGCCATTATTGTTGACGGTTTTAAAACCATAAACGGAGAACTTGGAAATTACCAACATTTAATGACTCATAGTCAGTTGCGAGTTGCTAAAACGACGTTTTTACGACTTGTCTTTGTGGACGTAATGACAGTAATGACTATAATTAGTCGCAGAACATTTTGAAGCTATAATTTATTTTTGGTATAAGATTCTGAAGGTATTGAGAATGATTCGGATTTTAGATTAAGTACTTGCCTACCTGATGTATAGAATTAGTATTATATAGACTCGACGACGAACGTAGTGTACGGACAAATCTTTCTGGTTTTTGTTACACTACTAAGGCATTAGACCCAATGTTTGTTTTTCTGGTTAAATAAAAAATAAATAAAAAAAAACCTCAAATAGTCTATTATAATTTTATTTATAAGCCTATTTAAAATCTAGTAAACCAGCTTAGTTTCATTTTATTTTACATGCAATGGTGAAATCCGCCCCCAGGGAGCAGGATAGCCTTGGTTTCTTGAGGAGCGGCCATAATATGTGAGACCCGTGATGTTGCAAGCATTTATAAGTATTGGTACCGTTTTACCTATATCCGAGGAGCATTTCTCGTAATAAAAATCTATGAGCAATAAAATTTTGCAAATTAGACATTAAACATAATATACTCACCTGCCTAAACTTTCGCTGGTAGTATTTTTTATAGCACTAACGGGATATTGGAACAACATACACACAAGAACACTTTCAGACAGTGAAAGTTATTTGCGGTTGTTTAACACTTAAAAAATGAATCTCAAATCGGGTTAGTCCTGGCTGTGACGCTAGGTATACTTGTAGTGACTTTGGAATGATATTAATATGATCATCCGACAAAGTTTTAGGGTCATTGAATACAGCTCCTAAAAACGAAGCGTAGCGTAACCAGCCTATGGTTAGACCTGCCTAAAGATTGATGATTATAGGAAATATAAAGTGGAGATCACCTAATGGCCTACATATATATTCACGTCTGTAAATCCCCGAAAGGGTAGGTAGAGTAGTATTAACACCCACATTTTACGAAATTCGATTTTCGGTCCCACGTAATAGGGGCGAGCCTATTTCCGGCAAGCGGACACTCTCACAAAGATTTGTAGATTTTAGAATGCCGTGAGGCGAAACCGGTCAGGTGAAAAATAAGATGTAGAGGAAACGTACAAAGTGTTCTTATTCAATATGTGTAGCAGGTTCCCCCAAGCGCCGTCAGCCAGCAGTATTAATAGTCTTTTTTCTAAACATGGACTATTTATTTGACATCAAATTAACCACAATATGTAGTCATTTTATACGTAGAAAAGACAGCAATTTCTTTAATACTGTACATTCTTAACTAATTCATATTAACGATTTTTGTTACTGATTGTCCGCACAGAATCGAAAGAAACGAAGGTCTTGTAATAAAATATTTCAAAGAGAATCGCAGATCAAGTAGATAGGTTCTTTTAGCTCAAGTACGTCGTACAGATATTGAAAAAATTTGATAATAAATCAAATACAAATTTTCTTGTAAGAACGGGTCTTTGTATTTTATCAAAGCTTTCAGATGTATATCTGGAACAGTTATTTCTTGCGCTATTATGCCTATTTGATTTGTTTTCAATGTTGGAATGTTGTTGAGAAACAGGCAATTCTGTACTTACAAGATAGGTATATTGTCTAGCGTCTAGAATGTCTATTTGTGATTCTTGTATTGACTGTTGGGAAGATAATTATTTATTCGACAATTGTTTGAAATGGAACGATGTGGAGGCGAAATACATACTTAATTATTTTATTGTAACGACTCATTTACAAATTCATCAGTACAATTATTAGGTACTTGTGTTGTGTCTCAAATGGATGACTCTAGGTTCTAATAGCAAATAATCCAAATATTTTCTGCCTCATTTATTTGCAATATTAACTTTACAATTCGATCAATTAGTGAGAATGCGTGAATGAGAATGTGAGAAAACGCATGAGAATTTCTCACAGGCTAGGGTGGAGTGGTGGTCTCTCACAGGTAGTAAAGGGCCAGTCTGTCTGTTCCGTTGGTAGTAATAAAAAATGAAAAATTTGTTTTTTTTTAATTTTTTCGTCGTTGTCGTATTTTCACGAAACATTTTAGGGCCTAACCCTAAACTGTCTCGTAAAAATACGACTATAAGGCACTTCCTTCCACACCTACTTGGTTGTAATCAGTGAGGCCAACCCACTCATGGACGATATTACTTTATGTGCATAACATATTCCTTGAACGGTAATGTGTATTCAAAGTTTCCACTTTCAGAACCGAAAGTTAGAAACGACACTTGTTCCTAGATAATATTTGTGTGTCAATATTAACCTTTTAGCTAAGAAGCTTGTGTAACTTTAAGTCATCTGTCTGGTGATTACGATGCGTTATAAAGCGTTGCCAACTTGTTATCATATTTTACATATTTACTGTAAACGAGTTATTGCCTGTTTGACAGCCTCTGTGGCGTGGCGGTAGTGAACGCGACTACTACGCAGGAGGCGCGGGTTCGATCCCCGCTCAGTGCAAATATTTGTATGCATGAATATGGGTATTTGCACTGGTCTAGGTGTTCCTATGTATGTATGTATTTACAAAAAAAGTATTTAAGTATGTTTATCCGTATTCTAGATGCCATAAAACAAGCTAGTTAAACTATACTTACCATGGGTCTAGATAGCGTTGTGTAGAATGTTGTAGAATATTTATTTTATATTTATTTTGTTTTAAAAACAAATATTTATGCTGAAAAATTGCACTGAACCGGGATCAAGTCCGCGGCCCGTAATGTAGCAGTGGAACGCACTACCGCTACGTAACTGTTAGAGTTTACCACCTAATGAAAGTTATTCATTTGGTAGGAGGTATGACACGTCGGTATTTCCATCCAATTGAGCAGTCCGACTGGGGAAGTACCGCCGCCCTACAGAATACCGCGGCCATAATAACCTTGTGTTGTGTTCCCGGCGGTGAGTAGGGTAGCCAGAGCTCACTGGAGAGTTTTTGTGCTGTCAGTGGGATGACCAAAAGCTGTCCTGTTTTGTCTTTTACACTGACCGCACAGAAACTCTCTGTGCATACAGGGTCGGCAGCGCGAGTGTGACTTCTTTGGTTTTGCACACATCCATAGACCATGGTAACCACTTGTCATCAGGTGGATCGTGTGTTTGTCTGTCACCTTACTGGTATAGAAATATAAATTGTACTCTATAAGATTAACAAAACACGCTTTGTTACTCGTTTAAATAAACCTTATAAACCCCAATTCCAGGAGTTTACTAGAAGCTGTTGATGAGGTCTATATTATTCACATCCTGATTCTATCATCGGATTAGCTTGAAGCTAATCTTGTTCTGCTGCTAAGGAAAGGCTCCCAAATCTTTCTACCTCTTTCTCTCCTTAGCTATATCACAGGCTATATACCATCAATCACATTATCATGCAGAAATTTCATACTTACGGCATACGTCTTTAACTTATTGGTTAAGGAGTAGGCCTTACGATCGAGAGGTCCCGGATTCGAAACCTGGCGAATACCCTAAAGACGTGAACACACTTCTAACGTAAGCAAATTAGCTTAGCTGGAAGGGTTAGAAGGAAGATTAGTAATTTCGGTTTTAATATTCTTTTTAAAAAAAAATACGACAAATAGGTATTATTTAAATTTGTGTACACAATGGTTTGTAAGCTGATAAGAGTATCAAATATATGATTACAAATGTACCTAAATAATGGTATGCAGTTGATGCGAGGAACAAAAGTACATTCAGCTATTTATCACGTTGACAGTGATTTATAGTGGGTGTTTGTGTTCGACCAATATTGCTACTAATAATAATAAGGTACAATAAAGAAGTATTTTTTGTGATTGGTCATGGGCCCATTATGTTTTGATGAACAAGCCACTATGGCGGTTTATGTAGGTAGCTACTTATAATAGTAATTTATTTATTATGCACTATTTTGTAGGGAATCAATGAAGATAGAGCTACAATTTCAAATCATAGAATTGTAAATAAATTTGAGGTATTTTTTTATACAACTTAGGTGGCAGATAAGCACACGAGCCACCTGATGGAAGGCGGTTACCGTGACCTATGAACGTGTGTAACACCAGTGGAGTCAAATCCGTGCTGCCGACCCTGTAAGAACACAGATTTTGTGTGCCCTCAGTGCAGAACACAAAATCAGGGAGCTCTGGCTACCCTACTCACCGGGAACACAACACGAGGTTATTATAGCCGTGGTATTCTGTAGGGTGGAGGTACTTCCCCAGTCGGACTGCTCAATTCGGACGGGAATATAGTCGTGCCCTACCTCCTTAATACACAACAATACAATGAACACAACGTTTATTAAAAAATAAAACACACGTGAAACATCATGGGAGATCATCCGATTCATTATTCATTATAAACAACAACAGCATGTAAACAAAATTATATAAGTGTTCGGGTAATGGCAATAGGCTCGCCACCTATTATATTGGGACCTACACATAACCTGGCGAAATGTAGGTGCTACTCATAAACTCATAAGTTTATATTATAAATAAATGTTGTAACTTGTAACTAAATGCAAATACTCAAGTAGATTAACATACTTCGCGGCATATGTTAATATAAGCTTTACAAGTACAAACTTATGACAATAGTAATGTGAAACGTACAAATAGGTGGGGTTGCCCCTTTCCTATGTTTACATTAATACCTCACCTTGTACAGAGCCCATATGAATGATATAGGGAGTTTCTATTCTTACGAGCTTTAAGGTATCCAACCATGACAGATATGTATAATAATTTAGTATTGCATTACGTATATATTTCATCTACAATTTTTCATTTCCAATTTCGTTACTAGTTCACTTTTTAATGGGGTCATGTTTACAGGCTGTTGTTGTTTATAATGAATAATGAATCGGTGTCTCCCATGATGTTTCACGTGTGTTTTATTTTTTAATAAACATTGTGTTAATTGTATTGTTGTGTATTAAGGAGGTAGGACACGGCGGTATTTCCGCCCAATTGAGCAGTCCGACTGGGGAAGTACCTCCGCCCTACAGAATACCGCGGTTATAATAACTTCGTGTTGTGTTCCCGGCGGTGAGTAGGGTAGCCAGAGCTCACTGGAGATTTTTTGTGCTGTCAGTGGGATGACCAAAGGCTTGTCTTGCTTTGTCCTCTACACTGACGGCACAAAATCTCTGTTCTTACAGGGTCGGCAGCACGGATGTGACTCGACTGGTGTTACACACGTTCATAGGTCATGGTAACCACTTTCCATCAGGTGGGCCGTGTGCTTGTCCGCTACCTAAGTTGTTCAAGAAAAATAAGTCTGTTGTTGTTTATAGTGAATAATGAATCGGAGTCTCCCATGATGTTTCATGCGTGTTTTACTTTTCAATATCTAAACATTGTGGCCAGTGTATTGTTTATATCAGAAGGTATTATACAAATAGCTATTTGTCTTCATTCAGAGCTTAACGATAGTCGCTAGAAAGAAAATATATCGATTGACTCCCACGGGTCCCATTGAATAATAACTAATTATTATCACTGACAGATAATAATTTCCGAAGTAAGCTGTCTATGCTCAATGGTCTAGACATTAAATGTCTATGAATATTAATGACACCTAAAGTGTGACTTTCTCAAAATGTAATTGTACGGTATTTACTTTTCTTTATTGCAATCTTCTGTGCAATCGCAATGAACAGATCATTTATATTGTTTTATAGATTGATGGCGTAGTAAGTAGGTATATACTTTATAAGGCCAGCTTTTATGTCTATAAAATGTATTTCCGCATATTAATATTATTCGCAATTCATCTGGCCTGCATGCTTAATCACACAAAGTGTACATTTGATCAAATGGCATATTCCTACCCTGTCAATATCCTTCAACTTCAAGACGTTTAGATGTTTTATGTTTTATACTAAAGCAAATAAAAACATATCTTCTCTCCACGTAATGGTTATCGCAACTTATCAACGCGGTTGCAAAGAGTCACCGTCGTTGTAAAAAAAAAATGCAGAACTCCACACTGTAAGTAATTACGTAATTTCGGGAAGTAAATATTAAAACGTTTACGAAAGGAAGATGAAAAAAGCCATTTCCGCGTTGCAAATTCCATAAAACGAATAGGAGGTCCTCATTCGGTTAAATCTGTTTAATACATTATTACAGTAGAACTTACCATATAAAAAAAATATGTGTTGATCCATAAGAGACTGAAATTACTAAAATATTGATAAGCTTAGGATTTTAGTACTTAGAAACCAGTTGAGGCTATCTATTCAGACAGTACCCACCTAGCAATTTATGATACATAATTCAAAGGTCATCATATTTTGGGATAGATTGGATGCACGAAGCGAAGGATCGGGTGCAATGTTTATTTTGTATTTTTTAATGTGTATTATTATTATTATTGGGACTTCTTTGTATATTATGTACGCGTGTTGTTCGCAATAAAAACTTGATGATGATTTTCTTTCTTCTTTTTCTTCTTTCTTCTTTTTCTTCTTTCTTTCTATAGGGACAGACCTATTTCCAGTAGTGGATTGCATTGTTTGACTGATAAAAGAACATAAAAATAAATTTTGTAAATATCGTATTGTTTAAAAAAAAGTATTATAACTTTGATTATATTTTTTTTTTGTGCCGATAGTGGTACCATGATGCACGAGATATATATACAAAACATTACTAATTAGCATGCATTAGCTACCTGCTTTGATCACAATTTGGACCACTATCACGAATAAGTCATCAGGTTAGTACGTTAGTACACAGCGCCTCTTTATTAGATACGGTGACTGGTTTATAAACTTGTTCAAAACATATTTTGCGAAATCACTAATGTTACATCTTTTCTACATTTGGAATTTATGCATTTTAAAGTGGTTAAAGTAGTTTGCTTTCGATTTCACCCCCACATTCTTATAAACACAAAGTTGATCGTGTTTTAATGGACGAGGTATATGAATAAACTTTCTATTCATCTACTAATTAATATATAAAGTTTGGCTTTTCTTTATGTGCGCAAAATCCCCACGGATACCTCTCCATCGGAGCCGGTGGTAGAGGTTATGTCGGACTCGAACCGACTAAAACGCACGTCGCCTGTGGGTCGTTTTGGTTGCCGAAGGTGAGGTTGACAGGCATATCCCTCGCATCCCGGCCGACCCAGGGCCATCTCTCACGATCTGGCCCTCTCGTCGGGTATAAAGTTTGGCTTGTTGAGTTTTTTTTGGATGGGCCGGCAGAGTAGAATTTGGACCACCCTATATCTTCCCATGCGGTGTCGTACAAGGCGACTAAGGGATAGGGCTGTTTAACATCAGACAGATATATACAACCCAGAATCAGCCTCAGATGCATGGCTTGAGTCTACAATAGCGTCCAGCGAAAGACGGCAATAGGCTCACCCCCTATTACGTGGGCCCTACGAACAGACGAACGGACAAACGGACGAACGGTGATAGATAGATCCAGGATGTATATTATATGGCTGGATGTATGAATGTATATTTGCAACTCGTTCATGCGAGAACAGCTAAACCGATTCGAATAAAAATTGGCACAGCGATACTAAATGGTGGGTGATATATGTCTGTGTGCTGTATCGGTATCAGTATTTCACTCAGGCAGAGCCTAGGCGTTGGTTACTTATAGATACCATATAAATCTAATATTCTTTAAAAAATAAAATCAAAAAAGTGAAAAATAAATTACCTGTCCACATATTCGTATATCATAAATATTTCAGTTGTGCATCTTATGACTATTTAATATTTAACTGTCTTATTTTATGGGTCCAAATTAGTCCAAAAACCAAGCAAAAGTAAATGCGCTTTCAATAGAATTTTTAATGGGATTGTGGTAATTTACTTAAAACTACCTATAAATTTGTCTATACCTAAATACGGTTGGTGATATTCCTACAATCATACACTAATTAAGAGGACATTTAATTTAGCTACATCATACCTACAACATACCGCATGGTTTCCGGCAGAGTAGAATTTGGGCCACCCCATCTCTTCCCTGCGGTGTCGTACAAGGCGACTAAGAGATAGGGCTGTTTAACATCAGACAGCTATATACAACCCAGACTCAGCCGCAGAGGCATGACTCGAGTCAATTATAGTGCTCGGGATACGGCAATAGGTTCACCTCCTATTACTTGGGACCTAATTCAATGATTGGTGAAATGTGGGTGTTAATTCGCCTCTGCCTAACCCTCCGGTGATAAAGGGGTGATTATATGTATGTATGTATGATTGTATGTATACCTACTTGAACATGGCATTATTATTATTATGTTATAAAGGCTCCAAGAAATCTTTGCGATTGTACCGTACCGTTAAAACTACAACGATTAGTAAATGCAAGTGAATAGAAGAATTTAAACCAATACCTATAGATTTATTAGCTGTTATAGTCGTACGACACCCTTTATCCAATTTTGTAAAGTTATTACTTGCACTAGCGTTTATCGGTTTCGTTCAATTCATCCAAAAAATTAACACCTTTCAAAATAGGACATTATCCAATCATATAGTCCGGCCCATGGCCCGGTATTATAAATCACAGGGATATCGGATATCTGTGGTAAATCCTATAACATTATTCATTTAGAAGACAGCGCTGCGTCTATTATATGAATTGCACGAAATCGATAATTAGACATAAGCTACATTAAAATTTTAAATCATACATACATATAATCGCGCCTTTATCCCTGGAAGGTTAGGCAGAGGTGAATTAACACGCACATTTCACCAATAGATAACTGTATTCGGTCCCACATAATGGGGGTGAGCCTATTGCCGTATTCCGGGCACTAATTATTGACTCGAGTCATGCATCTGGGCTGAGTCTGGACTGTATATATCTGTCAATGTTAAACAGTCCTATTCCTTAGTCGCCTTGTACGACACCGTATGGGAAGAGATGGGGTGGCCCAAATACTAGTCTGCCGGAAACCACGCAGCTGAATTCTAAATCAATATTGCGGATTATAGATAAATGTTAAGAAGACACTTTTTATGAAGTTTAATTATTTCCATCTTGTACAATTAACATAAATCGAATTCATCAATCCATAAAGCCTTGTTTACGAAATGACGAAGTATGTCGTCTCTTCACAAATTGCGCATATTCCGTAGGTAATTTGATTTTAATATGACTACAAGTGAGCCTTCTGCAATACCTACTGTAATTTATTTTTTTATATTACTAAGAGTGGATTTCACAAATTTAACAGCAGTTATTATGATCATGCCGAACTAAATGGACTTATCACGTTTTACTAAATAATTTGACTAGAGATTCCAGGTTTTCATTGGTGAAATCCAGCCTCAGACGGTAAACAAGTAATCGGGCCATACCTATATATCAATCAGTCAAGCCAAACTATATACCTAAGTCTACGTCTAGACCTAACAACAATTGCAAGACGGGATAAACTTTTAACGTGCCCTCTAAAGCACGAAAGTGCTCAAATGCAACACGAACCCATCAAAATACAGTCTCGGGTCCGTTAAAAAGTACCGTTTACCGAACAGTGATCGCGCCTGGCCACGAGCGTTTCTCTACATTCTATGAGTACCCAATGGAATCAGATATATTTTTGAATCAATTAACCTATTGCAGTTCACTGCCGGATATAGGCCTCTCCCAATGTGTATTTCTGAAGTCTCTACTGAGGTCGGCGAGACCTAAGAGAAGGAAAAGTCGAAATAAAACCCTTTCCCAACCCGTCAGGCTAGCACGGCAATAGTAGGTAAAACCCCTCTTAAATGGAACGACGCCACAATAATAGGTCCCTAGACATTTAAATTTAACAAGTTTATAAGCTTTTACGCAGTTGTACGGCTGCCCATATATTTTTATATATACGGTCAGCTGCTAACAAACAGCTCGAAGTGGTTGTTATACAACACCGTTATTAAAATTAGACCCACTTGTTCTTCGTTGTAAGATTTCTAATTCTTTTAACTATCGTGTTACGGATTGACCAGCTTCAATTTGGTACGCATATTTAGAACGCCGATCGGTCCGGAAGTCACGTTAACCACTATTGGGTATTGGGTTTGGGCAAAAGGCAGATAGTATCGCTTGTTTTGATAAACAAGTCAGGTACTAGTCGGTAGTCGGACGAGTACCAATATAGGAGATAATTATATTACTACTAATACTTCGCACCCAGAAGAAACGAGAGATGCACTATTACAGATTTAGGGTATGATTGGTCAACTCTGAAAATTGTTTCAACTCATCAAGCGGTAGATGAGTTTCGTTTCATCAAAACTTGTTAAGGTTCTCGAGAACCTCGCGAAATGTAGATTTTTTTTTATACCACTTGGTTGGCAGACAAGCACACGGCCAAAGTGCCGCCGCTCGCGCTGCCAACCTTGTAAGCACAAGAGCTTCTGCGCCGTCAGTGTAAAAGACAAAGCAGGACAAGCTTTTGGTCTTCACACTGACAGTACAAAAACTCTCCAGTGAGCTCTGGCTATCCTAGTCACTGCCAGGAACACAACACGAAGTTATTATGGCCGCGGCATTCTGTAGGGCGTAGGTACTTCTCCAGTCGGACTCCTCAATTGGACGGAAATACCTTCGTGTTTTAGGTAATAATTAGTTAAGTCTAAGGACTTTTTTGTTTCAATTCGTCAAATGCATAACTAAGTTTTTAATAGACCTTGTTTCTAGTTTATTTGCTAACACCAAATCTTTTGCTTTTTAACATTACTGTCCATCCCAAGTTTGCCTGGAAGAAATCGCTTCCAGCGATAAGGCCGCCCATTGTACATTAAACTGTATGCATGCTAACTACAAATTCTACTGTAATCTATTGGTGTACAATAAAGAATTATCTATCTATCTATCTATCTAAGTTTCGTTTCGTCAAAGCATGTAAAGGTTCTAATAAACAGTTAAGATTTTCTTTTATGTTGTAATACCGGCAATAGTAATACACATTATAATAATTCCAGCTATCTAAATCTATCAACATAATAGCGAGCGCGCTAACCGGGTTAGAGACACTTTTGATTTTATTTTGTTTTAGTAACGAACACTTAAATTACACACACTCAACGATATTTCTATTGTTAACGTTATTACCTTATAACGTTACATTTCAACATGATATAACTTTATTTTGTTTAATATGTCACAGGCCGACCATGGACTAAATTGGTAGTTCGCCCCTCGGGAATCTAAGTGGGGCTATAGAGGTATTCGATTAGCTTTTTTCATTAGTGTGTAATATTCTACTGCTAAACATGGGTCGCTCCTATGGGACAGTACACCATGTTTTGGTCATGGTTGCGGTTAATTAACTACAGAATACAGTAGGATAAGAAAATATTCTGAGCGTAATAAACGCTTAAAATGACGTAATATCATTGTTTTGTCATATGACTATCAAAGTGCCAAGACAATCATGTACTTTAGTGCCTTCTGTTTTCTTGAAAAGACTTGTCTTGCCTTTACTTTTCATCAATCAGCAGCGATCCGTCCATCAAGCCGTGTGGTGGCGGAGAAAGAGTACAAGTGTCACCACCCCATGTCATTCCGAAGGGCATCGTAAGAGGTGACTAACGGAAAAATACGCAAACGATATCACTGCAAGAGAAGGAAAGCTCGAAATAAAACCATGTACCAACCCATCTGGCTAGAGTGGAAATAGTAGGCCAAACCCTCCCAACATCGGGTGAGGCCTATATCTAGCTGTGGACTATGATAGATTAATTGATTGGATAAGCAATGGTACTGGCTTGCAGTTGAAGTTCACTTGACTGAAAGAAAGAGGTAGATGTATGATAGGCATGTTACATCCTTGATGTCACTGATCAATGTCAATTGTCTTTTCTTTGACATTGATAGCAGGTCAATAGCAGCGGTACAATCACAATCAGAAGTGGTTCTACACTAATAAATTTATAAATTATCTTCAAATGATATCTTTAACCTTTTTATTTATTCAATATATAAACAATACAAATGTCACATCATTATTTGCAATCATAGATTTTGTCATATTATGTCAAGTCAAATAACCGTATCGTTCCCGACGTAAAGGTGCCGATGGCACTGGCAGCGTTGCCTCGCTGAATCGCGATGGCCATCCTTTGCCCTAGAAACGAGCCGGAGCGGTCTTCAAATTGAAATAAATTAATGACCGAAATTGTTATTTTTGAAATCTTTAGAGAACCAATTAATACTTTTTTTAAAGAATATTAGAACCGAACTTATTAATGTTCCCTTAAGCCCCTCCAGCTAAGCTAAATTGCTTGTGCTAGGAGTGTCCCTTTTTTTTTTTTTTTTTTTTTTATACCACT
The DNA here is from genome assembly GCA_963662185.1 of Eilema griseolum. Lineage (NCBI taxonomy): Eukaryota > Metazoa > Arthropoda > Insecta > Lepidoptera > Erebidae > Eilema > Eilema griseolum. The sequence goes on along the minus strand of OY759240.1, from coordinate 19,819,256 downwards.
CAGTTGTCAGACAAGCACACGGCCCACCTGATGGAAAGTAGTTACCGTGGCCTATGGACGTCTGTAACACCAGAGGAGTCACAGTCGCGCTGCCAACCCTGTAAGTACAGAGTTTCTGTGCCGTCAGTAGAAGACAAATCAGGACAAGCCTTTAGTCTTCCCACTGACAGCACAAATTCTCCAGTGAGCTCTGGCTACCCTACTCACCGCTGGGAACCCAACACGAAGTTAATATAACCGCGGTATTCTATAGGGCGGAGGTACTTCCCCAGTCGGACTGCTCAATCGGGCGGGAATACCGCCGTGTCCTACCTCCTAATAAAATCCCTTTTTGTTTATATTACTTACGTAAAATTTTAGAGCAAAGGTAATCAATAACTCGGTTTGACTTGTAAGCTAATACCGAATGTAACTGTACCTACGTCATGCTTCTTGAAGGTTATATTAACCTATAACATAATTAAGGTAGATACACATGATATTATCATTTCGTCACAAGTGGTGTAAGAGTTGCGGCATCTTAATTCTTACTCGTCTATACAATTAGTTAAGCTCAGATAATAATCATATATGAACTTAACTTTATGTAACTTAGTACTTCATGTTATTGTTAGGAATTTACGAGAATGTTATACAATGAAATAGAATCATTTTATAACTGAAAGTAGTTTCAGCTTCATCTAAATCGAATAAGCTGGAGATCTACCTAAAACTGCTCGAACATTTTGCAGTTTGATCTGAATGAACTAATACAGTGCCTACAAAAATGTGGTTGAAATAATATTTAGCTTAAAACGCTAAATATTATTTTTATCACATTTTGTTTACCTACCCTACCTACCTATACCTAAGTGTTTACCGATGCACGTGACAGTACTGCAGAATATTTTATATTTTTATTACTAAATATAAACTACGTTTGAGGATCCTTTTATGTTCTGATTTATAGATCACGTGTCATGTTTATAGCCTATAATAAATTTCGTATATTTCTGACTTATATGTGAAAATTTACGGACTTTTAAATACATGTCTAGGTGATGGTTACCTTGAAAGGTTTTTAGGCGTGAGATATCTTAAGGTATAATTTAATTACCTATAGGATCGGAAAAAACGAGCACATTGGGAAAGGCCTATGTCCAGCACCGCAGCACTAATTGATTGATAATCAAAATTCATGCTCGTTCGTCACATTTAATTATGGTGTACTCCATTTCTCTAATTTTCAAACCTAAGGGATGACACTGTACAGATTCGAGCTCTTAATCCATATTTAAATTCTTTTTTACTTGCAGGTGGTGAATCGGACCATATATTCCACCTTCATGGATATAGTTTCCATGTCGTTGGAGTGAAAGAGCTTCACAAAAGTTTCGACAAAGAAACTATAATCAAGATGAACGAAGAAAATAAATTATTTACTAAGAACCTTATCAATCCAGTGGTAAAAGACACTATAGTTGTGCCAAAATTCGGCGCCGTAGCTTTAAGATTCAAGGCTGATAACCCAGGTTATTGGTTGATGAGGGACGAACGATCTACACATTGGACTAGAGGGCTAGACTTTATATTGAAAGTGGGGGATCAAAGAGACTTCGTTCAAGCACCCTCGGATTTCCCCAAATGCGGTTCCTATGTGGGCCCAGAATATTTTCTGATATGAGCTCAGATTCACCTCAATGCTAAAGTTACCCCATAGATTGTGTTATTGCTCAATTTATTTATTTGATTTGTGATATGTTTGTATAGGTTTATACTCATTTTGTACATTTAAATTAATTTTTCTTCTAAAAGACATCAAAGAATGGTTCAAGTTGTACAAGATTTCAAATTCCTAAGGAAATCAGAAATATATTGAATTGTGATTCAAGAGAGAATTGTTGGAATATGCAAAGTACCAAAATTTTTTTATGGTTACTTAATTATTATTTGAGTTGAGGAAATGTTTGTATAACTTACTGGTGAACAATGAGAGCATGTATAATAGGCACCGGGATGACAATTGTGAAAATGAAGTGTTAATGTTATTTCATTTTATTACCTATAGTATTATTTCTGCGAACTGTTACGCTAAGGGCAATTGATAATTAAATTTTACCCTTTCTACTTAACCATATTTTAACGGTGTTGTTCAAGAAACATTGAAGCATTTAAAAAAAAATGAAATAATCATCGTATCATTTCATTTGAAAAAAAAAGAAAGTAAAAAAAGACGATCTAAATAGTTAGTATTCTATTTTCTTTTTTTATATTTCATTACATCGTATTAATTACTTAAAACTGAATTATTATTTAAAAACAGGTATTTCAATGTTTTTAAATAAGTTTAAAAATGTATGTCACACGCAGATGAAATTTTAATAAAAGTGAGATACAGTTATCCTAGATAATAACTGTAGTGAAAAATAATAGAATGGAACAACATTAGTACCAGAGATTCACAGCGACTAGAAACTGTAAAATTAAGTCGAGAATAAGTGATTACAACTAATTAGCTTAAAATTATATTAAAAAGTATGTTTTTAAACACAGTGCAATTAATGTAATTGCCAACTGTAATACAGTTATTACATCCACAACATTTAGCTTATAATATTGTAAATAAAATAGTATTATTTAATTAAACGTGTTTCAATTATATTATGACACTGGAAATCTATGACAAACACGCAAATTGAGAGATGTGGTAAGTTAATAGAAAGCGACATAAACTATTGGAATTAGGTTGGAATATTGTCAACAAAGAGGAAAGATCTCACGTTTCGCAATATAACGTGCACCCAACACTGAATACTGGTCACGATTCTAATACCAGCCTTCACCAGAATTTTGTTTTACTTCTATCCAAGTCGAGCCAATATTCAACGGAGTTCATTATTGAATTTAGTTTTTTTTTATAATAGGTATATCATTGTGCCTGTATTAAATTACGAAACGTTATTTCAGTGACATAAAAACAACCCATTTTCACAAATTTCCTTTGACTCAATATAGGTCAGCTGCGTGGTACGCGGCAGAGTAGAATTTGGACCACCCCATTAAGGGATAGGGCTGTTTAACATCAGACAGTTATATACAGCCCAAACTCTGCCTCAAATGCTTGGCTCGAGTCAACAATAGTGCCCGGAAAACGGCAATAGGCTCACCCCCTATTATGTGGGACCGAATACAATGATAGGTGAAACCACCTCTGCCTAACCCTTTGGGGATAAAGGCTTGATTATATGTATGTATGTACAATTTAGGTAGGTACCTAACTACTATTCAATTTCAAACTGAATTATTATATAAATAAAAATAAATATTGCCATATCCATATCAGCGCAAATCTTAAGAATATCTCGGCAATTTGGTTAATTTTCAGTATGTTCCTTGAGTAAAACCCGAGGAATGTTTAAAGAAATGGGCCATGGGCACGGGAACAGATTTCCAGCGGGTGACCAGGACGGGAACAGAATTTGACATGGATAAAGCAATGGGCATCAGCAAGCACCTAAAAATAAAGCTGTAGCCACAATCAAAGCAGTTAGAGAAGTGACGGCAATATCGAATTTGGGAGCATTAATGTAAAAACGTGAAACCTCATTTCGGTTGTGTCCAAATAGTGAAAGTGAGGGTAATTGCACCGCAGTTTGGAGCAGCCAACATGCTCTGTGGCCAGCGAAATAGTTTTATTTTTACTTTCAATAGTAAGCGGCATCGTAGTTAGCATGAGCTGAAAACTTTTTGCGAAGACCTGAGGGCAAAAAAAATGTATTCGATCATCTTTTTCATAAATATGGAGCTGGGCAAAATGTTTCATTAGATTTAGTGTGTTGATAGTGATAAGTAAGTATGATTGATGAAATTCTTCAGGGTGTACATTCGCGTACACCTTTCTTATTAACAGTTTTGAGGTCTAATTCAACAGCATCTGCTAGTCGGTGCACTTGTTTAACAATTAATCAATCAAAAACAATATTTAAATACATAGTGCAATGCATTGCCGCGTGGTTCCCGGCAGAGTAGAATTTGAACCACCCCATGCGGTGTCGTACAAGACAACTCAGAATCAAAGAATCAATTTCATTTATTCAGTTTAGGCACACAAAGAGCACAACGTCAAAATTTTACAATTACGTATGTCAAGAAATAATATAAAAATATTGAATAATGTAAAAATAAACCGTTGGAAAATGATTCTTTCGCTGGTTCGGTAGGTTAACTAAGGGATATGGTTGTTTAACATCAGACATATATGCAGTCCAGACCTCAGATGCATAGTTCGAGTCAACAATAGTGCCCGAAGGACAGCAATAGGCTCACCCACTATTACGTGAGACCGAATTCCATGATTGGTGAAATGTTGGTGTTAATTCACCTCTGCCTAACCCTCCGGGGATAAAGGCGTGATAATATGTATGTATGTATTGCAATGCATTATATTAATATAAGATTTAGATTGTATCTAAATCTTTGGATAAAGAAGAATTATTTATTAGTAGTCAAAGTTTTTATCAGTTACAGCAATTTCGCCCAAGATTCGCTACGCCCGCCCTACTTCCCCATGGGGCCATCTCGAACCCGTAGATGGCCCAGGATCAGCTTTATTGGGTAACTTTATATCCCGTCAATTGAGGCCCGAAATGAAGAGCGCTTTTTGTTTTTCGTTTCTAGTCCGACATAACCACCCTTGGTGGCCAGTGGAGTTCCATGGAAATAATCGCACGAAAAAACAGGTAGGTAAAAACACAGAATAATTTTACAGAACTTCAGGCATTTTTTTTATACCACTTAGGTGGCAGACAAGCACACGGACCACCTGATGGAAAGTGGTTACCGTGGCCTATGGACGTATGCAACACCAGGGGTGTTACACTCGCGCTGCCGACCACGAAGAAACCTTCTGATGCCCCTCTTGAAGAACCCCATATTGTAGGTGCTTGGGAAAACCGCAGCAGGGAGTTCATTCCACAGCTTAAGTGTGCGTGGGATGAAGTTTCTTTCATCCCGCACATGGCGCACCGTCTAATTCGCAATGTGTGAGGATGAATTCCCTGCCTATGGCGAGAGGTGCGATGATAGAATGTAGCTGTGGGTATCATGTCAAACAATTCATCTGAGCACAAACCACTGTATAGGCGGTAGTGTTCTACCGCCAATACAATGGCAAATCCCTCCTAAGGTTAAGAGGTTCCACACTACCTGCGAGTATAGGATTGTCAACCAGCCTCAACGCCCGTCTTTGCACCGAGTCGAAGAGGTCAAGCTGTATGCACGCGCTCCAGCAAAAAGGTGACAGCAGTACTCCACGTGGGGCCGGACCTGTGCCATAGAAAGAAGTTGCTGCCCCGCAGTGAAGCTTCACCCTGTTAAGTACTCTAAGTTTCCTTGATGCCAACTTAACCTTGTCCTCCAAATGACTCCGGTTTACAATGCAACATAAAACACCTAAATAAAATAGAAAAACTTGAGATAATTTCACAATTTACACGAATCGTAGGAAACGCATGAATACTAAAATATTGTTGCGAAACAACACAACAATGATCTGTTGTGTCCGGGACTATCTAACTTTTACTGTCGTCTGCTGAGTCGATGATTTACACTTCTGGCACAGTTGGTCGTCGTAATGTGATTGAGTAATAAAATATTTTATCGTTTGTGTGCACATCACCAGACGAAAGTCACTACCGGAGGAAATAAATATAAATCGAATGCGATCAAAGATAGAAATTTGTAATTAGAAATGCATGCAATGCATTTGAATGTCCACTGATTTAAAGATGTTTCAAAGTTTAAATCAAAACCAAAATCTTTTTCAAAAACTGTCATTATTTTGGGCAGGTTAGATCTTATTAGGGCGAGGGAGAATGGCGACAGCATTTAATTAACAAAAACATTCATAAAAGGTCTAATCCTATGCTATCTATTTCAGATATTTTTCACCATAGCTGTCAATATTCTGAAGATTTTACATAATATATACATATTTTAAATGAGTACCTAGGTAATATAAAATGTAACATTTTAGGCCTTTTCATTTTCAAGTCTTTCTTCTTATCATTAAAAGTATCTTCATAATTCATCTTTCATATAAACCCCTTTTTTTACCCGACTATAGCGATGCACAAGGAGGGTTATGATTTTGACAGGCTATGTATATATGTATGTAGGTATAACTGTTCCCTCATAACTACTCAATCATTTATTGGAACTGGACAAATGAGGTATTGTTAGAAGTATCGGAGTCGTCCGCTAGTTATAGGTTATATAACGTGTCACTGATTAATCTAGCGGTCATATAACATAGGGTTCTGTGTTAAAGAATAAATAAATAAATTAGCACATCTCAAATATATAAATTAAACCTATTTTTTGCTTCAAAATAATATAAATTAAAAAATAAGTTTAAAAATAAAACCCGACTACTGAAAAATCACGCTTCTAAAACGCATTAAACAAGAAAGTATCAAGGATAGCCGTGGTCGTATGCCACTTAGTCTAATAAAACAATATATTCTAGGAAAAAGTATAGATGCTTATATTTATACTTTTTAGAGCATGAATTTTCAGTAGTCGAGTTTTAGTTTTAAACTTATTTTTTTTCATAAATCTAAATACTTAATCGGAAGTAAAAAATAAATTTCCTTTTAAAATATTTTTTACAACTATATACCTACTAAATCTTTACTATACCTACTTTCGCGTCTGAAACGTTAGGAACATTTGTTTAATTAACTTTGTTGTCTAGTATAAAATACTAAGAAAACACCGTTTGAAATTTGAGGTTGAATTTTAAAAGCTCTGGCCTATTGAACAAGTTTCGCGAAAATAGTCTCTTTGAAAACTAATGGAATTACAACAAACTTTCGGAATCAACAGATTTGAATCTCTCTCATTTGTAGTCTCTCTCTCTAGAGACTCGAATTTGCGACAATATCGTCGGGATGTGTTGTAGGACTGCTTCAGTTAGTACTTTGGAATTTCATATAGGCTAGGCGTTTTAGTTGTGTAGCAGTATTTACGTAGTAACTATTTTCTTATTTTTTTATTTAATTCTTTATTGCACCACACAGAGATCATAAATAAAACATAGCAAAGAAAATGTGCAAAGGCGAGCTTAACTCAACATGAGTTCTCTCCCAGCAAACCTCTGAGTAGCAGAGAAGCATATAGTAATGAAGGGGGATGTGAAGTGTACATTACAAAAAAAAGAAAAGATAAACAAAGAAAGAAAAGAAAAAAAAAAGAACGATTTATCTATTATGTGATAATATATCTACTTGAAAAGCAATCATATTGTTAAGTCAAGTTAAGTTCTTTAATTTATATATATTTGAAGACGAGACTATATTGATTAGTTTATTTTAGCTACTTTCATAGCGTTATGTCATACGGTCTGCTGCTGTGGGGCTCAGCTGCCGATATTCAAACTATATTTGTACTACAGAAACGAGCGATACGAGCGATCTATAGCCTCAGACCCCGTGACTCGCTGAGAGAAGTTTTCAAAGAAATTAATATTTTAACAGTTGCTTCTCAATACATTTATGAAAATATCTTATCTGATGTACACAATTTTAATACGAGAAATAAAGATAAACTAGTTGTACCAGAACTTAGGCTTCACAAGGTTGGTGATTCATTTGTAGGCAGCTGCATAAAAATATTTAATAAAATTCCTCAAGACTTGATTAATATGCCAATAAATAACTTTAAAAAAGAAGTGAAAAAAAAATTTTATGAGTAAAGGTTACTATAAAGTGGATGAGTACCTCAATGATGTTAATGCGTGGTCAACATAAGTCTCTTGCTTGCTCGCACAAAATAAATTGTAAACTAAAGCAAATTTAAAAAAAAAATCTAGTTCTAATGAAGTTCGCTGAGTTTCTTGCTGGTATCTTCTCAGTAGAACTAATCTACCGAACCAGCGAAAGAATCATTTTCCAATGGTTTATTTTTACATTATTTTAATATTTTTATATTATTTCTTGACATGTTTATTTGTAAAATTTTAACGTTCATATGTGCTCTTTGTGTGTCTAAACTGAATAAATGAAATTGATTCTTTGATTTAATTAAGTCTCGAAAAAAACCGTGGGGTTTTTTCTCATGTAAAAATAAATGAAGGTACTGGTTCAAAGGCCTGATCTGCACCTCTAGATTTATAAATAGCCACCTTTTTTATGACAGACGATTTTAGCGGATACGACAAAAGAGGGCAATGAACAACCGTAAGCCGCCATGCTGCTATGTGCAGGTGTCAGCATTGTGTGATATGTCGAGCAAATATACTCGCTGTTTTATGTACCTACTGCAGCGTATGGCAGCGTTCAGCCTAAGATTCTGTAGCATCTTGATATTTTACATACATACATACATATAATCACGCCTTTATCTGCGAAAGGTTAGGCAGAGGTGAATTAACAACCACAATCATTGTTTTCGGTCCCATGCAATAGGGGGTGAGGCTGTTGCCGTCTTCCATGCACTGTTGTTGACTCGCGTCTTGCATCTGTAGCTAAGTCTGAGCTGTATATATCTGTCCGATGCTAAACAGCCCTATCCCTTAATCACCTTGTATGACACCGCATGGGAAGTGATGGTATGGTCCAAATTCTACTCTGCCGGGCTATTTGAAGATTTTGACTGCAGAAAATCATCCTACTCAATATTATCTAAGGATACCGTCATTTTAGATATAGGTACCTATACCATGTTTCTCCTAAGGTACGGCTCTTAAAGTAAGGTACGGTTTTTGAGCAGTCTGAGAACCAATCTGCATGTGCAATTTTTTTTCGCCTATCGACGTCTTGTTGTATTACATGGAATATGTATCTGTCCACATAAAAAAACCATTTATATAAAAAATACTACCCAATATAAAATCTGTGAATGTATCCATAAGGTTAATTTGAAGTTATTTCTCAGACAATTATTACTGACAGCAGTCAACTGTTCTTTCTCAGGCAATTATTACTGACTGTACACGTGTATATTATTAATGTTTAAGGTTATTATGTACAAAATGAGTTAATATGGAGCATGACAAGTAGCATAGGTACTTTCTATTCATTTAAAGTAATTTAAAGATGCCGAGTATATTGATGCTGTCAGTATTGAAAGTGTAACAGACTTCTATATTAGCTAGATAACTACAGTATTAATTTATCATTGGCAAATAGTATAATCTGAGCGTAAAACTTTCAAACCATCAATCATTACGAGGTTCTAATCTCGTGGATGTGATATGTTATTTTAGATCAAATCTCCACTTCTACACAATCAATTGCAATCAAACATACTATGGCCGATTTGAATTCTGCCCAAGGTCTTTATTTTAAAAAAACATAACATAACATAAACCTAAGACATAAACTCACGCCTATATCCCCGAAGGGGTAGGCAGCTCATACGCACACTCAAGCTGTGGAATGACCTCCCTGCTGCGGTTTTCCCAAGCGCCTACAATATGGGGTTCTTCAAGAGGGGCCTCAGAAGGTTTCTTCATGGTCGGCAGTGCGAGTGTGACACCCCTGGTGTTGCATACGTCCATAGACCACGGTAACCGCTTCCCATCAGGTGGGCCGTGTACTTGTCTGCCAACTAAGTGGTATAAAAAAAAAGGCAGAGGTGCTAGCACTCACATTTCACCAGTTTATGTTTTAGGTCCCAATGTAATAAGTGGTGAGCGTATTGCCATTGACCGGGAACTTATAAACCTGCGATAAATACACACATAACTTCGAAAAACATCAAAAAGTCATTGGTGTGTGCCATGGTAAAACCCGGGGCCGATCCCGAAACCTCGTCTCAGCAGTCGCTAAAAAAAAACTCAAAAATTCGTTCAGATCCTCGATTTTACTAAAGTAAAATCATTGTCATACCACAGACTTTAATACGTTCAAAATTAAATGCAAAGAATTTGATTGCAATTTTACATTCATTGAAAAAAATCTTTTAATTTAATACTTTAAAAACATTTCGTTAAAGTCTATAATTTAATGAAATTTTAAGTAGTGTTAGAGGTATGGCAGTGGTTTTGCTTAACAGAATCGAGGGTCAGTGGTGTTTTTTTTTCATGTGCGCAGAATCTCCACGGATACCTCCCCACCGGAGCCGGTGGAGGAGGTTATGTCGGACTCGAACCGACTAAAACGCACGCCGCCTGTGGTTCACTTTGGTTGCCGAAGGTAAGGTTGACAGGCATATCCCTCGCCCCCCGGCCGAGGCTCATTGGTGTTTGCATCTATCGCGTACAAAGAGACATTAATTCTAAAATAATAGGTAGTTTTGAGTTCTGAATAATTAATTTAATATACTTAGCTACCTATTGGGTTAGCCCAAGGAGGTATTTCTTTTTAATATCTCCAAAATACAGACACAAGTATGTAACAATTATATAATAGTTTCGATGCAAAGAAAATACGATGGTATTTGGATGGGGGTTTGTTCTTCCAAGCTCCTGCGTACGCCCATGATACCACTGCGGTATCATATTATACTAACACATGAAGCAGGTTATTCTGTTTTAATTATTTCTTTGAGTAATTCGAGTGAAAATTTATCATAAAGCCAGTACATGTATTTAATTAAGACAAGACGTGAAGTAGCAATCATATAATAATCTCTAGTCTCGGTTTATGTACCGTTGTGAATCATCATTAGGGACCGTTTTCACTGACATCTACCTAAACAAAAGTAGAAAACCTATATAAAAATAAAACCGTTTTTTATTATTTAACTAAACAATTCATGTAGTAATATTGTTATTACTACAAGAATTGTTTTTAATAATGCGTGGTTCCCGGCAGAGTAGAATTTGGACCACCCCATCTCTTCCCATGCGTTGTAAGCACACAGCCCTATCTGGCCGTTTAACATCAGATAGATATATACAGCCCAGACTCAGCCTCAGATGGATGACTCGTGTCAACAATAGTGCCCGAAAGATGGCAATAGGCTCATATTACGTGGACCGAATTTAATGATTGGGATGAATTGTGGGTATTAATTCACCACTGCCTTTTTTTTTACGTGTGCAAAATCCCCACGGATACCCCCCCACCGGAGCTGGTGGAAGAGGTTATGTCGGACTCGAACCGACCAAAACGCACGCCGCCTGTGGGTCGTTTTTGGTTGCCGAAGGTGAGGTTGACAGGCATATCCCTCGCACCCCGGCCGACCCAGGGCCATCTTTCACGATCTCGGGTGTAGGGACCACAGAGTCCCCAACTCGTCCCGAAAACGGGGGTACTCGCCGGGCGCGCCGCCGCCACGGCCTGCTTCTGTCAGGGTGACACCAGTCACCCCCTGCGCTCATGGGGGCGGAGGTCGTTGATCGACCAGCGGCGTCCGAGTTGCCTTCGTACGCGGGCAGCTTTGCTTGCGATCCTTCGTCGCTTTCGCTGCCGCTCCTGCCCCGCCTTACGAGCATTACTTGCTCGCAGAAGGAGGCGCCGGGACCATCGCCGCGAGCAAGGTGGAGAGCGTGAGAACTCTCGCTTCCAGGGCCGCCACCAGCTCCCGTCTCGGCGTCTCCCACCCCGGACCCTCGGTGAGTGTGTGCGGCACCGAGTCCTCGCTCGCGTCGCAGTGATGGCACTCGGACGTTGGTTCTTTCTCCATCCGACGCAGATACTTCCCGAAGCACCCGTGCTCGGTGATCATCTGCGTCAGACGGTACGAGAGGCTGCCGTGTGGCCTCTCTTGCCACTCCAATTCACCTCTGCCTAACCCTCCGGGAATAAAGGCGAGATTATATGCATGTATGTTTATAACGAACAATAATATATAGTTCAATAGTTTATTCATCATTATTACAACTGTATGAAGTTTAGATGGTGCATTTTTGGAAATAACTACCGTTTGTTCTGCAAAAAGGTTTAAAACCTGCATTAAAACCTCATTTGTCAGCAGGTGTACGGGTGTAAGCAAGGATGGTTTGATTTTGGAAATTTTAGTGGGACCTCAATTAATTATAGCTACCCAGTACTTCATATCCGAAATAGTTGAATTCTTTCGTGTTATCAGTATCAAAATAATCGGAATATTTACCATGTTTCATTGTTTTGAGTTTCCGATCCTCCGTGATCATGGTGCTTGCAACAGCGCCGAAATATCGGAAACTCAAAACAATGTAACATGATAAATATCCTGATTATTTTGATACTGATGTGAGTGACCATGATAGTTTAAATATCTTTCGTGTTATTTCGGTTCTGATGACAACGCATTATTAAGAAAATTTATTCATCGATATTCAGGATCAGCTTAAATCAAAAGAGTTAGTTAACAGTTAACAGCCCAGACACAATGTGTACGCATAATAAATGTTTATTTTTAAGATTATTTTGTTATTATTATTAATTCATGTACGTGTGTATGTGTACGCTCTCTAAGACTTGACATGCGGTGCCTCTTACTTAGAACTGTAATTGATTGTGCTGTCTACTTATTAAACTCTACATATTGCCTATCACTTTATAAAACACTTATCAAATTTTAAACTATGCCGGCGCATTTTAGTCCGCGTTTAATTATGTATGTGGTTTAAATAATTGCTTCCTGATTAAAATGATATTCATAATATGATTATTTTCGTAATTATGAACTTAAATTTAAAAATAAACGTCTTATCATTTGGTATAACAAATTTGAAGTCAGGTATCGGAAGTTTTGTGGTTAAGGCGACTTTTTCTAGTATATTTTTATACAAGTAATAAACTAGATAAGCTCACTGCCCACCTGATGAAAAGTGGTATCCGCCACCTATAAACGTGTGAAACACCAGAGGAGTCACACCCGTGCTACCGACCCTGTAAGAACGGAGAGTTTCTGTGCCTTCAATGCAGAAGACACAATCAGAACAAGCCTTTAGTCTTTCCACTGACAGCACAACAACTCTCCAGTTAGCTCTGGCTACCCTATTCACCGCCAGGAACACAACACGAATATATTATAGCCGTGGTATTCTGTATGGTATAAAATTAGTCTAAGTAACATTTTATAACATCAGTAATTTTATATGTGAAAAGCCCGTCAAAATCGACACAGACATTTTGGAGATTAGCTAGTAGTAACATATAGAAGACATACATACAAAAATAGTTCTTTTTGTTATATGTATCGTATGTAGTCTACATCTTATATTCAACGCAACATTACAAACAACCGCTTCTGTTTTATTTATGTGGGGAAGCATTTATAAGATTTAAACTAACATTTTCAGGGGATTAGAGCAGTATCGCATTGCTCAGAAGTCTGCTTTGAAATTTGATGCGAACACGTCTGGGGTATTTTTGATATTATTAAAGGAGTTAATACTTGGATCCGACCGTCTACCTGTCTTAAATGTTAGTACACTTAATGGGTAAGATGAGCCAAAGGACTACAATATGGGATTCTTCAAGGACATTAGAAAGTTCTTGCTGTACACATACTCGTAATGTCCGTAGGCCCCGGTAACCACTTTCCATCAATTGATCCTTCCTTTTTCTTTCCCCTAAATTGATATATATTGTTACTAAATTGGGTATTTTCCTGTAATTGAAATAAATTATTAAACTGAGCTTATTAAATTAAGAATGGTAAAAGAGCGGTAAAAGTTATGTACGTTCTTATTTTATCGTTTTATATATTTTTAATCAGCCACCCAACCTAGAATATTAAATGATTTAACTATTGAATGTTGTGACGTCTAACACAGGCTACTTATAGTCTATTTAGGAGAGCAGTTGTAACTCAACCAACCTATTGTAGAAGAACAACTGTGCAACATTATTTATTCTGTGAAGCTACAATTGTGATTTATGAATAAATTATTATTATAATAAACTATTTCATACAAGTTTCCAAATAACTTACCTACCCTTTTTACGATTAGTAAAAAGTAATTAATTTGACTAGTCAGTCAAATACTCAATTGGGTATAGAAATATGGACCAAGAACCAAACTAACTGTTGAATGACGAACGAGGTTCCAGCGCAAGTCGTCGCAAAGCTATAGAAGCCATACCAAAAGGAGAAGAAGTAAGTGGACCTCGACCACAATGCCTTGATAAGAATATACGAGCAAGAACCAAGCGGTTCTGAGACTCTTTTCTTTACCGCACCACTAAGACCTGGAATTCATTACCAGTACACGTGTTTCCTTTTTCCTACAGTCCCGGGTCCTTTAAGCGGGGTGTGAAAAAGCATCTGATGAGGCCAACATTACTTAGTGTCTGTAATGGTGACCCTCTTTCCTGGGACTTTGCCTTTAGCTTACTATCAGGCGAGGTGAAGTCAAGTTGGTGTGTCCTAGATAAAAAAAAAATAACAATCGGTAACAATCCTAAGAGAATGATGATGATATAGGTACAGTCGGCTCTTTCCTAATGGAGCAGGCAATGGCTACAGGTTTCCCTGTGCTACGAGCCTGTCATACACCTATTTGTTGTATAACTATGAATACTCATGTAATACTTATTTTATTGACTAGCACATACACATTAATGACCGCATTGTGACTTTTGACCTCGTACACAGGTACACGTGCCTACAACGACACGGATCATGGTTAGTTAGGGTTATATGAAGTTTCTCCCATCACTTTCTTTGTCCGTGTCAAAAGTTCACAGCCATGCAGTATTTCAACACACAATGACACATCACTCATTTGTCATATTGATTATACTATCGATAAATCAATGATTTAAAGGTCATTACAACCTTTTAAATGATGCATAGCATTAAACATTACTCGTCTGTTTTATTACAATAGCGGCTTCGCCCACGTGGAATGCTTATAATGTTACCAAATTCGCTGGTATTGCGACCAAATTATAAATGTATTCTATATTTTTAAGTCTGATTTACCTTTCTAATATAACCCTTCCAATATAAAATCAGCATCTAAATTCTTTGGTAAGTAGTTTTGATGTCCATCGCAAATAAATAAACAGATAAGAACTACCCATGAGTTATTATTGTTAAGACAATTAAAACATTTCCATCCAAAGGTTGCCTGAAAGAGATCGCTTGTAGTGATAGGGCCGCCATTTGTACATTTTTCATAATGTTGTCAGTACATGTACTGTAATGTGTTGGTGTACAATAAAGAATTATCATATCTTAAGAATTCCAAATAATCATAGGTTCAGAATCGTTAATTAAAATTATACCTATCTCAAGTTAATTATAATTGTTATAAGGTATAGATACAACTATTAAACAGCCAGTTAATGGATATTTGAGATAATATGCAGTTACCGTGTGGTAATATGAAGGTTTTGACGAATAATAAACTGGTTCAAGATCATAAAATGGAAGTAGCTAAGCTGTGTCGTGTTCGTATAATTCACCAGCTTTCCCATAAATTAACACTCGTAGGTATATCGTTGGCATTAGAGGTATTTATAATTTTATTTAATGTCTATCATTATATCGTTCGCATTAACTTACTACCAAACGCATAAACTAGAATTGTTAAAAAATAATTATCATTTTTAATTACACTTTCTATGCGGCAGTATTTACATAACAACTACATAAATAATATTTATAACATAAATAAGTTTCCTTTTATATTGCCTAGAGGTTTTGGTCAATAAACAGGGAAATACGGAATCTTTATAAAACGTCTAAAAGTAAGATAAAGATAAATTACTAAGTACTTTCGGGCCTTACAACCATTCTTTTACGTGTGAAAAAATCCCCACGAGTACCTCTCCCCCGGAGCTGGTGGGAGAGGTTATGTGTGAGCATTACTTGCTCGCAGAAGGAGGCGCCGGCTGCCGAAAAATCCACGCTGCGAACCATCGCCGCGAACAAGGTGGCGAGCGTGAGACTCTCACTCCCAGGGCCGCCACCAGTTCCCGTCTCGGCATCTCCCACGCCAGATTACCAATGCTTTGTCCTCTGCACTGACGGCACAGAGACTCTGTGCTTACAGGGTCGGCAGCGCGAGTGTGGCATCTCTGGTGTTACACACGTCCATAGGCTACGGTAACCATTTTCCATCAGGTGGGCCGTGCGCTTGTCTGCCACCTAAGTGGTATAAAAAAACTCTTAGTATCCAAGTAAGCCCCACCTATTAGCTGTACATGCTAAAATATGGCTGTGGCGCAGAATTTCCTCTCAATGTAGGTCTGCCAGCAGTCCCACTCATTAAGGGCACTCTCTGTTGCCACAAAGTTTTGGGTTCATAAAATTTAAATACCAGACCATTATATGCCACTGACTTGAAGAAGACTTGACCGGTGACTCGGAGAAGAACGGAAGTAGAACTTCAGATGAGTAAAACTCTGATGCCATCTGCATTAGATCTGCATTAGATGCAGTGTATATTTATATACTTACGATATATTAATATATATCGTATATAGTATCGTACTACCCTTATTACAATTAATCCCAAGCTGGCACTTAAATCTGTATAAATATACATACATAACGAGATTGGGGGAGTGCAATATCGTTTTCGTTAATGCCATTAGGCAGGGAATTTCAAATGTCTCCAACAACCGCAGAAGTTTTATCGCATTTGAATTTTTCTTTTTTCTAAGATGAATTCTGGGATATTGTTTACCTTTTTATATTAAATCTACACTTTGCCTCTTGTATGGCAATTCCTCTGTGCACTCCCGGGTTTGCTGGAAGAGAACTTTGAGTTAAGCTCGCCTTTGTACATTACATCTCATCTTTTTGTATAAATGTAATTTATGTGTACCTACAATACCTAAAATAATAATAATAATAATAATAACCGCAATTTATAAAAAAATCAAAGAATCAATTAGTTTAGGCACATAAAAAGCACATATGAACGTCAACATTTTACAATTATGTCAAGAAATATTATAAAAATAAAAAGTAATATAGTACTATTATCCTGTTCTGTGGTAATGTGAATAAACCATTGGAAAATTATTCTTCTGGTTGCTAATAATCCCTCCACTCCTAGCACAGGCTATTTAGCTAAGTTGGAGGGGCCAACTAAGCTAAATTATGTACAATAATCTAAACAAGAATTAACGCGATCATCATGGAAGGAAGGAAGTAAAATCGTTTTATTTGGACATGCATAAAGAAAACACAGAGTAACTTAATAATATTCAGTTTAAATCTAATTCTTGCCGCGTGGCTTCCGGCAGAGAAGAATTAGGGCCTCCCCATCTCTTCCCATGCGGTCTCATACAAGGCGACTAAGAGATAGGGCAACATCGGACAGATATATACAGCCCAGACTCAGCCTCAGATGCATGGCTCGAGTCAACAATAGTACCCGGAATACGACAATAGGCTCACCCTCTATCACGAGGGACCGAATACAATTATTGGTGAATTGTGGGCGTTAATTCACCTCTGCCTAATCCTCCAGGGATAAAAGCGTGATTATATGTATGTATGTATGTTATATCCAATCTCAAAATCACTATCAACCAACCAAACAAAGGTGCCAACACACAATACTAGATTTCGTACGGCGCGCGGTGTCATTGGTGATGGTCATCTTGGAGAAGGGAATTGAAAGAGTAATTGGAATATTAGAAGAAGACACGAAGAAAAAGGCACTTTTCTCTAAATGCCATTTTCTTCGTATCTCTGTGCTGTGTAGTGTATTAAGATAGAGATTAATAATTAAGAAGACTGAGACCCAGATCTTGCTGGCCTAATTCCGAAAATAGCATCTTATCGGAATCGTCTCGTTCGTGCCAAACATTTTTAATGAAGTTCGATATTATCATCACTCAACCTGTTAAACCATAACGCCTACTTATTGCTATTTATTTTCCGAAGTACGATTAGCATCCGTCTCCATCTGTTTCCCGGCAGAGTAGAATTTGAACCACTCCATCACTTCCCATGCGGTGTCGTACAAGGCTACTAAGGGATAGGGCTGTTTAACATCAGACAGATATATACAGCCCAGACTCAGTCTCAGATGCATGTCTCGAGTCAATGATAGTGCCCGAAAGACGGCAATAAGCTGACCCCCTATTACATAAAAATCATAAAATCTCCTATTACCGGGACCGAATTCAATTATTGGTGAAATGTGGGTGTTAATTCACCTCTGCCAAACCCAGCGGGAGTAAAGGCGTGATTATATGTATGTATGTAAAATCAGCATCAGAGCGATTTTGACCCTTTTTCCTTTTTTGACGCTTTTTTACCCGAATAGTTAGGCAGAGGTGACTTAACACCCACATTTCACCAATCATAGTTTTCGGTCCCACCCACGTAATAGGGGGTGAGCCTATTGCCGTCTTCCGGGCACTATTAGTGACTCAAGCTTTGAATCTGAGGCTGAGTCTCGGCTATATAAGTCTGTCTGATGTTAAACAGCCCTATCTCTTAGTCGCCTTGTACACCCACATGGGAAGAGATGTGGTGGTTCAAATTCTACTCTGCTTTGTAAATACTTAAAATACTTAAAATGATCTTAATATCTTGGTATTGCCTCTTTTCTGTTAACTGATTATCCTGATATTTAGTACACACCTTTAATTTAGACGATAATATAATTTAAAACAATTTTAAATCGATCTCATGCTGACTGTATTAACATATAAAAGTTCCATGTCAGCCTGTGAGTACAGTCAGTGTAATCCTGATTGAAACGTCATGCAAATCAAAGCTTTATAAGTACTTGTATATAGGTAGGTAGGTACTATGTTAATTTCCGTTAACATTATTGCAATTATCTCAGGAACAATAACAATTAACACGCGGTGGATCAGAGACCTTGCTTATTAACATTACTCAATCATGTGTCAACCATTTATGAATGCATTATGTTATCGTGCTGTACAAGGTACATATATGTACAGAGTGTGGTTAATATACGTAATGGTCTTGTAAGCCCACAGTGAGGCTAACCGAATATTAGCTTAAGCTACATGGATACATGTTTAACTAGAAGTCTAGATTTATTGACTTGTGAAGATTTTGAATGAAACGGGTTTGGGTAAAGTTGGCGTCGCTATGAAATTAAGCAGCTATTAATTAGAATAAAATAATATTAAGGTACAGTATAAAGTGATCAAAAATTACTATGGACAAACTTCGATAAACCATATCGGAACGTAGCTATACAGGGTGGAATTTTTTCTTTGAAATTCCACTCCAAGTAAACTCTCTTATTTTTAAACAAGAAACAAAACTACATTCAAAGACTTCCGAAAATGCCACTTTCGGTAGTGGAACCGACTTACCTAAACCTAAATCTTCTATTTCACTAGCCTCTAGTCGAAGCCACTAGTCCATACACAGTTAAACAATCCCTTTGAAGCAGTTTGTAGCCTTTTTAGCACTTCTTGAAAAATATACATACTAGTTCTTTATTAGGCACAGGTTCAGTCCCACATGGAGTACTGCTGTCACCTTTTAGCCGGAGCACCTGCATCCCAGCTAGACCTCTTCGACTCATTGCAAAGAAGGGCTCGTCGATAATCATAGTCCCAATCGACAATAATCGCAGGCGATGTGGAACCTTTCAGCCTTCGGAGGAACTTTGCTTCGCTGTGTGTGTTCTACCGCCTATACAATGATTTGTGCTCAGATGAATAGTTTGACATGATGTCCACAGCTACATTCTATCATCGCACCGCTCGCCATAGGCAGGGAATCCATCCTCATCCATCCTCATTAGAACCGGAAACTATGCCCACTGTGTAAGGAACTTCATCATACGTACGCTTAAGCTGTAGAATACACTCCCTGCTTCGGATTTCCCAAGCGACTACAATATGAGATTCTTCAAGAAGGGTGTTAGAAGTTTCTTCAGGGTCGGCAGCACGAGTGTAACGCCTGGTGTTCTGATGTTGCGTACATCCATAGGCCACGGTAACCATTTTCCATCAGGTAGGCCGTGTGTTGGTCTGCCATCTAAGTGTTATAAAAGAATACTGTATAGCCTCTCTAAGCAAGTGATACCTACATAACGTCAATAGTATTAAGTAGAACAATCAATGTATGGTTTTGACATTTTCGTTTTTGTTTAGTAGAACAACAACAACAACAACGCACATACACACACGTACATACACATGCACACGCACACAGGCACACAAAGGCGCGCGCGCACGCACACACTTCGGTATAAGTTTCGTGCATATATTATTTTAAACGGTACATTGCGGTCCTAACGATCTCTCGTACCATGTGCACCTAACAAGACACGATGCTTCAGAATAAAATAATTTAGTTACGGTTACCAACATAAGTATGTCAACTATATATATAACTTTTAATTAAATATCAAATGAGGGTCTAAAATTAATTAAGGCCTTTTTTTTCATTTAATTTAGCGTAAACAGTTTTGTTACTGAATGTAATGTGTATGTACAAGCCAAGTAATTTTAATTCAGTGTCTAGCCAGAATAGAAATAAAATATGCTTAAAATAGCCATCGGACGAAACTCATTAAACATTAAGGAGCAAAATATTGTCTTTTCTCAACAAATGTCCACGATATTTACATTTTTGTATGTGAACTGGCCACTGAGATCTTGTGACTTAACCCCGCTAGACTTTTCTTGTAGGGTTTTCTTAAGTCCCACAAACCACATCGGCCCTCAAAGCCAACATAACCTGTGCCATAGGTCAAATTCAGTCTGATTTATGCGCAAAATTCATAGAAAATTGGATATCTCGCATGCGCTCCACCCAGAGAAGCCGTGGCGGACATTTGAATGATGTCATATTTCACACATAATGGCAAGTAGGTAAATAAAATCAAATAAGTAAATAATTTCGATAATATCTCATACACACTTAGTTTTATTTAAATTTAAAGATAGAATACGCTTAATGAAAGACCTAACGGGTCATCATTAAGTAAATTATGTATATTTGTAGTTAAGTCATCCTTAAATTTGGGTCTGGAGATTTATTATAAGATTTTTTTTAATATCTTTTTCAAAAGTCCCAACGGATACCTCTCCGCTGGCCAGAGTGAGGGAAAAAGTTTAATATACACCACCTATTTAATTTTTTGTTTATGATGTTATAGTAAATAAAGGTTTCAAAAAGTGATCGCTAACTTTGAATGTATTTAGCTATTTCTGAAGGCGACTGTACTTAGTTTCAATAAAATTCTATTTCCACTTAAACTCATTAAGTAATCATGTCTATGGCTATAACTTTAAAGCAGTTTTGTATACTCGTATTGAAATGTCTTTAGAAACTACAACTTTTATTTTCGGCTTATATCGTTTTTTGTTAATACGTACTTTTAAATTTCAATGTTTTGAAATCACACCTTAATAGTCCAATCCTATTGTGACAAATTACGTATTTAGGGACACCGACTATCATTGTATAAAGCTGAATGCGCACATTGGCCCCAAATATGTCAATATTATCCTAAGAACTCAAATTATGGTTATTCAATGTCGCAATAATAGTTTAAAGCTAGAGAGCACCAATGAACTTTTTTTTAATACCACTTAGGTCGCAGACAAGCACACGGGCCACCTAATAGGACGTGGTTTACGTGGCCTGTGGACGTGTGCAACACCAGAGGAGTCACACTCGTGCTGCCAATCATGTAAACACAGAGATTTTCAGTGTAGAAGAAAAAGCAGGACAAGCCTTTGGTCTTCCCACTGACAAAACTCTCCAGTGAGCTCTGGCTACCCAACTCACCGCCGGGAACATATCACGAGGTTATTATGGTCGTGATATTCTATAACTGAAGTTCCAGTTTAACTTCCTAAATCAAACTTTGTTAAGTTCTAACTGCAATTGAGGCTAAACAGCATTTATTATACTTTGCGCACATTTTGTCTATACATTTTATTAGACAAAGTTAAAATCTTAGTTTATAAATCATTTGCTTTAAGTTAGAAGGACTCCTTCTCCCGTACGATACAGGATATTTATTACAGTGTATTTTACTGTGGAAATAATGGAAGTCATTAAGCTAATGTGCTTTCGTATTTTTTTTAATTAAACGCGTTTATTTAAGAACGTGTTATGCACATTTGCTTACATTCACCCAAGGTGCAGAGCCGGCAAACACAAGTGACAAATAAAATACATTTGGTGAATAAACGAAACTTGTTTTACCTTTACGATGCTTTCACTTTTTAAATATTCATCGCATCCGTCTTATGTAAACGATGGATAAGTACTGGCCTTAATACAATATGACACTTACATGATCAAATTATAAAACCATAATTTAAACTTTAAGTGAGTATTGACCGACGATGCTACATGTTAATGTAATGTGTTATACCGGCATTCTACGGTGCGGGCTTTTATGAATGTGGACGTGTCCCACGGATTGCAGTCTGTTAATTCGCACGTCCGTAAAATTGCGGGAATTACGGACTGAATTCAAGAAGAATCAGTACAATATTTCGATATACCCCATTCACGCAACCTTTGGGAATAAGATAAGATAAGATAAGATAATCTTTATTGTACACCATCACATTACAGTACATGTACGGAACACATTATGAAAAATGTACAAATGGCGGCCTTATCGCTACAAGCGATCTCTTCCAGACAACCTTTGGATGGAAATGATTTTAATTATCTTTAAAATAATAATCCCTGGGTAGTTATTACTGTAATCATAAGCTACATATATATAACGTAAACAAATTTATTATAATATATATAATTTAATAATATCTTACATATACCTTAAAAGGAGGTAGGACACGGCGGTATTTCCGCCCAATTGAGCAGTCCGACTGGGGAAGTACAGAATACCGCGGTTATAATAACTTCGTGTTGTGTTCCCAGCGGTGAGTAGGGTAGCCAGAGCTCACTGGAGAATTTGTGCTGTCAGTGGGAAGAATAAAGGCTTGTCCTGCTTTGTCTTCTACACTGACGGCACAGGAACTCTGTACTTACAGGGTTGGCAGCGCGAGTGTGACTCCTCTGGTGTTACAAACGTCCATAGGCCACGGTAACCACTTTCCATCAGGTGAGCCGTGTGCTTGTCTGCCACCTATGTGGTATAAAAAAAAAACCTAAGTAACACACATACATTAAATTTCTATAATATTTACATAAACATACATACCTACACACATATTAGACATACACATAGTTGTATTGAATATATATTCCTACACAACACAGCTAGTATATTCCTGCGTAAGACCACAAGACAAAGTCACAAAGAACACAGATAGTGTTCCTTTATAAAAAAAAAATATGGCCAAATAGCTATTCCAGGAATAAAAAAACCAAACCTATTTTAACATATAAGTTTAGTTTTTTTTATTCCGGGGATTACTAACTTCCGAAAATAATCTAACCAAGTACTAAAATGAAGCCCGATCCCTTTTGTCGATTGAACGTGATTAAGTAATAAACGCCCAAACATCTTCATTAACATTTATACCTACTCGTATTATAATATTAAGGAATATGTTTCTTGTTTCCATTCTTTCCAAGACAATCCATTTCAATCAATTAGCCTACCGCTGTCCACTGCTGGATATATCAATCAATCATTCAAGTCTATCGTAGTCCAATGCTGGACATAGGCCTCTCCCAATGTGCGCCTTCCGCATCTAGTCTGACCCAGCCACCTTTTCAGGTCGACAGTCCATCTCACTAGGGCAGTGGTGGGCAAACTTTCTTAAGGGGGGTCAGAAAGTTTAAAATTTCCAAAGGAGAGCCCAGATTTACGCCCCGCGACTCACAACACTTCACAGCTAGTCTACTTGAGTTCCTTACCTTCTTCTTCCTCTCAGCGTTAATCCCAGTGGCATCCGAAACGTTCACCTCGGAGTCTAGGGTCCGCTTTACCAGTCCAACTGCGGATTTGGCTAAACTTCGATATTTTCCGTGAAGCGACTGATATGTGACATCCACAACCCAAAAGTGATATCAAACTTAGGCTTCACAAGGTTGGTGATTCATTTGTAGGCAGCTGCATAAAAATATTTAATAAAATTCCTCAGGACTTGATTAATATGCCAATAAATAAATTTAAAATAGAAGTGAAAAAAACTTTAATGAGTAAAGGTTACTAAAAGGTAGATGAGTAACCTTAATGATGTTAATGCGTGGTCAACATAAGTCTCTTACTTGCTCGCACGAAATAAATTGTAAACCAAAACAAATTTAAAAAAGAAAAATAATCTAGTTCTAATGTAGTTCGCTGAGTTTCTTGCTGGTATCTTCTCAGTAGAACTAATCTACCGAACCAGCGAAAGAATCATTTTCCAATGGTTTATTTTTACATTATTTAATATTTTTATATTATTTCTTGACAAACATAACTGTAAAATTTCGACGTTCATATGTGCTCTTTATGTGCCTAAACTGAATAAATGAAATTGATTCTTTGATTCTTTGAAGCATTGCGGCTAGACCAGTTATTGGTCTTTTTTTAAGGGCTCCAAGTACCCGTAACGGCTGCCTTCAATGTTGGTATGGCAACCGGGACCGACAGCTTAACGTGCTCTACGAGACCCAAACTAATACACATACAAATATTTGCACTGAGCGGGGATGGAACCCGCGCCTGTTGCGTAGCGGCCGCGTTCAATACGGAGGCTGTTTAAGACACTACTGGACTTCTTTACCTATGCGACTGTTATTTTAATAAGTAGACTCTACTTCTGAATAATAAAAAAATATACTATTCATGTCAAAGGACCAACGGCAGGGCGGATTAAAATGCTCTTGAGGACCGAAGCAGACTCGCGGGCCGTACTTTGCCCATCACTGGGCAAGGGAAGTCCTACCTTCTGTCGGGGTCAATCCATTTAATAAAAACCAAAAAAAAATTCTCGATTGTTACTTACCAATATTATTGACGTGTCAATAAAATTCGGGTTATCTGGGCTCAAAGTCCTTTTGGAATCTGCGACGTTGCGTAAAAGGTTCTCAAGTACTTTGTTCGGACGAGTTACCGCATCAGCACCGGCTGACTTATCACCCTTATCAAACTTTGTCAGTATTGAAGTGCTAATTCAATTTTTCTACTCTTTGCTTTTAGCAAACTCATCGTTTTTCATTTTTCGTCTTATAAGAAAAAAAAATGAAAAAAAAAGTTAAGTCGTTAATTAATTTTTGTAAGGCAAATAAGCTGATTAAAAGAAATTACAGTAAAAGTTGGTTAGTTCGGATAGAATCTCAAACCTTTTGCATTAATTACTTTACGAATATGTAAGAAACAATATTAATATTTACAATAGAATGAAATCACGTCTCTGAGAGAATTAAATATAGAATAAATAAGAAATCTTGTGTGCACAACAAACACCTAAGGAGAATGAATCCTATCCTGCTAACATCATAAATGTGACAGTTTGTGATAATGTTTACTGATACTGATTTAAATGTTTTATGTTGCCATAGAGAAGGAAATGATAAATATTCTATCCTCCGCGATTTGGACCAAACGAGAGATTTTTTTTTTATGAATATTAGAACCAATAATATTTTCACTAATATTCACTCTAACCCCTCCAGCTAAGCTAAATTGCTTGTGTTAGGAGTGTGTTCACGTTGGTAGTGTAATGACCAGACTTCGAACCCAAGACCTTTCGATCGCAAGGCTGACTCCTTAACTAAGCTACCGACGCTTCTTTTAAAACTCCAATAATTCGAAATCGAAAAGTAAGAATGATCGCGAATGATCATTCTAGCTCCTCTACGTCAAATAATAATAAAACATAACATAACATAACATAACATAAACTCACGCCTTTATCCCCGAAGGGGCAGGCAGAGGTGCTAGCACCCACATTTCGCCAGTTATGTTTAGGTCCCAATGTAATAGGTGGCGAGCCTATTGCCATTAACCGGGCACTTACAAACCTGCGATAAATACACACATAACTTCGAAAAGCATCGAAAAGTCATTGGTGTGTGCCATGGTAAAACTTGGTTAGTTTACACTAATATATTAAACAAAAATGCTCTTGTTCTAGCTCTAGCTCTATTTTCTTTTCGTATTAATGCACCTTTACATACATTATAGTCTGGAATAAATTATAGATTAGGTACTCGTATCGCAGGAATGGCCTCAATCCGTATTCCACGCAAGCGGTGCTGCAGTCGAAAACTAGTACATGTTAGAATCTTAAAAAGTACCTTTATTTAATTTATGTAGCTCGGTAATAAACTAAGAATGCAATTATAATAAAATCTTATGATGATAACGTGAACCTCGCTCAATTAAGTATCTTGAACATTTTTCCTTCGTGCTAAGATAACGAGGCAAATTTTATGCCAGCGAAGGGTCCAGACACCGTAAATTTTTAAAATTTTCTTATTAAATGTACATTTTGCTAATTAGCTATTTAGAGTCTACGCAATTTATTCTTCACATTTATTTACTTTAGTGTGTGACTATTGTAGATCCCGGCGAATTAAAATATAAAGACTCCAGACTCCACAGATGGAGAATCCTGTAGGAGGAGGCGAAGAAAAAGGACTGTTATACCTACACCCAGTGTTGCATACGTCCATAGGCAATGGTAATCGCTTTCCATCAGGTGGGCCATGTGCTTGTCTGCCACCTAAGTAGTATAAAAAAAAAACAATAGTGAATATGGAACCTGAAACAGTAGGAAGTTTTATATATAGGTATGGTATGGTATCTATATGATATAATAAGTGGACTTGCCTGGAACACCAGGAAGTCCTTAAATAGACTTCAACTGAAGCAACGAAAACAGAGTTAGGGAGGGTTTCTCAGATGGGATGGACACACGGTTTTTACGCG
The DNA here is from genome assembly GCA_963662185.1 of Eilema griseolum. Lineage (NCBI taxonomy): Eukaryota > Metazoa > Arthropoda > Insecta > Lepidoptera > Erebidae > Eilema > Eilema griseolum. Next base: position 19,792,579 of record OY759240.1, on the reverse strand, counting down.
GAGCTATGTCCAAACTATGACCCACCTGCTAATGTGCTACTTGCCAACAAACGTGTACACCGGAGGAATTCGTGAGTGCCTCTGAGGACGCCTTCAGAGTGGTTGCACATTAGGCAAACAAAATATGACATTACATGCCATGCCGTCGACTTTAAACTTGGAAAAACTCGCGCTCGTGGAGGACCGTGGCATAGCGGTAGAGCATTCGACTGCTATACAGGGGGCGCGGGTTCGATTCCCGCTCAGTGCAAATATTTATATGCATGAAATATGTATATGCATTAGTCTGGGTGTTTCTATGTATAATATGTATGTATTTACAAAAAAGTATCTAAGTATGTTTATCCGCATCCTAGATCTCATAACACAAGTTAGTTAAGCTATGCTTACCATGGGTCTAGATAGCGCAGTGTGGAATGTCGTGGAATATTTATGGATTTATTTATTCTTTTTTTTTCTTCTATATTGGCCAAGTTCAAAGTTCAAAAATTCACAAATAAGTTTAGTTAAAATTTGATGTAAAGATCCCTTTTAACATGAATTGCGACTAAAATAGTAACTATTAAGCTTAAAACTCATAAAAGTTATTTATTTAATCTTTGAGTCGAGGGATTTCACCGCCTTTACAGACCTTGTAAAGTCTGTTAATGTTATTTTTGAACAAACCCTCAAAATAAAACCCCAATAACATCCCTACCCATAACGAAATATATAACCTATATCTTTATAAATTATTCGCCAGTGAAATCCCCGTGCCTCAGGGTTGTTCACATCTGTAAATAATTCATACATGGCGATAAGTCCTCTGATGTTATGTGAAAGGGTCATCCTTTCATGGAAGCCTGTCTGGAGTGTCCCCTTGTTATTATTTAATGCGCCTACAGTAACGTAGGTTTGTATTAATCCAGTCACGAACTGTGCGCTCCAGTATCGAAGTAACAGTCTCACTACATAATAGTTTAGGTATTTTTCAAGTAAATAATAGTGTCTAGGTGTATTAGGCGACATACGAATCCATACTTAATATTATAAATGAGAAAGTAACCGTATGTGTCTGTCTGTATGGTACGCTTTAACGCCTAAACAGCTGAAACGATTTTGATGAAATTTGGTTTAGGGGTTGATTAGACTTTGAGAAAGGATATAGGCTATGTTTTGTCGCGATAACCGACATCAACACAGGTAGAGCCGCAGGCAACAACCAGTAAGTAATCTGAGAAAATGAGATCATTTATTATGTATACGTTTTACTCGTAACTTCTCAACCGATCATCATAAAATGTTGCATACACATTGTCAGGAGTACAGAACACCGGGGTTATATGGCAAGAAAAGGTAGGTATACAGTGTAGCCTATACGGTGATAGAATGTTGTGAAGAACATTCTATCACCGTCCTCCTAGTGATATTCCGGTTGCTTAATCTTGGAATCCGAAGTCTGCTTATTATTTTTGATTATTGTATTGACTTTTGTTGACAATTGTTGTTGTTTTGTTGACAGGTTCGGCCCACGTGGAGTACTGATGTCAACTTTTTGCCGAAACGCCTGCATACAAGCTTAACCTCTTCGATTCAGTGCAAAGAAGGGCGTTGAGGTTCATCAACAATTCCATGCTCGCAGGCAATGTGGAACCTCTCAGGTTAGGCCTTAGGAGGAACTTTGCGTCGCTGAGGGTGGTCTACCACCTATAGTGCCTTGTGGTAAGATAAATTGTTTGACATAATGCCCCAACTGCTTTATTCTATCATGGCGCCTCTCGCCATAGGCAAGGAATTCATCCTCATACCAAAGATAATATAATATCTCACACATTCTGCGGACCGGACCAGTGCGGTATGGAAGGAAAATTCATGTCGCCCACCCTCACACTGTGGAAGGAACTCCCTACGGCCGTTTTTCCAAGCGATTACATTATTGGGTTCTTCAAGAAGGGCACTAAAAGATTACTTCAGGGTCGACAGCGCAAGTGGTACGCCCCTAATGTTGCACACGTCCATAGGCCACGGTAAACACTTCCCATTAGGTGGGCCGTGTGCATGTATGCCACTTTAGTGGTGTATAAAAAAAGATTTTTTAAGAACGAGTGAGTCTGACTTCCCAAACCCGGAATGGAAAGCATTTTACTATTGTTTAATAGATACACCGATTAGCAGGTAAGGTCGACTTGGGCCTAAAGGTGTTGATAGGACCTTGCCCTCCCCCCTCCCCCTTCTGTAGCGATAAAGCCCTTTATATTAAATAAGATTGTACCAACTAAAATAAAAGTAGGTTCCACCAAGTACCATCAATCAACAGTAATAACATAACATAACATAAACTCACGCCTATAGGCAGAGGTGCTAGCACCCCCATTTCGCCAGTTTATGTTTAGGTCCCAATGTAATAGGTGGGCGAACCTATTGCCATTAACCGGGTACTTATAAATCTGCGATAAATACACACATAACTTCGAAAAGTATCAAAAAGTCATTGGTGTGTGCCATGGTAAAATCTAGGATAGAACCCGACACCTCGTCTCAGCAGTCCATTACCCATATCACTAGGCAACCGCGGTTTTTTTTTTAACAGAAATAACAGGTATAAAAGTCGACAACGAATTGAATCGATTAGGAATACCTCAAGTCTAAAAATACTTCAGTCTAGATATTGTTTTGTACGTATAGGTGACCCCGAACGAGGTACTGCATCATCTTGCTATTGCCATTCTGTGGTAAAACCGGAGGCTCTTTCGTAAAGAATTACGATGCAGACGATGGGGTTTAATATAGACCATATCTTCCCTTGAACACTTGCTACGTTTTTTCATACATACGAAATAAGATTGCTGATCCCTTGTAAAATTCTCATGTATTTTAAATCATTTCAAGCATACACGTGGTACTTGTATGATTGTTGAATATGACAATGCAGGAACGATTAAAAATATACATGTGGATGTAACTTTACCACATTTCAGATCAAATTTAATCATCATCCCTGAAAATATTTCATCGAAATGCGTATGTATATATACCTACCACCGGACGAATACGGAACAAGCTCCATTGCTTGAGCGCAGGCCTGGGGGTGACTGGTGGAACCGCCTGTCACCCTGGCAGAAGCAGGCCACGGCGGCGGCGCGCCTCCCCATTTCCGGATACGAGTTCGAGACTCTGTAGGCCCCACATTCCCGAGGAAAGGGCCAGATCGTGAGAGATGGCCCTGGGTCGGCCGGGGTGCGAGGGATATGCCTGTCAACCTCACCTTGGGCAACCAAAACGACCCACAGGCTCCGGTGGGGAGGTATCCGAGGGGATTTTGCGCACGTAAAAAAAAAGCTCCATAGCCATTCCCTAAAAGATCTTACACAGAAATATATTAGGAAGTTACAATAGTTTTATGTAGTGTTCACCTGTATGTTATGTGACAACGTTTTCACTGTAAATAAAACACATGGGAGATAAAGAATGCCTCCATTTTTTTAATAGAAAGAAGAAATAAATACGCTTCTTCACTTTTATTTTTACAATTGAAAATATCACAGTGTGGTGTTATTAACTATATAGCGTGCCATGTACTTGCAAAATGACACTTCAATAATAAAGTGGTAAAAATTATCTACTGGCAATACAGAATAATCTTGAATGCACGCCATAGTATACCCGAAAATTGATATCGGTAACAGAATGCGCAACTTAAGTTAATGCCAAATGATAACATAATAGAATTTATTTTACTCAGAACCCTTTGACTTGGAGCTAACAAAACATGATGTTTATGCTACCATGGTACGTAGGGATATGAAGAATAACGTCAGAATGTACGCCGCTCTCCTGCTTCTAACGTCGGGTTTCCACGGTGTCAGGTTTCATGGACGCGGACAGACGTATTTACTATGACAGACATGTCTGCAATATCAAGAACGATGTGGGAAATTGCGCAAGCGTCTGTTAAATAGGTGATTGTGGAATGCTACCTTTAAACATAACATAACATAAATTCATGCCTATATCCGCGAAGGGATAGGCAGAGGTGCTAGCATCTACATTTCGGCAGTTTATGTTTAGGTCCCAATATGGCGAGCATATTGTCATTAATCGGTCACTTTAACCTTTGAACACGCATGTAATATTTTAATATTTGGGTCTACCTCGTTCACTGAGGTTCGACGAAAGCGGTACGGCCTGTCATTTGTTTCATTTAAAAATACGAGATATTTGACCCAAATTGTGACATCTGTTAGCAGGGTCTTCAAAAGACCATGAGGAAACTGTCAACCGTGTTTATTTTTCTTTCTTGTGATACCGGTGCTATAATAACCACATTCTAGTCCACCCTTTTTTCGGGTACCGTAATTTGTTATTAAAACCTTCGTTGTCTGTCTGACACAAGACTATCATTCATCATCATCATCTTCGCAGTTTCGATCCAGTCCAGATACTCACCTAGGCGCCTTCCTCTCAGGTTTAGGAGATCAGACGGCAGTCGGTTTCGTAAAAGTCAACAAACTAATCAAAATAACAAATGGACCCCGGACTCCAAAGAGTACTGTGACTGTGAGGATAGTGTTGGCTTAATAGTATTCTAGTTTCGGATTTAGAATAGATTTTATTACATTTTCTCTGTGCTGTAGTGACATCAATACTGTAATCCTAGACAAGTGAAACTGCAAGTAAAAGCTAAAAGTACATACATACATACAATCACGCCTTTATCCCCGGAGGGTTAGGCAGAGGTGAATTAACACCCTCATTTCACCAATCATTGAATTAGGTCCCACGTAATAGGGTGTGAGCCTTTGAGTACTTTTTTTTATCAAGTTTGATTTGATGCTGACTGTACGTGGTGCTACGTGCTGCACAGCACTGCTGCAGAGTACGGAATCATACCTTTAAACTATCTTTGTGCTGTTGCCATTTAGATGGTGGAACACTTAATGGTGTTTCATCTGAACGCCGTGCTTCGGTGGGCACGTTAAATAGTCGGTACCGGCTGTCAATAGTCGTTTTATTAGGCGACCTAAACGACTCTGCTAGAGGTTGACTATAAATCACTACTTAGACTGGGATGTACCTAACTGTCTGCCTTTTTGTAGTAAAAGGCTCTCACCATTTGCTCATTTCTGGCCATGTAGGGGCTAAATAGTCTGGTAAAGGCCTCTCCCAATGTTGGGAGGCTTATGGCCAGCAGTGGACTGCGATGGGCTTATTATTTTAATAGGCCAAGTCAAAATTTCTCTTGCTTCTCTTGTTGCTTGAAAAATTCAGGTAACGTAATAATTAATCGATTTATTCTCAACCACAATGCTCAAGGTGACCGAACATGTTCAAAATATGTTAAACTTACACACGCATAGTGCACGTAAATAGAGGGTAATGGCAGATGTCAAGGAACAGTACCGTCGTCAAGAGAGCTTTGGCGTCGCTTGATCCGAGTTGATAAAAAGATCCTTGTAAACGTTTTATCGTAAATCCGACCACTTCTGCTCCTTTGTGCACGCTCTCTTACACCTTGTAGTTGAATAAACGAAATGTTTTCTTTTTCTAACATGAAATTCAGAAAATACATATCAGGTATAAACTTAATTGAGTCTCGATAAACCATGATGCCTAACGAATTTTAGGAAACTCACTGATAACTTAAAACATATTGTACAGTCCATTGAAAAGTTAATTTGGGTTGTAGTTGCATTTGTCAGAAGATGCAATTGTATTTTTTCCACATCAAGGGGGAGAGAGGTGTTCTGTGATTTAGCAGTTTAAAGTTAAATCACAGAACAGATAATAGTACTAGCGTAGTTAAATTCAAGTTTTGATCTAAGATTGCAATCTCTTGTAACAATGCCGCCATCTTGGAACTTGATTCAAATGGTTTATCTGACAATTTAGTTCATGAGATAAACATAAAACATCCAGGTCTCACAAAAGAATTAGTTCACATTTTTCATATGAATATGTATACATATTTATGTACTCCTATTTATTTATATTATGTATATTATTAGTACCTACCTACATCATAATTTACCTACTTTATCATACTATATATCTATATATAATACTTGAATTCTTGTTCCAGTATACGGTAAATTCTCTCTATAATTTTACACACCGTGGTACCTTTGAGTACATTTCGATTTAAGTGGTACTCAATTAAGCTACGATTATTTTCGACAATCACTCGACATACATACATACATACATGCACACACGCACACTCGAGAGTATCTCTATTTGTGTTATGAAAATAAACGACTGCATGAATCAATCTTGCTACTCTACTTGATATTTTTGTGTTTGATTGCGTCCCTATACACATATATTCAGATGAGTTGTAACTAAGAATTTTGAATCATTATTTTGTCATTTTCATAGTTTGAACTAGATAATGTGTGTAATACAGCTATATTTTTTTACACAACTTAGGTGGTAGACAAGCACACGGCCCACCTGGCCTTGGATTCTACTAAAGTAATACCACTATCATAGCGCAGACACTGCAAAATGGCATTAAATTTTAGAATTTATTTCTATGCGGTTAAAGATCAAAATTAAATAAAAAGAGTTTTTCTATACCACTTAGGTGGCAGACAAGTGCACGGCCCACCTGATGGAAAGTGGTTACCGTGGCCTATGGACGTGTGTAACACCAGAGAAGCCACACTCGCGCTGCCGACCCTGTAAACACAGAGTTTCTGTGCCGTCAGTGTAAAGGACAAAGCAGGACAAGCCTTTAGTCATCCCACTGACAGCACAAATTCTCCAGTGAGCTCTGGCTACCCTACTCACCGCTGGGAACACAACACGAAGTTATTATAACCGCGGTATTCTGTGGGCGGATGTACTTCCCCAGTCGGACTGCTCAATTGGGCAGAAATACCGACGTGTCCTACCTTCTACACTTTTCATTACACTTTATCATTCACTCAGCAAAAAGCCTGTTAATTTTGGACTTTAACGATATTGATTAAGGTCTAAACTTTTTTACTTTAGCAGATTCGAAGCCCTGATGGAAAGTGGTTACCGCGACCTTTGAACGTGTGCAACACCAGAGGAGTCACACCCGTCCTACCGACCCTGTAAGAACCGAGAGTTTATGTGCCGTCAGTGCAGAAGACACAATTAGATCAAGCCTTTGGTCTTCCAACTGACAGCATAACAACTCTCCAATGAACATAACATAAACTTACGCCTATACCCCTGAAGGAGTAGGCAGAGGTGCTAGCACCCACAATTCGCCAGTTTATGTTTAATAGGTGGCGAGCCTATTGCTATTAACCGGGCACTTATAAACCTGCGATAAATACACACATAACCTCGAAAAGCATCAAAAAGTCATTGCTGTGTGCCATGGTAAAACCTGGGATCGAACTCGAGACTTCGTCTCAGCAGTCCATTACCCATATCACTAGGCTACCTCTCTCCAATGAACTCTGATATTAATTCCGTCGCAATGTATGATTACGACCTGGTAGTAAAATTATCTGGTTGCTATTTAACCAAGCTATAAATATAAATAAAATAATAAATAAAAAAGCCTTTTATTTCATGCCTTAGGTACATTACATTAAACGTTATAAACTAAATAAAGAAAAAAGTTTGAAAAAATTAATGACATTAATCAAAAATAAAAAAATAAAAAATGCACGAACCCCTCATGTTGTGAGGGTGAAGGCCTCCTCCAGAGAACACCAATGGTCTCGATCTTTGGCTTCAGTTAGCCAGTCTTTGCCTGCTATTTGTGTGATGTCGTCCGCCCACCTGGTTATAGGTCTTCCTCTTTTACGGGTACCCTTTGGGCCTGGCCATGACGTAGTGCGGATTGTCCAGCGATCGTCGCTCATTCTCGCTATGTGTCCTGCCCATCTCCATTTTAATTTTAGAGCGTAGGTGAGAGCATCAGTTAAATATAGCGCACTTTAATGTAACCTAGAATAAGAACTGTACACAAACTTATGATCCACAAATAAATAAATTAAATTGAATTGAAAGCTCTAAAAATAATGTAGAATTTTCCTCAATCAATAGCCGATTGCAGTCCACAGCTGAACATTCATCTCTCCTAATGTACCTACGCCATGACACCCCGGTCCTCCGTCTCCCGTCTATTTTTGCTCTTCGTTGTCCCAGCTGTTGCCCCATTTTATTTGGGGTCAGCATTCAGTTGTACTGCTGCGCTTCTTATTTCCGGCAGACGGTCAGAGTAGAATTTGGACCACCCCATCTTTTCCCATGCGGTGTCGTACAGGGCGACTAAAGGATAGGGCTGTTTAACATCAGACAGATATATACAGCCCAGACGCAGCATGGCATGGCGCGATTCAACTATAGTACCCGGAAAACGGCAATAAGCTCACCTCCTATTACGTGGGACCGAATACAATGATGGTGAAATGTGGGTGTTAATTCACCTCTACCTAACCTTCCGGGGATAAAGGCGTAATTATGTATATGTATATTTATCACTCTCTATGTCATTTCATCATCATCTCGCCCAACACGTGTTTATCTTTATTTTTCGTATTTAAAAATATTGCAGTATACTACGGACAGCCTTTTTGGCGTAGCGGTAGTGAACGCGGCTGGAACGTAGAATGCGCGGGTTCGATTATGATTTTTTTTCCAGCAATACAATATAATTTTTTTTTATTTCGATTGTTAAATGTTTAATGTATAACGCTTTTATTTTTTAGTTAATTATTTGTGATATTTTGTTTTGCATGGAATAAATAAGCTTTATTATTATTATTATTGTTGTATGGGTATTTGCATTGGTCTGGTCGGGTTTCGGAGAGCACGTTATGCCGTCGGTCCCGGTTGCTATACAAACACCTATGGCAATCATTACTGGTAGCTGGAGCCCTAAAAAGTTCCACAACTGGTCTAGCTGCAATGCTTCGGAATTGCCTTTAGGTTGTGGAGGTCAGATAGCAGTCGCTTCACGGAAAATATCTAATTCAGCCAAATACACAGTTAGACTGGTAAAGCGGACCCTAGACTCCGAGGTGAAATCTTCGGATGCGACTGGGATTAACGCTAAGATGAAGAGGAATATATTTTTATTTTTACGTGCACAAAATCCCCCCCCCCCCCCCCCCCCCCCGGAGCCGGTGGAAGAGATTAAGTCGGACTCGAACCGACTAAAATGCACGCCACCTGTGGGTCGCTTTGGTTGCCGAAGGTGAGGTTGACAGGCATATCCCTTGCACCCCGGCCACCCAGGGCTATCTCTCACGATGTGGCCCTCTCCTCGGGTGTGGGGACTATAGAGTCCCCAACTCGTCCCCGGAAACGGGGAGGCGTGCGGGGCGCGCCGCCGCCTTGGATTGAGAGAAATATACTAACAGCTCAACAATGAAACCTTATTTCTGTTTTCCTCTTGACGGTAATAACATTTCCTACTAGCGCAACCTCATTCGTCTCAATTACTTGTACGCATAGTTACTCACTCACAATTACGTGGGTACGTTTAATAATCCTCGTCGTGTGTTCATTATTATCTTTCCTTATGTAATCGTCAAAGAATACTGCACATAATTGTTGCGACATCACGAATTTAATTGCTTACATGTGTGTTAATAATTCATGTGCATAGGCACGACACAGAGGAGCGCAAGCCAAGCTACCCGCGTACTGAGGCAACTCGGGCGTCGGAGGTCGATGAATGACCTCCGCCCCCCATAAGTGCAGGCCTGGCGGTGACGGGTGGAGCCGCCGGCCCAGGCAGAAACAGGCCGCGGCGCGCATCCTCGTTTCCGGCGACGAGTTGGGGACTCTGTGGTCCCCGCACCTGAGGACGGTCTGATCGAGAGAGATGGCCCTGAGGCAGTCAGGGTGCGAGGAGTATGCAAGTCAACCTTCACCTTTGGCAACCAAAAATGACCCAGTGCGTTTTAGTAGGTTCGAGTCCTAGATAGCCTCTCCCACGGGCGCCGGTGGAGGGGTATCCGAGGGGATTATACGAGAGACTAATGTGTACTTTTGTGTACTTTTTCTAGGTCTACATGTCCTCATGAGATAAAATATACGGATACATTCACAGCCTCTGAGGCGTGGCAGTAGTTGATTTGACTGCTGTGCAGAAGGTGTGGGTTTAAATTTCACTCAGTGAAAATATTCGTATGCATGAATAGGTATATCTATTTGAAATGCAAATTCCGTACCTCGGAGAGTACGTTAAGCCGTCGTCCCAGTTGTCATACGAACATCTATGCCTGTCATTACTTACATGCCGACCGGGGGTTCCTCGCCGTTGGAGGCGTGGTGCAGGTCCGGCTCCTGCAGGCTCGACCGACCAGGTGTTTTAGGTGCCTGTCGGTTGGCCACGTGGGGGTCCAGTGCACGGCGGCGGTGACGGTCGGTGACCGCTGCTTCCGCTGTGGCCAACCCGGCCATACGGCCGGTGGATGCGAAGCTCCGCTGTACTGTTTTAGGTGTGCAGGGGGGGTCAAACCGGCCGACCATAGGGTTGGCAGCAAGACCTGCGCCGGGGGGAGCCAAAGCCGCAAGGCGGGAGCTCCACCCAAAGTTCGCGGCGGGATGCGGAGATGGTTCCATAATGGATCCCCAGCTCCGTATCCTGCAGGTCAACGTGGGCCATGGTGCCGATGCTTAGGGTCTTCTGCTTCAGAGCATGGCACAGTGGTCCGTACACGTCGCCGCTGTCGCCGATCCGTACACTCACCGGCCCCTTGGGCCTGCCTGGGTGGTCGACCTGGACGGGTCGGCGGCACTGGTGTACAACGCCGCTATGGGTGCCCCCCCCCCCTGTTGTCGTCGCAAGGGAGCATGGCATCGTAGCGGCGCGTGTGGGGGAGATTGCGGTCGTGGCCGTCTATCTCACGCCGAGCCTACACCGACGCATAGGGGAGTACCGGCGGTCGCTGGAGCGACTGACCGACGTCGTTGACGCCTGCCACCCCCATCCGGTTCTTGTGCTCGGGGACTTCAACGCCTGGTCAGTGACCTGGGGATCCCGGCACACGAACCCACGAGGTAGGGCTCTGGAGAACTGGGCCGCTAATCACGGTCTAGTTCTCCAAAATCGCGGGGCCGAAGCCACGTTCGTGGCCGCGGAGCGCAGTTCGATTATCGACCTATCGTTCGCAGGCGCTTCGCTGTCGCACCGTGTGCGAGACTGGCGTGTTGTTGTGGGGGTGGAGACACTGGCGGATCACCGATACGTTCGGTTTGATGTCTCCCCCCCCCCCCCCCCGCGGGTGATGCGCCGGTCATCCGGCCCCACCCGAGCCACCCTGGGTGCTTGGGAGACTGAATCGGGAGGTCCTCCTGGAGGCCGCCATCGTACAGGCCTGGGCCATTGCGCCGGACAGGCCTGTCGATATCGACGATGAGGCGGTGTGGTTCCGGGAGGCCATGACTCGTGTCTGCGATGCGGGTATGCCTAGGGCACCACCCTATAGTCCGAGGCGTCGGGTCTTCTGGTGGTCTGCGGAGATCGCGAGGCTACGGCAAGCCTGCATGATCGCGCACCGCCGGTGGACCAGACTCCGTAGGAGGCGTAGCCGAACCGCAGATACGGAGCCCCGAGTGACGGAGCTTCATGTGAGATACAGGGAGGCCAGAGATGCCCTCCGAGCGGAGATTAAGCGGGCGAAAGCCGCGGCTTATAAGGAGCTCATGGAGACACTGGAGCGGGACCCATGGGGGCGGCCTTACTTTATGGTAAGAGGAAAGCTGCGCCCCCGGGCCCCGCCATTGACCCGGGTTCTCCAGCCAGCTCTGCTCGGTGGAGTGGTCGAGTCCCTGTTCCCGGCGCGAGCGGAACACGTCCCGCCGCAGATGACTCCGCCACCTCGATCGCCTGTGGCGCCCAGTGTGGTAGTTGACGACGAAGTCGTGCGTGGGTCCTAGCTCTGGGAGAAGACGGTCTCGAACCCCGACTGAGAGGGTTCCTCAGCGCATGCTTGGAGCGGGGCCAGTTTCCGAAGATGTGGAAGACGGGGAAACTGGTCCTCATCCGAAAGGAGGGTCGCCCGGCGGACGAACCGTCCGGCTACCGGCCCATTGTGTTGCTCGACGAGGTGGGCAAGCTCTTTGAAAGAGTTATTGCGAAGCGCCTCGTCGAGCACCTCTCTGGTAGGGGGCCGGACCTGGCGGATGCCCAATATGGCTTCCGCCGGTGGCGGTCCACCGTGGATGCCATCATGCGCGTGAGGACTTTGGCGGAGGAGGCAGTTGCCCGGGGTAAGGTGACGTTGGCGGTGTCCTTGGACATCTCCAATGCGTTCAACACCTTGCCCTGGAGTTGCATCAGGGAGGCACTCGTGTACCACGGTGTGCCTCTCTACCTCCGCCGCATAGTCGGGGCGTACCTGACGGAGAGAGCCGTCATCTACCCAAGTGCGACCGGCGTCGGTCGGCGTGAGATGTCGTGCGGTGTTCCACAGGAATCGGTTCTTGGGCCGCTACTGTGGAATATTGGATACGACTGGGTGCTTCGCGGTGAGCTTGCGGACGGCGCCGCCGTCACGTGCTATGCGGACGACACTCTAGTGACGGCGAGTGGGGCTACATACCGCGAAGCGATCCTGAGGGCCACGACCGCGGTTGCGCAAGTCGTGGAACGGATCCGGTGGCTGGGCCTTGAGGTGGCTTTGCATAAATCCGAGGCCATGTTCTTTCATGGACCTCGGCGCACGCCACCACATTGGTTCCAGTCTCACAGTGGGAGGCACTCTCATCGGCATCAAGCCCCAGATGAAATATCTGCTCGACGGCCGGTGGGACTTCGGGAAGCACTTCCGAAGTCTGGGCCCCAAATTGGTGGGCACAGCCAACGCTCTGGCGCGGTTACTGCCCAACCTGAGGGGCCCGGAGGACTCCTGCAGGAGACTCTACGCGGATGTCGTGCGGTCCATGGCCCTGTACGGGTGTCCCGTGTGGGCGGACACCCTGAGTGATCGGCACATGCTCCTGCTGCAGCGTCCGCAGCGGAAGTTGGCGTGCCGCATCATAAGGGGGTACTGCACGATATCATTCAACGCGGCGAGTCTCCTCGCCGGATCGCCACCATGGATCCTGGAAGCGAGATGCCTTTCGGCGCTATACCGGTTCCGAAAGGCGGCGCGGGAGCGGGGTCACGATCCCGAGCCCGAAGAAATTCGGGCCGTGAGATCCCGGCTCCACAGGGAAATGGTGGCGGAATGGGAGATACGACTTGGGCGACCAGGCGCAGGGCACGCCGTAGTAACGGCGGTAAGACCCATCATGGGGGAGTGGCTAGAGAGGCCACACGGCAGCCGGCCGGGGTGCGAGGGATATGCCTGTCAACCTCACCTTCGGCAACCAAAACGACCCACAGGCGGCGTGCGTTTTAGTCGGTTCGAGTCCGACATAACCTCCTCCACCGGCTCCGGTGGGGAGGTATCCGTGGGGATTTTGCGCACGTAAAAAAAAAACAAAGGTAGCTGGAGCACCAAAAAGTTCAACAATTGGTCTAATTGCAATACTTCGATATCGCTGAAGCCGCAGTCGCTTCACGGAAAACATCGAAGTCCAGTGTAGTTAATCTGAAAAAAGCGGATCCCGTACTCCGAAGTAAAAGTTTGGGATGCTACCAGATTAACGCAAGGATATTGATGAGATTTTTCATTTTATTAAGAAGTCATTACAGCAATCCGACTCTCGACTTAGAGTAAGAAAATAACGCTCGGTTCCTTTCAATCAAAAACTGTCAATCAAAAAATTTACATATTTATTTTTATATAATTACTAGCACCGCGCCGCGGTTTCACCCGCGTAAATCCTGATACCCTATGGTATCAGGATTAATTCCTATGAATATCGGGATAAAAAGTAGCCTATGTTACTCACGAAGAATGTAGCTTTTGTAATGATAATATAATTATTAAAATCGGTCCAGTACTTTTTGAGTTTATTCGTTACATACAAATCTTTCCATTTTATAATATTAGTATAGATATAACGCTTCAAGTCTTTTCGCGATTAAATCATGGAATTTACTATTTTTACAATCAAGTCGTGACCACGGATGATGCAAAGCATCCGAATCGTCAGCAAAAAATAGTAAGCTCCATGATTTAATCGCGAAAAGTCCCGAACCGTTATATAATTATAAATTTACATCGCGATAGTTTAAAAATAACATTATTATTATATGTTATTACTAACACTTGTGATGTCACTACATTGCAATCAATATGATGAATGGACAGTAATAAAGAATCAGAAAATGCGTTTCATACACTTACTTACTATAACATATGGGTTTGTGCTTTTTAAATTTGTAAGCATGGGTGTTACATAAATCCTTATACTAGTAGGTAACTAAGTACTTAACTTAAATTGATCTTATACCTTGCCCCCCCCCCCCTCCCCCTACTGTTGACTGATTGTTTTGATATTTGGCACCCTCCTTTAGTTTGGACAATAATACAATTTTAATCAATGAGGATAAGAACAATTTTGAATCACTTCAGGTGGGATTCGAACTTTCCCTTACAGGGTGAAGATCGTGGGTTCGAATCTCGTCTGAATAGTACATATACTTATCTATGGCCTAAATTGATTAAATAAAAATCCTTTCTTAATCGATTTGTATAGTTACCATACTAAATGCTTTAAAATTTCATTCACTACAATATAAATCAATAACACAGTATGATATGATCTTACTTTCAATATTTTGAGATTCAGTAGTCAAAACAAGATCGTACTGATGCTGATTGTATGTATTTTTAAATCTATACGATTAAATCATATAGTCAGTTTGTAATGTTTATTTTAAGTAACTGCTTAGGGCGACATAATAATATACTTATTGTATAAAGTCCTTAAATAAAGAAAAAAAAAAAAGTAACTGCTTTTTATTCTAAATAACAGTACCTATTAAAAATATCTACTTTGTTTAAACTTTGTCTATGTTTGCTTCGATTAATTTTTGAAATGTCTAGGCAGATTCTGATAGGATTTGCCCCTGGCACATAGGTGATATTGTCAGGCGTAACGTTGACCACATTTTATCTTAGGAACAAGATACTAAAAACATAACCCTTCTTGGCAGTTGGGTAAAAAGTAACAGGTATAAAATTAAGATCTTAGTGAAGCTGACGAACTCGCGGATTTAACTAGTACATACATACAAACATATAATCACGCCTTTATCACCGGAGGGTTAGGCAGAGGTGAATTAACACCCACATTTCACCAATCATTGATTCAATCCGTCCGACTATTGCCCTATTCCGGGCACTATTGTTGACTCGAGCCATGCATCTGAGGTTGAGTCTGGGCTGTATATATCTGTCTGATATTAAACAGCCCTATCCCTAAGTCGCCTTGTTCGACACCGCACGGGAAGAGATGGGGTGGCCCAAATTCTACTCTGCCGGGAACCACGCGGCTAAATGTAACTCGTACAATTATATAAATTGTATTTCTGACATCCATGTCAGTTACACCAATCAGTGGCTTAGCATATTGTTAACGAACTATCAAAGTAACTATTAACTTTCTAAACGTTTTTAGATCGCGATATGAAAATGCTAATCACAAAGAACGTCAGTCAAAAATGACAGATCCATTGTGATCAGACGCTGACCACTGAGTTATGACCCTTTGTAATGTGTTTAACAATAGCTAAACTAATAATAGAGTATTATCTCGAGATATCATATGTGTCTAGATAATTTAGGGTCGCTACCCGTACGATAAGTAGGTACAGTCATTCTCAAAATGATTCTAATACTAAGGTACTAAGAAGGCTTATCCCCTATTACGTGAGACCGAATACAATTTTGGTGAAATGTGGGTGTTAATTCACCTCTTCCTAACCGTCCAGGGATAAAAGTGTGATTGTATGTATGTATGTATTAAGAGCAAATCAAACTGTTTTATTGTTTTAATTTGTACCGTTCGAACTAAAGGTGTGTACTAAATATCAGAACATTTAGAAAGGGGGGAAATCAAGGCTTTAAGATCATTTTCGGTACTTAGTTCGTCAAGGTCGATCTGATGCTGACTGTACCTACTAAATGTATGATAAAACTTGTGGAGAGTTTTTTTTTATATAGAACACGTCAATTAGACTTCACCTTGCCTGATGGTAAGCTGAAGGCAAAGTCTCAGAAAAGAGGGTCACCATTACTTACACATACCATGTGACAATGGTGACACTCAGCTTGACGGCCTCATCATATGCTTTTTTACGCCCCGCTTAAAGGACCCGGGACTATAGGAAGAAGGAAACACGTGAGCTGGTAAAGAATTCCAGGCCTTAATGGTGTGACAGAGGAAAGAGTCACCGAACCGCTTGGTTCTTGATCGGATGTTCTGCACCGTGTGCGGGTGACATCTAAGACCTGCACGTGTTGTCCTGTGTAGGAAAGGGGAGGGTGGGACTAATTGGAAGAGCTCATCAGAACACTCACAATGTTACTGACAGTAAAATACATCCATGTAGGCAACATCTCTACGCATCTGTAAAGGTTCTAGGGTGTTCGTGACCTCGGGATTCCCAATGCTGCGGACTAAACCAGTGTGAATATTTATGGTATGTCTGTTGAATAATAAATATTAATAAAATATTGATTTAGAATGCAAAAAATACAAAAACTAAAAAAAAAAATCGATGTTAGCCACTGTCAACAACACGGCCCATGTGATACAAAATAAAATGAAAGTACTACAAAATAAATGTAATTAATGTAGCTATAAATTATGTTTAAATTATACTCATTTGCATACATTTGGGTGTGTGAATGCGTGTACAGTGTGCAAAATTTGATAGTGTCAATAATACATTACATCTTTGAAAACTAACCAACTTCACCTGCTAGTTGTTGCACATCCTTAACAACAGATGTGATTTTAGGTGTGGTTTTAGTCGGTTCGAGTCGGACACCACTCCCGTTGAAATAGTCAATGAGGTCGTAAATAACACCAGTAGTCAATAACAATAGACGTAATTTGACTACTCGTAAATGACCTCTTACATAAATTACAAATTACACAAAAAAGACCAATTCAATTGACCTAATAGGTCATAATAATTATGGTAACGTCCTATATTTGTATGCTATAAATTGATTACAGTACGTTAAATATTGTATGTAGATTACATTATAATCTAGAAGTCTTAACTTGGCTTGTACTGGTGTTACTGCCGTCTGATCACCCAGTTTGCCGAACGTTATATTAGGTATAATATAAACTGTATTATTTCAGGTCAATGTAATTAATAACTTTTAGTCCCACGTATACAGTTAAGGTTTTTGAATCAAACGAGGATTTTAGCCGGACTCACACTGTTTTTCCTACGAAGATATGCAAAACCAGTGGCTTATTTTTTTTACGTGTGCAAAATCCCCACGAATACCTCCCCACCGGAGCCGGTGAGAGGTGAAGAGGTTATGTCGGACTCGAACCGACTAAAACGCACGCCGCCTGTGAGTCGTTTTGGTTGCCGAAGGTGAGATTGACAGGCATATCCCTCGCAACCCAGGGCCATCTCTCACGATCTGGCCCTCTCCTCGGGAGCGCAAAACCAGGGGCTGAGTACAATAAGTATTTGTTCCAACCTGCTTCAGTATTCCCTATTTAAAGCGTCTTCTCACGTTTGCTGAAATAGTGGTAATTCGAAGGTATGTGTTGTCTGATAATTGTCTGTCGAAGCAATGACTTGTCGATCTATGTGTTTTCGAAGTTCGCTACATGTCTTCCACCCGGGCGAAGCCGTAGGCAAACGTTAATCAATGCACCCAAGAAGAAGTGTTGTATATAAACTTGTAACCTTTATTTACAACTTTAGCTTATTCTTTATTTAATAAATTTTAATTATACTCCATTCAGTTAGGTATTTAAGTTTAAACAAATAAACTGGCCAACTAACTGACTAACTAGTAGTTTAATTTCAGTTATTAATCTTTAAAATGAGTTT
This sequence comes from Eilema griseolum, assembly GCA_963662185.1. Taxonomy (NCBI): domain Eukaryota; kingdom Metazoa; phylum Arthropoda; class Insecta; order Lepidoptera; family Erebidae; genus Eilema; species Eilema griseolum. Next base: position 19,774,680 of record OY759240.1, on the reverse strand, counting down.
CTAAACAGAAAAATGTTAAATAATTTAGTTTTTAAATGTAACATATTAAGAAGACACATCAAGATTGTTTACGTTCAGTTACGTATCAAACCGAATGGAGTATAAGTATGCCAAATCTCACACCTCTCCGTGCACGCATCCGAATTATCGCTTAGTTGTTATGTGCGATTTCTGTTACTAGTAGTAGGCATTGTTATTACTTACTGTTGACTATGGAACTAGTACGAATAGCCAATATTAGCTTTTAACTGTACCGTGTCTCAGTTTTATAGGTTAACAGAGGTGTGAATGAGAGCGGTTCGAGCCTCGAATTCGCATGCGAAAAGATTTAAACTCCACTTTGTACCCTATCGCCATTAAATTTTTATTTAAGTCAAGGCAGCCATTGAAATCGAAGGTCTAAATGCTTAAGGCGCGAATTATAAGAAAAGCCTAGAGGCATAACAAACGGTGTGGTGACGGAGAAAGAATATAAGTATTACCCCACCTCATCCAAAGGGTGTTGTAAATACGCTATCACTATAAAAGAAGGAAAACAAAATAAATAAAACCCAGTACTAACCCGTCAGACCAGCGTCGAAACAGTAGGCCAGAGCCTCTCATCATTGGAAGAGGCCTATGTGCAGTCGCGGACTGCGATAAGCTTATTGATTGATTGATAAGGCACAAGGCATAGGCATGATAAAAGCAAAATTGTACGTATTGATACAAATTACTTAACTACCTCTTGTCTTTTCTTCATTATGCACTCCAAACACAGAAAAGCCACGGCCATTGTTCTTACATGAGTTAAAGGTGACTGTTTCCGAAAAGATAATACGACGAAACGGTCGTAGTGGCTCCTTAGCGCAAAGTAGCCACTACACCTGCCTATTAACCTAGTTCGGCCAAGGCTGTACCTTGCGTGTGACAACCCGCAGGCGTGAACTAGCTTTATCGTATCAAGGCCATGTTGGTGCTGAAATAGCTAATATTTCTTTTACTATTACTCCCTTGTTGTATTTTATCTAACAAAGTAACTATAATTTGATGTTATAATTATACATACATACATACATGCATATAATCACGTCTTTATCCCCGGAGGGTTAGGCAGAGGTGAGTTTATGTATGTATGAAATGTGTGTGACATTTCATACATACATAAACTCACGATTATATCCCCGAAGGGGTAGTAGGCAGAGGTAGCACCCACTAGCTAGCACCCACATTTCGGCAGTTTATATTTTTATGTCCCAATGTAATAGGTGGCAAACCTATTGCCATTAAACGGGCACTTATAAACCTGCGATAAATACACACATAACTACGAAAAGCATCGAAAAGTCATTGGTGTATGCAATGGGATCGAACCCGAGACCTCGTCTCAGCAGTACCACTAGGCTACCGCGGTCTAACCCATATTACACCAATCATTGAATTCGGTACCACACAATAGGGGGTGTGCCAATTGCCATCTTCTGGGCAGTATTCATCCGAGGCTGAATCTGGGTTGTATATATCTGTCTGATGTTAAATAGCCCTATCTCTTAATCGCCTTGTACGACATTGCCTGGGATGAGACGGGGTGGTCCAAATTCCACTCTGCCGGGAAATGGTTTAGTACAATGCCAGTATCATCATTCTCTGAAACTTTTTCCGACTCCATAGGGATCGGTTTTCCAGTCTAACTGTGATGCGGTTGAATTTCAATATTTTCCGTAAAACGACTGCCACCTACAGGTCTAAAATGACTACTTTATTGGAATCGTATATAAAAACAATATTTCTTATTATAATCCATTACCAAGAATAGCCCGTCAATATAATAGTTTGGCAAAAATCTATAAATCACTTGACGTTATTGATTTCAACTATAACAGATATATCAAAATTGTAAAAGACATTCTTTATAGTGGGCTGGGTTTGGATGGTTGTGTCTCAGCTTGACGGCCTCATCATATGGGACTGTAGGAAGAAGGAAACACGTGAGCTGGTAATGAATTCCAGGTTTTGGTGGTGCGGCAAAGAAAATAGTCTCCGAACCGTTTGGTTCTTGCTCGTATATTCTGCACAATGTGAGGGTGTCATCTATTAGCCCTGCACGTGTTGTCCTGTGTAGGAATAGGAATAAACCTATGTCTTATCTTTCAAAAATATCTTGTTTAAGACTACTATGTACTAATCGACATGATGATGTTTTGATGTGACCCACTACATTAGACGGCAACCAAGCAACTAAAACATAAGAATGTGGGTATAAATGCATGTCTTGCAATCACCCTGGGCCCCGATTCTGCAATTTTATTTTATGTCAAAGCCAGACACTGCAAAAAAAGGATATTTTCATTTTAGACTTTACCCTCATGTTCTTAAAGTCTAAAATAAAACAGCATCTTGTAGAGTGAATAAAAAATGTACTGTACATTTTTTCATTTAATTTTAGACTTTAAGGCTAAATAAATAAAGTCTAAAACTTGTAATGGCTTATTTGCAGTGTCAGTGGTATGACAATGTTTCTGTTATTTTTTTAATTTATTATTTATTCATTCATACAATTATTTAATTTATATTCTGCTGATAGGTTCGCCAAGTCTCACGTTCAACATGTAACTTTGTGAACCTATCATCACAGCTTCTTCCATTCTGTCTGCGAACACCTTCAATATGCCTACGCTACGCTAGAGCTCGCCCACAGCCTGTGCACCAACGAGGTTATGACAAACTTAGTAGAATCGGGGCCCTGGTTAAGTTGGCATCAAGAAAGCTCGGAGTGCTCAACAGGGCGAAGCAGTACTTCACTGCGGGGCAGCAACTCCTTCTTTATGAAGCACAGGTCCGGCCTCACATGGAGTACTGCTGTCACCTTTTTGCTGGAGCACCTGCATACCAGCTTGACCCCTTCGACTCGTTGCAAGGACGGGCATTGAGGCTGGTTGGCAATCCCATACTCACAGGTAGAGTGGAACCTCTTAGCCTTAGGAGGGATTTTGCCTCACTATGTGTGTTCTACCGCCTATACAATGGTTTGTGCTCAGATGAATTGTTTGACATGATGCCCGTAGCTACATTCTATCATCGCACCTCTCGCCATAGGCAGGGAATTCATCTCCACACATTGCGACCTGAGACGGTGCGCACTGTGCGGTATGAAAGAAACTTCATCCCACGCACACTCTCGCTGTGGAATGACCTCCCTGCTGCGGTTTTCCCAAGCGCCTACAATATGGGGTTCTTCAAGAGGGGCATCAGGTTTCTTCATGGTCGGCAGCGCGAGTGTGACACCCCTGGTGTTGCATACGTCCATAGGCCACGGTAACCGCTTCCCATCAGGTGGGCCGTATGCTTGTCTGCCAACTAAGTGGTATAAAAAAAAAAAGAAAGAAGCTCGATACAAAACGAGAAGAGCTCAAGCCCCGTCCACCTGCGGCCATACAGTACAATTACATCGGAGTGGTGCTGACATGTAGCGTATGTGGCCGTACACACGCTTCAAAGATAGGCTATGTAAGTCACCTGAGAGTACACCAATGAAGCTCTCATTAATCAGAAGCCAGTCGCTGTGGTCGAACTCGGTCGGGAGATATATGTGTATATATATATTCCCTTCGCCTATCTCTGTCGGGATATAGGTACTACGATACTTAGTTGTTCGCAAATATTTTCTCACAACGATATCTTTATCGATTTAACAACACAGGCATTGGAAATATGGTCGTTAGACGGCAATGAACGTTGTTACGTGCGAATTAGAGTTGTTTATTACGTGTCGAATCATGAGTGTGAAATCTTTCACTTTGTCGTATCTTTTTATCTGATATTCTGGCAATACTTTCTATCTAAATACTCTGTACTTATCTTTGGTACGCTTAGGTTAAATAGAATTGACGTCCACCCATAGTAATATTATAAATGCGAAAGTAAGTTCGATTGTCTGTCTATATGTTACGCTTTCACGCCTAAACCGCTGAACCGATTTTGATGATATTTGGTGTAAGTAGATTGGACCTTGAGAAAGGACATAGGCTATATTTTGTTGCGATAATTCTGTACTACATACGTACATACACCCACATTTCACCAATTATTGTTTACGGGGTTATAAAGGAGCCTATTGCCGTCTTCTGGGCACTATTGTTGACTCGAGCCTTGTATCTGTGCCTCAGTCTGAGCTGTATATATATGTATATCTGTTTAATGTTAAACAGCCCTATCCCTTAGTCGCCTTGTACGACACCGCATGGGAAGAGATGGAGTGGCTCAAATTCTACTCTACATTACCGATCGAATGGATAATGCGGATCCCGGCATCTGAGGTGACAGCTTTGGATGAGATCAGAATTAACGTTAGGATGATGATGATTATCTACAAGCACAGGCAATATTACCCGAGGAGAGGGCCAGATCGTGAGAGATGACCCTGGGTCGGCCGGGGTGCGAGGGATATGCCTGCCAACCTCACCTTCGGCAACCAAAGCGACCCACAGGCGACGTACGTTTTAGTCGGTTCGAGTCCGACATAACCTCCTCCACTGGCTCCGGTGGAGAGGTATCCGTGGGTACGTAAAAAAAAAAAAAGCACAGACAATATTTATAAAGTCGATCCCTAACAACCAAAAGTTTGGGTAAGTATTAAAATAAACAGCGTTACAAAATTAATAAACGAAACGAAATTGACAAAATTCGGTATTCTGGCTGCACGAACTTAATAAAAGTTAAATTAAATTACCAGAGATGAGAAAATGTTATTTGTTCCCATTGTCTTTCATTTGCAGATAGACATTTAGCGTTCTCATTTTATCTATTATGTTGTTGTGTGGGTTATGTGGAAATAATCCCAGGATTTTACATCAATCAAATCAAATCGTTTATAATTTTACGCTCCACGCAGAACAACGGGGTGTTATAAGTTTGACGTGTCTGTGTATGTGTGTGTGTTTGTCTGTAGCATCATGGATGTTGAACGGACGAACCGATGTGGATTTAGTTTTTTTGTTTGAAAGGTATATTAGTCGAGAGTGTTCTTAGCTATTTTAAAAAAAAACATATACCTATATAAGATGATGTCCAATAAGTAGTTTAACAGTAGGTACTTTTATTTGTATATAGCCGCGTGGTTCCTGTCAGAGTAGAATTTGGACCACCCTATCTCCTCCCATGCGGTGTCGTACAAGGCGACTAAGGGATAGGGCAGATTAAAATAAGACAGATATATACAGCCCAGACTCACCTCAGATGCATGTCTTTAGTGAACAGTGGTGCCCAGAAGACGGCAATAGAGACACACTGGACACACATTACGTGGGATCGAATTCAGTGATTGGTGAAATGTGGGTAATAATTCACCTCTGCCTAACTCTCCGGGGATGAAGGCGTGATTATATGAATGTTTGTACATGTATGTATTTTTATTTGTACTAGACTACTAAATAATTATTGGTCACTCGTGCCACACTTGCTTCGTGGCAATTTGATTTTTAGGTATGACATGATCTGGAAGGATCACACTGGCCGCATTGTATTTTCGAATGGCTTTAGGGTGATGTACCTACGGCGAGGTTTATTATATTTATTCGCAGATGTAGATACCTACGTATAGTTCTATAAAGAATAAAAGGACTCAAGACTAAGTATTTAGTTTAATATTTAATAAGCGGTTACTGTGTAATATGACAGAAAGAAATAGATTTTCATGTTAAATGTTACGGGTAGGCGCTAGAAACTAGTGATGGGACAAAACACTAACATGGAGTGTATATGCAAGAACAGGTGCTAAAATATCCATGCAAATAGCCGACGTAAGTAGTCTGTAGCGCAGAAACGATCAGCGTCAAGTGAAGTGCAGATTTGAACAAACTTTTGTAGTTTGTTGTTTGTATCGACAGCTGTCCCACCACGCGGCAAGGTGACAGGCAGGTACAGGACGGAATTTTTCAAACCTACCTGAAGGTAAAGTACTCGAAATACTGAAGATATCGGATACTCGCTTGCTATACTTGGTGATCGTCGAATTTCGAGGGATCCCGGGTTCGAATCCTGGGTATTATATTACCGAGGTGAAACCACTTCAAACATGAGCAATTTAAGCTAAATTGCTTGTGACTGGGGAATATTAGTCATTTCTTTATTTATTTATTTATTTCTTAAAGGTACGCTTTACAGATTACTGTCATTGCGTGACTAAACATTTGGATACAATCAAATATATTATAATAACTAGACAGTATTCCAAATATAGCATACACAACATGAAATTACATCTACATACTCGTCATGCTCATACATAATATACAACTAAAAACCTCTTTGAATAGGTTACAATAATACATACTGAATACTTAATTTTAAAAAAAAAACAACATAAAAACAAGTATAAATAAAAATGCTGCTCGAATGTCATAGGCATTGTACACCCACTAAATTTAATATGGCCTTCTTGTACTGGGAGAATCTACCATTGAATATATCCACGTCCTCAGCCCGATTCAGTTTGTTATATGTGCGGCACATCCTAACGATAGGATTCGGTTATTAATATCATATTTGTATAAAAAAATAGGAAGTGATGATGGTTAGTATAAAAATAAATGATCAAAAAGCAATCACCATTAGTTCTCAGAAGAAGGAATGACGACAATTGGATCTCCCTATCACGTGGGCCTGAAAATCATAGTTCACCAATGGGGAGATACAGGCAAAACTAACTATGGCATCACCTTGTCTTAGAGTCTATAATCCTATGTTTCTTAAATCAGACTGTCAGAGATGCATGTCAATCTTGTCGTTGACATTTGCATTGACATTATTTAACAAAATGTATCAATAAAAATGTGCTATTGCATGACAGTGACGAATTTAAGAAGAGTTGAAGGTGAGAAATACTTACCTTCATAAAAATCATCAGGTTTGAAATGGTCGCTAAATGTTCTAGCAGACGAATTAGGTATCCAGCTTTTGATGTGCCGGGCTTTCCTTTCCTTATCAGTCGGGAAACGCTGAGGACCTTTCTTTTACACTGAACTACTACACGGTGTCATTATATGAAATTTGACAGCAATACAACACCATCGATAATGTGCCACCTATCGGGATAAAGAAGTAGTGTAGTCATTATGATTTTCAGTCCCAACAATTGTGGATGTTAATGCACCTCTGCATACCCCTTTGGGGATTTTCAGGCGTGAACGTATGCATGTATAAGATCTTGAGATGTAGTGACCCTTCTAGTGTAACTAGTTCATGTTATCGATCAGGTATGCCATCAAAATGGTGTATAAAAGTATACATAGTAGGTATGTTCGTTATATTTGTGAGCAGATTTATCTTGCAACGTTGTCACACTTTGTAGGGTATTACGAAACTAAGGTAATATCGCACTTTCACGGTTTAGTGGTCTCAGAGGCGTCATTAACTTCAAACAAAGTATGTGTTAGCTAAAAGTATGATATTATACATGAATCTACCTGTATAAGGAGTAAAACATTACTTTTATATAATGTCATGATTCCTACTAGGATTGAATAAGTAATATGGGGTGATTTTTAGTATTGTTGTATAGGTATTTAAACTATCATGGTCACTAACATCAGTATCAAAATAATCGGAATATTTACCATGTTGCAATGATATTTCGGCGCTGTGCAAGCACCATGATCACGGAGAAACTTGAAACAATGCAACATGGTAAATATCCAGATTATTTTGATACTGAATATTGTAGTAGGTAGTTACTTTTATTCAGTTATAATTCGTTCATCAGCGCACTATCATGTCTACTCTCTAGAGAAGTGACGGCACGACCGAGGTAAATAATATATAAGGGTCAAGAGTAATTACGTTCAATATCCTATGGGTATACTTACACATTGGATATTGAACGCAATTACTCTTTTATTGTACAAAATTTATATATTATGAGACCACCCCATCTCCTCCCATGCGGTGTTGTACAAGGCGACTAAGGGATAGGGCTGTTTAACATCAGACAGATATATACAGCTCAGACTCAGGCACAGATACAAGGCTTGAGTCTGCAATAGTGCCCGGAAGACGGCAATAGGCTCACCCCGTATTACGTGGGACCGAATTCAATGATTGGTGAAATGTGGGTGTTAATTCACCTCTGCCTATCCCGCCGAGGATAAAGGCATGATTGTATGTATGTATGTATTTATATATTATTTTTCGTTGGGTGGTGATGTTGCAGCAAAGATACCCAGTGCTAACTAGTTGATTGGGAAAGTCTCATCCTACAAATAGTTACCAGAGAAGTATTCCACACATATCCCAATTGCTTTTTAACTTAGACCAAATAATATTCATTTATGTACCTAAGTCAAATGAACAAACGGTATAGAACTCCAACATAGAGATCCTACAGGGATTTCCGTTCAATTGAACAGTCCGACTGGGGAAGTATCTCCGCCCTACAGTACCACGGCCACAATAACTTTGTGTTGTGTTCCCAGCGGTGAGTAGGGTAGCCAAAGCTCATTGGAGAGTTGGAGCTGTCAGTGGGAAGACTAAAGACTTGCCCTGCTTTATCTTCTACACTGACGGCAAAGAAACTCTGTGCTTACAGTGTCGGCAGCGCGAGTGTGACTCCTCTGGTGTTACACACGTCCATAGGCCACGGTAACCACTTTCCATCAGGTGGGCCGTGTGCTTATCTGCCATCTAAGTGGAATAAAAAAAAAGATAGTTCGCCCTGAGAAATACTGAACTTAGACCAAAGAAATTCTACCAAGCACTTTCTAAACGACAATTGATTTGAACTCATCTGATTATGGCTGAATTCATAAGAATAAACAGAACATTCATAAGAATGTTGAGATTATTGCTTCTATCTAATACGGATGAATCCATTTGAATGAGTCCACTCTTCTTCATTTTAGCGTTATGTCTCGTTTTCATCTGAGACACTGACCTCAAAGCCCAGGGAGCAATTTCTGGTTTTTCATTATTAATAAATAACTGCTTGTACTTTTTTCTTTTTGCAAGAAAAGATTCTAGGCCATTAGGGACTACTAAATAAAACCTTAACACCATAACTATGCTTAACTACCTTGAAAGGATTTTAGGATATTCCTGTACATACCCATTACATATTTTAATAGCACATAATGCATCATAATAGCAAGTTGGCACCGCCATTAAAATGAGGACGGTCAGGAAGGATATGGGCACTTAAGTTATTTCGAGTAGCTTTTATAACATATAAGATATGTCGTAATATTTTTCTATTGCGTAAACCTGTAGATTTAAAGATCTTAGAAATAATGTATGCTTATCACCACCAATACTTTCAGCGTCAAGATAAGTAAGCTGCATAGAATTGGGCTATGCGTACTTCTTCTTAAGAAAACCACGACTTCTTCATGTTCCTATAGCAAATTCCAACTATCGTCAAAAATTCGTTCTCATTAGAGCCAGCAGAGATTTCAATGAAATCTCGCAGTCACACTACGAAGTTGACTTATTAAATCCAACACCAGCATACCAAAACTCAAAAGAATTATGAGCGATGCCTTCTTTAAAGGGTGAATGATTAGTGTACTGCCTATTATTTATGTCTGTCGTCTTTAATTTACACATTGTATTTTTTTTTATATAGGACACGCCAACTTGACCTGTATTCTTTTACAAGATCTGTATTTAGTCGTAAAATCTTGTAATTGGCCTTCTTGTACCTATTCTTTTTTTGTTTAAATTTCATAGTATAAGCTGTAAGTTGTTTAAAAGAGTAAAATAAAATATAACAAATCAGCTGATTGGCTTCGTTGGCGTTGGTACTGCAACCTGCAACCATCAACAATCTCAATACTGATTGCTTTGATATTTCTGTCAGGCACTTCTTAGCGAGATTAGCACCGGGGCAGTAGGTGGCTTCAAGAGCCCTAAATTAAAAGCAGCAACTCATCGCAATTGTATCGGCGATAGCTACCTGTATCAATTAGTGAGGATTTAGTGGAATTTTAGGCAGAGGCCCTTTAGAAGTGGATAGGCGTAGTTAATATTTCATGTCTATCTACCTTGCCTACTTGAACATCGAACCCAAGACGATCGATTTACGTTCAATCGCAATAGATGAGAATCTAAATGGAACAAAAACAAAATAACATTCAATATCTTTTGTGCTCACGGCTCGTGACTGTCGTTATAAAAAGAGCGTCGAACCAACAGCTCTGGTTCAAGATTAAAATAAATATTTGGCTGTTAGCCAGCGAGCGGCTGTCGGTGCCTTGACGTCTTGTTTCAACAAGTTTTATCAATTCATATCATCAGTGGGCGGGAACTACAAATTCTATTTATCCACTTAATAGGATAAGCGCCCTCTGTGAGCACATTTCAAACTCTTGCTGCCGCATCATGTTGACTTTTATTTCCAGTGTTGACTTTGTTTCATAACATACACTCACACTTGTTTATCTGTTAAGGGGTTGGCAAAGGCAATATTGTTTATTTTGTTTATTGTTTTTGATTTCACGGAATAGGTTGAGTTTACTAACTTATGGATTTGTAAGTAAGTATGGCTTCACCATAACCTTCGGGTTACTCTTGAAATTTAAGTACTTACCTAAACCAAATCGATTATATAAATAGGGTAAAGAAGAAGAGTGGTATTCAAGCTCCAATGTGCAAATTTTGGATGTGCATACATATAATCACGCCTTTAACTCTGGAGGGTTAAACAGAAGTGAATTAATACCCACATTAGATCAACCATGTATTCTGTACCACGTAATAGGGGGTGAGCCTATTATGTATGGACTGTACCTATATATCTAGTCTGAAGTTAAACGGCCCTATCCCAGTAGCCTTGTACGATACCGCATGGCAAATGATGGGGTGGCCCAAATTCTGCTCTGCCGGGAACCACATGGCCATCTGCCGAAAACCACTCGGCCAGTTATTTGTATTAATTGTAAATATAGTAATAGAAATAAATTGCTATTCATAATAGAAATTGTAAAAGATTATTAGAACCAAAATTTCTAATCTTTTCTCTAACGCATCCAGCTAAGTTAAATTGCTTCTGTTAGGAGTGGGTTCACGTCGGTAGTGTAAGGATTCGAACCCGGGACCTATCATTCGTAAGGCCAACCACTAAGCTACCGACGCTTTTGTGACTGAGACTGGTTCGGCCAATAAATGTAGGTAAAGAAAAAATATCATGTTTACGAGTCCGTGAGATACGTCAGTCAACTAATAATAAATAATAAAACTAAAGTAACTAGCAAAATTGTTTTGTTTGTAAAAAGACTATTAACACTGTTGGTGAGAAAACGCATTTTTTTTTTTTTTATATAGGACACGCCAATTTGACCTCACCTCGCCTGATGGTAAGCTAAAGGCAAAGTTTCAGGAAAGAGGGTCACCATTACAGACACTAAGTCCTACAATGGTGGCACTCAGCTTGGCGGCCTCATCAAATGCTTTTTCACGCCCCGCTTAAAGGCCCCGGGGGGGTGCGGGTTGGGTAACCTCCACGTTGGCTTACCTGTTTCTTTTCCCTCTGGACCGCGGTCCTGGGGAACGGAAGCGGGGAGGCTGGTGCACCCTGGACGACGGTTAGTAGACTCTGACTCCAAGGAGAAGGAGCTCTGCTAGCCGTCGACAAATAACCCGACAAGCCCTTTTTAGGGCTAGCTGACCCTGAGGGGGTCGTGGTATGGCGGACCTGCAAGGCTCGCGGGAAGGGATTCGTAGAATCCCTTCCATCCCAAACAGCCCTTTTTAGGGCTAGCCTGTCGCTCCCGGTATCCCTCTGCTTTCAGAGGGGACATGGGGGCGACACAAGGATCCATAGGATCCAGGGACGGGCCGGCCTACTGCTCGCGCAGGGGCTGGCAGGCATTCGTGCCACCGTCGGTGTTGGGAGAGTTGGCTGCTCTCCCGCGTCGCGTAACCTCCAGGATATCGACAACGACCTGAGTGCTAGCCACACTTGGGAAGCCGATATCCTGAAGGCCGCGGGGCTTGCCTTAACTGGCCGGCCCGCGACAAGGAAAAGTCTGAAAAACCCGACAGCGAAGTCGATTAAAACCAGTGGACACCTGGGGAAATCCACAGTATTTACCCCGCTTCCTGGAATGAGCGTCACCCGGGAAGTGTATCTTAGATCGTCTCTACTCGTGGGATCTTTATGGATACTGAAACTCTAAAAAAGAAACACACAACAACACCGTCGCACACACAGGTCGCGCAGCACCACGACGCGGAGGTCGCGTCCCAAGCAGGGACGGTGTCGGAGGACTTCGACACCGCCACTGAGAGGAGCAGGGCGAACAGCCCGGTGGGTCTGCAGACCCGGAAATCTGCACCACGGCGAAAACGAAACCGGAAGAAGAAGATCATTCCGGCACCAAAGACTGACTCGGATCTCGAGCTCACCCTGACTGACTCGTCGTCGGCGAGCAGTCATGATGGAGACGAGACGATGCGCCCCACCCACCCAAACAGTTTGCGGTGAGCCGCCGAAAATTGCAGGGCGGGAGCACTAAAGCCGCACCCTCACGGGCCTCAGCCGGGGAAGATGTGAGGGCGCCGCCGAGTCCCTCCATCTCGGCGGCGCCCGCGCTTCGTACCGACGGCTCCACGTCCAGGGACGTGATGGAGGCCCTGGAGAGACTGGCCGGGGCCCGCTCTGGACCTCTAACGCCGGAGGAGGACCGGGTCCGGCTGGCTGCGACGCGCCTCGTTGAGCAGTTTGAGCTGCTCAAGGCGGAGCTGGCCGAGTCCCGGAACGAGCGAGCTCAACTTGGCAGGAGGCAAGTTGAGCTCCTCAACAGCGTGGAGCGTACAGCGGCTGAGCACCGCAAGGAGATGGAGAGGATGGCGGCCGAAGTGGCGAACCTCCGTCAGGTCGTCGCCGGGCTGCCCGCGGAGCGCGTGACGCGGTCGGCGCGGCGGCGACTAGCGGTGCAGCCGGAGCGGCCGGTGCCGTCGGCGCCGCAGCTGTCACCGGTGCGGTCGAGGTCACCGGTGCGGTCGGAGGCACCGGTACGGCCGGAGACACCGGTGCGGTCAAGGCCGCCGGTGCGACCGGTGCGGCCGGAGACACCGGTGCGGCCGGAGACACCGGTGCGGCCGGAGACACCGGTTCGGCCGGTGTCACTGGCGCAGCCCGCTCGGCTGGAGTCGCCGGTGCTGCAGCCGGCTAGGCCCGTGGACCCACTGGCGGCATGCATGGCGGCAATGGCCGCCATGGAAAAGCGGCAGGAGGCGGCGCTGGCTGAGCAGCGGAGGTGGTAGGTGACGCAGGAGGAGCGCACCCGGAGGTTCATCGCCTATGTCATGGACTCCAGCCGCCGCCCGCCCTTAACGCCGCCGACGGGGTACGCCGGAGCGGTGAGAAGCGGTCCCACCAGTCCGGCGGTGGCAAGGGCCCCGCAGCTGCAGCAGCTGGGAGCTCCCAGGGTGCCCGGGCCAAGGGCAAGGGGAAGGGGAAGGGCAAGGGGAAGAAGTCCCCGGCCCTAGCCTCAGCCCCAGCGCCGGCCCGGACCCCGGTGGGGATTGCCTCCACAAGTTCCCCGCCGGAGGGAGGCTGGGAGGTGGCCGGAGCCTCCAAGAAACGGCGCAAGGCCAAGAGGAAGGTAGCCAAAAATGCCAAGAAGGCTGAGGCTGCTGCGAGGGGAGTGCCGGGGAGGCTGCGCGTCCCCCGCTCAACCGCCGTCGTGCTAACGATGACGGCGGAGGCGGCGGAGAGGGGCGTGCAGTACGCCCAGATTGTCACGCAGGCAAGAGCCTGCGTCGATATGAGGGCTCTCGACATGCCGGGCCCCATCCGGGTGAAACCCACTCGGACGGGTGCTCGGTTACTCGAGATCCCCGGCGCATCAAGCGGTCCCCAGGCCGATGCCCTAGCGGCTAGGCTTCGGGACACGCTAGACGCAGCCGACGTCCGGGTGTCCAGGCCCAATAAATGCGCAGAAATGCGCATTTTGACTTGGACGACTCCATCACGGCGGAGCAAATCCGCCTCACCGTGGCGGAGGCCGGGGGCTGCCCCCTAGAGGCGGTGAAGGTCGGAGCAATCCGCTTCGGCCGCCGTGGACTGGGGGCGGCAGTTGTCAGCTGCCCCATCGCAGCAGCCAAAAAGGCTGCCGACCGGGGGTTCCTCGCCGTTGGAGGCGTGGTGCGGGTGCAGGTCAGGCTCCTGCAGGCTCGACCGACCAGGTGTTTTAGGTGCCTGTCGGTCGGCCACGTGGGGGTGCAGTGCACGGCGGCGGTAACGGTCGGTGACCGCTGCTTCCGCTGTGGCCAACCCGGCCATTCGGCCGGTGGATGCGAAGCTCCACTGCACTGTTTCAGGTGTGCAGCGGGGGGCAAACCGGCCGACCATGGGGTTGGCAGCAAGGCCTGCACCGGGGGGGAGCCGAAGCCGCAAGGCGGGGGCTCCACCCAAAGTTCGCGGCGGGATGCGGAGATGGTTCCATAATGGATCCCCAGCTCCGCATCCTGCAGGCGAACGTGGGCCACGGTGCCGATGCTCAGGGTCTTCTGCTCCAGAGCATGGCACAGTGGTCCATACACGTCGCCGCTGTCGCCGATCCGTACACTCACCGGCCCCTTGGGCCTGCCTGGGTGGTCGACCTGGACGGGTCGGCGGCACTGGTTAACAACGCCGCTATGGGTGCCCCCCCCCCCTGTTGTCGTGGCAAGGGAGCATGGCATCGTAGCGGCGCGTGTGGGGGAGATTGCGGTCGTGGCCGTCTATCTCACGCCGAGCCTACACCGACGCATAGGGAAGTACAGGCGGTCGCTGGAGCGACTGACCGACGTCGTCAACGCCTGCCACCCTCATCCGGTTCTTGTGCTCGGGGACTTCAACGCCTGGTCAGTGACCTGGGGGTCTCGGCACACGAACCCACGAGGTAGGGCTCTGGAGAGCTGGGCCGCTAATCACGGTTTAGTTCTCCAGAATCGCGGGGCCGAAGCCACGTTCGTGGCCGCGGAGCGCAGTTCGATTATCGACCTATCGTTCGCACCGTGTGCGGGACTGGCGTGTTATTGTGGGGGTGGAGACACTGGCGGATCACCGATACGTTCGGTTTGATGTCTCCAACGGGTGATGCGCCGGTCATACCGGCCCCACGCGAGCCACGCTGGGTGCTTGGGAGACTGAATCCTGGGAAGGGAGGTCCTCCTGGAGGCCGCCATCGTACAGGCCTGGGCCATTGCGCCGGACAGGCCTGTCGATATCGACGATGAGGCGGTGTGGTTCCGGGAGGCCATGACTCGTGTCTGCGATGCGGGTATGCCTAGGGCACCACCCTTTAGTCCGAAGCGTCGGGTCTACTGGTGGTCTGCGGAGATCGCGAGGCTACGGCAAGCCTGCGTGATCGCGCACCGCCGGTGGACCAGACTCCGTAGGAGGCGTAGCCGAACCGCAGATACGGAGCCCCGAGTGACGGAGCTTCATGTGGGATACAGGGAGGTCAGAGATGCCCTCCGAGCGGAGATTAAGCGGGCGAAAGCCGCGGCTTATAAGGAGCTCATGGAGACGCTGGAGCGGGACCCATGGGGGCGGCCTTACCTTATGGTAAGAGGAAAGCTGCGCCCCCGGGATCCGCCGTTGACCCGGGTTCTCCAGCCAGCTCTGCTCGGTGGAGTGGTCGAGTCCCTGTTCCCGGCGCGAGCGGAACACGTTCCGCCGCAGATGACTCCGCCACCTCGGTCGCCTGTGGCGCCCAGTGTGGTAGTTGACGACGAAGTCCCCGAGGTCACTTGGGTAGAACTGGAGCTGGCGGTGCGAAGGCTTTGAGCCAAGAAGAAGAGCACCGCCCCGGGACCCGACGGCATTCCAGGCCGCGCGTGGGTCCTAGCTCTGGGAGAAGATGGCTTCCGCCGGTGGCGGTCCACCGTGGATGCCATCATGCGCGTGAGGACTTTGGCGGAGGAGGCAGTTGCCCGGGGTGAGGTGACGTTGGCGGTGTCCTTGGACATCTCCAACGCGTTCAACACCTTGCCCTGGAGTTGCATCAGGGAGGCACTCGTGTACCACGGTGTGCCTCTCTACCTCCGCCACATAGTCGGGGCGTACCTGACGGAGAGAGCCGTCATCTACCCAAGTGCGACCGGCGTCAGTCGGCGTGAGATGTCGTGCGGTGTTCCACAGGGATCGGTTCTTGGGCCGCTACTGTGGAACATTGGATAC
Organism: Eilema griseolum; assembly: GCA_963662185.1. Lineage (NCBI taxonomy): Eukaryota > Metazoa > Arthropoda > Insecta > Lepidoptera > Erebidae > Eilema > Eilema griseolum. The sequence continues at coordinate 19,758,542 of OY759240.1, read as the reverse complement.
GACTGGGTGCTTCGCGGTGAGCTTGCGGACGACGCCGCCGTCACGTGCTATGCGGACGACACGCTAGTGACGACGAGCGGGGCTACATACCGCGAAGCGATCCTGAGGGCCACGACCGCGGTTGCTCGAGTCGTGGAACGGATCCGGCGGCTGGGCCTTGAGGTGGCTTTGCATAAATCCGAGGCCATATTCTTTCATGGACCTCGGCGCACGCCACCACCTGGTTCCAGTCTCACAGTGGGAGGCACTCTCATCGGCATCAAGCCCCAGATGAAATATCTGGGGCTCGTGCTCGACGGCCGGTGGGACTTCAGGAAGCACTTCCGAAGTCTGGGCCCCAAATTGGTGGGCACAGCCAACGCTCTGGCGCGGCTACTGTCCAACCTGAGGGGCCCGGAGGACTCCTGCAGGAGACTCTACGCGGGTGTCGTGCGGTCCATGGCCCTGTACGGGTGTCCCGTGTGGGCGGACACCCTGAGTGATCGGCACATGCTCCTGCTGCAGCATCCGCAGCGGAAGTTGGCGTGCCGCATCATAAGGGGGTACCGCACGATATCATTCAACGCGGCGAGTCTCCTCGCCGGATCGCCACCATGGATCCTGGAAGCGAGATGCCTTTCGGCGCTATACCGGTTCCGAAAGGCAGCGCGGGAGCGGGGTCACGATCCCGAGCCCGAAGAAATTCGGGCCGTGAGATCCCGGCTCCACAGGGAAATGGTGGCGGAATGGGAGATACGACTTGGGCGACCAGGCGCAGGGCACGCCGTAGTAACGGCGGTAAGACCCATCATGGGGGAGTGGCTAGAGAGGCCACACGGCAGCCTCTCATACCGTCTGACGCAGATGATCGCCGAGCACGGATGTTTCGGAAAGTACACACATCAACAAAGTCTAGGGAACAAGGACATTTCTAGTTTTTATTTAAAAACCCTTTCTTGCAATAGTGAGTGTTTTATATCAATAGAAGGGTATTTTTATACCGTTTTTAATTATAATTTTAATAAAAACATTCTCATATCAATTTTTTTTTTTTAAGAAAGAATTGAATAGTGCCAATATTGAGTATTACAACCTTCTATGATTAGGCACAAAAATAACGAGGTAGTAAGAAATACAGTAATTAACCGTACTTTAAACGTTTTTAATAATCTGTAGGACCTCCTAAAGCATTAGCAACAGCTCGACAACGGCGTGGCATACTTAGCATGAGATTATCAATCATCGTCTGTGGAATATGGCTCCATACACTGCGAAGGTGTAAAAAAAGTTGTTCTTCAGTGTTCAGATTTTCCAAAGAATCACTGAAAGCTCTTCTCCCAAGCAAATCCCAGGCATGCTCTATGGGATTGAGGTCGGCAGACAGAGCAGGCCATTCCAACGTAGTAATATTGTGCTCGCTTAACGCATTGACCACTACCCTCGCGGTGTGTGACCGTGCATTATCTTGCATGAACATAAAATCTTGACCGAACTGCTGTCGATGAGGGATTACCATGGGGTGTATAACCTCCTGAATGTATTGGTTTGCATTCAAATTGCCCCGTATCCAAACGAGGTCGGTCCTTCCACCAAGGCGAATTCCAACCCATACCATGATTGTTCCACCTTGGTAAGGATGAACTTCTTGCGGATTCTGGAGACGACTCCGACGTCCAGGAACTCGCCATATACGCACTCTTCTCGAATCAGGATGAAAACCGAAGCGAGATTCATCGGAAAACAGAACCCGTGCCCATTGATGGTCGGTCCACTGTAAATGTGCGTTAGCCCACAATAAGCGACGACCTCGATTTCCACGTCGAAGAGCTGGAACCCTAAGCGGTCTGCGAGCATGAAGATTGGCTTCGTGTAGTCTTCTCCTGACAGTTTGGTCGCTAATAACCACTTGATGCTGAGACTGGAGGCCTGCGACCAACTGACGAGCAGTAATCGTGGGTTGCCGCCTTGCGGAATTTTGCAAGAAACGATCTTGTCGCGGGGTAGTAACCCTATTTCGTCTCCTGTGACGTTCGGCAACATCCCCTGTAGACCTGTAGCGTGCCCATAATCTGCAAATTACGCTTGGTTGGGTGTTGACAGCATCCGCTACGTTGCGTTGAGTTCGTCCAGCTTGCAGCATACCAACAGCCCTTAACCTCTCTTCGCGACTTAAATGACGACGTGACATGATGACTACAGTCACAAAAATGCACAAACCATACGTAAAAGACGTATTATTGATAATAAACGTTATTTACAATCAAAGAAAATAATTTTTATTTTGCCTCAGAGAAACTGCACAATCAAACACTTTTAAAAGTTTTCCCTCCATATTCGAAAATCATTACTTATTTAAATTTATTTTTTAATTTCCAACAACTCTGTAATCTACTTTATTCTATTTTTATTTATTTGCTGCCAGTCATTTGCAAAACAAGGTTTACACGAAAAAAAAAATTGGGGTTATCTTGTTCCCTAGACTTTGTTGAGGTGTTTATCTGCGTCGGATGCAGAAAGAGCCAACGTCCGAGTGCCATCACTGCGACGCGAGCGAGGACTCAGGTCCGCACACGCTCACCGAGTGTCCGGCGTGGGAGACGCCGAGGCGGGAGCTTGTGGCGGCCCTGGGAGTGAGGGTTCTCACGCTCTCCACCTTGCTCGCGGCGATGGTTCGCTGCGCGGATGCGTGGGCGCCCGGCGCCTCCTTCTGCGAGCAAGTAATGCTCGTGAAGGAGGAGGCGGGGCGGGAGCGGCAGCGGGAGCGACGAAGGATCGCAAGACAAGCTGCTCGCGTACGAAGGCAACTCGGGCGTCGGAGGTCGATGAACGACCTCCGCCCCCCATGAGCGCCGGCCTGGGGGTGACAGGTGAAGCCGCCTGTCACCCTGGCAGAAGCAGGCCGCGGCGGTGGCACGCGTGGCGCGCCTCCCCGTTTCCGGGGACGAACTGGGGACTCTGTAGTCCCCACACCCGAGAAGAGGGCCAGATCGTGAGAGATGGCCCTGGGTCGGCCGGGGTGCGAGGGATATGCCTGTCAACCTCACCTTCGGCAACCAAAACGACCCACAGGCGGCGTGCGTTTTAGTCGGTTCGAGTCCGACATAACCTCCTCCACCGGCTCCGGTGGGGAGGTATCCGTGGGGATTTTGCGCACGTAAAAAAAAAAAAAAAGGCCCCGGGACTGTAGGAAGAAGGAAACACGTGTTATTGTTCAAAGACAAAGAAGGTTCAATTATTTTATTCTTTTTTGTGGGTTGTTTTGTGTCAGTTCATGAACAATTTTACATATTTAATTATTTTTTACTCATAATGGATAAATAAATAAAGTAAGTACCTAAGATTGTTTGTTCATGAACAGATCTTAATGAATCTTTTTGCTAACGTTCAATACACCCTCAATGTATCATCATTTCAGTTTCAATGGCATTGAACTGTGAATTTCGAAGATATATAATAGGACTACGATTTTTTATGGTTGTAAACACAAAAAAAATCGTAATGAACTGTCGTTTTTAACCGACTTCAAAAAAGGAAGAGGTTCTCAATTCAATTTTTATGTATGTTCACCGATTACTCAAAGACGCCTGTACCGATTTGCAAAATAATTTTTCACTTCGATGCAGAATAGATGCCATTTAGTCCCATAAAAATTTGGTAAAGTTTGGACCAGTAGTTTTAATTTATAAACATTTATGTTTGTTGAACAAGTCGGCTAAAAAATATTTATGTATATATTTTTAGCCGACTTGTTCTCTATGTTCTTCGATAATTCCTTCCTTTATAAACCGATTTCAAAAAATATTTTTGCATTGGGTTTGGTATAACTCACACATAATTCCATATAGATTTGATTGTTTTTATTCATCATCCAATACATCTATCACAAATAGTTAGGTATCAAACTTATAATGTCAATTTATGACCTCTGAATGTTAAAAATAGATCTCCAAGGTCCGTGCAATTCTTCAAAGTTTTGAGTTAAGTAACCATTATAAGATGTTCTCGTCTAATTAGATTTGAAATTAATTTTATTTCAACGGTAAGAATGAAGAATGTAAATTTAATTTAAAATTAACTTGAGATATCTCTTTTTGTTACCCAGCTCGGTCCTGTACCTGTCTCTCTATTATTCTACACATTGTTTCGTAGATAATGAAAGTTTTAATATTAAATGTGTTTTTCAGACAAGCACTGAACTATGTATAACAAACACTTTTAGCTGACAAGGCTTGTTTACGTTCACCGAGTAGAGTGATGGCGACGCATATATTTATACATGTAGGTCTGCACGCGCGGATAATCTTGTACATTACCGTATTCAAGAACGATATATCTCGGAGAGCACGTTAAACCTTCGGCCCCGGTTGCCATACAAACACCTACGGCAGTCGTTATAGGTAATTGAAGTGCTCAAATTTCCAATCGGTCTAACTATATGTCACATCTAGTAATACCTACCGCACTACTTGGCTGTGTGCAGCCTAGTAGTGCGGTAGATATTACTAGATGTGTTTAGTAAACCCAAAGGTATTACTATATTACTAGATGTCTCTAATAATACTAATAGGATTTTTCCCTTCTGAACTATCGGCACTAACACATCCAACTAACCATATGCGAATAATAATTTTTGATGCAAACGAGGCTCGTATGGTTAGCAAAAGTCCTTATTGTTTGAAAATTGGAGTTTAATCCTAAAAAATGGTACACAGAGTATATCAATATTCTTCCTACATTCTTTTAATATTAATATTCTACAACATTCTACACAACGCTATCTAGAGCCATGGTAAGCATAGCTTAGTTAAGCTATGCTTACTGCTTATTGCTTGTGTTATGTATCTAGAATCTGTAAAAACATACTTAGAGACTTATTTTGTACAAACGTACATATTATATATAGAAACACCCAGACCAATGCAAATATACATATTCGTGCATACAAATATTTGCACTGAGCAAGAATCGAACCCGCGTCTCCTGCGTCGGTCGAACGTTCTACAGCTACGCTCAAGCTAAGTCATATGACAGCTTGTAGGAGATAACAAAATACGTGCATTTGTGTAATTTGAAATAGAAACCACTGAGATACGAGTACCTATGCTTAAGTCACGCAATGTAACTTTTATAATTGTGATTGTGTCCGGAAGTTATAAACGGGAATGAATACGGCGACTTATAAAAGGCTAATTGTGTTTGTTGTAAATATAAATAGCATATATTATGTTGTCAAAATACATTTTGGTAGTATTGTTGTTATTGTTTGTTCTCACGCATGGCGTTTCCCCAACTTTGTTGTTCGATGTCAACTAATAGAGGAAGAGCTTATTTCCGTCAACCGGGCCCATTTTTTAGCGTTTACTTTCGTAAGAAGAACAATCGTTAGTTATTATATTACATACATACATATATACATACACCTAATCACGCTTTTATCCCTGGAGGGTTAGGCAGAGGTGAACTACACCCACGTTAAGAAAACTTGTGGATCTTGTATACCTTAGGGCTGGGTATTATAATACCGAAATTCTAAATCCCGAATTTCAAAATCCCGATTGTACGAAATACCGAAATACGATATACCGAATTACAAAATCCTGAAGTTCAGAAATACATTGCTGATGGTAGGAGTTCTGATTTAATTTTTATATTTACATTTTACAAAAGGGGTAGTTTTAAAATGATTTCTTCGTTTCTCTTAGTCTACATTAGCTCATTTGTTACGTCACGTCGTACGTTATTGACGGTTAGTGCATCCGGGTCCAAAAATCGGATTATGCGAATTTAGAAATTCGGGATTTCGTACGTTCGGTATTTTTTACTTTCGGTATTTTGAACATTCGGCCAAACGAACATTTGGGAATTTGAATTTCCGTCTTCCGTATATCGGTATTATGAAATTTGGTATTATGACCTTCAGAATTTTGATATGTAACCATAGCTTAGGTATAGGTGCTTTATTTTGTCACGCAACTTAATGAAATTCATAAATATCTATTAAAGCTGTTGAATGTTGTCAACGGAGCGTTTCAATATTTTACACCTTCAACATAATCAATATGTCAATATTAATTTCAAGGCAATTTTATTAATTATATAGTTTAGTGATAGTACGGTTTATTGAAAAGTTTGAAAAAAAAAAGTGTTTACTGTAAATTTTGTGGTTTTGGAACCCTTATTCCGCGAAGTTTTCATACACCAAATATAACTTTTCCGTGATGTAATGAAATGTTTGTTATGTTAAACACATTTGTCTACTTCACATTGTTGCGAATCAATGTGGTCTGTTTCTGAAAACTTCCATCCAGTCTTCAATTAAAATCCATATTGAATTGTTAATACCAACCATTCACTATTGACATTCAATTCGCAATTCCAAGCAATACTAGTAATTATTCAATGTGTCCGGAACACGTTTGTACGGTGATATAGAGAATTATTTAATGACTCATTATATGTTCAGCATAGAAACTAGGCATTACCAATTTATTCTAATCAGAATATATCCGTGTGAGAGCGCTCGGATAGATAATTTATAAAATTGATCCCAATTAAGCGTACTGTTCGTATTTCAAGTATTCGTGGATGTTAATTCACCTTTGCCTAACCCTCCGGGGATAAAGGCGTGATTATATGTATGTATGTATTCGTACTGTTATATCCATAGTATGATAGCGATAATGCTGTCTTACAGTATTTCTTGCTGACTTGCATCTATCAGTCACTGGCTCTGACCAGTGACTTAGGGACTAGTTAGTCTGACTCGATCTTGCTGTCCGCGCGGTTGCCTAATGATCGATCCTGTGTTTTTTCTTAAATAAAAGTAGTTTTCAGATCAAGTGTTTTTCCTCTTTCTTTAAAAAGCGGATCTCTAAATACCGTATAACAGTACGAATATACATTTCCAATAAATTAACACAAAATAAATCGCGATGAAATCTGTTCCAAATAGTTATACGTATTCAAATTTTTATGTTATCCTAAACTACCAACAATTTAATTTAAAATAAACAAACTGAAATGAACAGCGTAATAGTTTCAACACACTACTAAAATTACTTACCAATAAAAACGAAAGTCCATATCAGAGAACTACTCGGCGCTTGTGTGGAGTATCAGTTTTCCTCTTCACATTAAATTTAGTAGCTCTTCGTTTAAGGAAATTGATATGGTCAAAAGCACTTTAAACTGGCAGGCTTACGTGATATGTTTAACATCAGTACGGTAATTAGGATAGTTTATGAGTGTGGGTCAATCAATTAGGGTTGAAAATGGAATTAGTCGAAAGAACAGAAGGAAATAAAATCTCTTCAGGGACCAAGCCAACCTAACCTGCTAGCCAGCACTACAATTGCTGATTAACTTACATTTGACTCTTGGGGTTGAGGTTTCCTCTCATCAAACCCAAGAAGTCAAATCTAGAGGTAAAGTGAAAGCGTAGTTTTTAACCTGAAGTATTGTGTAATTTTACATAGTACCATAATATAAGTGATGTCGCAGATGTTATTCCGTAAACGATATTACTCTTGAAAAGTGTCAGGAACGAGTAGCGCCTTGAGAATAAAGCAAGTCGTACGCAATAACGGAAAACGTCCTAACCGCAAAACTAACGATACCATCTGCCAGTGGGATAGTTCAGATATGTAGGTACCGCTTCCTTAAATATGTAAATAAGTTAATGTTAAAGCCAAAGACATAATGAGGGTGTACCTCCTGGGAGCTATTTCCGTAATACTCTATTGATCTGTACTGTTAACCCAATCGAATTAGAATTTGACATAAAAAAAATCCTGGTAGCGATTTTCTTACAGAATTCGTGGGCAATTTTAAGTTTTGTTTTGTGTGGTACTCGGGTTGTTGCGTTATCTGACATCTCGAATTTAAGGGATAATTGATGTTTATTTTAAACTTTACACGTAAAATTAAGCTAAGAGTCAAGTAGATTTTCCGTAGCCCGGGTTAAAATTTATATTACAAGATTTCATAAGCTATGATGATACCATCAGATAAATTGTGCTCTTTCTACAGTTCTAAATCGTGTTTTAAAGAAAAACACGATACGAAGGTTGCAAGAAAAGTACAATAAAGATACTTTCCTTTTGCCTTTAAAAACAGCTATGTCCGTTACGGGAATATTTTTTACGTAAGAGTGCAAAATCTAAATGGCCACGCTCCGGGAGAGTCAGTTATAAAATAAACAACGGCATCATAAAGTTTTCAAGTAAAAAGCGGTAGCCGAAGCGAGAATGAAACAAGGTTTTATCTCGAACTGGCTGACATTTTAGTTCGTCATTTCAAATAGGAGTATTTTGCTAGAAAAATTGGTTGAGAATGTCTGCTGTAAAATAGAGTTACAAGATGTGACCCGAACAAATTACATACGAGTACATACATAGGCACATACAGCGCAAGTTAATAAAAAGATTGTAAGAAAAATCCATTTATTCAAATATTATTTTTTGCCGAATGCCGTAAGACGAAACCAATCAGGTGAAAAATAAAATATAGTGGAAAAGTTCGAAGTGACTTTATTCAATATGTGTAGCAGATTCCACCAAGCGCCATTAATCAACAGTATTAACAGTCTGTGTTTATTTACTTTGTAATGGTATTATTGAGCGTTTTATAAGGAATTTAATACTGTCGGATTTAACATTTGCAGAAGACACAACACATGCAGAAACCGAGAAACCACCATCTCTGCCACCGATGTTGTATAAAAAAAAACAAATACAAAAACATTATCCCGCCCCCTCCTACTCCTCCCCCACCAAGATAGGAAAGTAAGAGGTCACCACTTACGTTCCCCAAGGTGCACTGAGACGCGGTTCCCTCAACTAGCACCCTCGACTATAACTTATATTAAATGAGTCAATAATTTTGCATTTAAAGCGTGAAATTTAAATGAGTTTTTCTTCATCGCTGTAACCTAATTTATTATTTTTAAGTTATAAAAGAAACTAAGCACAATGGAGCGATAAGATATCGAATAAATCCCTCGTTACCAGGGAACAGCCTGACGGACATGCCGACATTAAATTACATCAGCTGAATTGACAGTGATGGAATAAGAATAGAATATATTTTCTCCACTACAATTGAATTTATTTGGTATTGAGCAATAAAATGGCGACGTTGAGCAGAGTAGTTTTTTTTAAATGTGAGGCTTTGTTATTTTGCGTAAAACAATAATGATACACAAATTAGTTAATAAAAATCTACTCTAAACCTAAGACTGATAAAACAACGCAATTTTATTTAAATTAAATTATAGTCTGTATCTATTTACAAAATTCCTCTTCGTTTTTTTTATATTTACACAATTACAGAATATGTATATTATTTAATTCTATTATTGTTTATTTTTTTATTAAGTAGAACATCCTTAAATCTTAATCTGAAAATAAACACTGTAATGAGAATTTACGATCTTATTTACAAAGGTACAGAAGGTTAATGTACAAAATATCCAATTAATTAATGTTTGTAGACTACAAGACTAAGAAAAGTCATAGTAATGAGTAATGCTGAAAGCCAGGGCTAGGTAGAGCAATTGAAATAATATTTTTTTTAATGTTTTACTCCTTTCGTATAATAATATAATTTTTACTTTACTTAATATATAATACGGTAGGTATGCTGACCTATTGCATGAACAAATTTTATAACACGATTGCAAAGCCACTCACCCGATTCAAGTCACAAGTCAAGCCAAGGCTATATTTTTTTATACCACTTAGGTGGCAGGCAAGCACACGGCCCACCTGATGGAAAGTCGTTATCGTGGCCTATGGACGTGTGCAAAACCAAGGGAGTCACACTCGCGCTGCCAACGCTATAAGCACAGAGAGTTTCTGTGCCGTCAGTGTAAAAGACAAAGCAGAATTATATAATAGTATTTAATAACTACAGGTTAAACAATAATTTGACAAAGTTCTATCCCAATTCGATGACATAGTGCATATAGAACACACAACCCTTTTTTTTTAGATTATCTTCGAATTCGGTAGGCAAATTCTTCTATGCGCATAGGGACAAAAGATAAGAATAGGTACATACTATTTGCTAGACATGAGGTAAGTTAGGTGTCGGACCCAGACTAGAATAAGACAATCCAACTTTACCTGTCTTGAAATGGAAAACAATTTCGTATTTATTCGAAAACTGTACATTGTCTAAGCGGAGCAGAAAATATTTATCTTATATTTTCCATTCTTTTCTGTCTGCCATTTTGTTTTTTTATGTATTAGCTTTAGCATCGTTTGCATACATATTTAATAAAAGATTACTGCTTGGTAAGCAGTATGTAAGTAAGCAGTGTGAAATAACCAGGGTGGACTCTGGTCAACCAGGGTGATTTTCTCCTTCCTCAAGTAAAATCACATCAGGAGGACACACAAGGAGATCGAAATCCTAAGCTCCAAATTTTAAGATTTTGATACGACCGGGATAGGTGTTCGAATGATAATGTAACAAACATTACATATATTCATTATTATCAATTAGTTCCACCCTACCCTTTCCTACACAGGGCAATACGTGCAGGGCATAAATGTCATCCGAATATGGTGCAGAATATCCAATCCAGAACCAAGCGATTCGGAGACTCTTTCCTTTGTCGTACTATTAAGGCCTTGAATTCATTATCAGCTCACGTGTTTCCTTCTTCCTACAGTCTCGGGTTCTTTAAGCGGGGCTTGACAAAGCATATGACGAGGCCGTCAAGCTGAGTGTCACCATTGTAACATGGTATATGTAAGTAATGGTGATCCCCTTTTCTGAGACATTGCTTTCAGCTTACCGTCAGGGGAGGCAAAGTCTGATTGAGGTGTCCTACATTAAAAAAATTACATGACCTTTCGGGACTTTTCGTGGTTGAATCATGTAACTTACCATTCCATGTCACAGATAGTAGACGCATACCTCTCGACGCTCGCAAGCCAGTCAAGTCGTCATCCGAAACATCGGCAAAAGTAGTTAGCTCCATGATATTATCACAAAATGTCTCCAACCGTTGTACAATAATTAATTTACATCGCGATCAAATCAAAGTTCATTTATTTCAAGTATCAGAGACTCATTACATATTGAAGTTCATATTTCATCTACTATCATTATTATAATACAATACACATAAGATAAAGTACACAAATGTCATGAAAACAAATTTAAATTCATTTTCGTCATAAAGCATTACAAAAATAAAATTATTAAATTAAATTGAATGTCCAATGAGAATTATATATACTTATAAATTGAATTTTAAATAATATAAATTACAATTAAATACATAATTCAAATAAAATAATATAAATACAACTTCAATTAAATTATTATTAATAAAATAGATAGTTTACAAATAACCTTACATATATTAACATCTGTAACTTCCCAAAGGATTAGTTACATTTCACTTATTTTGATTCCAGATAATAGGGGCCGAGCCTATTGCCGTCAAGCGGGCACTTTTTTATGATTCATATAAACTAGTGTTTGACCACTATATCTACACTTTGTCACGGTCTGTGTGCTTACTTTCGTATGGCAGCCCTCTCTCTAACAGTGGCCTTCTATTCTACTCTACCGAGAAGCAACACGGTATCATGGAAAATGGTTGCCATATTGTTTTAGAGATTAGGCTATTTATTCGTACCTGGAAGGGTTATTCTGTAAATGTATATATTCAATACAATGTTCGTAGGTATTACCAACACTCTCTATTGTATTGTAAATAGATTTGAATATATTTCAACACGCCAGCACTGCTTCTTCCACCCGATGATACCATTACGTAATACCTCGTACCTACATCATATCTAAACGGTCATAAACGAAAACACTGTTGCATGGGGTACATGTTTACAGTTAATATAAGTTTTATTGAACTGAGTTCATTGGTAATTTTTAATATTATATTTTTCTCTCCTTTATTCAAAAATCTGCGATTTAAGAAACTGCGTATCGACTAAAAATGAATACTACATCTGGCCATCAAATGTCTCCTATTTGCTGATGATCAAGTTATTTTGGTATCGTCGGAGGAGAAGGTGCAGGCGATGATCAATATTATACATAGTGCCCTAAAAAACAAAGGGATGTAAATGAATTTAAGTAAAATGAAAGTGATGGTTTTTGAAAGAGAAGAAAGTATGACAAACTGAAGAAGAAATAATCGAACAATTGAAAGAGTTTGTATATTTGGGTTTGATGCTCTTTGATGGTTTGACGCTATTTGATGCTGATAAGTGATATTGAACGAAGACATAAGTCTTAAAATAAAGTGTATGGGGCAATGCATAATTTTATGCGCAGCCAGGACATAATCGAAATCTGGCGGTACATAGAGGAGTGCTCGTCCCTACACTTATGTATGGTAATGAATGTTGGGCTTTGAAGAAGAAGTTTGAAAGTAAATTGAATGCTGTGGAAATGTGAAGTCTGAGAAGTATAGCAAGTTGACGGATCGAGTGAGCAACAGCGTGATAAGGGAATGTTGTGGTATGCTTGAAGATGTGGTGATTAAGATAGAGAATGGGATGTTTAGATTATTCGGACACGTGCAGAGAATGGACGAAAGAAGACTCAAGAAACAAATTTATGAAGTAAGGGTGTATGGGCAACCCGGCAGGAGTCGACGTAGACGTACGTATGTCAATCAGATCGAAGGCATTTTAAAGAAAGGACGTCAAGAGTATCCGAAACCGCGAAACAAGTATAAAAACCATTATGAAAGTAGAAGAAACGAAAGATGTATGCCAGGATCATGGCAAATTGAAAACTCTAGTCTCTACCTATTCCACTAGGAAAAAGGCGGGACTGTATGTATGTATGTTATTCAAAGAACATACAGGACATTGAAAGGGTTTTTAATATTGAGTATAGGTTTATTCTCTCACTTTGATTATTTTAATAATCAATCTAACACTAAGGCGATTCTCACACTGCCCCACTTCACACGGTGCACGGCGGAGCCCAAGGATGCGTGGTGTCACTTTGCCTATACGGCGCTCTTTTTGTATAGAAAACAAGCGGGGCTCCCTCACACTGAAAACACAATCACGCACGGCGTGGCAGATCACGCACATAAAGTAAATGATTTGAAATAGAAAAAATCGGATCATTTCATAAAAGTTTGCCCACAAATTACTATTTTGACAATTGATAAAATACCATTAACCGTGGTTTCAGGCAGAGTAGAATTAGGGCCACCTCATCTCTTCCCATGCGGTGTCGTACAAGGCGACTGAGGGATGGGTTAACATTAGACAGGTATATACAGCCCAGACTCAGCTTCAGATGCATGGCTCGAGTCAACAATAGTGCCTGGAATACGGCAATAGGCTCACCCCCTATTACGTGGGACCGAATACAATTATTGGTGAAATGTGGGTGTTAATTCACCTCTGCCTGACCCTCCGAGCATAAATGCGTGATTATATGCAAGTATGTATGTACAATAACTCACAGAATTATCAATATTGTCAACTGTATCGTTTTTATTTTTATTAGTTTGAATGAACCAAGCGCCAATCCCACCATCCCGGTTGCAATGCTTGAAACCCTGTACCGCTCTCTCCTATATGTCATGATTTTATTTTATTGACCGTTATGAGAGCAACTACTGTCTCTATTCGGTACCCTAATATCTGATGTGGCAGACAAGCAAACGGCTCACCTAAAGTGGTTACCGTGGCCTATGGACGTGTGCAGGGGAGTCACACTCGTACTGGCGACTCTGTAAGAATAGCTTTTCCACTGACAACACAAAAATTGTCCAGTGGCTCTATCGTAGTCGAAAGATCTCTTAAATAAATTAAAATTCAAATGGTCACAAAATTTTGAAGATCTATACGTAATGGAAACGCTAAAGATTACCCAATTCTGTATTCAGATACGCGTAAGTTTGAGAGTAAACGCTTTATCGATTAAGCCGATTGTAATTCTATAATCCCACGGTACGACTGTGGTAAGCCGCGTATTGTGAGATGATGAATGTAAATTTAGTTCGTTTACTCTATTATTCGTAACCAACTAACGCGTCCCAGCTTTGGTCGTGGTATATTTAGAAACCTCACATCACTTCTCGAAGTCAGTATTTTTTACTCTTCAAATAATGTATGGAAATCAGTCGTATTTATTGAAATTTATGGTCCCTGCTCCGCTCTCTTAAGTAGTAGCGTGATAGTATATAATCTAAAACCTTTGTCAATAAATAGATTACTCAAATCAAAACAAAATTTTCAATTTGAATCAGTAGTTCTTGAGATTAGAGCATTCAAACAAACAAACTCTTCAGATTTATAATATTAGTATAATAATTATATAGATGGGGCCGTTTTAATGTCTTCGGGGCTATGCCAACCTTACATGCATACGCCATATTAACCTCGTTTTGTGTTCCCGATGGTGGTTAGGGTAGCCAGAGCTCAATTTTGTGCCGTCAGTGGGAAAACCAAAGGCTTGTCCTGCTTAGATTTCTACACCGACAGCACAGAAACCAGTTTTTTAATAATAAACAAAAATAATTTCTTTTCGTTGGGCTCTTGATTTAAGGCTGTCTACACACCAAACCTGCCGGGCAGAACCAAAGATCTCATTTTGGACCAGTCTGCCCGCCAGTATTAGTATGTTAATTATTGTTAACTTAATAAATATTGTTAGCATAAGGCATTAACTACCGAAATTTCAAATTCGCCGTCTACCCTCTGTGTTGATGAAACAATGATTTGGTTCACTGTCGTATACAGTTGGCAGTTTACGCGAATAACAGTCTTTGATATATGTGAAACCAAATAAATCGCGATAGAATCTGTTAAAAAGTATTTTTTATATTTCAATCTATCTTTTAAGGCAAGTAATTTTTATATACCTATAGATAAACCTTTTCCTTTATTACAATACAATCAAAGAATCAAAGAATCAATTTCATTTATTCAGTTTAGGCACACAAAGAGCACATATGAACGTCAAAATTTTACAATTGGGTATGTCAAGATATAATATAAAAATATTAAATAATGTACAAATAAACCATTGGAAAATTATTCTTTCTACTGAGAAGATACCAGCAAGAAACTCAGCGAACTATACCTATATTAGAACTTGATTATTTTTCTTTTTTTGAAATTTACTTTAGTTTACAATTTATTTTGTGCGAGCAAGCAAGAGACTTATGATGACCACGCATTAACATCATTAAGATACTCATCCACTTTATAGTAACCTTAACTCATTTATTTATTGGCATATTAATCAAATCCTGAGGAAATTTATTAAATATTTTTATGCAGCTTCCTACAAATGAATCACCAACCTTGTAAAGCCTAAGTTTTGGTACAACTAGTTTATTTTTGTTTCTCGTATTAAAATTGTGTACATCAGATAGACAATCTTCTCTGTAGAACAGTGAAACTTAATTAAGCGAGACCTGCGAATTTTTGTCACTTATAGTGGTATTCCACTTACCCAGTATCTCATATATCCAGGTATAAATAAATAATTGTCTCATTTACCCTAAACCTAACCCTCTGGGGATAAAGGCGTCATTATATGTATGTCTCATTTATAGAGGGTTCCATTAATAGAGGTCACAATACTGGCCATTTCAGTTCTAGAGGTGCGATGATTAAACAAATTAATGTAACCGTAATAGTGTAATGTAGTTTACGTCTAAATCTCTACTGGGAATAAAAAAAGTTAATATGTACTAGTAACACAGTGGAACTACGCAATAAATGATTCACAGACGCGACAGTACCGTGCCGTTCGATTTACCGTGAAACTTTTCGGATTGGACACCCGACAGCTCAAATACTTTTGCCAATGCAACGATGTCAATATCGGATTGCCGAGCTACTGAAAATGGTTTTGTCCTGCGATAGGAAATACGAGTATATTGCACGTGATAAAAAAATATAAAACAGAACATGTTTCATTTTGTATTTTCTTATATCAATATATGTAAAGCTGTGTTCTCTAGGCACATTCAATATCAATTTCAATTTATTTATTTCTAAACAAACATAGTTTGTATTGATATGTCAATTATAAGTAAGAAATACATACAATTAATGAAATGGGTCTTTGGCTACAAGCTCTTCCGTCGTCTAACGTAGGGACTATGTTAGATGACACTACCTTCCGCATCGCAACTTGTCTCCGTTTAGGTGTGCCGTGTGTTTCTTCGCATCAATGCCGTTGTGGAGAAGCCGTTGACAGACTCGGACACCATGGCCTGTCGTGTTGCAGGAGCGCTGGGCGAATTCCACGGCACGCCAGCCTCAACGACATAATCCGCCGTGCTCTTGTCACCGCCGGTGTACCAGCTGTACTTCAACCAAACGGTTTGGCGTGTGACGATGGCAAGAGACCGGATGACATGTCGTTAATGCCATGGAAGATGGGTAGGACTCTGGTGTGGGACGCCACATGCGTTGATACCATGGCTCCTACCCATATAACTAGCATGGCTGGCTGTGCTAGTGCTGCTGCTGCTTCTGCAGAGGCTCTCAAGCGGCGCAAATACTCCAATCTCATCGGAGATTATGAATTTGTGCCGTTTGGAGTCGAGACTTTGGGGTCATGGGGTCTGAGCGCTCGCAACCTCTTCCGTGAGATTGCGAAGCGTATGGTCGACGCTTCTCGTGACCAAAAGGCTGGCCTCTTTTTAGGTCAGAGAATAAGCATTGCCATACAACGTGGCAATACTGCCAGTCTTCTGGGAACGCTACCACAAGAGGCATGCGATGCAGAGGAATTCCACGACGCATTTTAATTGTTCTTAGCTATGAGTTGTATACTAGTTATTTTAGTTTTATTGTATTTAATATTTATATTTTATTTCTTGACATGATTGTAAAATTAATAAGATTAATAAGACTATTATCTAGTAGAAATTGTTTCAGCTATTTAAAAAAATGAATATATGTGTGCATACTTAAAAAAAATCAATGAAATATCTACACTATAACATCAAGATAAAATAAAATAAAAATCTAGGTATAATTAAACTACAACTTTACATTTAGTGAGAAATACGTCTCAGTCATCATTCACAAATTCTTCCACTGTGTAGTAACACTTCTCCAACAGCAAGGACTTTAACTTTTTCTTAAAGGAAATGGTTTCATAGATATCAAGCTTTAAGTCACTAGGCAGACTTTTGAAAAGTTTTATTGCTTGATATTTCGCACTATGTATCACGACGTTAATTCTCGGATTCAATGTAACTTTGAAATGTTTCTTTTGGGTGCTTTCATATGTTACTCTTTCATTTTCCGTTTCATAATATCTTATGTGTTTTGCAAAATCACTTGAAACCATTAATATATAGAGACAAGACACGGTCAATATGGACAGGTTTTTAAAATGCTTCCTACAAGATTATACGAACTATTGTTCTTATAACCCTTTTTTGCAATATAAAAGCCTTGTTACAGTTATATTTAAAGCTATTACCCCAAAGCTGAATGCTGTACCTTAACTTTGAGTCAACCAATGCAAAATACACCATCTTTAGGTGGTCAACACTGACTTCGTCTCTTAAACTTCTTATACTATTTTATTTTTATACAACTTAGGTGGCAGACAAGGACAGCCCACCTGATGGAAAGTGGTTATCGTGAACTATGAACGTATGTAACACCAAGGGAGTCACACCCGTGCTGCCGACCCTGTAAGAACAGATTTTCTGTGCCGTTGCACTAACGGCACAGACAAAATTGTGCATTGACAGCACAAAAAATCTCCAGTAAGCTCTGGCCACATACTCACCGCCAGTATACAACAAGAGGTTACAGCGGTACTCTGTCGGGTTTCTTAATTGGGACGGGAATACCGTCGTGTCCTACCTTCTATATATGAAAATTTGTGAACATATCTGAATATTTGTTAAGACCGGAGCCATTAAAACACGCTCTGCCGGCTGAACGGATTCATTAGCGAGATAGCTTATAGTATGGAATAACACAGACTAATTTTTATTCCAAGAATAGGTTCCTAGACGTTGCTGTGTCGACATGGCCCCGATAATCTTAAACAGAGCTCACTGGAGCGTTTTTGAGCTGTCAGTGGAAAGACCAAAAGCTTGTTCTGCTTTGTCTTTTACACTGACGGCACAGAAACTCTCAATGCTTGCAGGGTTGGCAGCGCGAGTGTGACTCTCTTGGTTTTGCACGCGTCCATAGGCCACGGTGACCACTTTCCATCAGGAGGGCCGTGTGCTTGTCTGCCACTTAAGTGGTATAAAAAAAACTTTTCTTTTCTTTTCACATTATCCATAATTACAATGTACAAAAATATTTGGGTGTTCATCAATATTTTCCATTAACTGTGTCTCCATACCATGATTGCATACGTCTATAGGCCATGGTAACCGCTTCCCATCAGGTGGGCCGTGTGCTGAAAAAATAAAAATAATTATGTAATGTAATATTTCGAGATTTTATTACATAGTTATTAAGTACCACAAACAGACATATTTTATGCTCATAATAATAACACTGAACAAAGTTGGACATAGAACACCTACGCCGTAGCACTAATCGTAGCCGTGCTACGATTAATGATGTCTGCCTAGCAATATGCGAGTGTTAATTGTAATAAATCTTGATATGTTCAAGTTATAAGAATAGCAGAAAAATAATCTTTATTGTAGTGACGTCACTGAAGCAAAGCTGGTGCTAGTAAATATGGAGTAGTGTACTTTTGTGCCATTTTTTGGAGATTTTTGGAGATGCTTCAGTGTATGAGGAGGCATTCAGTTACACAGAAACTTAATTTTCTATGTTCATGTGTCTTTATTTGTTTCGTATCAATTTATGTTGGGTATTATCTTCTATATATATAAATATCAATTGCTGTTCGTTAGTCTCGCTAAAACTCGAGAACGGCTGAACGGATTTAACTTACCTTGGTCTTGAAATGTTCGTGGAGGTCTAGGGAAGGTTTAAAAGTTGAGAAAAATTCTGATAAATGCCGGTAATCGACGCGGGCGGAGCCGCGGGCAAAAGCTAGTTATCAATATATTTTATGTATTTTTTTTATTTTTTCTGTTGCTGTTTACAAATATTTAATAATCATTGTTTTGTTTATATGCGAAAACTTTTAAGTGGCCTTCTCATACTATTTACTTCTGTATATGTACTTATATTAGCTGTAAGTTTTCCGTAAAAAATAAAAATAAAATATTTTAAACTAAGTTTGAAAGTTTCAAGAGAGCTGAATGATAAGTAACGAGTGGCTGTTCTTATTATCATGAAAGTATTTTTTTTTAAAAGAGATGAAAGTTTTCTTCTTCATTCTAGCTCACACTCGGGATCTTGGGATCTGCTCTCTTGCTTTTCCTTTTATTGATATGTTTTGACTTTGAGCTTTTGGAGCAACTACCATCTGACCTCCTAACGTCGAGAAAAATACCTGCACCAAGACTACATTGGTCAATCAACAGGTGTAACTGCTATTAGATAGATAGATAGATAGATAGATAATTCTTTATTGTACACCAATAGATTTACAGTAGGACAAGTAGGTAGCAGTTCAATGTACAATGGGCGGCCTTATCGCTGAATGATTGTGCTCACATTTACCTAAGTCAGTCAATTAAATTAGCCTTTCGCAGTCCCCTACTGAACATAGGCCTCTTCCAATGTTGGGAAGTTTTGGTCTACTCATTCCACGCCGACTAGACAGGTTGGTACAGGGTTTTATTCAGATATTAAGCGATCCTCTGCGTATTTTTCCGTTAGTCGCCTCTTATGACACCCTTCGGATGAGATAGTTCGATGATACTTGTGTTCTTTCTCTGTCACCACACGGATACAAAGTACTTGTAACTAATACAATATTACTTAGCAATAATAATAAGGAAGCACTTTAACTGGATTAAGGCAATATCCCATTAATTTGGAACAAGGTTCCAAGCTTTTAACAATTCATGTTGAATGAGGCCCAGCTTATAACTTGATAAGTCGTAAACCCGCAATATTGTGCCATTAAACAGACAAGTGCCTTCACCACTAATTAAGGCTTCTAACTGCCGTACAAATTGTTGGAAGTAGGTGGAATCTGAACTTATTTATGTAGCTACTAGCTGTGGCCCACGGCTCCGCCCGCCCAGTATTCTGATCCCGTTTTCGTCGATTCTAAGAACTCATTCCCGGGATATTCACTTTTGTTCTGCAGCAGTACAATCAAGGTAAAATACAGTCAAAGTATTTTACTAAAAGCTATTTTATTATATTTTTTATTCTTATTAATAAAGCAAATGTTTTATTATTTTTTAATGCGTAGCATTATTTCTTTTAAGTAATTTGAAAAATCGGGCGCAAGTCTTCGCTTCTGGCGGTTAGGGCTCCGAAAAGAATTTCCTCACAATACGTACCGTATAAAGGAGTGCTCCTTCAGCATCGAGCCAATCCAATTATTAAATTATTAATAGTAATATTAAATTATTTAATAAATTTAATATTTATTAATACGATCCTAGTAGGTATTAAAAATCTACATCATGATATGTTGGCGTTAACTTAGCTTGATTTTTAAGTTATATGCACTGGAGTTTCTACATTATTCAATTCTTTCATTCAAAAGGGGCATTAGGAGGTTTCTTCAGGGTCGGCAGCGCAAGTGTGCCGCCCCTGGCGAGTGGGCCGTGTGCTTGTCTGCCACCTAAGTGGTATAAAAAAAAATACAATAACGAATACCATATCAATAAAGTGTCAGTTATCATTTATTACTATTGGTACACGACGATATTATTTCGATTGCATTGAAGTGTTGTCATGTCAACACTGCGTAGAACCCCATGGTAGAGGTGATCAGAGGTATCATACATACATACATAGATACATATAATCACGCCTCTATCCCCGGATGGTTAGGCAGAAGTGAATTAACACCCACATTTTATCAATCATTGAATTCGGTCTCACGTGGGGGATGTAGGGGGTGAGCCTATTGCCATCTGCCGAGCACTATTGTTGACTTAAGCCATGCATCTGAGGTTGAGTCTGAGCTGTATGTATTTATCTGATGTTAAACAGCCCTATCCCTTAGTCGCCTAAGTCCCCTTGTACGACACCGGATGGGAAGAGATGGGATGATCCAAATTCTACTCTGCCGGGAACCACGCGGCTTACACACACACTACAGAGGTATCAAAAGTTTTTATTTTAACTTGTAATTTTTATATGATTGTTCATTAGTTGATAAAGAAGAAACTGGAGAGAACAGGTGAAATTAAAGAGTTACTATCCCTTAATCGCCTTGTATGACCCCACATGGAAAGAGATAGGGGTGGACCAAATTCTACTCTCTACCAGATTTTGTAGCTAAAATAAACTGGGTAATTGAGTTTATTAAAATTAAAGCATTTAAACATAGCTGTAAAAAGGTGTATAAATACTGGCTTGTAATAATTTTATAAGCGTACTGTTTTAAAAGTTTTATGACCTGTACTGTAGAAAGCTTGTTGCATAAATTTAAATAATCTAAATGTTACGTTGGTGGTTAAAAAACGTATTCCATTTTAATATATTCATACATAAATAATCAAAATACAACAGGTAATTGTTAAAGTAAATAGACCCCTGGGTTGTTCCGACGCATAAAGTGCTTATTGTTGGTTTGCGTGCGATCGTAAGGTTCAAGGTTCGGTTTCCGGCTTAATATTATTTCTTCTAGATTTTTTTAAACATTGAATGATATTTTAAGCATTTCGTAAGCTAACTATTCAATATCGATTAACATAGGAAAAAATTAAACGGTCGAGGTGATAGTTCTTATGAATATTGGTAGAAGGCTTCCACTGACACCGTAAGACGAATATAGGTATAGAAGAATTTGGATGATTTCAGCTTTGGTGGCTTAGTGGTCAGAGCGTTCCTCCTGTAAGGGAAAGATCGTGGGTTCGAATCCCGCCTAGACCGTTTCATTTTTTTCTAAATTAATCTATTTTTTTAAATATGTCCGGTCAGTAGCCAGACGCTCGCTCCCACATTTTTATTCTAAGTTGCTTTGTGTCATACACACTCTGTCTACTATACTAGTCTATACTATAGTACAGTCGAGAGTAATCTACGTGATGAGTATATAATTGTAATGAGTTTATTCTTCACGTTCACAAAGAGTCACCGCTCCTGGCCGTAATAAACTTCACCCTGCTCATATTATTTCCTATTCACTAAGTAGTTTTTGTAATACATACTTCCTTATCGCCCCTGGTTGTAATACATACTTAGGCATAATTAATTTTCAAACTAAACCAATTTTAAGGATATAATGGGTTGTATAATAATAATTATAACTGGAGTTAGTATCATTTGTATTATATTATCATAGATGATAATGATATATAACTGCAATCAGCCAAAACGCAATCGGATAATCGTCTGCCCTAAAGGTTGGGCGGATGATTATTCGATTCCGTTTAGGTACCAATATATTTGTGAAATGTTTCCTTTTTAGGCAACCACTTTTCCACCGAGACGGTTGCGCGACTTGCGCCCCTTCCTTTTATCCTGAGAAAAAATGGGAAAGCCGTAGTCTCACATCCGATGGCACCTTCTATATCCCTCGGTCAGACGGGGCGCGCGAGTGATAAGCTAGAGGCTACCTTACCCCCGGCAACTGATGGCCTAAGACGGCCGTGTGGTTTTGAGCCGCTTGGCCGTCTTAGGCTTGAGCTTGACATGACCAGTCCGCTGGTATCGACGATGTGGTTATGTGAGGCTTGAGTGGATTTCCACACGTTAAAAAAAAGGTACACACTTTTCTACACATTTCTGGCAATATTGAAAAACCTAAGCTAATACTTATTTTTCAAAATCAATTTAAGTTATTTACCCCTTCGGGGATATAGGCGTGAGTTTATGTTATGTTTATGTCAACATAACATAAACTTACGCTTATATCCCCGGAGGGGTAGGCCGAGGTGCTAGCACCCACCTTTCGCCAGTTTATGTTTAGGTCCTAATGTAATAGGTGGCGAGCCTATTGCCATTAACCGGGCACTATAAACCTGCGATAAATACACACATAACTTTGAAATGCATCGAAAAGTCATTAGTGTGTGCCATGGTAACCTGGGACCGAACCTGAGACCGCGTGTCTGCAGTCCATTACCTATTCCACTAGGCTACCGCGGTTATTATTTCTAAACATTTCTAATAATATCTTTTTACGTTACATTCATTAAATGCTCTTTAATTTGAAAACATGAATAAACTTCCTTGAATATATTATTGACCGCGACGGGAGATCAATTTTGTTCGTACCTATTTCTTAGGCATAATTCCGCGAAAATTAAATAATTCCTTTATTCGTGGACTTTTTAGGAGTATTTCCTGTTCCGCTTTTAGTTAAGAGTATTTTAAAAATGTGGTCTGTAGATTTGTTGCACGAGAAAATGGTTATAAACAATCTTAGAAATATGAACACTGTTAAGTCATCCACAGATAAGTATAAAAATAATTTGACATTATTTTATCAGAAGTATATGCGAATAATCGACGCATTCTATCGCAGTTTATTTGGTGTTATTTCATTTATTACGTACATACCTACAAGGAAGAGACACCGCAAGGGCGTTAACTGAAACCACGCATACTATGCACCATTATTTTGTACACAAATCTCGATATTTCGGATGCTATTCAGCCGCTACTGAAAAGTAACAAAAACATCGAGATCAGTTCATAATTTAAAAAATTCTATATCACCCATAGCTGGTGTATCATACACAACCATCTACGATAAACAAAGTGAGCTTTTGTTTATCCACTTTCTAATTATATATTTAATCCAAGCACATGTTGTTTTCTGAGACAACGTTTTACAAAAAAATTACATATAATTTAACCTAATAGTTGTTCTTCGGCATCGTTTGCTTGTAAGTGCTATAGTTCAACTTTGAAAAGGTTCGTTTGAGAACAATGGTTTTAAGTGTCACAAAGGGCGCGAATACTAAACGAATGGAGCCTTCATGGCATCGGCGAGCATGGGGCGGGCGGGGGCAGAGCGGGGTGCGGGCGGTGCGCGCCGCCCTTCTGTGATACCAGCGTATGAAATTATTATCATTTGGACCAATTCTAAGTTTACGAATCGAATAAATGTGATGAATTTGTATTTCATTTAGGCATTGTGAAAAATATAGTACGTATCTTTTTATGTCTTAAGATCTAGGTACTAAATATAGTTGTAACCACACTCAATTAATCATTAAGGTTATAACCCTTTCAACTTAAGGAATTTATGTGAAATTTTTCATTTTAAAATCTTTAAGATAAATTAACTTTATTAGGTTACATAAAGTATATAGTTAATGAAGTACCCAAAAATGTTGTTGCCCTTTTTACTGCAAGTTTGATTTTCATCGATAAATATCTGCAATCCCGTTATGGTCATAGATCCATAAAAGTAGACGCAGTTTCAAACAACCAAAGGTAGTAAATATTTCTAGCTATTTTACATTTCGTCCAAAGCTTGCGCATTCCATTCAGGGGTTCACTTATTGATTTTATTTGGTATGTGGGCATTTATAGGAGCAACTGACCTCCGAACCTGAAGAGAACAGCCTGCTCTCTGGAGCTCTCTGGCCACGTCTGTTATTTAGCTGATGCAGTGAATATCACGAATCTTTGGGCCTAATGGTGTGTGTAGAGTACTGAATACTCTTAAGGTTAAATTTAAGTTAAATATTAAAACAAAATGCAACTTTTTTGGTAAGATTTAAGTAAAATTACTGTTTATTTTGACTAATATGATTTCATTTTGATATTTTAACGACTTTACCTCACATATGCATCCTAAGCTTTCATTCTAAACTATCCCTAATTTTTGCTGTTGAATTTGTCTGAAGTAGGCCCCTAACAATATTTATCATTTAATACTTAATTGATACTTAAGCGATATAGTTAAATACTATTAC
Source organism: Eilema griseolum (assembly GCA_963662185.1). Classification (NCBI taxonomy): domain Eukaryota; kingdom Metazoa; phylum Arthropoda; class Insecta; order Lepidoptera; family Erebidae; genus Eilema; species Eilema griseolum. The sequence continues at coordinate 19,733,638 of OY759240.1, read as the reverse complement.
TTAAGACATACATAATGCATTCTAATCCGAAATTGAAAAATAAATCGTTCGAAAAATTGTATAAAAATGGTAGGAATTTGTTACCTTTTCCTGTAGAGAAAGCTAGCAACACAGCTTTTTGGGCAGACTCGAGCGCGCGATAGCGGCGGGCGAACGCCGCGTAAGCCTCCGCAAGCCGCGTAGCTGAAACACTAAACAGTACAGTGTCTTGTGTGAAAAAATGCTTGTTGAATAGTTCTGTTGCCCGACAACGCCTGTTGCACGCTATCTCGGTTCACCGGCAACAGATACCAGCACTATTTGGACTGGTGATTGAAAATTGGTGAGTAATTTTTCTTTGTTGTTAAACTGCCAAAATTAATAAGACTGACTAAAAAAAACCTCTTCATAGGTTCAGTTTTCTTTGTCAAGGTTTTTATTCTCTAACACCTAATGGAGACTTACTTTTGATATTTACCTTTAATTTTTTCCAAATTAACTTTAATATAGAAGCGGCGTCGATTGGCGCCATTGCACGAATACCTTTTTGCCAATTTATTTATAAGAAAAATTCATAGAAAACTCACTGAAACAGTTTAAATAGCTTTATATTCGTAAAATCAATAAACATATTATATACCTAAGGATACTTTTTGTTAAATTTACGAAACATTTAATTACATTTATTAATTGAATAACTAAGTAAGATATAAATAAGATGTAAATACGACAGAGTAATATTATACATTTTCTTTCCATGTATAACGTTATTGATTTAGGAGGGGTGATATTAAGCGGCATATTCAAGCCCTATTTTACGCGTACCTTGTCCCCTAGTCAAGGGACGGATATAGCCATGGCCCTCAGCTAACAGAGTGAACACTGAATAATGATTGTATTAGGAAGGAAGTCTGTGTTAGTTTCGAGTTCTGTTTCCGAGAGCCGGCGGTTACAATGTATAACAAATTGACTTCCTGAACTATTGTGTAGCCTCAGACCAAATACTTTGTCGACTTGATCTACAAATTGGAAACTTGAAACATAAAACATAAACTCACGCCTATATCCCCGAAGGGGTAGGCAGAGGTGCTAGCACCCACATTTCGCCAGATCGCCGGAAACATGAACGAGTACTACTTATACTTTTCAATGCAAAATTTAAGCAACGAGTATCCTATTTCTATCAATTTAGATTTTTTTATACCACTTAGGTGGCAGACAAGCACACGGCCCACCTGATAGGAAGTGGTTATCGTGACCTATGGACGTATGCAACACATGGGTGTTACACTCGTGCTGCCGACTACGAAGAAACTTGCTGATGCCCCTCTTGAAGAACCCCATATTGTAGGTGCTTGGGAAAACCGCAGCAGGGAGGTCATTCCACAGCTTGAGTGTGCGTGGGAGGAAGTTTCTTTCATACCGCACAGTGCGTACCGTCTCAGTTCGCAATGTGTGAGGATGAAGTCCATGCCTATGGCGAGAGGTGCGATGATAGAATGTAGCTGTAGGCATCATGTCAAATAATTCATCTAAGCACAAACCATTGTAATAAGATTGGAATAAGTCTTTAAAAAATCTCCTAAGGGAGAAAGCTCCGACCAATTTACACTCGAGAGCAATGAATCCGGGTCACTTAAAGAATGTTAAAAATCTCGGAAACTAAAAATGATAGGTTAATGCAATAAATTGTATTTAATAGACAATGTAATACTCCTTAAATGAAAGTAAAAAAAATATGAGTCACCATACATTTTATTAACACAAAATTACATAAAGAAAAAAACTGCTGATCTCTCCTTAAAACAAAAATAGGAAACATGAAATTTTTGAACTTTATTACGATTTTCTTGAATTTTAATACTTCGTATTGCCTCCTCGTGCTTCCATTACTGCGTTTACGCGGTTTGGCATGCTGTACACCAAGTTCCTTATACGATTTTGGGGAATATTCTCCCATTCCTCTGTGAGAGCAATTTTGAGCTCACGAAGCGTGATTGGGGGAGGGTTTCGTTGTTTTACGCATCTGCCTAGCTCGTCCCAAGCATGCTCGATCGGGTTGATATCCGGGCTGCGCGCTGGCCACTCCATACGAGTAATGTTCATCTCTTGAAGGTAGTCATTCACAATCCTACCTGTATGAGGTCTGGCATTGTCATGCATAAATATAGCATCCTCACCTAAATTGACCATAAATGGACCAACGTGATCATTGAGGATTTCTTCCACATATCTTACGCTAGTTAAAGAGCCGTTTTCTATGATCACCAGCTCTGTGCGACTTTCAGAAGAAATTCCGGCCCACACAAGTACAGACCCACCACCGTAGGCTACTTTTTCTTCGATGCATGCTTGCTTGAATCTTTCCCCTGGTCTTCGATACACTCTGTGTCTTCCATCGTGCTTGTAGAGCATAAATTTTGATTCGTCGGAGAACATAACTTTTGACCAATCTTCAATACTCCAATTTACGTGGCTCTGGGCATAACTTAGTCTCGAAATACGATGCCCACGCTCCAGTTTAGGGCCGTTTGCAGGTCTAAGGGGTTTTAAGTTAGATTCAGCAAGCCGACGTCTTACTGTCCATGCACTTGGGTTACTTCCTCCGAGGCGTCGAAACTGATTGGTGAGTTCAGTTCCTGTGAGAAAGCGATTTCGAAGCATGGTGTTCACCAAGTATCGGTCTTCTCGTGCTGTGGTACACCTGGTTCTGCCCGTTCCTGGTCTGCGTAGGTTAGAACCAGTTTCTTCGTAACGTCGGAGAACTCTGTACTGTTGACAGCGACACACCGACAGTCCTGGCTGTATCGCGCTGACTCCGGCCGGTTTCCAGCATTGTAAGTATTCTGGTGCATTCTTCAGGCGTAAGCGACATAATTTCAGCTTGATTAATGAATATAGAGCACTATCAACATGGTTTATGTACCCACATAAATGACAGATTACAAACAAAAGCAACACCAAATGCTGTAATTTCGTAGTTCCATCTTCGAAAGTGGCCCTTTTTCAAATTTGATTTTTTTATGATATAACTTTACAATAACTAAGAAGTTTTAATACCTTCATTTAAGGAGTATTACATTGTCTATTAAATACAATTTATTGCATTAACCTAGCATTTTTAGTTTCCGAGATTTTTAGGATTCTTTAAGTGACCCGGATTCATTGCTCTCGAGTGTATTTACAAACTAAATTGATACTAATTATAACATTAGAAAACAATTCTAGTTGCAACTAAAGCTTTCATTTTGAGCCCGGATTGCATTCTCACTCCTATTTTTCTCATGAAATAGTTTATCTCAGCTTACGTGAGCGATTTCCGTCTGATCTCCAACTCAGAGAAGAAAACCTGTACCAGAGATTATTCTGTTAGTCAGAGGATGTACTAACTTGCAGAATAGGCTGACTTGAGTGTCAAATAATCTGGTTGTGCCCCCATACATCTGGTTAGTGATGACTATTATGACGAAATATGGACTTAATAGGCCTACCTATACATGGGTACCAGAGTCTGTATATCCCAACATCTATAGTAGGTTGTAGTTGCCTTGACTAAAATAGGTTATAGATATCAAATGCAATAGTGAACGATGCTATTGCCGTCACCCGGGTCAGATTGAATGTAGAGCAGCCTTATATATTAGGCTAAATTTCACTGGCTTATTTAAACGCACACATTTCACTAAATAAATATCATTGAGTAAAACGTGATAACTCAGTTTAATTGAATAAATTTTCATTAGTAGATGAACCACGGAACCAAGATATCCACGGAACAAGATGACGTGGCCCTTACGTTCTAAGGAAGGTAAAATCGACCAATAGCTTAATGGGAAGAGATTACCAAGGTATAAGCGATTATAATAGGAGAATTTGTGCTGTCAGTGGGAAGACTAAAGGCTTGTCCTGCTTTGTCTTCTACACTGACGGCACAGAAACTCTGTACTTACAGGGTTGGCAGCATAACTGTGACTCCTCTGGTGTTACAGACGTCCATAGGCCACAGTAACCACTTTCCATCAGGTGGGCCGTGTGCTTGTCTGCCACCTAAGTGGTATAAAAAAAAACAAGGACGTAGAACACGACGGTATTTCCGTTCAATTGAGCAGTCCGACTAGGGAAGTACCTCCGCCCTACAGAATACCGCGGCCATAATAACCTCGTGTTGTGTTCCCGGTGGTGAGTAGGGTAGCCTTCTGGAGAGTTTTTGTACTGTCAATGGGAAGACCAAAAGCTTGTCCTGCTTTGTCTTTTACACTGACGGCACAGAAACTCATGTGCTTACAGGGTTGGCAGCGCGACTGTGACTCCCATGGTTTTGCACACGTCCATAGGCCACGGTAACCTATTTCCATCAGGTGGGCCGTGTGCTTGTCTGTTAACCAGGTGGTATAAAAAAAGATGTCTTCTAAGTACAAATGAAAAGATCGGTGAGAAGATTAGAAAAAGAAAGTTAAGATATGTAAGACCTGCGGCACTACCCCAAAACGTACAAACAAAAGACAGCTACATAAAGTTTATACTTAGTGAAAGTTGTATTATACTGTACGAATGAACAAACTCGACCAACGTTAGTTCTATTATTCTGTTAAAAGTATTTTATCCTTTATTGTACACTTACAAGGCATATTATACAAATAAGTGAAATAGTATGTACAAAAGCGAGTTTAACTCAATGTTAAGTTCTTTTCCTGCAAACCCAGGAGTGCACAGAGGAATTGCAATCCAATGAGAGGCAGTCTTGTGTACATTAATCTCAAGATTTAATAATGTGAGTAGGAAATCAGAAGGTATACCTGACAAAAGGAATTACATATACATATATATCTCTAATATATAAAATTCTTATGTCACAGTTTTAGTGTTCATACTCTTCCGAAACTTTATACGTATATTCAGTAGGTATGAGAATAGGTTTATAACTAATATTTACACCCCTAAGTGTTAAGGGTGGTTCACCGAAAAAATATTTTTTTTACGTTTTGGATTTTTTTTTTTTTGAAAAATACAATTCCTTCTATATTTTTACCCTCCTACCACCCCTATGTTTTGATAGTATTTTATATTTTTCAACCCCGGTTGATAGCTGATCAAAAATATGGCAAAACAACGTTTGCCGGCTCAGCTAGTATATGTATAAAGCCATCATAGACTTACATACACATACATAAAATAATCATATATATACCGATTAAAAAATATACATACAAACCACAGATAACATAATACTAAAGTACATACATACATTCACGCATCTTGGGGTAGGCAGAGATCACATGTTACCAATTGCTGCGATCTATTCAAAATTTGGCATTAAAATTACACTTAGGTACGTGTTGAAGTACCTTCTGTGTCAAACTACTTTCGTGCATGACTGTAGTTACAATAACTGATGTTATCCTGCGGTACACAATGTCAGTAATTTTATTTGGAAAACAAATAGTATTTCATATCTTTGTAACAACTAACTTTCGGTTTTAATATTCTTTTTACTTATAAATTTGAAAATAAATCTACCTAAATTACCTAAAACTGTTTATAAGTTTTCACATTTACATATTATATCTAGATCGTATGTAAATAAAAGGTTACAGAAATGAACTTAGGTCAAAGTAGTCCAAGAATAGATAGCTGTCGTCCCTTTTTCATTAAATTAAACATTTTGACTCTCCCCTGTGTGTACATCTTAGAGACAGTTATCTTTGTAAAAAAGAATATTGAGTTGTTCGAGAAGCTTCAAACTAAGAGACGTAACTCAAAAATTTCTATTCCCTCCAACTCCATTGCATACTTAAACAGGAGCATTTTCTGTATGGCTCATAGAATATTTAATCACCTACCAAAGACAATTCTTGAAGAGCCTTGTATTGACGTTGCAAAAAAGTTAGTTAAAAAAATGTTATTAGAGAAATGTTTCTACTCTGTGGATGATTATTTGAATGATATACTCGTATATACATTAACTTGTACTTTTTTTACGTGCGCAAACCTCCCTACCGGAGCCGGTGGGAGAGGTTATGTCGGACTCGAACCGACCAAAACGCACGACGCCTGTGAGTCGTTTTTGGTTGCCGAAGGTAAGGTTAACAGGCGCCGGCCACCCACACATTAACTTGTACTTGATGAGTGTGGGGTAAGTCATATCTAAAGTTTATATAGTTATAGAAAAGAAACGCATAAGTTAATTTCAAAACATTAATAGACTTATTACATCCAAATTACGATCGCAAATCAATATAAAAAGCCTTGACCATGTCCATTCTTAATCTCATTAAAAGTTTTTGTTAATGCTGCGCACATACCTTGCCCAATATACTAGCGAACAAAGAAACAGCGGTTGTGAAAGGGATAATTTATTCTAAGGGTACGTCACAGCCCTAATCTCGCGCGAGGGGAGCCTCGTTTATTTTCCCCGCCCGTGGACGAAGCCGCAAAATATTTACGATCAATTGAACAAACATTCGGTCTAATGATGCCTTGTATGATGGATGAATATCAGGTTCTTAATTAGACGCTTTCGAGTACTGTAGGTAGCGGTCATATCAAATAATTCAAACTTGGAGATTAAATGTTATTTTTAAATTATCGCGGTGTGAATTCATATTTATACAATGGTATAAATATGAATTCACACCGCGATAATTTCGGGACTTTTCGCGATTAAATAATGGAACTTACTATTTCTGCCGACGTTTCGGATGCGTTGCAGCACCCGTGGTCACGGCTTGACTAGCTGGTGAGCATCGAAAGGTATGCGGGGAACATTTTTTGTGCTCCTACCCACGATTACATTTATTATGAACGGTTAGGCTGGCGACATACCACACTCATATGTCAGTTTTTAACGGAACTGTGTTTTTTGGTTTTAGTATGTTAACCACTGGATTCCACGTTCCGGATGTTTGAATCCATCTTTCCTATTGAAATTTTTATATGAAGATTAAAAATAAAAAAAATTATAGCATAATCCCTCAATTCAGTTTTGTACGGAACCCTCAGTGGAATCAGTAGGCCAAAAGCCTCCCAACATTAGAAGAGGCCTATGTCCAGCAGTGGACCGTGATGGGCTAATTGATGATATCAAATAATTGGGAGTTTGACTGACTAGTCAAATTAGTTACTTTTTACTAAACTATTATGACGATAGTAAATTATTATGACGTCAGACTGTCAGATAATGCATTTGGCATTAAGTCCGCCTTTATACAATAAACTGTGCATAAAGTTAAAAAATAAAATAAGTAAATAAATATTCAATAGTTAAATAATATAGTATCATAGGTTGGATGGATGATTAAAAATAAATAAAAACGATATGATAAGAACAAACCTATCGTTACCGTACTGTTTTACCGTTATTTTATCACTCTTAATTTAATAAACTTAGTTAGTTAACTTTTTTAAACTACTGACAAATACCTAAATATGGCTACTAAGATTATAGAATGGAACATAAAATTTGGTATCGCTATAGACCAAACTACTTAACCAGCAACAATGAGAAAAATTGCAGCTGTCATACTGCCTAAAGGATCTGGTATTGTATGAAGGGGGAAACATGTGTGAGGAAAGGAATTCGAAATTCAAAATTAATTCCCGCCTCACCCGGAAACCGTGAGGCTTCCGGTGACTGAGACCGCAATTAACTCGAACCGCGGTCCCAGTTCCCGGTTCCATTTAATTTTAATATTTTTCTTCCGGCGACTGGGGCCACCCATAAAAAAGAATAGAATAATGTTTAGTTGTTAAGACTAAAAATAGTATAGTCAAACAAAAAATGTTTCAAATAAAATATTCAAACATCTTTCTGGTAAACACAATAGTCAATGTATAATACTGGTCACGGAAATCCAAGCCGGAAAATTAATTGTGTTTTAAAAGTGGGGTAGCGTCACCCAACTTCCCCCCTTGCTCGCAACGTGTACGATCAACAAAACATTTGGTTTAGTCGGAAGAGTTAATTGGAATACTAGTATAGTGTTACCCTTGCTAGAATACTTTTATAAGACCTACATTTAGTCGTCAAAAAATGTTTTTTTTTACTTTTTTGTGGGTAATATATTTTGTATTCGAAGTAGGTACAATTTTATCTATCGGTAGGTATATGCGCAATTTATGACAGCTTGTTTATTTATTTTATTTATGATTGCATATGCCACGGCACCGGTACCTAAGTTGTTTTGATTAGATTAGACCTAAAGGATACTCGGTTTCGTTTAAATAAAAAACATATCGGTCAAGTGCGAGCAGGGCTCACGCACTGACTCGGTTCCTTACAAAACTGATTTGAGGGACAAACTTATGCTGCATAAACGGCAATAGCTTTTTAATGCATTGACCTAGAAGTTATATTTTTTCACAGTTTCAAGACGTTATAGACCTGAGTATGTATGGGTATAAATTTTAATTTAATACGTACCTCCTGAGAAAAAGGTCTTGACAAACAGGCGGACAAAGAAGAGATCCTACTTTTGAGGTATGAAACCCTAAAAATGAAAGCAAATACGTGCATACGTGTAGTGACTTTTAGATGCGGTTTATGAATACATCATTTTCAGGAAACGTGAGTAATGCTTAAGATTTACTAGACATACTTGTAAATTAAAAAGATTAAGCTACTTGTCGATTTACAGACAAAGTAAAAGTAACTTTAGACTAAATACCAAAGGTTTGCATCATGCAGTCTCCCACACTATTTGCTCACTTGATACAGCAATAAGATTGCCTAAATAAATATACTACTACTATTTAAGTCCAATATTAAACGTAAGCCTAAAGAAATTGTTATATTACAATCTTTGCGGCTCTCATAATAGGCTTGGCTTACATTTAAACTCGAACTTAAACAATACATTTTCAATACGAAGTGCTAATTAGGATGTATTTTAAAAAAAGAAACACCTATCTCAAAGTGACTGCAGAGAAATTGTATTTTAAAATTGTATGTTTGAGGTGTATAAAACTTTATGTAACTAGCTGACTCGTTCCCACTTCTTACGCGTATACTTCGAAAGAATCAGATTTCAGTTTATTACTTTTAAGTCTGCAAAGTTATTTACGATTTTCATATTTCGATAGACTTTTTTATGAATATGAGACTACGAAATTGAAAAATATAATACACACGAATTGTTGTTGATATCCGCTGTATGTGTGCTTAGGTCATTTAAGTACCTATATTACCCAACAGGTTACGAAGCTGTTTTTACTGTTATTTTATTGATTTTGTACGGAAATTTTGTATGCATAATATGAATGATGACCGTAGAAAAAAAAGAAATTGAAGCCATGTGAAGAAGAGTTTGGTTCACCTTTTTATAAAATGCTGTAAATTTTGTGTGGTCGAGCACAAGTCGATAGAGATGTATGTTTATGTGCCCGACAAATACAAATCGTAGATCAGAAGCATGTAATTGATATTTACTTAAACAGTCACGCCACTGTCACAGAATTGTATAGAAGACACTTTCACTTGTGAATTATGAATGAAGTATCACCTTAGTGTCAACTTCTTTGGTAGTTCGTGAATAATACAATAAGTATCGTCTACTTATAATGTTTCACACCTTTCCTTACTAAGGTAATACTCAAATACAAATTGTTAAATTTACGGGAATTAAAGCGATAATGTTATGAGTATGCTAAAACAAGTAATTTAAATCGATTAAGATAGAAAATATTGAAACGGATCCGGCGGGATTCGACCTCGTGATCATTCCCTTACAGGGGGAACGCTCTAACCACTAAGCCACCGATCCTGAAAGCATCTAAATTCTTCTATACATAATATATCTGTTGAATAGTTAGCATACTAAATGCTTTATTTATTTTAAGTTCTAATTTTAAGTATAAGTTTCCGTAACTGAGACACCATTATACGTGGGGCGCACTATAAGTTTCCGGAATGAATATGAAAAAATACTATTAAAGGTACAAAATTAATTTATTGTTTTTCAAAATAATCTCCCTTGGCGTCTATGCACTTTTTCATTCGATCAAACCAGTTTTGAAAACTTTTGTGCCACTCCTCTGTGGTGACCTCTGAAACGTGTTTTTCATACTCCTCGACAGCCTCTTCTGGTGATGAAAGTCGTTGGCCGCGTAATTGGTTCTTAATTTTTGGGAACAGATAAAAGTCACAAGGTGCCAGGTCGGGACTGTATGCAGGATGACTCATGAGTTCTACATTTTTCGCCTTCAATAAGTCGTTTGTCTGTCTGGCCGTGTGAGAACTAGCATTGTCGTGGTGCAGGATGATACGGCGTTTACGGTTATTTTTACGGAGTTCGTCAATAACTTCCGGCAAACAAATGGTCGTGTACCAGTCACTATTCACAGTACGACGATTTTCTAAAGCAACAGTAGCCACGTGTCCAGTTTTATTAAAAAAAGAAGCAATCATCCGCTTAGATGCACTTTTCACGCGCGCCACTTTGGTTGGTTTCGGCTCATCTTGAAAGACCCATACGCTCGATTGCTGCTTTGTTTTGGGATCGTAGCAATAAATCCATGTTTCGTCACCTGTTACTATGTCCCACACCAAATTTGACGCACCTTCGTTGAATCTGGTAAGCATGGCACTGCACCAAGTGACGCGGTCCGTTTTTTGATCCTCGGTCAAGTTATGTGGGATCTACCGCGAGCACAGCTTTCTCACACCCAAATGTTTGTGTAGGATTGATTGTATTTGACTCATGCCTATTTCTAAGGATGCGCGAATTTCATGGTAGGTCACATGCCTGTCTGTTTCAATCATACGGCGCACAGCATCGATATTTTTGTTGGTCACAGCGGTGGACGGCCGACCATCGCGAGATTCGTCACTGAGATTGATACGACCACGCTTGAATTCTGCAAACCAGCTATAAACAGTCGTCTTGCATGGAGCTACATCGCCAAAAGCTGTTTCAAGCCGAGCGATGCTCTGTTGAGCCGTCAAATTACACTTAAAATCGTAGAAAATCATACTACGAAAATCTTCTCGAGTTAAATCCATGTTGATGCAGACACACAATTTTTTAAATGGCTATAAAAACAAAAGACAGTCAGATGAAACAAACTGTATTCTACAGCCAAAGAGTTCTATTTTCAAATGTTGTAATAAATTTTTAAATATTGTTTATGTAAGTGGCCAGTTCCGGAAACTTTTAGTGTAACCTATGTATTCGAGGAGGTCCCTATGTGTTTTTAAAGTTCAAATACTAATGAAATTGCATTACCTTATAACATAACATTAACTCACGCCTATATCCCCGAAGGAGTAGGCAGAGGTGCTAGCACCCACATTTCGCCAGTTTATGTTTAGGTCCCAATGTAATAAGGTGGCGAGGCTATTGCCATTAACCAGGCACTTATAAACCTGCGATAAATACACACATAACTTCGAAAAGTATCGAAAAGTCATTGGTGTGTGCCATGGTAAAACCTGGGATCGAACCCGAGACCTCGTCTCAGCAGTCCATTTACCCATACCACTAGGCTACCGCGGTAAACCCACCGCGGTTATCTTATACTTATATACTGAACCAAAAATCGGTTTATATCTAAAACATCTATGCGAACAAATACAAAAAAATATTAACAAGCACGGTTATAATTTAATTCCTATTTCAACGCTAAAATATCTCAACTAAATTAGTAGGTACTTAGATATTATTTATGAAATGAGGATGTTCAGGTGTTAGACGATAATTAACTAATTTATATATTATAGGTAAGTAAATTTCGTTATAATAACTAAACTAATTTAGAATTAAAGCGATGTGAATTTGGTTAGATTGAAATTAGAATTTTGGAACCGAACTTTTAATGTTTAGAAATTGGAATTTGGAAGCTGTTATTAAAACAAATTTTGTAATTAAGACGGTAGTTTTCTGTCCTGCGGCATTAGTGCCACGTAACTTCATTTACGAAATAAATTTTGGTTCGACTGTCACCGAGCCTCGGAACGACACACGTCCTGCCGAGCACGGTCTGCTAGGGATTGACTGACTGTCTATATACTTCAGACCTGTCAAAACAGCAATATTTTGATTTTTTATTATATATAATATTTTGATATTTTGATAAACAATTTAAAATCTATGGGATTTTTGAAAACCGTGTTCTCTGCTTCTATCTACCACTCTCACTTAAGTATATTTTTTAATTGAACACAACTCAAATAAAACTGTCGACCGATTCCGGTTAGACCTATCTTTATGTGCAAATTCTATTGAAGCAAGTATAAGAAATCGAGTATCCAATAACTGGAAACACTAGATTAAATGCCATACAATAACATGTGCATATAAATTTTAGGATTCGGGGACGTCATTTTTGAGATACCTTGCTTTAAAATCACCCTTTCTCGAATATCCCACCCTTAATTTCAACTACAACTTTGACTGTCAGATATTGTGGTACAAATTTCGTTAGTATATCTAATTTGGTTAAATGAAAACATGTTTACATTTTGTCGAAACCTAGCGACGAAATTCTATTTCGTTTTATTGAAGAGTATATTTACACTACAATTTTTTTTAAATAATTCATTTTATAATATTATTATATTATCGACAATGGATATATGTGAACAAGTGCGGTATGAAAGAAACTTCATCCCACGCACACTCAAGCTGTGGAATGACCTCCCTTCTGCGGTTTTCCCAAGCACTATTGGTGCTAAGAAGAGTATATTTACACTACAATTTTTTTTATATAATTCATTTTATAATATTATTATATTATCGACAATGGATATATGTGAACAAGAGCGGTATGAAAGAAACTTCATCCCACGCACACTCAAGCTGTGGAATGACCTCCCTGCTGCGGTTTTCCCAAGCACCAATATGGGGTTCATCAAGAGGGGCATCAAAAGGTTTTTTCATGATCGGCAGCGCGAGTGTAACACCCCTGGTGTTGCATACGTCCATAGGCCACAGTAACCACATCCCATCAGGTGGGCCGTGTGCTTGTCTGCTACCTAAGTGGTATAAAAAAAAAGTGGATTGATATCCGAGTCATAAGTCACACGCCAACGATCCTGATTGACCCATCAGATACCATAATAACTAATTTTTTTGCAGTTAATGCATGTAATGTGTTTTTTTTTCGTAATTGGACTCTTTAACTTGAATCTCTCAAGCTTGTAACTTGAATTTCCTTAGTAGGTAGTACCTAAGCCACCGATGTGAATGTTACCTAACTCCCATGATACCGAGGAAGTTGCATGCACTTAAGTGGGGCAGATTCTTAAAAAGTAGGGCTCATAATATATGCAATATAACAAAAAATTAGTTACCACCGCCGCTACTGAGTTATATGCAAGTCAAATTATTATGATAATAGTGCCTCATTTTACTCGCGCAAATACACATTAAATTTTCGTTTTCCAACATATCCCACATTATACAATGCCGTTGTTAAATTATTCATGAAAGGTCGTTTCTAGATTTGATTACAACATTCTCTTCTGTACTATAGTTTGGATTCACATTGCATATTTAAGGTTACTATAAAGTGGATGAGTACATTAATGATGTTAATGCGTGGTCAACATAAGTCTCTTGCTTGCTCGCACAAAATAAATTGTAAACTAAAGCAAATTTAAAAAAGAAAAATAATCTAGTTCTAATGTAGTTCGCTGAGTTTCTTGCTGGTATCTTCTCAGTAGAACTAATCTACCGAACCAGCGAAAGAATCATTTTCCAATGGTTTATTTTTACATTATTTAATATTTTTATATTATCTCTTGACATACATAATAGTAAAATTTTGACGTTCATATGTGCTCTTTATGTGCCTAAACTGAATAAATGAAATTGATTCTTTGATTCTTCTTTGATATCATGTTTGAAACATACTATTTATTACACCTGCTAACCACCAAATGTTATTTCAATCAAATACATACATACATATACATCCATATAATCACGCCTTTATCCCCGGAGGGTTAGGCAGAGGTGAATTAGCACCCACAATTCACCAACGGTATTTGGTCCCACGTAATAAGAGGTGAACCTATTGCCGTATTCCGGGCACTATTGTTTACTCGAATTATGCATCTGAGGCTGAGTCTGAGTTGTCTGTCTGATGTTAAATAGCCCTATCCCTTAGTCGTCTTTTACAACACCGCAAGGTAAGAGATGGGGTGGCCCAAATTCTACTCTGCCGGGAACCACGCGGCCACTAATAAGGCTACAATAATAAATCAAATATTTGATTCGATTAAGAGGCTCAAGCCCATTACGGCTATTACTAACGAAATAGCTATTAGAGTTAAATCATTTGGGGGGAACAAAGATAGCTAAGCAATTCTGTTTAGCTTTTTGGCCTCTAATTGCTAGTTGTTAAGTCACTGCTTTTTCAACAAATAATAAGAAGCGCAAATACGTGAGTTAATCGTAATGCTCCTAAGCATGAAATTGGTTATTTCCTCGAACATTAAGAGCAAAATACCTTTCAGCTGCGTGCACGTTGAACATAAAAAAAGTCAATTTTTTAACAAAAACGATTGCTCTGTCTCGTTGATGTAAAGCTCGTTATGGCGCTGTTGAATGCTCAGTGGATCACGTATGGTATACTGCAGTGAGTCTTTGTGTAATTATGTTTTTATGTTGTTGGAATATGTGCAATAAAAGATTGCAGTAAAGTTCTACACATTATGTTTAGATGGTTGATTGTGTCGTTTTTATTGCAAAAGATTTATGTAATGATGAGAAAGAAGATATGATCGAAATTATTTTGACGTGATAAAATTAGAGGCGAATATAGAAATTTGTGTTTAAGGCGAAACCAGTAAGGCTAATAAGGTAAGGAATACATTACTAAAACTCTAGCTACATTATTAACATTCTATAGTTATAAAATTATTTGTAAACCGATAATAATATTCTAAAAGTTTAACCAAGGAATGGCTGCACAAACGTAACAACACAAGAAATATTCATACGCTCACGGTACAGGAACTAAAAGTCAACAGCGCATACTATGAAGAGGCTTCTTTGAAATACATGCTTTGGTAAAGTGAATATAATATACGAGTAGAAAACCATCTCGGAAAGTTGTAAAGCGGTCTTAAAATGACATACTTATACGGTAAGTATACAGAATTCAAACGATTCTGTGCCTTGGAGATCACTTTAAGCCACCGGTCCTGGTACCAAAGGAACATCTGTGGCAATTGTCACGGATAGTTGAATTAGAACTCAAAAAATTCGACCGTATTATTTTTGTTCCATTCCATTAGGGTAGATGTCCTAGGGCATAACGCGTGAAGCGAGAAGGCGCTTAGTTATGTGTAGCTCTCAACCATATGCCATACTCTGCATCTCGCCAGAAACTATTGAAAGTCTTTTTATTTATCTATTTATTTATTATTTGTGAAACACCGATTGGGGACGACTAAACCTAGTCCAATTCAACCCCACTAAGAAACAAGTATGTGTATTCACCGCTAAGAAAACCCCATTCATTGTAGCGCCGCAATTCCTGGGCACACCGCTTACCATCTCCTCGAGTATCGGGATCCTTGGTGTCGATATCTCCAGGGACGTCCAATACCGAAGCCATTTGCAGGACAAGGTTAAGTTGGCATCAAGAAAACTCGGAGTGCTCAACAGGGCGAAGCAGTACTTCACTGCGGGGCAGCAACTCCTTCTTTATAAAGCACAGGTCCGGCCTCACATGGAGTACTGCTATCACCTTTTTGCTGGAGCACCTGCATACCAGCTTGACCCCTTCGACTCGTTGCAAAGACGGGCATTGAGGCTGGTTGACAATCCCATACTCACAGGTAGAGTGGAACCTCTTAGCCTTAGGAGGCATTTTGCCTCACTGTGTGTGTTCTACCGCCTATACAATGGTTTGTGCTCAGATGAATTGTTTGACATGATAACCGTAGCTACATTCTATCATCGCACCTCCCGCCATAGGCAGGGAATTCATCCCCACACATTGCGACCTGAGACGGTGCGCACTGTGCGGTATGAAAGAAACTTCATCCCACGCACACTCAAGCTGTGGAATGACCTCCCTGCTGCGGTTTTCCCAAGCGCCTACAATATGGGGTTCTTCAAGAGGGGCATCAGAAGGTTTCTTCATGGTCGGCAGCAATAGTGTGACACCCCTGGTGTTGCATACGTCCATAGGCCACGGTAACCGCTTCCCATCAGGTGGGCCGTGTGCTTGTCTGGCAACTTAGTGGTATAAAAAAAAAAGAAACATTAAAGTCTTAACATTAAATATCAATGCACTATGTTCTACCACTCAACATGGTGTACAAATTAAATTGAAAGTATGGTTAGTATTAAACTTACTAACAGCCGCACTCAGAGACCTTTAACGGTTACTTAAGTTGGTCCTTAGTAAACATTTAAAAAAGTTGACACTCAGAGTCAGTTAATGATTCATTAACATCCCTTATTGACACTTAAAGTTAAGTGAACCAAATCCCTTACTTAACTTGTTAAGTATTGATTTTGACATTTACGTTTGAGGTTATATTTATATTTACACCTGTGAATTTGCCGTGGAGTCGGACTGTTTATCAAATCGCAATGTCTGAGCTAGTAGACTTTCATGAATTTGTGGACTTAGGTACAGAGAAATAGGACCCAGACGGTACTTGCGTGATAATTCGGACCCCTTTACAAAATATTCTGTTAAAGAATTCCATGCACGTTATAGATTTACACCTGAATCTGTAAAAAGTGTTATATTGCCCTTGTTGGCACCCGATCTAAGGAAGCGAACAAAAAGAGGATTACCATTTGCACCGGAAATAATGTTACTGCTAACATTACGTTACTTCGCTACAAGCAGTTTTCAGGTTAGTATGTACCTAAAGTACATTGCATGGTATTTAAACAAATATTGTATTTTCATTAGAGTAGGTACCTATAGTATGCGATTTTAAGTAGGTAGGTCTGTCTACCTAATAAGCACATGTCCCTAATATACCTACTGTTCACACTAGTTTGGGAAAATGCTCCGAACCTATCTGTGTATGCCTATCTGCGTAAGGATGGACTGCTGAGTGAAAGTTCAAAGTATCATGTCATATTGTTGTTGTATTTTATATTGTACCTCCTCTGTCGACGGTTACTTGAAATGGATCACAAAATGTATCTTTTATGTTCTCATGTAAGTGACTGTTTCTGTCTTTATGAGAATAAATGATTTAAACACAACTAGGGAATTCATAAAATATGTAGGTACCTACTGTAGACCTATGTACCTATTCTTTATTAACAAACTATTAATACATATTATCATAACTAAAATTACATCAATTAGGTATGTCATTGTTCATGTGTCAGAAAATGGATGGAGATGTCATGAATATCTGTCAGCAGTCAGTCTCAAGGATCATTGCCCAAGTCTCTATGTTGTTAGCAAACAAACTGAAAGATTTTGTAAAATTCCCCTCTACAGCAGAAGACATAAATATAGTGAAGTAAGCACTTCTTTTAATTAAAATACTATTATGTCAATTGGTACCTATTTACCACATTTATTAAGTTTTCATGAAAGCATTACTTAAATGTTGTTTTTGTTACAGGCAAAATTTTTATGATTTAGCTCATTTTCCTGGAGTAATTGGGTGCATTTTTTTTTTTTTTTTTTTTTTTTTTATATAGGACACGCCAACTTGACCTCACCTCGCCTGATGGTAAGCTAAAGGCAAAGTCTCAGGAAAGAGGGTCACCATTACAGACACTAAGTGCTACAATGGTGGCACTCAGCTTGGCGGCCTCATCAGATGCTTTTTCACGCCCCGCTTAAAGGCCCCGGGACTGTAGGAAGAAGGAAACACGTGTGCTGGTAATGAATTCCAGGTCTTGGTGGTGCGGCAAAGAAAAGAGTCTCCGAACCGCTTGGTTCTTGCTCGTATATTCTGCACAGTGTGAGGGTGACATCTAAGGCCTGCACGTGTTGTCCTATGTAGGAAAGGAGATGGTGGGATTAGTTGGAAGAGCTCGTCAGAACACTCACCGTGGTAGAGACGGTAAAATACAGCCAAGGAAGCAATATCTCTACGCATCTGCAAAGGCTCGAGGGTGTTCGTGACCTCAGGGTTCCCAATAATTCGGACCGCGCGTCGCTGCAACCTGTCGAGAGCATTTAGTAGGTATTTCGCGGAGCCATCCCAGAGATGCGAGCAGTATTCCACGCAGGAGCGAATTTGTGTCTTATAGAGAAGACACCGCTGCTCCGGCGTGAAAAAACGTCTCACTTTGTTTAGGAGTCCGAGTTTCCGCGAGGCTGTTTTGATGATGCTCTCGATGTAATTTCTGTTATTCAGTTTGCAGCGAATATCCATGCCTAGGATATAGAGATTGTCCTGCAGTGGAAGTGGCGTGCTCTGAAGAGTGGGAAGGGGAAGGAAAGAAGATACCTTTGCTGTGAACGCACAAGCCTGCGTCTTCTTGGCATTGAACTCGACCATGTTCTCGGAGCCCCATTGAGAAATGTGATTCAAGATCCGGTCCAGTTCAGTGACAAGAAGCTGTCTTTTTTCCACGATATCAGACTGTTTGGCCGCAGGTTGTCCGTGATAACTCCCGTGTACGGTGCTATCGTCTGCATAGCAATGTATGCTGCCGGTGGACAGCATGTCGTTGATATGCAGAAGAAAGAGAGTGGGAGATAATACAGACCCCTGCGGTACGCCAGCATTTATTTGCAAGAACTCCGAAGCCCGTCCATCACAGAGGACGCGGATACGGCGCTCCTGCAGGAAACTAGCAATCCAGTTGCACAGTCTAGGAGGCAGACCAAAGGCTGGTAGCTTGGAGAGAAGCGATTTGTGCCAGACTCTATCGAAAGCTTTGGCGATATCAAGACTAATTGCCAGTGACTCGCCGTGCTTGTCCATAGCCTCACCCCAAAGATGGGTAACGTATGCTAGAAGATCACCCGTTGACCGTTTCGGCCTGAAGCCATATTGCCGGTCATTAATTAAGGAGTGATCCTCTAGGTGACGCATGAGCTGTTTGTTAATGATGTGCTCGAAGACCTTGCACAGCACTGAGGTGACGGCTATGGGTCGATAGTTGGCTGGCTCTGAGCGATCCCCCTTCTTGGGGATCGGCTGTACATTCGCCTCTTTCCAAGCCGAAGGCACTGTACCCGAGCTGTAGGACAGTCGGTACAGCCGCGTAAGCATCGGAGACAACTCCGCTGCACATTTTTGTAAGACCACCGCTGGAATACCATCCGGGCCACTGGCTTTCCGGACATCGAGTGATTGAAGCACCGCACGAACATCGCATTGCCTGATACGTATTTCAGGCATTACGTGGTCACCATTGGGTAGTGTCGGCGGCTGTATACCGCAATCATCGACTCGGGAATTGGCCGCAAAGAGATTTACTAGCATATTGGCTTTCTCTTGCGGTCCATGGGCCAGGGATCCATCAGGGTAGCGCAGCGGTGGCAGCGAAGGCTGACAGAAGTTGGCCTGCACGGCTTTGGCCAGTCGCCAGTATCCACGGCTGCCCGTGGGATGTGCCACTAGCTCTTGACCAAGCCGCGCAATGCGCAGGGCATCCGCTTTGACGTAAGCCCTCTTGCAGACCTTTGTGGCTCTGTTGTACGCCGCCTTGAAGTGGCTCACATTGGGATCGTGCGTGGCACGCGCCCTTACCCAAGCGCGATACGCGGACTGTTTTTGATCAACAGCCCCCGCACACTCGCGCCCGAACCAAGGGCGCACTCCTCGGGCACCGGTGACATCAGTGTACGGAATATAGTATTCCATACCCAGACCGATCTCACCGGCAACAGCAGTAGCACAATCCGAGGGTTTCTTACCTTCAAAGCAGCGTTCAACCCACGGGATGGACGCAAAATAGTTGCGCAGCCCATCCCAATCTGCTGACGAGTAGTGCCAGAGACGCCGCTTCCCCTGCACGGGTCGTGAAGGCGCTATAATTGGCACCTTGGAGCAGACCAGACAGTGGTCGGAATTGCCTAAAGCGGCTTGTACCGAAACACTGTACAGGTCTGGGTGACTCGTCAGCAGAAGGTCTAGCAGAGAGGGTGCTAGGCCCGACCTTCTTGGTATTCTAGTGACCTCGTGTACCAATTGGGTCAGGCCATGCGCCAGAGCAAATGCATGGGCGGCTCTTCCCGCATGGTCTGTTTTGGAGGAGCCCAACCAGGTTTCGTGGTGGGCGTTAAAGTCCCCCAAAAATACCACTTCGGCGTTCGGAAACCGTTCCTGCGCATCATCTGCCGCCTGACTCAGATATTCAAAGAGTCGAGTTGTCTCAGCATCTCCTGTATGGGAACGGTAGAGGCACACATAGATCTGACTCGTAGAGCCATGGTCTACGTGTACCCATAGGGTTGAAAAGGATGGGTCCTCAAGGCAGCGCAAACGGCGACAACAAACATCCGCCCTAACAAACACGCACACCCCGGCTTTTGCACGGAAATTTTCCTCGATAACATAGCCGGGGTAAAGCAAGTAGGTCGTGTCATCAGGGCGGCCTATTTGTGTCTCCGTGAGAAAGAGCATATCTGGTTTCGCCGTCTCAAGGTGTTGGTGGACGGCGTTGAGGTTCGCATGGAGTCCACAGATGTTAGTGGACTCCACCTCAAATAGCGAGCTTGTGGGAGTCTGTAGAGCCGCTGTGTTGCCCAATACTCTTAAATGCGCTGCCATGATGAAAAGGAGAAAAGGGCGTGAAAAAAAGAGGTGATTGTCGTCGCAGCACCGCGTGACAAAGTGCGGGATATTGGTTTTGTCTATGATTATGAGGCATGGCGTGAGCCGACACGCCGTACGGAAGGGCCCCCGTACCCCCCCGAATATGGTCGCCTGGCCCCCACTTCCGGTCACCAACCGGCACGACGAGCCATACCGGGATTATGCGCGGTCTGGTGAGGCAGCCTTCCAGGGTGGTTAGTCCCCAGTTGGGCCTCTGTACTATACCGCGGGCGGCCAGCGGCACCACCGTTTCTACGGGTCTCCCTGACCGGCGCGTCGCCCCGCACCATCCTCACTAGACTACGCCAAGACCCACTGGTCCCACTAGTGCTGCAACCACCATCACCCCTACCCGGCTATGCATTTGCTGATCCCTGAACGCAATCCAACCGAAATTGAATTACTATGAAGGGTTTTTCGCAATATTGCACGGTGGTACCAACCCGGTCGAAATTTGTGACAAATTTGTGCCGTCAAATCTCTACCACCATAGATTGTACCCACATTAAAATAAAAAGCTCTGGGGGAATAACTTCAGAAGTATATAGAAATAGAAAGGGGTACTTTTCTATTAATGTTGAGGCAGTCACGGGGCCAAATTTGGAGTTTTATGATTTAGTAGCTCGATGGCCTGGGAGCACACACAATAGTTTTATTTACAACAGCAGTTCTATTAAGCAGAGACTAAATACTGGTGTGCTACAAGGAATAATTTTAGGAGACAGCGGATATGCACTTAGCAATGTGCTTTTAACACCATTTCTGTCACCAAATTCGACACCCCAAGAAAATTATAATAAATGCCAAATTAAAACTAGAAACACAGTGGAAAGATGCTTTGGTATTAGGAAAAGAAGATTTCCTTGCCTACAAATAGGAATGGGTATAAAAGTGGATACAATTGTGGCTGTGATATGTGCATGCGCAACATTACACAATATAGCACTGTTGGTAGATGATTTGGTGCCATTGAACGGGGATGACATCTATGTCAATAATGATGTTGCAGATGTTGCACAAATTACTGAAAACTCCAACAGCAATGGTTTTATGGTGGGACAGGCTTTAGTTGAAAGGTTTTTTTCTTAATAGTACATACTTCTTCAATTAAAAAATAAATAAAAATATGCTATAACCATAGGTACTTTTATTTTAAAATAGTTTCTTTTACAAAAAATTATATAATAAATAAATGAAATTGCACTAACGTTAACCTAGTTAACCTAACTTCGAGTGATTTGACGTTGAATAAGTGACATTAACAGTTAATAGTGATACCATAGAATAAAAGTAAATAATTGCTTTGTTATAATTATGTGAAAATAGGTATTTAGCTTTGTCTATTAATAGAAAATAACAGTAAATGAACTGATTATCATTTATTTTATTATGAATAAAAGTTATCAATTTGTTTTTGATTATTTTTTCCACTTTTTACTGTTACCGGTTTTTAGATATGGCTACACCGATGTTTTATCGATACGGTATCGATACAACAATTTGTCACTGCTCCGCCCTTCGAAAACTTAAGGCTGTCATTAACTAATGAGCCCTTAAATTATGTCTCTGGGATGTCCCGTCAATTAACAGATTTAATGATAATTAGTTAAGTATTACTTAGGACTAATTTAATGAACTTCTCTGAGTGCGGCTGTAAAGAAACTAGTAAGTAGGTACACCATGTACCATTAATTCAATATCGATATATTTATACTACAATTCATTATTATTAATAACCTTTATACATATTGTTAACACGTCTAATTTAATGTCATGGGATGTTTGAATGTCGACGTAAAATAGTGTCAAATTCTTAGTTCTTTATTGCACACAAACAGTACAGAGGTCAAACACAAAATAAATATATAAGAAACTCAGTATGAGTTCTCGACCAGCAAACCTTTGAGTGGCAGAGAAGCAGTTAAAGTTATAAAGGGACGTGAAGTGTACATTAATTTTCAGATAAAAGAAAATTTTAAATAATGTACTTCAACAATAAGAGTAAAAATATTAATATTAACAAAATGTCATCAATATCTATTTGAGTGTCAATGTAAAAACATAAGAAAGTCTCCTCTAGCACGTAGCATCTGCGTCTTATAACTCTCAATTAGACGACGTTCAGGAACCAAGTCAATTTTTTTTATGTGTATGAATTTGAATACGAAGTCGATTTTTAATTAAACATTTCTTGCATACATCACACTCATAAGGTTTCTCCCCCGTGTGTACCTTGTTCTAATGATTGATCACCGATATAACCAATGTGTTCTGGGGATCAGAACATAGAAACATAATACTACTTACCTGAATGATATCACATCTACAATGACACTTATGCGAGGTAGGCCGGTACGAGGAGGTCAATTTCAGACGGAAAGTTCCGTGACTCCTAAACCCCTAAACGAATTGGAAAAACTAGACACAAAATATATCTTCATTGGAATTAGTTGAGTAAATTAAGATACTTAATCACGATTAAGTATTCCAGACAGTGTTGTCCGTAGCCAACGATAAATTAGCTATTTTGTGATATCCAGTTTAATCAAAAGTTGTAATAAATTATTCTTGCGACTCCAGCCGACATATCTACTAAATCGGGGTCGCTTTAAATCAAAAGGGGTTGACGTCTCTACGCCTATTTGTTTATTTATGTATAAATATGTAGGTAGCATAGCAGGTTCTAAATAAGAAAAATAAAGTAGGAAAATATGTTTTATTTACTAGCTAAACGTAGCTACGTTTCGCTTCAATTTCTTGCTTCGTTGCGTCGCTTAATATCCAATCGACTACTTTCAAGTTTTGTGACCATAAATATATTTTATAGTTACAAGTACAAGTAGGTATTTAAACAGACCGTGTTTGCGATTTGTATACATTTTTACTACTTGTAATTTATAACTAACATTTAAAATAATAAGCAGTGTACAAAAAAATATCTAAAAAAAGAAAATAAAACAAATATTCCTAAACGACATATTAAAAATAATCCTGAAGATTTCTTTTCCGTGGTTGAGTGGAACAAAAAATGAAAATAGGACAGCGGCACATGGGATAATAAGGATGAAATAAAAAATAATAAGGAAGCCCGGAATACCTTCGACGCTAAAAAACAAAAATGCAACGAACTGCTCTGAACGTTCGCTACGGTATTATGTGAGAGTGTTAAGTACCTACTTCACCAGTCGAGTCAACACATTCATGACGTGAAAAGTGTAGCTCTGGCTGGAAGCAAAATATTGCTAATTTCGATGAAAAATGTTTAGCTATGTTTTGTATGAAAAACTAGGCGTTTTTTCGTGGCGGTGTTAACATAGGATACATCAATATAACTTCAACTCGCATGTAATTCGCAAAATATCATTCAGACGCCAGAACACCAGAGTTATTTAATAATATTAAGCAGTTAGAATTATGTAAATACTGTATCATAACATAATATATCTGAGAAATTGATAAGACATTGTCATTAAAAGAAAATCAATGTAACAAAATGGAGAGAAATCATTTACTATTTTTAGCAACGAACAATATAAACTGAGACGGAAACAGAAATCCGACGAGACGGCGCCTGTGGGAAACAGAAAAATAAATTAAACCGTACAACCGCTAAAGGAGCTCTGACATACTTATAAGAGTCTTTTAGTTCTTAAGTTGACAACACGGCTATAATACTGAAGATAGTAAATACTCAATGAAAACTTCTATTTTTGAAAAAGAAACAATTGCACATTAAATGATTTTGATTTTCAATTAAATCACTTGGTAAACGAAACGGTTAAAATTCAATAAAAAAAAATACATTTAAGCCTCTTACGTCGACAATGATCATAATTTCCATTTAAATCCTGTTTATTTTAATTAAATCTTTTTTAAACTGAATAACCGAAATCCCCTTAACAGCTCGTTTGATGTTACAACGTTTTGAGGGCTATGTTACGTCTATTGATACCGGTTAACACTCGGCTTTACATTGTTTCGTGGTAAAACAAAAAGTATTATCTTAATATTTTCTCCGTGCCAATTTTCTCACTATATAAACACACGACAACTGATATAGATGCACCTGAGGCACGATTTTCTAAACGTTTCTTTATGAAAAATGTAGGTAGGTATTTTAAGGGGGAAAGAACTTCCGGCCTGGGGGTGACAGGTGAACAGGTCCCCGTTTCCGGGGACGAGTTGGGAACTCTGTAGTCCCCACACCCGAGAAGAGGGCCAGATCGTGAGAGATGGCCCTGGGTCGGCCGGGGTGCGAGGGATATGCCTGTCAACCTCACCTTCGGCAACCAAAACGACCCACAGGCGGCGTGCATTTTAGTCGGTTCGAGTCCGACATAACCTCCTCCACCGGCTCCGGTGGGGAGGTATCCGAGGGGATTTTGCGCAAGAAAAAAAAAAAAAAAGGGGGGAAAGAACTTTTAGCTTTGTTTTCTATACCTATATGTACATATAGCGACCATTAATTGCAATATGTAATACACTCGGCTACACTCGGTGCAAGGCCTAATGTAAAAAGCTACACTGTTCTGTATGCAGTTTTAGTGGAGATTATGAGTTTCGTTCTGTGGTGTGGCGGTAGTAAACGCTATCGCTACGCAGGAGACACGGATTCGATCCCCGCTCGGTGTAAATATTTGAAAATATTTGTGTAAATCAATTATGGGTATTTGCATTGGCCTATTTGTGCCTCGCAGGGCACGTTAAGCCGTCGATCCCGCTTGTCGTACAAACATCTATAGCAGTCGTTACGGGCAGTTGCAGCCCTCATAAGTCCGACTGATCTAACTGCAGAACTTCGACAACGCCATTTAGTTGTGGAGGTCAGATAGCAGTCGCTTCACGAAAAATATTGAAGGTCATCCGCATCTTAGTTAGACTAGAAAGTCGACCACTACATAGTTGGGAAAAGGATCAGAGAACAATGATGATAGATGTTCCGTAAGGATCATGAAGCGTACGGACAGAACTCATAATATCTCTTATTTACCTCGTAATTGCAAGTTCAACGTAGTGGACATTCATTGTTCATAATATTTTTGATGATTTGTAAATTCCAACCTACTTACGCCAGCAATGTAGATACCTATCAAATCAATCCTTTTTCCGCTGAAAATGCCACGTAAGTCTTTAATAGTCGGACAGTTTATGAACTGGGGTTGGTCTCCTTAGATTTTACTCAAACCTCATTTAAAGACAGAACTTAATATGGTTAAACTCGTAAGCGTTTAAGTTGTACCATTAAAACAGATTTCAAAACTTTTTCAAAGATAAAATCAGTCGCGATTCACGAGACTTAATAACCCATAGCGTATTATGAACACTCGCCCATGGGCCATAGAGAGTCTCAACTTCTAGAAAACTTGTTATCGGCGCATTCTGAAGGTGCCAGTTGTCGAACTTCTTGTTACAAAGTTAGATAAAAAGTTTTGTTCAAACTTCCTAGTTGCGCCCTCAGAGACATCGATTTACCGATTTTATTGTAGTTGTTGCAGTGCGTTTTCTTCTTTTTCAACTTACTTAAGAGGGTCAAAGAGAAAGTAATTTTGACGGTTCTTAATTTGCAGAGTAGGATAGAATTTGAAGAACTATTTAGTTATGCTGATTCTGTTGTTATAAATCAGATAATATTTTCGCGTTCAGTAAAAGTACTGATTGTGCATCTAATTAAGTTCAGAATGCCACCCACCCTTTTTTTTATAATTGGTTGGTTGGTTGGTTGCTAACTAACTACTTACTTGCAGTAGTTTGTTGGTGCTCAATCAGTATTTTTGATGTGAATTTGGATTATTTTGTCGAACAAAATGTACTCTTTTTGATATACGTTTAAATACCATCCTTATAAATCTATCTTGATTGGTAAAACTAACTACATGTGTTTTTCCCGATCTATGACTCTTTCCAGCAGACTTTAAACTTCGAATTCAAAAGTGTTATATAACCCATTTAACTGATTGCAACTGTATCCCACTTGCGAAAGTACAAAACTTAATGTATCTTGGTATCATGTTTGACCAGAGACTTTCGTGGCACTCTCGTCTAGAACTACTCGCAACTCGAAAATTTAAATGGGTCTTTAAAACTTTGCGCCATGTTACAACACTTGAAACATTAACCAAAATTTATATTACACTGGTGCAATCGTACTTTCATATTGCATATCAGCATGGGGGTATGCTAGTAAAATTAAATTTATTAAACTTAGCCCTTACCTCAACGATCTTTTATGAAAGTCATGTATACCATACAAATACCCGAACACTGAACTGTATTAACTTAGTAGGTAACCTAATAACAATAAGAGAACTGTTTATTTTTCTCGCTGTCTTAAAAGTGCATGTTAAACTGTACTTTGAACCTAAGCTTCTTAAGAAAAGAGTCTACCACAATGTTGCTCCGGCATGCACAACAATTGCAAGTATTCAATTTAAAAGACAGCCTGTTTATATGACAAGATCAATCAAATATTGAGTATTTACCCTATTGTCTCCCATGACTGTAAAATAACATTGATATCATGGTTAAAATCTATGAATTATGCAAATACCGAAGAGCTCATGCATATTATCACTGGCGTCCGTGTGTCACTGGCAAATTAGGTTCCAGTTGAAAACCAGCGTCAGGTTTATACCTGGCACATGCTGAACTGGACACCTATTTGGTGTATCTGTGAGCCACTTTGTTTTATTTGTTTTTCTTACTTTTTTATATTGTTGGTTATTGTTATCTCTGTAACCACCTTGCACCAAATAAATATTTCTTTCTTTCTATTATATCTTAACATTGTCCATAATTTAATAGTCTGTCTGTCCCTTTAACAAGTTTTCATTGGACCTAACAATTATTTATTTGTATATTATTTTTAAATCAATGTATATCACATAACACACACACACACACATACACACCCACCCACATACACACACAAACATACACACGCACACGCACATAATTGCACATACACAAAACACATTGGTTTTAATTCCCACATACCTACACTTGAAATTGTTATTCTATATAAAATCAAAAAGGGACTTACCTGACTAGCTTCTTCTTATGTAATGTGGAGATTAAGGCCTCCAAACACAGGTATTATTTACCTACTTAAAAGGAGTGCCTAAACACTGTTCAAATTTAAACAAACTGTTTTTTTTTATTTCATATTTAATCTTTGTTAAAAATCATTATATTGTTTTTGACGTAAACAACAAAATATATTTTGGTAAGTGGGTAATATCTTCGTTTTATTTGGTAATACAATTTCATGGTTATTATAACATCATGTATATAGGTGAATATGAGGTAAATTTGAAAAAGAAAACATGCCACGGTGGGCGCAGTCATTTTAATTGACGTATAGCACCCAACGCAAATAATGTGCCCAAAAATTCGGTTTCTTTTTACGATATTAGGGAGAAAAAGTTCATTCTTAACGCTTGGGCTTTGGCGTATAATAATGTAAATAGATATATATAGTAGGGACCTACAGTTAATATACAGGTTGATTTAGTATTTATATTATTTCTTTCTATAAATCACGTTTATGTTTTTTCATCACAGCATTAATCGGTGGAATTTAAAGGTTGCACTTTGGTTGAAGGTCTCTCTCCTACTGTTTCTCCTTCCTATATTTGCTTTTACTGGAGCGAATACAGTCTGACTTCTCAACCCATATGTATTGCCATACTCATACCATCATCAAATAAATCTTTATAAATGTTTTCATGAAAACGTTAATTTTCTTCTTTTTTTAAATCAATTTTAAAATAGGCGATATTTTCAAGCTTTTTTAGAAATTAAACGTGACTTCATGCCTACTTTACATCAATTATAAGTAATAAGTACAAATGAAAAAGGATTTTTTCTTATCTAGGACATCACCTCGCTTGATGGTAAGCTAAAGACAAGGTCTCAGGAAAGAGGGTCACCATTACAGACACTAAGTAATATTACAATGGTGGCACTCACCTTGGCGGCCTCATCAGATGCTTTTTCACGCCCCGCTTAAAGGCCCGAAATCATTAATCTAAGCACCTAAATCTAAAGTTGCAATAAGTTAATAGATATACAAAAAGTTAATAGGTACACACTACATTTCTAACATACCCTGTATATGTTAGAAATGTGTGTTCAAGAGCGATCGAAGGAAAGACTTGAGCTGGTAATTAACTCCAGGTCTTGGTGGTGCGACAAAGAAAAGTCTCTGAACCACTTCGTTCTTGCTCATATATTCTGCACAGTGTGATGGTGACATCTAAGCCCTACTCAAGTTATCCTATGTAGGAAAAGAGAGGGTGGGATTAGTTGGAAGAGATCATCAGAACACTCACCATGGTAGTCAAATAGTTTGTCAGATCTAACAGCAGATTACGCATTTCAACGTATTAAACAAATAAAAAAGTCGTCCTGTGTGTGTATTTCTCTTCTGGGATGGCATCAGCACATAATTTAGTTTTAGACAAAAGGGCGAACCGGAAAATAGTGTCAGTCCAACATGGATCAGTAGTTTCGGCCCCTTTTGTTATCCTCGATTATACAGCGCTCCTAATCCCTGTTAGAGGAAACCTGGCACAAAAGCTTCCATTATCTGTAGTTTTTTTATTGGCATTTATCCTTTTAGTGTCTTTATTTGCGAAAAAGGTAACGCGTGCAATAGCAAGGAAGGAAAAAGTAGGTTGATTTACACTTAAATCTTTCACAATCTTTTTTTAAAATGGATTACATTTTTAGTATACATCATGTTATACTATCAACCGCGGTAGCCTAGTGGTATGGGTAATGACTGCTGACACGAGTTCTCGGGTTCAATCCCAGGTTTTACCATGGAACACACCAATGACTTTTTGATGCTTTTCGAAGTTATGTGTGTATTTATCGCTGGTTTATAAGTGCCCGGTTAATAGCATTGGGCTCGCCACCTATTACATTAGGACCTAAACATAAACTGGCGAAATGTGGGTGCTAGCACCTCTGCCTACCCCTACGAGGATATAGGCGTGAGTTTATGTTATGTTACATTTTTATAAGAGTATAGATCTTTATGTAAAAGTAGTTTAAATCTTACTTTATACATAATTATTATTTTAATATTTTTACTTAATCATCAGGGAATCATCCCAGAAGATTAAGTTTAATTTTTTGTTCATTATTTTATGACAGATTTAGGGGCTACAGTGATCAATAAAATAGAATTTGTTAATTTGCTTGAATTACACACAATACGTCTTCAAAAAGTATTCTTGTGGAGGCTTACCTACACTTCTTGGAATAGGATATCGTCCAGGGTCTGACCGGATGCCTTATTGTTCCAGCATTTGAAATCCAAGACGGTATGCGGTTTTAACCGGTTCGAGTCCGACCTAACCTTGCGAGGACAATCTGTAAAGATAACGGCACGAAATAAACGTACCTAGAAATTCTAAAATTAAATACTTTAACTTACCTAAACCAATTAAGTATCCTCTACTTGTCCTCTGATTGTCCTCTACACTGACGGCACAGAGACTCTGTGCTTACAGGGTCGGCAGGGCGAGTGCGGCTTCTCTGGTGTTACACACGTCCATAGGCCACAGTAACCACTTTCCATCAGGTGGGCCGTGCGCTTGTCTGCCACCTAAGTGGTATAAAAAAAAGTATTTACAATAATATTATGCTGTCCGTTACATACAATGACTCTTCTTATATTGTATATTATTATATATATACAATATTAATTTTTTAATTAATTAATTAAATATATATATATATATATATATATATATATATATATATATATATATATATATATATATATATATATATATATATATATATATATAGGTATATCTACTTCTCATAGCTACTCACAACTTACTGATTTATTTTTCATTCACATGTGTGCATATACGAGATGTTTAGCGACATGTCACGACAGCTATTTGCCTCTGCAATCAAGATGTTTGTGGCGCAAATGGCTTTTGCCGAGAGCTTCTGATTTATTCACGATACGATTAAAATAAGTGCACGCCGTCTCTACAGATGTATATTTGCAGATATTTTTCCTTTTTAACTTAGGGTATGGTTTATTAAACTTCGTACTTGGTTGATATGCTTGCATAAGAAAAAGGGAGGTAATTTTTAACCGCCGACGCAAAAACGACAGGGTGTTAGGTAGGTATATTTTTGACGTGACTGTCTGTACCTACCTTAGATCGTTCCGATAACACGTGGAAGTGCTATCGGAACCAGTTAGGGGTTTTGAAAGCACTTGAATAAAAATAGTTAAAGGGTTAACAAACACGATTCATTTTTTACTTTATAAAAATATGTTTTGCATCGAAGTTTTTTCAACTTTTTTTTTCAATTCTACAAAGTATCTATCCAACGGAGTAATGCCGCCAGCCGTTTGGACACGTTATCAGTGGACATTGATGGGGAGGAATTATTGACACCTGAACTTTATGTCCCTCTCTTTTATTCTTGTAAATATTTTAGTTCATGTTGAGTTTTGGCACCAACACCAAGAAATAATACCGCGATACGCCCTATCGCGGTATTATTTTATTTTCCGAAATTGGCGTGAATTCGATATTTAAGTTTTAAATATAGATGAATTTTTAGACATAACGAGGTAGGTATATTAAAGTGAATTGTGATTTTTCGTGTTGGTTCAAAATATCCCTAAGGAGCTTCTAGTAAAGTCCCCACAACTTTAATGAGGCAGGAATCATCTCATTGGTCGTCATCATCATCATCAACATCATAAACTCATCATCATCGTCATGAACAACAACCATTCTAAGATTATATTTAATACAACATAAGACTTGACATGAAGGTCCTAGCTACCATGTCATAAAATCTTTTCAAAAATAGTTCATCCTAATTATGTACATAAAATTAATAAACATTATGTCATCTAAAATGGTATGGCGCTGATAATGATGACGTTCTTCGTATCGGAGCGTGCTCAGAGGGCTGTTTTGAAGGTTTGTTGTTTTAAGCTGTGGTTTTAAGCCTCGCCTGTGTGCTACAACTGAGCTTTATGAATACTATCGAGTACTGACCGTTAGGTAAATCTATGTTCTGTCTACTGTTTAGTTTAACTGTTACTTTAACAGAGTTTAGGACAGACACTACTCGCCGCAATCACCTCGTGGCTGTCTCCTCGAGGGGCAGGATATAATTTGGTCAAAAATTCTTTATTTTTCTTTATAATAAACTACATAAAATCTTTTGTCTTTATGGTCTAAATATGTAGGTCCAACTCAACACTTTTCTCCACGAATGGCTTCTTAAATATATTTTGACACATTAGAATTATTGAAAATCTTAAAGTGGGCGCGCGCATACACACCGACATAGGTACATAGGCATGCTTTTACATATTATAATCGATAGCAATTTGAATAAAAATCGATTATCCTGTTATTTATTTTTTGAGCAGTTCATTATCATTGTATTATAGTGGAATCCTGGTGACCATTAATCTATTAGGTACCTACCTACAACAAGCACAAGCTATCAACAACCAGATTCTGTAAGTATCTCTTAATTTATGTAAACACTGTATGTAATTTGGTTGTTGGTAAGAAATAAAATTATTACTACACAATTATGTTTACGGGAATTAACGCGATCATGGTATGTCCCTATTCCATGATCGCGTTAATTCCCTTTGATTTGTCTGACATTTCGACCAGGTTACACCGACCGTGGTCACAGGCTGACATTATTGTGTATCATGGAATATGGCGTGAATTAGCTGCTCTAGTGTGTACAAGCAATCTATACTGTAAGCTTATATTGCGAATAATGAATGAATAAATAAAAATAAAAATATCAAGCATATCGCAGTACTGATGGACATAGGGATCTCTATATCCGAGACATATGTGTTTTTGTGAAAAAACATAAAGAATTGTTTGAGAAGTTCAGCGATAGAGAAAACAGTCGAAATCGGCATAAGAATAAATTATGTTTACCTTTGATAAGGCTAGAGTTATTTAAGAAAAATGTCTATTGCATGTGTGTAAAAATATATAATCATTTGCCGAACAATATTGCTGAACTACCTGTAAGATTATTTAAAAGGACACTGTTTGAAATGTTATTAAATAAAAATTATTATGACGTACATGAATATTTAAATGACAAATTTATAGAATGACACTTGAACATAAATAAATAATGATGTTAATTAATAATAATAATAAATACATAATTATTATGGTTATTATAACACCTCTATACCTACACCATGTTCTAGCAAATAAATTAATTTGAATTTGAATTTATGCTGACCAGACTGGTTGGTACAGGGTTTTATTTCAAGATTTCCTTCTCTCGCAGTGATAATGTCTACGTTTTCTTCCGTTAGTCACCTCTTACGACATCCTTCGGATGAGATAGGGTGATGATACTTGTAAGTATTCTTTCTCGTTCACCACACGGGAAGTTCTAGTTGGTCCTACAACGGTTATTATTTAGTAAGGGCTTTAGTAGTAGAAGAAATTTCGACGTTCATAACTGTACCTAACCTCGTGCACTATTTTTTGGTCTGGCAGGAACAATCTAAATGCAAATCCAAATCTGCATATCGTACGACTCGAAGTGTTGGGTTAGATAAAGCGTTCATCACTTTTAAAAAGAAGTTGTTAAAGCGGAAAAGCATCTATCGAGGCCGTCGAACTGAAAACCACCATTTTAGTCATGATCATGCAGCTGGGATTCTACGCTAAGATGATGATGTACCAAACGGTTTGGCGCGCGACGATGGATGCCATGTCTTTAATGCCATGGAAGATGGGTAGGACACTAGTGTGGGACGCCACGCGTTGATACTATTGCTCCTATCCATATAACAAGCACGGCTGGCTGTACTGGTGCTGCTGCAGCTTTTACAGAGGCTCTCAAGCGGCGTAAAAACTCGAACCTCATCGGAGATTATGAATTTGTGCCGTTTGGAGTCGAAACTTTGGGCTCATGGGGTCCGAGCGCTCGCTATCTCTTTCGTGAGATTGCGAAGCGTATGGTCGACGCTTCTCGTGACCAGAAAGCTGGCCTCTTTTCAGGTTAGAGAATAACCATTGCCATACAACGTGGCAATGCTGCCAGTCTTCTGGGAACGCTACCACAAGAGGCATGCGATGCGGAGGAACAACGCATTTTAATTATTTTTTGCTATAAGTTGTATAATAGTTCTATTAGTTTTATTGTAGGTATCTAATTTATGAATATTTGACGTGATGAATAAAAAATATGACTACCTTAATCGATTTGAATAGTTAGCATATATGCTTTAAAATTTCATTCAATATTACTACCTATTCAATGAAATCATTATGCCTATTAGCTACTATCAATAGTATAAATGTGAAAGTTGGTGAAGATTTTATTTATTTTTAGTTTTTTTTTAATAATTTACCTACCTACTACATTCCACACAATGCTATTTAGACCTAGAGTTTGTTATTCAATCACGCTCTGACGGTTGAAAGGATCTGACTGAGGCAGGGATAGATTAGTCTGAAATAATATTAATAGGCTACTTTTTATCACAGAAGTAGGTTCCCATAAGTGGTGGGAATGGGATCAGAATTCCATACGGATGGAACCGCGGACAACAGCTGGCACTCGTATGTTTATAAAACTGGTTCGAACTCAAGGTATATTGGCAGATTGTTACTCAAACGTATTGAAACAGTGTTACAAAAACCACATAAATGGAACAAACACTTCGCTACACAGACTGTGATGATCCTCGCGGCAGTAAAATGCTAGAGCCTAGCTGGAGAAATTTGGTGGAACGTAATAAAAGCACGTAGGGCTCGTATAAAAAGAAAAATAACCGTAAATCGGCGAGGATCAGACTATATTCTTATGTATTTACTGACATGTACCTAGCTATGGCTATGGAGGTTTTGACTCACATGGGGCAAAAGTCTGTGTAATAAAATCATATTATTTTACTTTTATTTTATGGCTTAGCATTATTTTACTCGCACCACGATTTTGTTTTTCAAGATTAATATGATTGTTAGCACAGATAAATATCTATTAACACTATGGTAGGTAGGTTACATAATTATCAAATCAAATTAAAATTCACGTATTTCAAGTAACAGAGACTAATTACAGTCATTATCTACATATTAAGTTCATATTTCATCTATTAGGTATCAATCCTTATTACCTACACATAAAATATAGTACACAAATGTAATGAAATCAATCAGTTATGGAGAACCGATTGCCAAGATGTTTTACAGCTCTAGATACTTACAACTATTAGGTACTACTGCAATAGCTAGAAAAATATAATAGATAAATTTTGGGTATTAAGATCACGACCCTTGTGTTGCATACAACACCCATAGCAGTCTAGGGCAAATTATATTAAATAAAAAAAATCCCGACTTGAACTAAAGATCGAAAAAGTAAACCCGACTGTTGTCTAAACATCGAAACAAGGTGATAGCAGGCTGTAAGTACCCAATTACCAATCATAAACTGAAAGAAAAATTAATGGAATAAACTTGTTTCGATCTTTAAGACAGCAGACGGGTTAATTGCAAGTTTAATTGCAATTAAATTTTGTCCCACCCTGGTCCACAAGCCATGACCCACCACATTCCATCGGGTGGGCCGTGTACTTATCTGCCTTACTTTGCTAGTAAACATCGATGTGAGGCTGACTGTAGGCCTACTTATGACATTTTTCGTCTACCTAAGCTACAAACCAAATTATATCTCGCATATCTGTACCAAATGAGGTCGTTTGAGATCAGTAGGTACCTACACTTTCTCATACAAGCAGTTAAAAACTCAATTTATCTTCCAAACTTTAAATGGCTGTTCAAAAAGTGTTTTGGACCGCGACTAATCTGTGTGGATAATGTACAAAAGGGCAGAATTAGATTAAACGATGAAATTATTTTCATTACTTCCTCTAAGAAACCCAGACCTACCTACTAACTATAAGAATTATATTATGTTATCTGTGCTACTATAAGAATTATATTATACCTATTATCTGTGCTACTAACCTAAGTAGGTTGCTACTAACCTACATTGATTTCTTGCAAACCCAGAGGGGATTGTTCAAAAATCCTACATAATATTTCAGCATAATACCTTCTTTTATTTACTTAACTAATACTTACAAGCCGATATCTATTTAATAAATAATAATATAATAGTAGGTATATTTAATAAATAATAGGTAGCAAAAGAATTTCTATTGACTAACTTTTGCTGCGAACCGTAGGTACGTTTATAAATCAGTGTGTTTTATTAGATTAAAATGTTATCCCCAATGGCCGTCCCTTCGAAAGTCGCTGTAATCTGATTCAGTGCCCTTCGTTAAGCCTCGTTGTACTTTTTAGCACGTACCATAGTACCTACACAAGTCGGTAGGTAGCATCTACCAGCTTGGTAAAGATTCATAATTTTTAAATCGCTGGAAATTGTGTAAATATTTTATTCAGAAGTGATACTCACCCCCTTTCACTGTCGCCGTAACTAGGATTACTTTCAATTTAAATGTCGTCATACCTACCTATTTATTTATTTTTTACCTTTATATTTCTTTAATTGATTACATTAAATAAAATATGCTATTATAATATACAATTACTTACAAATTAAAAACTAAAAACTATGCTAACTATACAATATATACAAAAATGGGATAGAGAAAAAGAGGGAGACTGTAATTTCAGGCATCAAAAAATTCCTCCCCATCGATCTCTACTGGTACCGTGCCCAAGAGGCTGGCGGCATTACCACGCTGAATGGCGATGGCAATTCTTTGAGCGAGGTAAAGGCCAGCCTTATGGTCACGGGAAGCGTCGATTAGTCGCTTCGCTATTTCTTTGAATAGCGCGCGCGCGCTTGGACCCCACGGACCCAACGTTTCGACTCCAAACGGCTCAAAATTATAATTACCAGTTAAATTGGTATATTTGCGCTGTTTGAGAGTCTCCGCTGATGCAGCAGCAGCGCATGCGCAGTCCATCGTACTTGGAAGATGGGAAGGCGCCAGGGTGTCGACGCAGGTTGCATCCCACACCAAAGGCCTACCCATCTTCCAAGGCAACAACGACATACCGTCCGGTCTCTTACCATCGTCGCGAGCCAAGCCAACAGGTTCAAGTATAGCTGGCACGCCGGCGGTGACAAGAGCTCAACGGATAATGTCGTTAATGTTTGCATGTCGGGACATGCGGCCTGCGCTCCTGCTACAAGACAATCCGTGATGTCCAAGGCTATCGACAGCTTCTCCACAGAGACACCGATGCGGAGAAACACACGGTGCACCCAAACGTAGGCAAGTCGCAATGCGGAAGGTCGTGTCGTCCAACATTGTTCCAATGTTGGGTGAAGGAAGTGCCTGGAGCCATACACCAGATTCCCATTCACCCACAGCCAATAGGCGAGCGCGCTCAGCAGCGCTGGTAGCTGTACTGATTAAATGTTTTTTAACACCAATAGTGAGCGGCTCATCCCATTGCCTTTGGGAAGATGGGTTGGCGGGCATGGCGGCAGTTGGACAAGTCATTTTCCAAGAATTTACAGCTTCGGCCTTACCTGGCACATCCGAATTAATCAGTGAAGGAGCTAGAATTTTCCTGACTAATTCTTCAGTGCCATAGACCGACGACAAAATGCTGGTATACTTACATCTGCAATTTTGCGAACGCCGAGGCCCCCGAGACGAACTGGAAGGGATGCCTGAAGCCACACTCGATCGTTCAAATTTATATTTAAAATTTTGCATAGAGTGTCTTGCAGCACTCTATCCACTTGACCTAAAAGTTCCAAAAATTTAAAAAGTTGAGTTGAACGCAGGGCATGTGTAAATTTTGGTACATTCCTATTTATTTACTTCTTTTTCTTTTGGGTATTTATGGGACTATGACAATCATAGACGGTTGGCAGTGTGTCTCCTGCGGAGAGAGGCGCTGTCATCTCCGATACCCAGGGTGCACAGCGTGGTACTTATACACCTCCACAGTAGGTACCTACTTATCCACATTTTACTTATTTTGGTTATTAAGTACCTAGGTATTTAACAGGATCGATTCCTACCTACCTATTTCATCTAATAAATTGTTATGTATAATTAATGCAAATCAATGATAAATCAATAAATAATATGAATAGAACAGACTAAGTATATTATTTGCTCAAATGAACTTTAGGTTATTTGACAAAAAAAAATACTTGAAAAATGACCACTTCATAATATAATGAACTGCTAAAGTGGAATATTTGTATGACAAATAGTTTTAAAGATATTTGATTTTGAAAATTCAATTCCTCGCGCCTCCCGAAACCGCTCCATACAAAATCGTACTTGCGAGTGACGTCATAATGAAAAGTCATTGTTTCACTTTAGTTAGGCAATATCTTATTTCGCAAGGCATACTTTTCAGAATAAACTAACATATTAAGCAGTATTGGGAATAATCGGCTGACCTTATCTAATAGCCTATTGCACGCAAATATTAATAAACATTGAAGGATCCAGCTTAATTGAATGTACCTACACAATCTATCGCTTCCATCCAACGAACATGTAGGTACAGTTTGCTGGGTACTTGGAGTAACTCTAAACGTTCAGAAACACTACAGTGTGCAACAAACTTAACACTATCAAGACTGTTTGCTCCAACTCCGACAGACCGACAAGTTTAGCTCCATATAGTGGACAATTATAACGTCATCGTATGCCAAGTGCTCTATGCT
Source organism: Eilema griseolum (assembly GCA_963662185.1). Taxonomy (NCBI): domain Eukaryota; kingdom Metazoa; phylum Arthropoda; class Insecta; order Lepidoptera; family Erebidae; genus Eilema; species Eilema griseolum. Next base: position 19,695,225 of record OY759240.1, on the reverse strand, counting down.
TAGACAGCGGAAACTTCAACAATTACGGGGCTGAGTACCGCAGTCGACAGTCTGCCAATTGAATAAATTATACCTACTTTAACGATTCTATTCAATATCAGTTTACATAGAATTCTAGTAGCGGGAGACCACATCAGCAAATAGGGGTAAGTTCAATAGAAATTGCCAGGTAATTTGGAGCGTGCTTGTCTTTGGATATCCCTCGCTTCTTACCGCAAATAGAGAAGAGAGCACTGCCTACTGACAGCAGTGCTCTCGTGTCTATTCTAGTTGTGCAAGTGTACTGACCTACTGGTTGGTACACTTATGCTAGGTAGGTAGGTACACCAGTTGTGTGAGGCATGTTTTTTGAAACAGTTTTCAACAAAATGTGCATGTTTTGAGAAGTGCTGATTTTGAGATGTGTTCCTTTTATGAAATATTAATTTTCAGATGTGCTAATTTAGAGTGTGTAGGTAGGTACCTACTGAGTATAAACATTTATTAAGGTAGGTATTTCAGTTAGAAAGAAACACGCAGTAATGTATGATTATGAGTGCTAAAAGAGAACTCAACTTTGAGTTAAGCTCGCCTTTGTACATTACATCTCATCTTTCTGTATAAATGTCATTTATGTGTGTGTGTGTTTTCTAATACACTTTCCTTTCAATAAAAATATATTTATGGGCAGAATTATTCAATGGACAGTTACTCAATAGGTCGTTGGTTGAACCCGGTACATTTCGACCGACCATTAATGCACTAAGCCACTTAGGTAAATACAGTTAAAAAACATAATATGTCTCATGGTTTATTTGAAACGAAATCACAATGTCGAATATAAGAACTCCAGGTCTTAAGACAAGTAAAACTTTAAGTATAAGAATAGAAAAGTTATAATGATAATAATCTTGTCTAATACTAACCATAAAACACCAACAAACATGTAACAATAAAATAGTTCAATTAAAAAATAACTTTATCATTGTTAGGTAAACAATGCGAAAACGAATAGGCGATGTATGATTTTTTAAATCTTTATCGCGTCCCTTTCCATATACTTATTCTAAAATATAAATCTGATATGTCATGTATTCATAATAATAATAAAAGCAATTAAAATATATTTTGTATCAAATACAATAAAGAAATTATTACTTAAAATAATACTTAAAATCAACACTTATATCACAATAAAATCTCGTAATTATACAAAAAAAAATATTATGCGTAGATTTTTTTATATGGAGATACCCTACATTCTTTTTGCAGTTCGGTATGTGCGATGCGCGCTCTCGCTCTCCCTTTCCGAGAAAAGATGGGGACACCGTGATTCCCACACCCGAAGGGGTATCTCGAACCCGAAGACGAACCTGGTCAGTCGGGTTGGGAGAGAAATGCTTTATGGCAACCAAACACCTCAGAAGGCCCGAGTAGACGTCACTTTTATTTCGTTCGAGTCCGATATAACTACCCGATAATAGGGCACAATGAAATTTTGTTGAGTGGCAACATTATCCATCTAATGTTGGCCGATAAATATATTAGTTATTTTCTTTTTTTTTTTTTAAACCTTTATATTGCCACAATCATCGATATTCATACGAGGTAATTAAACGTTGATCATTTTATTAGATATATGCTTAAAAAATAAAATAGTTAAAAGGAACTTTAGATGAGAGAAAAGAAGGAAGCTATCTAGGGCTATTTTTCCCACTATGGCAGAGCCAAAGGAGGGTTATGTTTTCTGTTAGTAGAACTATAATTTTCTTAGCTCGAATGGGAAATAGAACGGTCTATCTATCGAAGGGAAAAAAGAACGGTCTATCTATCAAAGAGAAAATAGAATGGAATATCTATGCTGGTAGTTACCATCAGATGCGTCGTGTAGAAGTGGACATACAAGTAACTTGAACGCCCAAAATACCTTTGCCAATATAGACTGAGCTTGCGGAATTCAATTTCCGTGTTCTAGCATAAATTTCTAGGCATTGAATATAGCTATAAACTCATAACAACGAAGTCTGGATGTATGTATCCTTGGACAACGCTTCTGTAGTAGTTTGGACGTTCAAGCGAAAATAAAAAGCTTAGGAATTCACACGGGTCATTTTCTAAATTATTTATCGGCGTATAAATGCAATATGTAAGTCTATGTTTTTTTTAAAACTTTGATTAGCACAATATATAGTTATATCAAATATTTAGTCAAGGACTCAATTGACATAATTACAAATAATAGCACCACATTAAACCTAGTATTTGAAATTGTACAACTAATTTGATAATTTTCAATGGTTGAGCAAGTTACGTATAGTAGAATTATATTATGTTAAACCTGAACATCCGAACATAATTATATATTATTAAAATTCTACTTCAACATAAAAATGCAGATTTTAATATTTTATCGAAATTGAATCAATCAGGCGGGATTCGAACCTGCGATCTTTTGCTTGCAGGCCTGAACACTAAGCCACCGAACCACGCCTGAAGCTGTCTAAATCTTCCTATATACCTATCCATCTTGGAGCTGTTGAAATTTCATTCAATTTCTTATTTTATTAAAAAAATACACTCAGGGTATTAGATACCTATTATAGCAGCGAATCTGAAAAGATATAGACTACCTGTGAATCATGCTAATATATATAATGAGGATTTTGTGGATCCATTTAAGGACTGGGTAAAATGGTGTGTCCAAGCGTGTGCTTTATAGTATTGAGAGATTTTAAGGATTTAAGTATTTGCTACTCTTTAAAGTTAGACATGCTTTAACAAAAAAAGAACGCATGTAATAAACGTTAATTTTTTGAGCTGTTTAGGCTCCTATTTAAATAATGTCTGTGCCTTTCACCGAACATATGATCGATTTCACTAATCCGCGTCACCTTTATGGAACATACGTTGCAGTAAAACTTTGAATCGTTCATTCGCACAATTTTATTTCGTTTAAGTTGTTCTTCGTATATCTGTCTATACTTTGTGGCTATAGGATCATTATTTAATGGATCCTCATGAACATATCTTTTTAAAATGAATTTTTCACCATTTTTTTTGACTAAATCGCCTTTTTCTTGTTTATGCATATTGATATGGTTGATGAAATCACGAATGTTAATATTACATACATTACAATAATACAACTCAAAGGATAATTGCTTCAAATTGTTATTTTTAATTAAAACATCACACTTCTTCGTATGGGGAACACCTTCAATGTGTCTGATAATACAAGTTTTAGATTTTTCTACAGATACTGAGCATACTAGGCACTTTGAAAAGCGCTCATCTAAATAGCAGAATTGTTTCTTATATGCAGTGAATTTTTGTTGCCCCTTGTCTTTACGCGAACTTGTCTTGGGTAAGGATATTTCAGTGGAAGTGCTTGGTTCTTCATGGTCAATGCTCGCAGCAGTCGACTCTGGATAATTTTGGTGCTTCAAATTATGATTGGATGCAGTGAGTACTCTAGTATTGCATATAAGGCAGTGGCTATATTTCGCGTCCTGAAACAATTATTGGAGTATGAAGTCCTTGTGGAGATGTCAGAATTTTTGGTACATGTTTAGCATCACCCAACTCTGATAATTACCTCACTAAACAATTTACATTTACATAGGAAACCGTTGACGTTAGTTGCTGGAGGTCCTCAAGTGTGGAATGTGGGCGTCCCTATCTTATGGTGAGAGAGCAATTAGGCGTCTCCACTACCGCCAAGTATCCAGCCAGAGCTATTTCAAGGAGTCATGGACGCCTGGCGTAGCGCCCAATGTAGAAAACTAGTTCGCGCTTAAAGTGACTTGGACTGAGCTAGAGATAACGGTGTTATGGCTCATAGCCTGGGAGCATAGTGTGGCTCTACCGACTTGTTCGGTAATGAGTTTTTCAATCTATACTATTATAAGTCAAAACGCAGCCATATCGAACTGCTCCTGTTCAATATTTAACGCGGTGACAATATCGTGTACACTAATTATGCGTAGGTACTGTTCGCGTCTATACCCTAAAAAATCAATACGATGCGTCATACGTGATTTTTTGCGTACTGCTGTTGTATGGTTTGGTAAAGTTTTGCAAAAAGTGACTTACTAAACTATTCGCGACTAGTTTCAAGTTCAAGTCAAACCTTTGCGTTCTAGCCTTGGAAATACACTCCGGGTGTATTATATCAGTAATAAATTTACGTGTATATTATAACAAGCTTTAATAACGTGGACATTTTTCAAATATATTTCCAGTAATTATTTCCTCACTTGCACTAATATAATTTATCATTATAAGTAAAAAACAATACTCAACTTACCAATATTCTAGCGAATTTGTCATTCACTGGTTGCATGAGAAGTGTGGCATGTTGTTGAGAATATTCATGTTCTTTCATAATATCTTGTACCCACATTTGACACAACAGACAAAATACATAGGTACCATTTTTAGAATAACCATGAAAATTATCAATCGATACGTACTCTCGATACCCATTAGGAGTAACAATAACAACAAAATTATTTTCCAAGATTGGTATGTTGCATGGCAACCTGTATATTTCAATGATATCCTCTAAGTACTTTTTAAAATCTGTTAATACTTCATACGGTGAAGATGGGACATTATCAGTGCTCTTTACTATGTTTCTAAGAACTTGAACCATTACGTACTCGTTATGCATACTTTCAGAATATGTAACATTGTTATTTGTATGTACAATTTTGCTATCATTTGTGCCTTTATCTAATTCACTAGTTTTCAATACGGCAGTGTCTGATACTTTGGTATTCAATACTCTATTATCCAAAGCTCTATTATCTAATACTCTTTTATCCAATACACTATCATCTAATACAGTAGTATCTGATACACTAGCAGATTCTGAGTCTACCTCACTTTTGTCATCATTTTCAGTTTCACTATCACTTTTGCTGTTGTTGCCAATATACAATTCTAGAAATTTTGATGTTAATTTTCCATTTTCAATAGATTTTAAATGGTAATTTGATTTTTTATGTTTTCGTTTATGTTTTAAAGACACTACTTTGCAACAACTTTCACAATAGAATTCCTCATTTTCATTTCTTTCATTCTCATTAGAAGTATTTATATCAATATTTATTTGTTTTGAAACATTTGCTAAAATTTTCTCAGTCAATATTTTGTGTTTCTGATGTTTCTCGCTTTTATTATGTTGCTTATAATATTTTTCAGGAACATCCACATTACAAATATAACACAGGTAACTCTTGTAGGGCTCTGAAACAAATTGTGATTTACCAACTAGTATCAAGTACTAAGTACAGTCAACAACGAAATTACCTTATCAGTAGGAGCTCCATTTAGATTATTCAATAATATAGTTCACTTACTCGTAATCGAATTATGAAAAGTAATATACAATATTACTTACTAATCTGTCAAATCCGTCATTCTACTTATACAATCTATCCTCAGATATTAAATATTGATTATATTCAGACTGAGTGTCATTCTTCTAGGGCCTAAATGTTCTTAATCTGAATGTTCAAGTGAGTGAATGAGAAATCTGTAAATCTAGCAGCAAAATTAAATTAGTAGTGTAGTATTGGGGCTTCTGCATCACGCAAAATCACCACAATAATATTTTGCCCAGACCAAGTACTACACTACTCAGATGCTAGGATGGAGTCTTATGGGGACTCAGAATATAATTTACACTATATGCATGACAAGAACTCGAAGAAGTTAAAACCAGTTTTACTAAGTCCTATGTTAAAACTAGAAATATCTAGTTACGGTCGACGGCCTATGTGGCATAGGGGTAGAACGTTCAAACCAGGTTCGATTACCGCTCAGTATACAAATTTATATGCATGAATATGAATATTTGCAATGGTCTGGGTGTTCCTAAGTATGTTTGTATTTATTAAAAATAAAAGTATCTAAGTATGGATATCCATATTCTAGTGCCCATAACACAAGCTGGTCTAGATATAGTTGTGTAGAATATTTTGCAATATTTATTATTATTCCTCTTTATTTACTTTTAAAATCTTATAAATATTTTTTTTTAATTTAAATGAAATTTAATTAATAGTAGGGTAGGCTGGTAGGCAATGAACCGCGGGTACCGTATGAACCAGTATAGGTAACAAACGAATGCGAAGTTGCCGCTTTGTGCATTCAACGTGTCAGGACTCGTTCCCCATATTGGTGCGGCTTACTCCAGTCGTCGGCCTGTTGCCGTCATAAGCACGCGCGTACGTCGCGTTGATGTGGTTTTGTGTGTGAAAACGGCGAAAAACACGTGAGTTTTGTTTTTTTTACTTTTATTACTATTGCTCTTACTTTACTATGAGTGCATTCTGTGTATGTTGTGGGTTTTTGTGCTTTTTTGAGTATATTTTTTAAATAGCTTGGAGTCACTGAATGCCTACAATATTAGCTAAGGTTTTCGAAACTAGGAGTGGTACACAGTTAACCATTTAATCTCGGTACACAATGAACCGTGGTTCAATGTGTACCACATTTATGTTCATTGTGTACTACCTATTTAACATTATTTTTAAGTAATAATAAGTAGGTACCAATGTGTGTTGTAGTACGTGTGTAATTTATGTAGGTACTTAAATAAATACTCTATAAAGCGTTCTGAAAAGGTTCCTTTTTTATTTCAGCATGGGGCGAAACACAGTGAGAAGAGAAGCCCGTAAAAAAGGAGCAATTCCGCCAGAAGACATGCAAAAAGGCATACAACTGCACTTAGCCGGGTTAAGTATCCGAAAAGCAGCAAAAGATGCTAACCTTCCCTATCCTACATTACGAAGATACGTAATAAAATACTTACAAGATCCGTCTTGTAGTTTAGAACCTCATTACAACGCCAGTAAAATTTTTACTGACGAGCAAGAAGAGAGTCTGAAGGAATACGTATTGGATTGTGCAATTAGATTTTACGGATTAACATCTAAAGACTGTCGCAGGATTGCTTACCAAATGGCAGTAATTAACAAAATCAATATGCCACCTTCATGGCAGCAGTATGAAATGGCAGGACGAGATTGGATGAGAGGGTTCAGGGCAAGACATCCTCAATTATCAATTAAAAAACCTGAGGCCTGTAGTATGACTAGAGCTACTTCGTTTAATAAGCACAACGTACAAAAATTTTTCGATAATCTTAAACAAGTTTTAAGTCGCAATGCAAGCTTTGCTAATGGAAGTCGTACCTATATATAATCTCGATGAAACATCTACCACCACAGTGCAACGACCTCAAAAAGTTTTAGCAGCTAAAGGAAGTAATGTGTGTAAGGTCACAAGTGGAGAACGTGGAGTGTTAGTTACTACTTGTTGCATTGTGAACGCTATAGGCCAGGCACTACCTCCAGCAATGGTGTTTCCTCGAAAGAATTTTAAGTCGCACATGTTGCATGGGGCACCACCTGGGACACTCGGGCTAGCCGCAGCCAGTGGATGGATGAATGCACAATTATTTGTTGAAGTAATGAAGCACTTTATCCAGGTATTTTGATGGTTATATGGATAAGGTATAGGTACCGTTTGTATGTTTTTACGGCAAAGATAAAATTATGCTTATTAAAATTTATTTGTTTCAGTTTACTTCAGCTTCAAAGGATAACCCCGCTTTACTTATTCTCGATAACCATGAAAGCCATCTTTCCATAGAGGCTCTAGATCTGGCAAAAGCCTCGGGTGTGACTATACTTACACTTCATCCTCATACCACAGCCAGGATGCAACCCTTGGATGTTGGACTAAATGGTCCTTTCAAGACATATTATTATGCAGCAATAGACTCATGGTTACTTCGTAACCCAGGTAAAACTTTAACCATTTATAATGTAGCCGAGTGCGTAGGTATAGCGTATATGAGGGCTATGACTCCGACAAATATTACGCAAGCTTTTAAGAAATGTGGAATATTCCCCTTTGACGACAATATATTTACAGACATAGATTTCGCACCCAGCGACGTCACTAATAGACCAGCACCAGAAAATGTAACAGATGTTGTAGTAGATTGCCGAGAACCTGATGCTAATCAACGTTGTGATTCACCTTCTATACTAACTCCTGGTTTTCATTGTGACGATGATGAAACTGATGCAGAATTAGATCATATTATTGATGAATGTCTCTATAGCGAGCCAGTACCATCTACTTTATATGTCCAGAAACCCTCACAAACATCTATTGATAATAAGCCACGACGAGAATCATCACATACTAGCATTGCATCCAATTCTAAAATATTACATGAACTTACTACATCCTCGACAGGAGAACAAATAAAATCAGAGACACACTCATCAGACGTCTCACACCTAGGCACTCCAGGTAATTTCATTTCTCCAAAAATGTTCAGGCCACCTTTAAAAGCAGGTCCTCGCAATAATAGGTTGAAGAGAAAAGTAGGTAAAAGCATGATAGCTACCGACACACCAGAGAAAAACGCTTTAATTGAAAACAAAAGACCAAAAAAGGCGAGGGTAGTCAAAACTGCTCTATTTGCAAATAGCATTAAAAGAAGAGGAAAATCGGTTTCTTTGTCAGACGAGGAAGAAGAAGAATTTATGCCTAGCGGTTCATCTTCTGGCGGTGAAGACTTTATCGTGGATTCCGATGAGGACGAAGTAGTTTTAAACGACAATTTCCCTAAGTTATCACGGGAACCCCGTTGTGAAGACTACGTAATTGTTGCATTTATGACAAAAAAAAGCAAAGTGTACTACATAGCACAAATTTTAGAAGAACTACAGGATGTCTGTGATTATTATGTATCGTATTTAAAATTAAAACAAAAGGAGACACAAACATTCTACACGCCTCTGGAACCTGACACAGCAGGTGTAAATAAAAAGGATATTATGTATATTCTACCCCTTCCCGTTATTAAAGGTACGGCACGGCGCCAAACTACTTACAAGTTTCCTGTTGATATGTCGTTACTAAATTTAAGATATTAATTATTGTGTAAGTATGACTGAAATACTGTTGCTATATATATTTTTTATATATATTATAAATAGTTTTTTTGAGTTATTTAATATTTAAAAGGTTGATATATCTTTCAAAGATTTTTTTTATTTGTTGATCTCTATCGAAATATCGTTACCAATGACGAGCAATGTGATAATAACTGATGCCTAACATACTCTGTGAACTTTAAAAATTAAGGCTGATTAGGTTTAGAAAACCAATAAATAGATGTGGTATTTGTTTGTTACTTATAATTTCATAGATATGTTCATTTATTATAAATACTTAGATTTAATACAACTGATTAGTAACTAAAGTTCCTAAAAATTACCTATATTATTAAAAATATACCTGCTGACTGATTACTATTTTAAAGTAATAAATATTGAAACTTAAAACGTGTTTTATTTATACTGTTCAAAAGAAACAATCGACATATCCTTATCTGTGATTCATTGTATACCACACGGTTCAACCCATCCTACCCCCCCTATTCATTGCGTGCCCTACATTGTACGCAATGAACCATTTTCCTTTTTTTTTAAAAAGAACGATAACTGAGAAATAATTAAATATTACCCAAAATTTGGAACAAATTATGTTACTTAATTAAATAACCTACGTGTAGATAAAAAAAGATGTTTCTAAACACTAATAACAACAGTGCTAGAGCTTTTCAAACTTTTTGTGGTTCAATGCCTACCATTCCACCCTATTTATTTTAGTCAATTATCCCATAGTTATATATATAATACCATATATTATGTCTACTCATATAAAACATAATAACAATAAAATAACACACTAAATTAACTTAACAGTTAATGTTAAACACTAAATTAACTTAACAGCTGACTGTATGATTTTGCAAAAATCTGTGAACGCAGTTTTAAGTATCCCAAATAATTAGGGAAGGTCTCCTAAGAACATTTAGCTGTAACTACAACGGTAAAGGTACTTGCCCTTACAGCCTCATTTAAAAAATACACTCTGTATGACCAGACAAATGTAGATACTACACATTGAATGCAACCGCTATACGGGATGTGTGGGTCCATCCCCGATCAGTGCAAATATTTCTATGCATGAATATAGGTATCTACATTGGTCTGGTCGTGCCTCGGAGAGCAAGTTAAGTTGTTGGTACTGGTAGATTTGCAAATATCTATGACAGTCGTTATAATAGGGAAAAACCACAAAGAAGGGCTGATCACTTGTCTGGTCAACGGCATCCCCACTCGAAGTAGTAGTAGTATATAGATACCAAGTTAAACATAATTTTATACATACCAACAAAAGCCTGTTCTTCAGTCACCTCCTCAGATGCTATTGTCACTTGGTAATATGCTGATTCTTCATGTGATGCAGACCACAATGGCCTCCTTTCTTCAATGGGTGTTAACAAATACTGGCACATAACATCAAAGTGTAAATTGTCCATAGACAATATATATTGCACATCGGAAAAGTTAAATTGCAACATTTTGGCCTGAAATTTATGAAAATATAGATAAATCAACTTACATAAAAATAATTATATATTGACCTCTGAGGCCCAAGCTACCCTCATCTGCCAGTTGTTGCACCTACTAGACAACAGATAGACATAAATTACTTTCAGGGTTGGAAGGACAAATGGCTACAGAACTAAAACTATCTCTATTTTATTATATATTGCTTGGGACATAAGTATAACTTCAACTTAAAATATGGTCGATATGTGCAGTAATTGATTCTTGGGTGTCTTTTGAGGATTGCATGGGATGCTACTATGGTGGACGAGCTTATATTCACATAATACATAAAAATTGCAATTTAAAAGATAATATATTATATAAATACAAGTTCATTTTAATTTTTGATCCAGAGGATTGAGTCAACATTTGTTAAAATTATACACTCTAATATGAAACTATTATTATTATTATAATTATGTTATTATATTACATTGCTCAATAAAATTATAAATATTTTTCATAATAATAGTATCTACTTACCTAGTCAATTACAGCAGAATAGAACTATTAATAAAGTAATAAGATTTATTAACACAGAAAAAGGTAAGTAAGTACTTACTTTACTTCGCAGCCCGGCGAAGCGCGAAATCGATGCCGGTGCAATAGGATATAGAAGCCTTTAGCCTATTCTCAGAAAATAGAGTGCAGTTTGCACTTTTGTAAATGGAACTATAGAACAGTCATCATTCAAATAATTATTATGCTTACTTGTAAAAATTAGGAGGGTAGACGTAAGATAGAATCACAGACTGTTTTAAATAACTTAGAATTTCACAGACAAAACTTTAAACAGTCAGGACTGGTCAGTCTGGACACTTATTGATGTGCACATTTATCTTGTCATTGATAGTATTGATAACAAACTTAGATCATTTAACTCAGTGCATTATGACTCTTCAACACGTGACACATACTATGGGCATTACCTATGAATACATATAATTTACAAAACTTAATAAAATAAAACAAAACAACAAATGAATTCAAATTATTTTAAATTAAATGAAGTCGATTGACAATATGACAATCCTTTGCAAAGAGTAATCCTTTGATTGAATCTTTGTTCATTCTTTCCTTGTCTGACGCACAAATAGTGTTTAACTAATATCGATACTTTGGAATAATTTCTAATATTATTACAACAATAAAATAAAAATTAAAAATGTTACTGATATTGAATGAAATAAATTGTTTCGAGTATTTCACTTAGGTGCTCATAGCATGTGAATCATAATTACCTCGTACTCTCAGGCAAAATTCGAAGTAAATAAAATTTTAAAAAAATCCTGAGGCTTACATTGATTCCATTTGTGTGTGGTTCGAACCGCTGTTGGGGACACGAAAACCTTTCTCATTACCGTTGGAGTACATCAAGGATCCGTCCTTAGTCCTTACTTGTTCAGCGTGGTATTAGAGGTTCCATCGAACAGCATCAGGAACTAATGTGTTCATGCATGCTGATGATATCGCGCTAATTGACACGAATAGGAGTAGATTGGTGCGACATGATATGTTGCCTCGGATGCAATCAGAATAATGCATCGCTAAGATCATGATGTTATGTTTAGGAGTTCTAATGGCCACCTTTTGGTTCCATATTCAGACCCCGTATGTCACATAATACTAATGTTTGCCAAAATAAAACAAATAAGCCTAAACTTTGATTTATCTTGTTCAGTTTTGGAGTTCCAACGGCCACCTTTCTACTCCATCCTCAGATCAGCTCCATGGTGTCATATTCATGCATTTTCATCCAAACTAAACATGTATGCCAAATGTCAGTCAATTGGATAAGTATCTAAAAATTATCGAACAATCATTTGCCAATTTCGAACGGACAACATACCTAAACATACCATACGAAACAATAAAAGTTAAATCATTTTGCCAGTGGTTTATATAAAAGTTAGACACGCATTTCACACACAACTCAAAAGCTACGCATAACGCCTTATTTACACTTTGATTATTGATAAGTGCGAGTCATACATCTTCTCCCTGTTGTGTTTGGTAACACATAAAAATCTAAATTCGTGATAAAGTCGATGTCGATATTTTTATTGCTATAGATGGACAGCACTATAATAATGGAGCGAGAATATTGTCAGTTTGTGTGGGAATACCCGTTCATAGTTTCATAGGTTAGTTTCACGAACACCGTGGCTAAACTTTGCTGCAAATTGACATAATATCCGATATATTTATTCTTTAAAAACGAACATGTTTTACTTTAAATACAATTAATTATTATACACTTAGTCTTAATAACTAATAGTGGGCAATCATTTAAAAGAAAAGTCTAGTCAAAAATTAGTTAATGGTCTAAATATGCCTTATAAATAGATGCCAGTAGACTTCTTTTAGGTCAATAGTCTTGTAAAACAATTACTTTTCATTTTTTTTAGTGTTATATATATTTGATTAGTGTTTAGATATTGCGTCATTGTCCACTATTGGTGCTTTTACCTTACTAATGACGTGTTTGTTGTCCTAATAAAAAATATGTGTTTATGTTAATATAACGCTAGCAGACAAGTGTTACTGAAAAAAACTGACATGTTTGTACTCTACAATGCAAACATTTTTTTAGATATATGAGTAATAAATCACTACATCAGTTTCAATGCCCCTCCAATATTTAAAAAATAATCATTGGTTAATTACTTACTATAAAATATTGGATAATTATTTCTCTCATATTGTAATGTAATAGGTATGTTTTTGGTGTATAATAAAGACATTATTATTATTAAAATCAATAATTTATTAATCATACAGTTATTAATTAAGTTACAATTATTAATCATACAGCCAGTTCCTATTAAAAATAATAAAGAGAATTATCGGCAAATGATTACCTACTTATATGAGTATCAAGAAGTTTTCGAATAGGTACTATAAAACGAATTACGAACACTGTTGCCATATAGAAGTTATGAAAAATGATTTGTGCCTCTTTTGTTGGCCAGAGTCTATTTAATCTGTGAATGAGATCAGCGCGTTCAACCAATATTAGTTAACATTTTACGATGTACCTGTGTTTCTAGAATGACTTTAATATAAGGTGTTTGATGATTTTTTTACCTCCTCTAAAGTACCTAGATATCTTTTATTTAATTATATAATGTACATATTATTAAGTTATATTATTAAGTAAATTCTATATGGTATTAAGTTGACATTCCATGTGTTTCAATAATTTTATTGTTTAACCCTTAAATGGACGATTTTTGTTTCACGTTTTAAAAAAATATATTTGTGTAATAGACATGTATACTGTCTAGGAAAAATGAGTAAAAAAATCTAGACAAGAATTTACTTACTTTTTTTGCAATAATGTGAGTGTTGTTTATAAACTACATTGCGCATTCATTGAGATTTTGCAAGTATGTGTAAAATAAGAGTGAATATTGTTTTTGAAATGTATTTATTTATTCTTCATTACGATATTTATAAAAACAATTGCTATTTTTCGTATCACATAAAGATACACGACATTTTTGGCATATTTTGAATGTAAAGCCTGAATATTTTGGGAATTTGCACCTCTGCTGGTTATCCAGCCAAACTGCCCAATGACATGTCTGATCCAACATGACGTCTTTCAAAGGAATTGCTTGAGGTGGTCCTCGGAACTTCTTCATTACAAGTTCTCTTTGTATTGTGCTCCCACTAGGTCGACCACGTTTAGCGCCATTTGCAGGTAGACCCAATTTGCAGAGGGTTTCAGCAAGTTCTAGTCTGAATGTACCCAAATTGAGAAGTTGATCATTTCCTTTTATATTATTTACCTTCTTGAACATAACCCATGAATTTATAACTGCGTGGTCCAGGAAATGATAAAATGAGCGCATGACCCACTTGCGGCTCTTCATTGTGATGTGATAACGACCATAAGTCCACGCCTCCCATGTGGGCATTGTACTCCTTGATGACTTTGGGGGATTGAATAGCAACTCTCTCTTTCTTCGATTTATCAAAGCGTGTGACTGTGGTTGCTGGTTCTGCTCCTACGTAAGTGGAAAGAAGGTTAACGGGCTTGTTATCTCTCCATACAACAGCACTTACGTCAATATCATCCACAGTCGCCACGTTTTCCTCATAGAATCCTCTGGGTACGTTATTTTTCATTATAGTGTTTTTTTCAGGCAATTTGCAGTTTCTCAATCGGTTTACTCTTACTGTTGAGTACCCAGTGAGAAAAATACTTCCTATGGCGTGTTACAAGACATCAATGCTTCCGTTATCTGAGTTTCTCCCCTAAAAATAAGGCTGTCTTCAGCAGTAACAAGATTCCGTTTTCGCCAAACCAGAGGTCGTTTAGAAATCCCTTGTGATCTACTCTGGGGTGCTGCTTCTTCGGCTTCCAAAATAGGAGGGTCTGGCATATTTTCATCGTTGTCGATTACGAGAGGAGGATCAGCATCCACTTCATCAGACTGGGCATTCTCACCTTCATCACTATTTTCAAGGTCTCGAAGAACATCTCGAGCTGTTTGATAAGAGTGACCTTCATCCTCTACTTCGGAGTCTGACCCGTATAAGCCATCTTCTGAATCTGCAAGAGTTTCTAAATACTTTGTAATTTCGCTTTCTAGTAATCGCGGCATGCTGAAAAGCAAAATAAAAATCGTTCACCAAACATGCATTTATTTAGCAGGCAATGCGCATTGTAGTTTTCCTACAACATACCAGATTTCGCCTAATTCGACAGTAGCATCAAGTGATTTTCAATGTTTTACAACATGAACATGTAATTGAAGATATAATCAAGCAAATAAAAATATGTTATATACTTACATTATATTTTATCAAAGTCCCGAACACAGCTACAAAACTTAGTTTCGCGCCACTAGAAAAGTTTTCTTCAAAGTGACATTTGACATTAACTTATTTTTAATGCATAAAAATATTGGATAGTGCCAACATTAAAAAAAGTACAAAATTCGTTCAGAAATAAGAACTAGTTGTCAAAATTAACAAAAAATTAAAAGAAGGTCAATTTTATCTGTGATGTTTAGTATGTTGTTTAAAAACAACATTGTCCATTTAAGGGTTAATTGTTACAAGTAATGATCACTGTACAAGTTGACTATAACTCATAAGTACTACCTACCATTCATAAATTAAGAAATTTTTGCATGCCAATAAGGTAGACTGAAGGCAACTTATTTCCTATTTAAATGTACTACCTAACATCTTTATATACCTTTGGTCAGCAAATAAATGATTTTGACTAGCACACTCATCTCTCGGAGGTCAGGCGGCAGTCGCAGCAGACAACGGGCCCCAAAGTGCAAGGTTTGCATGCAACCGGTACGAATGTTACAATGATTATAATGATGGCCAAGGACCCAGACCATCACAAAAAAAACACAGTCATTGATAAATCAGTAAATTTATTACAAAAAGATGTAAAATTAAATGGCAAACCTACAATGAATATCTGAACATAATCTAATATCACTTATATATCACACATAAATCTTGATGGCACATTTATTATAAATCTTAGACCATTTACTATACATATATAGATACAGTCGACATAGACACAAAATGCAACGCAAAACGGCGCGTAAAACGCGATTTGCGTAAGCTAATGTCAATATTGTTTTATGTGCTGTCAATGTGTGCATGTCATGAGATGTGAATCTACACAAAAGTTTTAAGATTATGTGCATTTGCAACATTATAAATAGACACTTATTTTATTTCTGTATAGATAATGAAGAGAATGTTATGCTCTCAGTATGTATAAAACCACATTTCATGACACATTGCGATCTCGATAATTAGCTACTTAAATTAACTTATATATAACTCAGTCTGTCTATACCTAAGTAAAAAATTTGTACTTGTCGGCCACCTACTGTTTAGGTGTGCTAAGAGTAAAATAAAGTTATACTATTCTGGTGGTTATTTTTATAAGATTAAGTAATTATTTTTTCTTACACTAAGAATAACAGGGAATATAATTAATTTCAGAAACAGTGCACTGAAAGATACATAATTACAGAAATTATTGATATGTAACTTATAAAATGCTTTAGGCACACACGGCCAAAGAAGTAGCAGTGCACATTTACAAGTTTGTAGTGTACGCTGTGCGCGTAACTCTTTGGCCGTTAATACATTAAATACAGTACAACGGGTCTACCATCACGTGCTATAGGCGTTTATTTTCTGGGAGAGAATGCGATATGAGCCAATACTGACTATATTCCGTCCCCCATTCTCGCTCAGTAAACGAACGCTTCACGTTCTAGACACGCACAGTAATTTATTTAATATTTTTAAAAACGACATATTATGTCAGTATAACCTAAGCGTTTAATACATTCATACATTAATTACGTACATTAATACCTATGTACCTATTTATAACAATTAACACTAGGCTAATTCTATAGATATGTGAAAATGTTATCAAGAACAATCCAGTCGTTTGTATATAACAAGTTGTAAACTTGTTACAAGTATGAAAGAATAACAAGTTATATTACTCGCTATCACTGTCACTAAATACTTCCCTCAGTATTTCTCTCATTCTCCTTCGCTGGGTCTTGGTTTGTTTGCCTCGAACAGGTTCAGGTGGACCAGGTATAGTTATCGTGTTACCTGAGACATTACTCACACAGTATTCTGAAGTACCGGCTTTTTCTCTGTGGAGTTTACCTTGGACATGTGTGCCCATGCCGTCTTTCGGCACATACACTTGACAAGTGTTGCAATAACGAGATTTGTAGTTTTTGCGTACAATATTAACTTTGTTACCCGATTGAGTCACAACTTTGTTCAATTTTTTCTTATGTTTTGGAGCTTTAGTATGCGCTATAAAATTATGACTATCAATGTGTACCTCACAGGTAGGACAATATGTTTTATTGTTCTGCAAAGTTGTATATTCTATAAACTTACGAAGAATCGTTTCATTTACAGTAATATTAGTAGGATCAGTTTTTAAATCAGTGGCACACTCCTCAGGAGCAATTTTCTTGATAATCCTTTCATACTCTGACTCTACATGGTTGACCATATTCTTAGAAGATAATTTATTTTTTAATTTTTTCTGATGTTTCATACCTTTGGTATGATCTGTGAAATTGTGAGTATCTATATCTACCATACAGACTGAGCAAAATGTTTTATCACATTTATAGCTTTTTATTACCTGTTGCTGTTCCCCTTCCCGCTAAGTATCGTTAGAAGACGGACGTGTTTTTAAAATTATTTACTTGAAAATTAAAAACAGTTTTAATCCAATAAAGTACTTACTTACTTATTCTTTACGCCTTAAAGTATAAATCTGCGACAACAAGGAGTGTGATTTACGACGCCCTGGAATTGAGTTCTCGTGACTCGCACGCCGCAGTCGGACAACCTCATCTCTCCGCACCTCGACCCGCGGAAAAGAGACTCACCGCATAATTTGCCTCTCGCTTGCACGACCGCCTGCTACCTGTCCCCCACTACATCGTGACGCCAGGTGGACAGCTACGCCATCGCGCTGCTACGAGTGGACACCTACGCCACCATCGCGCTGCTACGAGACACGTCCACCAGCTACATCTAAGGATTCTATACTATTCCGGTAAACGCTATCTATTATTACTAGACACAAGCTACGCGTAGTGCATAGTTCCGTAACTTGTCAAAGCAATACCTATAAAAATGTCTGTAAAAAGGTCACCGACTAAAATATCATCAGTACCCAAATTGAGTCAACAAAAATCATTTAACTACGGATCTGATCCCCAGCTATCTATAAATAAAGAAATGTGTGCTCAGACTGGAGATGTAACGCCGCCTAGTAATATTTCCTACCGAAATAAAAGAACCCGTGAAGAAATTATCTCACCCTCGCAGTTTCACAGTTTTAAAGAGGAAATAAAAGAGTTCATAGCCTCATTAATGAGGGGACAAAAAGCTGAACTATCCGAAATTACTAAAAACCTAAAGGAAATTAGCCAAACTAACACTAATATTGAACAATCTGTCTCGCTATTATCAGCTCAAAATGAAGAATTTCAAAAAAAGATTGAGCTTTTGGAGTCTCGGGCTAAACAGGATCGGGAATATATAACAATACTGGAGGATAAAATAGAAGATCTGCAGAAAGTCGCACGTAAGACCAGTATAGAACTCAAAAACGTCCCACGTAAACACCCGGAAAATAGAAATGATCTAATCAATATTGTACTGAACTTATCGAAAACTGTCAACATTGATATTTCCCCAAGGGATATTAAAGACATCTTCAGACTCAAGGGAAGAAACGAAACTGAAAAAAACCCACCGATAATCGTAGAACTGGGATCCATTATTCTAAAAACAGACCTCTTAAAAAAGACTAAGGAATTCAACATCAAAAACAAATTAAAACTTCAGGCAAAACACATAGGTTTGACAATTAATGAAGATACTCCAATTTACTTATCGGAACAGCTGACAGCAAAAGGAGCACGCTTGTATTTCTTGGCTCGGGACCTCACTAAGTCAAAACAGTATAAATATTGCTGGACTGCGTTTGGGAAAGTTTTCGTGCGAAAGGATGACGCCTCCAAAATTATATGTATCCAAAATGAAGCTCAAGTTAACTCACTTATACAAAAATGACTATCTGCTTGTAATTCTAAATTGTTTTCGGATTACTTATCATACGTACATAAAATACATACATATAGTACATATGATACTCTTCCACAATCTATGTTAATCTTAATTTGTAAAATTACATATAACATTTCACAATTCATTCAAACACACTCACCTACTCATGCACACAACATTATCGATTATCCGCTGAATTTTCTTACTCCGATTATACCAATATTCCATGATCTACAGATTCTTTGTAAAGCAAACGCTACAACACTTAAAACTATTCTACGCATCAAAAATGCTCACAAAGTCTACATGACTACACAACTGTACACCATTACAGAATACTTACCTATCAAAATACCCATATTACATCACCAAATAACTAGGACCAGATCTTCCATAATCGAGTCAAAACTTACAACCCCTGCGTATACGAATATCAAATTGTACCAATTGCCCTATAATATGTCCTCATATACTGTAAATTTTGCCATGACTATTGTCACACAAAATTGTCATCATAAATAGTATCCATACTCTTCAGGAATTAGACGCTTTACAAATCTCTAAGTCGTATAAATGTAAAATACAAGATCTCGCTCAGCATATTTCGAAGAGTACTAATAATGATTTAATTGTTATCACCCAAAATGTGAGGAGTATTTATAGGAATCTCGACGATCTGCAAGTAACGCTTTCTCAATTACATTCTGAAGTGGACATTCTAATCTTAACAGAGTGTAGACTAAACTCAAACAAACAGTTGCCAACAATTCATATGTACACTTCCTACCAGACAACAAATGGTTTAAACCAAAATGATGGTGTGGTAGTATACATCAGAAACCATCATCAAGTCAAAATGACTCAACTCAGGCTTACCAACGCTTCTGGTCTGCAAGTTGAGATTGGCAACTTTGTTATTTTTGCAATTTATCGTTCCCCATCTCACCTATATGCTAACAACTTTATTACTTCACTTAATGCAAACCTTGAGAAGATATCTCAATCTAAAAACATCTTAGTGATAGGGGACATTAACATTGACTTAATCATTTCTGAAAACGAAAAGTCACACGAGCGTAGTAATCGGCTTATGTATCTAAACGTTTTGTCCCTACATGGTCTTTTGCCTGGCCATACCTTTTCTACCAGGGGTGATTCTTGTCTGGATCATACTATGCTCAAAATAGACTCCAATCTTAGCATCGCTTCTGTTGCTGTTCTAGACACTACTGTCACCGATCATAATTTAGTATTGGTAAAATTTTCGAACGTAAATATAAAATGCACTCCCCACAAAACTAAAACAATAATAAATTATGAAAACGCGTACCAAACTCTCATAGAGTCTGACGTATCGCTTATATACAATAATCCAGAGACTTTTGCTAATACATTCATAGGCGTTATTAAAGCAGCTATCCAGGCTAACTCCAAAACCATAGCTATATCAAGTAACAAAAGGATTCTAAAGCCTTGGATTACTCCAGGCATTCTCAAATGTATCAAACTCAGAAATAGCATGCAAACTAAGCTTAAAAAGGAACCCTACAATTTAATTTTGAAAATCACCTATAAACGTTACAGAAACTTCTGTTCAAATCTCATAAATAAACAGAAGAGAAAATATAACAAACAGGAAATTAATAAAACAGTTGGTCGTCCCAAACAGTTATGGACCACGATAAATGAAATCACTCAATACAAACCTCCAAAGGCCAAAAATCTTGATCTACTAAATATAAAACCATATCCAGCAAGTTCTGTTAATTATGTAAATAATTACTTCGTCAATATTGGATCTAATTTAGCTGACCTCATAACTAAGCAATCGGGAACCAACGAACATATCCCAGATATCAAACAGTCTACTAATTCTCACCTAACCTCTTTTGTAATGCTAGACACAGATCCTAACGAAGTTAATACCATACTTATGAACCTGGACTCTGACAGTGCACCAGGCTGGGATGGGATAACCACTGCTTTTTTAAAGCGTGCTAGAGACTTTATTGTTCCATATGTTAGTGAGTTGGCTAACCTTTGTTTTAGAGTGGGAGTTTTTCCCGAATGTCTTAAGAGATCTATCGTAACGCCTGTCTACAAGAGTGGAGATGGATCTGACGTCAACAACTACAGACCAATCTCTGTTCTTACCTCGATTTCAAAAATAATTGAAAAGCTTATTAATAAGAGACTTATAAATTACCTAAATAAATATAATATTTTATCTAGATTCCAATATGGTTTTCGCAGAGGAATATCAACTGAAGACGCAATTCTTGAATTGATCTCAACCGTAACTGAAGGAGTCGATAAGAGAAATAAATGCCTCACAGTATTTCTGGATCTCAAAAAGGCATTCGATACGGTTTCCGTCTCGGTTCTTTTAGACAGGCTACAGAGTATAGGCATTAGAGGTACACCGCTCTCTCTCTTTGCTAGCTACCTTCGTGACCGAACCCAAGCTGTAAAAATAGGAAGCTATGTCAGCGATCAACTTGCAGTCAAATATGGTGTACCGCAGGGTAGTGTCCTTGGCCCGACTCTGTTCTTAATCTATATTAATGAATTATGCAACTTACAGAGCGTTGGGGGTAGGATATTCTCTTATGCGGATGACACTGCCATCGTCTTTTCTGCCGGGACCTGGAAATCTGTGCACGAGTTGGCTACAAAGGGAATGGCACGAGTGTCTAATTGGCTTAAAGAGAGCCTATTAACTTTAAACGTTCAAAAAACTTGCTACATTTGTTTCTCTCCATATACATCTACACAGCCAGACAGTAATTTGAGCATAAAAATTCATAGTTGCCGATGCCCTAGTTCTGATCTGTGTGACTGCCCGTGCATTGAGAAAGTGAACCAAACAAGATATCTGGGTATCATGGTTGACCAAAGGTTGAGTTGGCATTCACATCTGGAAGTAGTCTTGAATCGTATTCGAAAACTAATATGGGTATTTAAATTACTTAGGTGTATTATGTCTGGTACCCTTTTAAATAAAATTTATATAGCACTAGCTCAATCTATAATTTCCTACTGTATCCCAATTTGGGGAGGTACTAACAAGACAAACTTTCTTGATCTCGAAAGGGCACAAAGATCTCTCCTAAAGGTCATTTATTTCAAACCTTATAGATTTTCAACTAAAAGTCTATATCAGATTAGTAAACTTCTATCAGTCCGAAAGCTTTACATTCTTAACTTGACCCTAAAATGTCACAAATCGTTACCATTTCAAGAACACCTTCAAAAAAAGAGAAGAAGAGATATTGTTGCCTCAACTCCGCTGGTACGTACGGTCTTTGCTAGAAGACAGTACCCATGCCAATCGGCTTTTGTATATAATAAATTAAATAAAATACTTAGTATATATCCTAAACAACTCTATGAGTGCAAAAAAGATGTAACACAATTTTTAAATACTCTTGATTATAATCAAGTCGAAAGTCTTCTTACAAGAACTGCCTGAAAATCACAAAATAGATGAGAATTTTAAGCAAATACACACACACACACACACACACACACACACACACACACACACACACATACACACACACGCGCACACATACACACACACACACATACGCACGCAAACACACATTACACACCCTCTCACACACTACATGTAATCAAATTATATATTATATATCCTAAATTATATAATTTACTTGTTTATTAAAAACTAAGGGAAGTAGCGGGCCATTCCCAACACGAGTATCATTAGATCACTCACTGGGAAGACTCAGCAATGTTCTAGAAATAAGTTTACTGAAATAAACAGAGTTTTAGTTTTTAGTTTTTTTGTTTGTATTTTTCGTGATTGCGATTATAGAATGAGTGACTCATTACCTCTGAAATTACATTGCATAAAAGGCAATGCCAACTCTTAACAGGCGGTATAGGCTGTAAGCTCCTGTATATCTGAAACAATTTTATTTATGATGTCTTAAACACTTACAACGGTAATCCTGTACCAATTGAGCAGTCTGACTGGCTCCGCCCTACAGAACCTCATATTGTGTTCGGTTCCCAGCGGAGTAGGCTAGCCAGTACTCACCGGAATTTTGTGCTGTACAGTGGGAAGACCAAAGGCTTATTTTGTCTTCTGCACTGACGGCATAGAAACTTTGTTCTTATAGGGTCGGTAGCACAACTGTGTTTCCCCTGTGTTCCACGCGTTCATAGGCCATGGTAACTTTCCATTAGGTAGGACGTGTGCTTGTTGGTCCACCTAAGTGGTATTAAAAATTATTGCGCAAAATCCCCACGGATACCTCCCCACCGGAGCCGGTGGAAGAGGTTAGGTCGGACTCGAACCGACTAAATCGCACGCCGCCTGTGGGTCGTTTTGGTTGCCGAAGGTGAGGTGGACAGGCATATCCCTCGCATCCCAGCCGACTCAGGGCCATCTCTCACGATCTGGCCCTCTTCTCGGGTGTGGGGACTACAGAGCCGCGGCCTGCTTCTGCCTGGTTACAGGCGGCTCCACCTGTCACCCCCAGGCCTGCGCTCATG
This sequence comes from Eilema griseolum, assembly GCA_963662185.1. Classification (NCBI taxonomy): domain Eukaryota; kingdom Metazoa; phylum Arthropoda; class Insecta; order Lepidoptera; family Erebidae; genus Eilema; species Eilema griseolum. Next base: position 19,671,619 of record OY759240.1, on the reverse strand, counting down.
GGGTGCGGAGGTCGTTCATCAATCTCCGACGCCCGAGTTGCCTTCGTACACGGGTAGCTTGGCTTGCGATCCGTCGTCGCATCCGGTTCCGCTCCCGCCCCGCCTCCTCCCTCACGAGCATTACTTGCTCGCAGAAGGAGGCGCCGGCCGCCCACGCCTCCGCGCAGCGGACCATGGTACCTCTCGTACCGCCCGACGCAGATGATCACCGAGCACGGGTGCTTCGGGAAGTATCTGCGTCGGATGGAGAAAGAGCCAACGTCCTAGTGCCATCACTGCGACGCGAGCGAGGACTCAGGGCCGCACACGCACACCTAAGGGGGTGATGGGTGATGCGGCACGCCAGGCAGGGGCATGTGCCGATCACTCAGGGTGTCCGCTCATACGTGACACCCTTACAGGGCCATGGACCACACGACACCCGCGTAGAGTCTCCTGCAGGAGTCCTCCGGGCCCCTCAGGTTGGGCACTAGCCGCGCTAGAGCGTTGGCTGTGCCCACCAATTTGGGGCCCTGACTTCGGAAGTGATTCCAGAAGTCCCACCGGCCGTCGAGCACGAGCCCCAGATATTTCATCTGGGGCTTGATGCCGATGAGAGTGCCTCCCACTGTGAGACTGGAACCAGGTGGTGGCGTGCGCCGAGGTCCTTGTAAGAACATGGCCTCGGATTTACGCAGAGCCACCTCAAGGCCCAGCCGCCGGATCCGTTCCACGACTTGAGCAACCGCGCTCGTGGCCCTCAGGGTCGCTTTGCGGTATGTAGCCCCGCTCGCCGTCACTAGCGTTTCGTCCGCATGGCACGTGACGGCGGCGCCGTCCGCGAGTTCACCGCGAAGCACTCAGTCGTATCCGATGTTCCACAGGAGCGGCCCAAGAAGCGATCCCTGTGGAACACCGCACGACATCTCACGCCGACTGACGCCGGTTGCACTTGGGTAGATGATTGGGGACATGTCCAAGGACACCGCCAACGTCACCTCACCCCGGGCGACTGCTTCCTCCGCCAAAGTCCTCACGCGCATGATGGCATCCACTGTGGACTGCCACCGGCGGAAGCCGTATTGGACATCCGCCAGGTCCGGCCCCCTACCAGAGAGGTGCTCGACGAGGCGCTTCGCAATAACTCTTTCAAAGAGCTTGCCGAACTCGTCGAGCAACACAATGGGCCGGTAGCCGGGCGGTTCGTCCGCCGGGCGACCCTCCTTTCGGATGAGGACCAGATTCCCCGTCTTCCACATCTTCGGAAACTGGCCCCGCTCCATGCATGCGCTGAGGAACCCTCTCAGTCGGGGTTCGAGACCGTCCTCTTCCAGAGCTAGAACCCACGCGCGGCCTGGAATGCCGTCGGGTCCCGGGGCGGTGCTTTTCTTGGCTCCAAGTTTTCGTACCGCCAGCTCCAGTTCTACCCAAGTGACCTCGGGAACTTCGTCGTCAACTATCACACTGGGCGCCACAGGCGACCGAGGTGACGGAGTCAGCTGCGGCGGAACATGTTCCGCTCGCATCGGGAACAGGGATTCCACCACTCCGCCGAGCAGAGCTGGCCTGGATAACCTGGGTCAATGGTGGGGGACGGGGGCGCAGCTTTCCTCTTACCATAAGGTAAGGCCGCCCCCATGGGTCCCGCTCCAACGTCTCCATGAGCTCCTTGTAAGCCGCGGCTTTCGCCCGCTTAATCTCCGCTCTAAGGGCATCTCTGGCTTCCCTGTATCCCTCATGAAGCTCCGTCACTCGGGGCTCCGTATCTGCGGTTCGGCTACGCCTCCTACGAAGTCTGGTCCACTGGCGGTGCGTGATCACGCAGGCTTGCCTCAGCCTCGCGATCTCCGCAGACCGCCAGTATGAAAAAATGCCCTAGTAGGGGCAACTATAGTGGATAGTTCAGACGTCATGATCACTGTAGTTATAAGTCATAGGTGCAAATCTATGACATACAAATACAGTGAATTGAGTTGTGACTTGGTAAAGATACAATTACCAGAAACTGACATTAAGGCCCAGTTGAAAACAACGCTCAGTTGTAAATCGACTCTCACAATGACAATAGTACTGTCACCTAGAGTGCAATCTTTCCTTGGGTCTAGTTATTAATCGAAGTTAAGGACGGAGTATTGTTCTGAAATAGCTTTGGACTCTATTTTTAAATCTAAAGGTCTATTCTGGTCTAGTCAATGATTACAGATGATTTTTTTAATTTAGGACACGCCAACTTGACTTCACCCCGCCTGATGGTAAGCTAAAGGTAAAGTCTCAGGAAAGATGGTCACCATTACAGACACTAAGTACAGTGTTACAATTGTACAGTTACAATGATTACAGTATCTGTTCCAGTTGGATTGCAAAGTTTGTGCTTTGGAGTCTTAAATTCATTTTCTGATCCTATATTTATAGGTCTTTTTTGCCTTTATGGAATACTGCCGACTCACCCTGCAAACTCTAGATTAAAGCTGGTAATGAAGCTGATTAAAATTATTATTATTTAAAAAAACTAAGGGTAACTTACAATTTCTCTTTCAAAGTCATCATTCACTGGTTGCATAATATTGATAGTATGTTCCTTAGAAGTACTGTGCTTTTTAAGGTTTTTATTATTTATCCACAACTGACATACTTGACAAAATACAACAGTAGCCTTTCTTATATAGCTGTGAAATGCATCAAATGGGATATGCTCTGTGTACCCTGCAGGGGTTTCAACAATAACGGAATTCATTTCTATAATTGGCATTTTAAAGTTTTCTTTTAATTTATTCTCTTTTAGATATGATTCGAAACATAACATCAATTCTTGGCTAGCTTCTAGTAAGTCATTAGATGATGATGATGTAGCTGTTATAAAATCTTCTGATCCATGAGAGTAAGTGGTTTCTTTGGTTTCCTGTTCAGTGTCAATTATAAGAAATTCACTGGGTAAAACACTGATATTTTCAAACTCAGTGTCACTATTGTATTCACTAAATTCATGTGTGTGTTTGGTGGGAGTTACACATGTTGTACTAATAGAGTCGTCAGTATCACATTCACTCACTTCCAGACCAAATGCCATACAAGACTTTGCTAACATATTGAAATATCTTGTCTCATGTGATAATGTTTCAGAACGATAAAAATACATTTTAAAAAACTTTTTTGCCATGTTAATTTCTTCAATAGATTTCAAATGTAATCTTGATAGATTATGTTTCTGCAGATCATCCACTGAGACTAAATGGGCACAACTATCACAATAGCGCGTATAACCTTCATCATCACCTTCTTTGTCTTCCGCAATGGCATCAACATTGACATCAATCTGATTTGTAACATTCTTTATTATTTTCTCAGTCAAATTGGCGTAAAGCTGATGTCTTGAGCCTTTCAGATGTTTTTTATAACATTTTCGAGGTACACTTATGTTACATACGAGGCATGGAAACATTTTAGTCATAGCTGAAAAGGAGAAAATTATCTTAGGAAAGTAATACCTACTAGAACAGACTACCACTAATAATACTAAGTTCGATTTGTGAGAGTGGTCCCTCCTAATACAGTCGTCATTTGTTTAGGGGCATCTAACTACTATTGTAAGTAATTTTCAAATGAATAAATTTAAAACTCCATATTACAAACTATGGTTAGTTTCTAAATGTTCTTAACAACATGGCTTCCCATTTGCAACTAATGAGAGCAAATAAATCATGCATGTTTTTATTAATCTGTATTTTTATTTATGATATTATCAAAATAATTCTGAGATGCTACCATATGAAAAAATAAGTTAAATAAGTATCATCTCCACTGAAAGAGGAGGCAAAGGTGAAATCTGCGGCTGAGCCATCATTTTCACAACTCTTTTTACCAAACTACGGCGAAGCGGCGACTAGGCTATATGACGTGTCTAATGTGGCGCCCTCTCGCGGTCATAAAGTACTATGTAAAAAAATAATTTGAGATAAGCACATTACAATCAAAGATTTATGAATGTTGCTGAAAAACCATGCTCTGAAAAGATTTAAACAAGAAAATAAAAAGTCCTGGTTGTAACCAAGCAACTTTTCCCTACAATGTTTTGTTTTGTTAGAACGAGTGGCATACAACCACGGCTATCCTTGATATATTAAACTTTTTAAAGCGTGATTTTTCAGTAGTCAGCTTTGTAGTAGCACTTTCCAACTTGCTACAATTTGCTACTCTTCTACATCAAAAGTATTTATTTATTTTACATACGGATAATATAATCACGACCCTTCAAGTCTTCAGCTCCCAGTTCTACATGGCAGAATGTAGATTCTCCATCCATGTTCGACTTAGACCATAATGGTTTTACTGCATCAGATGTCCTTTGGGCATATTGACTTACAAGAATTGAATCCAAGTTATCCAATGTCAATACAAATTGTTGGTCACATTCTATTGATGATAGTGTTATGACCTGTAATTTCAAAGGTATTGTGAAATAAAAACTGCAAAATCTCGGAGTTATACAAATAAACCCGAAACAATTTCTGAGCTCAAATTGGAAACCCAACGCGTCATTGGTGAGATACAGCCACATCTATGTGCAAAGGTCATGGAATATTTCATGAAAAGAGTAAGGACCTGTCATTGGAAGCTTGATGTGTCTGTCAGACACACTGAGTGTCATTGTAGCTCCAGAACAGATGAACTGATTATTATTTAGATTTTTCATCAACCAATTTTTTTTTTTTTTTTTCTTTATTTAAGGACTTTATACAATAAGTATATGTCGCCCTGCTAGTACATATTGTATTATCTTAACAAATATTAAAACTAAAACATTTAGTAAGTACTATTGTATAGAAAGCATTCTATATAAATAGAATGCTTCCTCCGAATTAGGAGTGGTCAGTATTTTATGGAAGGCACCTATGTCTGCCTTATTTACCTCTAAGTCTACCATCAGTTGGTCTCTGCCAGTCTTGTAGCGCGCGCATTCCATGAGGATGTGTTGTATGTCCTCCATTACTCCACAAGTTTCGCAACTTGGAGAGGTTGTTATACACATTAAATATCTAAATTTATTTGATAAAATGTGACCACTTCTAATTCTATGTGCTATGACTATATATTTCCTAGGTAACTTATTATTAACAAACCAGGGAATCGGAGGAGGTTGACATTGTATGGTCTTATACCATATGCCCTTCTCTAGAGATATTTGATTAAAATATTCTTTCCACATGTTATAGCATTTCCTCCTGTAAGTAGACATCATTTCGGAGTAATAAGGTGTTACAACGATTTCTTCGCCACTTAAACATGCTTGTTTGGCCAGTTTGTCAGCCTCCTCATTACCATATATACCTATGTGGGATGGAACCCATTGCAATCTCAGAGATACTCCTTGTTGTGTCAGATTGTCTATTTTAGCTACTATTTCATATGCTATCGGTGTACCTCTAGGGGTAGAGGTACATCAAGCAATATGAAATAGCGCACTTGTACTGTCAGAACAAATAATCACTTTTGTGAGATCCGTAGATCTACTAATGAAAGAAAGAGCCTCTGAGATCGCAATGAGCTCTAACGCCATAATACTAACTTTCCCCTGTATTTTCAAACCTCTATGCGTTAGATTAGGTGAAGCTTCTACATAAAAGGCGGCTCCACAACCTGTAGTACTCTTTGACCCATCAGTATATATAGCGTTATGAGTTGTTATGTATGTTCACTCTTTGCTTTTTGTTTATTTTTCTTTTTCTTTTTTACTTCTAGTAGCTATATATTATGTAATTGGTGTTTATTTGTGTGTAATTCACTTATATGGTATGTATTTAACATGGGTATGTATTTATGTAAATAATATAATCTCTTATTCTTCTTCACTTCTGTTCTTTAAATGCTTTACTCGATACAAATGTTAATTAGTTATAATTTAGTGTACACCGCAAACTACCCTGATTACTGGCAGCATAGTCCATAAACTGGATGTCTGGAAGAGATCGCAGATTGCAATAAGACCGCCCATTGTACAACTATCTAGAATGTATGTATCCATTGTATGTGTCCTATGTTTGGTGTGCAATAAAGAGTATTATTATTATTATTATTTTTAAACACAAGAGTTTAAAAATAAGTTTCTTTTTGTTTGAGTCAGGAGTGTCATTAGCTATGTTTGATGAAACACATGTGGTGGCCACAAAATGGCGGATTACAAATAAAATTTGGGGTCAATTCTCAATCAATCAATTAGCCTATTATATTTGATTCAACTAGGGTATTAAAAAAATAAAATTGTAAGGGATGATTAAAATAGATTCAAGATGGAAAGACCTGAAAAGTATTTCCACCTTGGAATGGAATAGCAGAAAACCTAGTACCCCAATCAAACTTCATTACAGTAGATCTATAATTTACACTTTCATTGTTACAGAATTGGAGTGCATTGAGTTATTGTGCAGTTGAGAACAGAATCACAGCAGTAAGTTTGTAAATACAAAGGTTATAATATTTTAGACTTTTCAATGTATGGAATGTGGGAACTGAAGATAAAACTAGGATGTTTATATATTCAGTGTACATCTTGTATATAAAATTCTCGTGTCACAATGTTTGTTCCCGTACTCCTCCGAAACGGCTTGACCGATTCTCATGAAATTTTGTGAGCATATTGAGTAGGTCTGAGAATCGGCCAACATCTATTTTTCATCCCCTAAATGTTTAGGGTAGTCCACCCTAATTTTTTTTAACATGGCAAAACAGCGTTTGCCGGTACAGCTAGTAATATAAAAAATAAAGATTACAGGAAATATTAAACTGCAATATAATGGACAATTTCATTCTTTTAATCATTTTCATAAATGCATGGGTGACCTGAGGACTCATTCCCCCTTCAGATTGACTTGGTTTTCTATGTCTGGCTAGGATCTGATACATAAGTTACTGGATGGCAAGGCCATCCACATGGAGCACTAAGCGAGCCGATACTGTTTTTTTTCCGGTCTGCATAAACTGAAGTATCTACTAGTGATAGGCTACAGGTATTACTTTATGTGGTAATATAATTTGATAATTATATTTATATTATCTTAACATTGAGTGCTGATTGCATTCAAGACTCATCATGGAGCCAAGGGACCATTGTCTATTTAAAAAAAATTTCAATGTGCTACACTTTTTTACATCACTGGCAGTGACACCAATGGTATGCACGTTATTTTCTACGACCTAGCACTTCTTGGCTTTGCTCCTACTCCCGCGATCAGATATTTGTAACCCACGCGGGGATCATCCGACATTTTATCGGCGATGACATGAGTCCGTCATGGAGAATGTGAGAGTTCACCACGTGATCTCTACACGTAACTCCTTATATTATACTGAAACATACTCATTTCCATGATACGCTGCAGCATATCACTCAATCTAGCAACAACCACGCCACACGTGTAAAAGTACTCAACGAACAAGTAACTAGTATACAGAAATAGCAGTAGGTAAAATAAATAAATATCGTAGACTAAAATCATAATAAATTGACCTTTAACAAGTTCATGCCAGGATGTTCTTCAAGATAAAAACAACAAATACAATACGATAGGTATGTATAAAAAGTTTGAAACTTACCTCGTTAGTAGAGTTATCCATTATCTTCGTATGTAAGTTTGCTTTTATAGTCAGAAAATGCGAACAGTCATGGACCAGCAACTAAAGTTTATAAATTTTGAAATTTGAATTTTTAACCGCTAACAACAGATGTCTGTCCTTATACCAAAGGAAGGAACAAGAGAATTCAGAATGCTACATCGGTCGATCACCAGTCGCATCGGAATTCGAAGTGGGCAGGGAAACTCAAGCGAAGCCAAGCCCAAGTATAACAAACAAAGAAAGAAAGGATTTTTTGCATTTCCTGCAACAATCACAGACACAAACTTTTTTGACACTAGCAGAGTTGCCATTGGCCATTGGTCGTTGTCTGGATTCCCCAGCGCACAAAAATACGTGATAAAAAAAAAACTCCAATTTGGGTTGCAGGCCAATAGAATATATTTCCCACAAAATTAAGAAAAAAATACAATGATTACTAAGTTCATAATGGTATATAATAGACAGAAACCGTAAGGATTTCAACATCTTTCGAAAAATCATTCGAATTGAGAACCTTCTCCTTTCTAGAACTCGCTTATAAATAAGTCTAGCTAACCGATGAACAAATCATTTTTGAAAACTTTTTTATGGTGGCAGTTTTTTTCCTGTCAGTGGTATTTTATGGTCTCCGAAATCTTGATAGGTACTAATTTATTGTTATCATTTCAGCCTGGTCGGCCTGGTGATTTTTCAAAATTGCCACCGTTGTCTTGAACCATCTTTTGCTGGTCACAAACTACCTTTATACCTACTTTTATATTAAAATACGGCCATACTTAACTCATGTTTTTTGCAACATTTTCACTAGCACAACGTAATAAAACATGGAAATCTCTACATTTCTATGGTTTCTCACAACATTTTATGGTGTTTGGCACTATGGTTGCTTCCAATTTGAAATGGGTAACATTTAATCAGTGTTGCCATGTCGTTTTTTTTACATATGGCAGTAGCATTGAAGTTGGCGTATATACTCTTTGTTGGCGGGGTTGGTCATGTTGAACTCGAACCGACTAAAATCATATACAATCTGCCTCAGCTAGGATGTCAGGTGGCTCCACCTGTCACCTTATATATAGGTATACGGCTATAATAACTTCGTATTGTGTTCCCAGCGGTGAGTAGGGTAGCCAGAGCTCACTGGAGAGTTTATTTGCTGTCAGTGGGAGGACCAAAGACATGTCCCGATTAATCCTGAATCAAAGGTGAAAACACTTTCTGCACTGTCTCTCTGTTCTTAATAGGTCGGCAGCATGGGTGTGACTCCCCTGGTGTTGCACACGTTCATTGGTCACGGTAACCATCTGGTTGGTCGTGTGCTTGTCTGCCACCTAAGTTGTATAAAAAAGACCCCAGACCAGCGCTCATGAAGATCTTTATGCCGCCTCCGAGCTCCGAGTTACCTTATCCGCTCCGACGTCTCGATCTCGAGCATTACTTGCTCACAGAAAGAGTTGGCGGACGCCCACGCGCTCACACATCGGATCTTCGTTGTTACTGAGGCAGTGAGAGAGAATTCCCACTACCTGTATAGCTCCGAGTATTACAGCGAAGAAAGAGAGGCAGGGAGTTGAAGGCGTTGCCTACATCCAAGAACACCAACACCACTAATATTACCTCGCCCTGGGCAACAGTATGATTTGCCAGAGTCCTCACGCGTATGATGGCTCCACGGTGGAGCGCCTTCGGCGTAAGCCATATTAGTCATCTGACAAATCCGACCTCACTGTGGAGAGTTGCTAAGCGAGGCGCTTCGCAATAAATCTCTCAAAGAGCTTGCGTACCTCGTTGAGAAACACTATGGGCCGATAGGTGGACGGCGGGTACACCGTTCGCCCCACCTTCTAGAGTTTCAGAAACTGAATTTCGGGATCAGTATTCTCGACACCTCCAGGAACGTCTAGCGCCGCAGTCACTTGGACGAAAAGGTCAAGGTGTATGTATGTATAAGAATCTAAAAAACTCCAATTGCTCAACAAGGTTGCTCAACAATTGCTCAACAAACAAACAACAACATAGTACTTCACTGCGGAAAAAATAATTCTTCTCTACAAGTCACAAGTCCAGCCCTACATGTAGTAGGTACTTTTTGCCGGAGTACCTGCATACCAACTTGAGCCCTTTACCAATACGTGCAAAGACAGGTGCTAAGAATCGTCGACAATCCCATAGGTAGATACTCCGCTCAAATTCAGGACAGATTTCTCCTCGCTGTACGTGTTCTACCGCCTGTACAATGCTGTGTGTTCAAAGTTGTTTGACATAATGCCCACGACCACATTTTACCTTTACACCGCTCATGACAGACAAGGAAACCATTTGTACAGGTTGTAACTGGAAGCGATGCGCTTAGCGAGGTATGTAAGAGTCTTCATTCTTCATACGCTCAGGCTGTGGAATGATCTCTCTGCTGTGATTATTTTTTCAAGTGATTATTATAGGAGGTTCTATAATAACGGCATTAGAAATTTCTTTCAGGGTCAGCATCATAAGTATGACGCTCTTGGTGTTGCTCACAGGCCTAGATTATGGTTTCCCATGTGGTGGGTCGTGTGCTTGCCTGCCATTCAAGTACTATAAAAAAACAGTCGCAGGCCGCACGGAGAAGGGTCGCGGGACTCAGATTGCCGACCGCTGCCTTACATTGTTCTATTCTCTTCTATTCTAGTTGCCAGCATTGCCACCTGTCTAGAGGGACTGGACTCTCACACTTCTACGCGAACGTGTGAATTAAAAAATTTGGTAGTACCTGTTGTAGGTAGGTAGGTATTTCTCTGTGTGTAAAGAAATTGTTCACATTCACAAATATGAGTAAAACCTTTTGTAAAAAGCTGAAACTTGCTTCAAACATACACGGAGTTCTATAACTTACGGCTAAGTTGAAATATTAAGGATGAAAATATATGGCAAAGGGAAACCTTCCAAAATAATTAATGGTAAAAGTTTTTGCGTTTTGTTTCTTTGTTTGCTATAATTAAACGGGGGTAAGCAGTAGGTACATATGTTAACGACTTGACCCATTTTTAATTTCGGTTTTTCTAAGCATTTTACGCCTAAGCAGAAATGGTACGCATTGTGCGGTATGAAAGGAATTCACTCCATGGACGCTCAAGCTGTGGAACGTCACTTCCAAATCGACTACAATATGTAGTTCATAAAGAAAGGCATTAGAAGGATTCTTCAGGGTCGGTAGCACGAGTGCAACATCCCTGGGTTTTATACTAGTACGTGCATAGGCCATGATAACCAATTTTCATCAGATGAGCCGTGTGCTTCTCTACCACCTTAGTGGTATAGGAAAATGTCAAGGGCGATAAATTCAGCAATATCGCCCTGATGTGGTCTGAATTGTCTGAATTGCTCACGTGTCGTCTACGCTGAATAGCCGGTCGGTACGGTTCAAAGTTAATTAAAGGGGTCGATGTCGCTTGTAATTAGGTTGCCGGGACAAACGACTATTCGGATGCCTACAGTTCCTCCCCGTGACCATTGTGCTGTCGATCTCAACTGATATTCTTAGTTCAAGCTTAACTGATAAACATTGCTTTGGATATAAATAAATGTTTTTACGTTTTAAAAGTTCGTAGGTTTAAATTTGAGGTAGGACACGGCGGCATTTTCGCCCAATTGAGCAGTCCGACTGGGGAAGTACCTCCGCCCTACAGAAACCCCGGTTATAATAACTTCGTGTTGTGTTCCCAGCGGTGAGTAGGGTAGCCAGAGCTCACTGGAGAATTTGTGCTGTCAGTGGGAAGACTAAAGGCTTGCCCTGCTTTGTCTTCTACACTGACGGCACAGAAACTCAGTACTTACAGGGTAGGCAGCGCGACTGTGACTTCTCTGGTGTTACAAACGTCCATAGGCCACGGTAACCACTTTCCATCAGGTGTGCCGTGTGCTTTCTGCCACCTAAGTGGTATAAAAAAAAAATTTGTCAAGGTCCTGTATGTACCTAAGTTTCTGTCAAGCTTTAACTTCTGTTGTTCGCTTAGCTAACGAAATGACGTACCTATTATGTGTATTAGGACATTAGGTATAGTAGACATAATACTCTCGCGTGGTTTCCGGCAGAGTAGAATTTGGACCATCCTATCTCTTCCCATGCTGTGTTGTACAAGGCAACTAAGGGATAGGGCTGTTTAACATCAGACAGATATATACAGCCCAGACTCAGCCTCAGATTCATGGCTGGACGCAACAATAGTGCCCGGAAAACGGCAATAGGCTCATCCCCTATTACGTGGGACCGAATACAACTGTGGGAATTTTGCGCACGTAAAAAAAAAGTCCTCACCTTCATCTCTTGTAAACTTGAACCGTATTATTCTGGATTTTTTCGTGTAATTTTCGACATAATGATGAAGAAACGCTCTAGTAATAAGGCTTTACTAAAATTAAGAGTTTTAGGACCAATTCACAAGAAAGTAACTATCATTTTAGATATTCAGACATAAATGCTTAGTACTGAGAGAAAACGTTTCAATGGCTGATGTTTTCACAAAACACCTTAGTAATTCCACGGCAATTCGTTTTAACGACGCTCTCGTACAAATAAACGGGAATTTCGACTGCAGTGTGAATTTCACAGAAGTTTATTAAAAGTACTATCGAGTGGGAGTAGATCAATTTGAATGCCTTTGTGCAAGTTTGGCTACAGATGCCAAATAAGTAATACGTTAGCTGAATTTTAAATCAGAAATGTCTCTTTTGTATAATCTGGAGTCCGATTCTGTAACGCCACGATTTCAAAACGTGTGATTTCAATTCGACTGGAAAGAAACTTTAAAACATTATATAAACTCACGCCTATATCCCCGAAGGGGTAGGCAGAGGTGCTAGCACCCACATTTCGCCAGTTTATGTTTAGGTCCCAATGTAATAGGTGGCGAGCCTATTGCCATTAACCGGGCACTTATAAACCTGCGATAAATACACACATAACTTCGAAAAGCATCGAAAAGTCTTTGGTGTGTGCCATGATAAAACCTGGGATCGAACCCGAGACCTCGTCTCAGCAGTCCATTACCCATACCACTAGGTTACCGCGGTTCTAAGCTATAAAAATTTTATAAACAAAATCTACCTACGTTTTCTTGAAGACCACACACACAGAACCTTGCTATCATTTTCGTCAGTATCAAGTTTAATTTTATAATCTTTCATAAGTGTTGCAATCGTGCGTTTAAAAAACGTTAGTAATTCGAATCGGGTCGCCGCCGGTGTGTAAAGTGCCAGCCCTATTAGAGCTAGGGGCACATGAGGGGTGTGTGGACAGCCATGCGCATCAACGGGTCGAACACTCGTCGTGGTCCAATGTAGTTGTTGCCACATACGCTTCGATTTTTATGTGCTAGACAATTTTTCTGCGTCAGCTTTGATAAATGCCCGGATGGTGCCGACATTGTCTTTTGTTGTTTGGAATTGTGTGCACACGTTTTGCATTGGTGAAATGTTGCACTACGGGTTGCGATTTATTTATTAAAATAGTGTGACATGAGTTTACTATTACGTTTGCACATATTTTAGTACGTTAATACATTTACAATGAAGTAGCGGACGACACAGATCTTTTAACATGTTCCCTGAGTGAGTTCTCAAAAATTGCACTGTGTGTTATTATAATATTTAAGGCCCACACTATTGTATTAGGTTAGCCTGCAAAGATAGTGATGTAGTGAAAACTAATTAGATAAATAAATAAATAAATATTGTACTCGTAGAACATTAACTTCAAGACCAAGCGACGCCATGTCTCATATCTTCATGATTGTAAGCAGTATTGTTTACTACCTCTTTATAGCAGGCGTGTGTTAATGGACATGAGCTTCTTATTTTCTATTGTAAGAGGTGAACTTGATAGTATGGACCTGGTATCCAGTACCTATTGGTTTTAGTGCACCCAAAACTCGAACTAGACATACTCGCCTGTACAGAGTTCCTCCGCATCGCACCAATTATGGAAAAAATTCTGTTCTCACTCGCTTACCTAGTTGTTACAACGATAATTTTGACGATATTAACATCTTCCACCTCTCCAAAAGTGTATTCAGGAAACAAATTATTAGTAGGTTAGAATCATACTTGCCCAAATGAAGGTGTATCCGATAAGTTAATTAATTAATTAAATAACATAGCTGGAACACTACTGTTTGCATGAATTAAGTATTGTGTACCTTGTTGTTAAGTTATGCATGCAACTCTTTACTTGTCGTGAAACTTTATTATTGGCTTAGAATCCTACGTTATTCTTAAGTTTACCCACGATTATGTGAAATAGTTGTAAAGTTTCCAATAAATAAATAAATAGAACCTACGATATGAGCTAGTAAAGCTATGATTATTTATTGGGTCTAGACAGCGCCATAGTGACAAGCTAGTATGTCATTTTTGAGCATAATGCCACAGGTCATCAGTATTGGATAGTTCTACACCATAATTGTTATAATATACAAATACATACATACATATAGTCACGCCTTTATCCCTTTTTTATACAACTTAGGTGGTAGACAAGCACACGGCCTACCTGATGGAAAGTGTTTACCGTGGCCTATGGACGTATGTAACACCAGAGAAGCCACACACGCGCTGCCAACCCTGTAAGCACAGAGTCTCTGTGCTGTCAGTGTAGAGGACAAAGCAGGACAAGCCTTTAGTCATCCCACTGACAGCACAAATGCTCCAGTGAGCTCTGGCTACCCTACTCACCGCTGGGAACACAACACGAAGTTATTATAACCGCGGTATTCTGTAGGGCGGAGGTACTTCCCCAGTCGGACTGCTCAACTGGGCGGAAATACCGCCGTGTCCTACCTCCTACAAAACTTAACTATAACAGAATTAACACCCACATTTCACCAATCACTGAATTCGGTCCCACGTAATAGTGGGTGAGCTTATTGCCGTCTTCCGAGCACTATTGATGACTTGAGCCATGCATTTGAGACTGAGTCTGGGCTGTATATATCTGTCTGATGTTAAACAGTTAAAATGTACAAATAGTTATATAATACCTACCTATAACGTATTTGAAAGTTTTACCAACAGTTATAAGTATTTTATCTCAATAGTACCACAGATAATATAATATAATTCTTATAGTAATACCTAAGCATCAAATAGATCTTGACTAAAAAATATAGGAGGGATTTTGCCTCACTGTGTGTGTTCTACCGCCTATACAATGGTTTGTGCTCAGATGAATTGTTTGACATGATGCCCGTAGCTACATTCTATCATCGCACCTCTCGCCATAGGCAGGGAATTCATCCCCACACATTGCGACCTGAGCCGGTGCGCACTGTGCGGTATGAAAGAAACTTCATCCCACGCACACTCAAGCTGTGGAATGACCTCCCTGCTGCGGTTTTCCCAAGCGCCTACAATATGGGGTTCTTCAAGAGGGGCATCAGAAGGTTTCTTCATGGTCGGCAGCACGAGTGTGACACCCCTGGTGTTGCATACGTCCATAGGCCACGGTAACCGCTTCCCATCAGGTGGGCCGTGTGCTTGTCTGCCAACTTAGTGGTATAAAAAAAAAATAAAAAAAATAAAGGTATAGATTTAATTCTAAGGTATTAAGATGTAGTTTAATTTGTTTTATTTGTGTATTGTATTATTGTCTGAACTAAATGTGTGTACCATAATATATATCAGAACAACTAGTCAACAGGAAGGGGGAAAAACAAGGCATTAAGATCATTTTGAGTACCTTCTTTGTTCGTCAAGATTGATCTGATGCTGACTGAACTAGAGTGTTTACTCACTAGGTGGATTTACTCATTAACTGGAATAACGGACACAATCATTAAAACAATTCATTTTATGTGACTAGGTTTAATTTTATATACTTAATATATAAAAAACGTGGAGGGTGCTCAGAGCAATGCAAGCAGTTAAGAGACTTAATCCCATTCGGAGAACAACGTCGACGCTCGACATTTGCTCACTTGTTAGAATTTATAGGTAATTCAGGGTTTCTCTACTACCTAATGAGTGCTATTCTGGTTCCGTTGGTAATATGGCTACGCGCTACATTCATTGAGGGCATAAACTTAGTATACACTAACGTAAATAGACCAGCGGGTCTAGAAACGTCACATTGAGCGATTCTGCTCACAACTAGTAACTTTTGAATTTCCAGTAGATCTCAATAGATTCCTATATAATTCGTAAATTGGTAACTCATTTGAGCAATATTATAGCAATTCATTTCCTAAGCAAATTGTAATTTCGTGTAAATATCGCCGCAAGAAAAAAACATTAGCCTAATACGATTCGAATAGCCAATTAGACCTCCAGCAGTGTTCTCATTTTTGCGTTACCGAATTTAAAATGTCAGTATTGATTTTTCAGTGGCAGTCAAGTGACAAACGGTAGGTAAAAGAATATTTTATTAACAAACGTAATTTTCTAAATTAGTATAATATTTCGAAAATAGAGAGCTTACTGCATTATATTGAACCTAATACAGAAGCATTTTGTGTTTACATTCGACGAAAACAAACACCTTGAGAGTACTGAGTGTAAACTATTAATATTTTCCTGTGAAATGTCTCTTTATTTGGTAGTATCAAATTGTTGATACACAACATGTAACCATTGTTGTATTCTTTATATTATTCTGTTAAAATCTGATAATTACGACGAATTAAATAATAATACAATTTGATTTTTTATGACAGCAGGTTATTTCTGTTAATTAATTTATAACTTGACAAAAAATGCTTCAATATATAATGTACTCTGTCTCTTTTTCACACCTAGGTTTTTATATCAGCCTATGTATCTCACTCGCACACTATGTTCGTCTAGTATTACTAAGTTTATGGTTTAGGGACCAAATTCCGCAAAATGTAATGGTATAAGAACTGCCATGCCTAAGACACTGTAATTTTTTTTTATACCAATTGGGTGGCAGACAAGCACACGGCCCACCTGATGAGAAGTGGTTACCGTGGTCTATGGACGTATGCAACACCAGAGGCGTTACATCCCATACAGGCCAACCATGAAGAAATCTTCTGATATCCCTCTTGAAGAATTCCATATTGTAGGTAGGCGCTTGGGAAAACATCAACAGGGAGGTCATTCCACAGCTTGAGCGTGTGTGGGATGAAGTTTCTTTCAGACCGCACAGTGCGCACCGTCTCAGGTCGCAATGTGTGACGATTAAATACCCTACATATGGCAAACGGTGCGATAGTAGAATGTAGCTGTGGGCATCATGTCAAACAATTCATCTGAGCACAAACCATTGTATAATAATTTTCAACTTTAAGAATATATAAATAAAGCCATAAATAGCACGGTTTGCAGTGTCAGTGGTATAGGTAATAATAGTGGTTTTGTTACAACATAACCTAAGTAGAATCGGGGTCCAGTAATGATTATCACCATTTTATGATACGCTCGTAACAGTCAAGATGACCGACACAATCTAATGCTATATTATGTTCCGCATGATTGAACAAGGCTTCAAGTTGTTGACAATCTGTATCAATCTTCCTGATAGATTCTGTGATATCCTTGTCCAGTTGGCTCGTTCGTTTGTTTAATTGATACGGGGAGTAGATTTCTGAATGTATCACTAGAATGACAAATATTAGATGACATTTAAAATGGCGTAGCAGTATTTTCTTTTTATCCGACTGTCAAGAAAGGTTATGTTTTTCGCGCGTATCTTGTATGTATGTATGTAATATTCTTTATTACCTCATATCTTTCAAACTGCGGGACGGATCTTGACAATTAACATATCGTTTAGATTCGACTCGGTAATCCAGCTGTTCTTAAATTTGTGACGCAAAATAAACCAATATAGCCTCTGTAATACGCTATTATTTAAAGGGAAAAAAATAAAAATAAATTATTTATTGCAATATGGGTATCAAATTTCAAGAGTTTATCAAGAGGATTTGAAAATGTATCTATGAAAATGTAAAATGTATATATCATGATCCCATTTTTATTTTAAAATAAATATCCCGACTGATGCTGACAAGATCAAAATATGTTTGATAGCAGGGGGTCCCAATAATTTTCTTTCAGTTTATGAATGGTAAATGGGCACCGTCTGCTATAATATAAATATATTCAGCATTTTAAAGCATTATAAATACATACATACATACATACATAAAATCACGCCTGTCTCCCATAGGGGTAGGCAGAGATCACGGATCTCCATTTGCTACGATCCTGACATATTACTCTCGCTTCATTCACTCTCATTACATTCTTCATGCATGCTCGTCGGTTTAGAGTACTCCTGACCTGCCCCTTTTCTAAAACTTCTCCGATTTGGTCCAGGTATGTGCGCCTAGGTCTTCCCCTTCCGACGGTACCATCCACACTCGCCTCATACACCTGTTTCGTTAGTCTTCTTTCATTCATTCTCTCAACATGACCAAACCATCTCAACATTCCTCTCTCAATTCTCATCACTACATCTTCTATCACTCCACATCGTTCGCATTATAAATAAGCATTATTGGTGGCGCAATTCTCGCCACGTGAGCTAGTGGACTGTATTTTGCGGGGGGTGAAGCTAACTGTTTCATATGACACTTTACACAACAAACAAGATAGATGATCGGGTTGCCGCGGAGGTGGTTTAGGCATTGAATGCAACCCAAGAAATTAGGAGAGGATGCACTAACCTTTATGACGCCACGTGCTGTCGAAGCCGGTGCACCGGTCTTCTCTTCCTGGCTCAGGAGCTGCTGCCCACATCACTAAATCACTTGAGGGACACACGAGAGGCACAATCCGATCGGTAAAGGTCTATGAAAGCGGTTAAAATCCAACAAAACATTATTAATTTCTGAGAGTCGCGCGCGCCGCTGCCATTGCTTGCTTGCTAGATCAAACGAAAGTGCAGATGCGGCTATTTTGACAATTGAGCGGGGCGAAAACTATTGCTATCTCACTTTAAAGGTAGTGCGGGATGGAGATGGGTTGAATTACTACTATTGAGCAAAAAAAATACAAATTCTACCATCGGCGCAACCAATTATTATATTCAGCATTCGGCATCAGAAGGTTTTTTCATGGTCGGCAGCTCGAGTGTGACACCCCTGGTGTTGCATACATCCATAGGCCACAGTAACCGCTTTCCATCAGGTGGGCCGTGTGCTTGTCTGCCAACTAAGTGGTATAAAAAAAATAAAAAAATAAAAACTTGTTTCGATATTTTCAGCATCAGTCGGGATTTTTATTTATAATATTTATTTTTAAATGATCGACATCCTAAATTACAATACAACACCATTCTAAGATCTTTATGATATTACAATTGTAAAAGGTTGTGAAGCTGTTTGGATGTCACGGTCAGACGGCTGTCAGAATCTGGCTGAAATATTATAGTATCCTGTTAAGCTATTTTTTATCCTTGGGTTCTGCACGGGTGGAGCTGTAAATCATGCATCCAACAATAACAAAAAAAAAATGTGAAGCTCGTAAATCCTTCTTTGAATTTGTTAATATTCTACTCTTTTAAAGTACGTGGCGAACATTTTCATCTGCTAATAACACGCTTACAAAGAGGCAACCCAGAAATGCCACGACAACAATGCGTTAAGGAAGTAATGTAGGAAAAAACCTAATACATTAGCCGAGTAGAATACTACAGCACCCTATAAGTATTTTCTTTCTGACTACACATATACAAGTCATTTACATAATGTTGTATACATTAAAAGTTAGACGCAAACATAGACTTCATACATCTTGCTACTTCGATGAGTGTAATTAAATATTTGTTTCGATTAGAAGATTGATTCATGTATTACTATATATTATTTAGTTTAAATAGTATTATTTATACATTAAATATTATTAGTTTAATTTTCGTCGTACAACGTAGGTACGTCGTAATAGTCGTTACAAGGAGACTAAGGGATAGGGCTGTTTGACATCAGACAGATATAGCCCGGACTATAGTGCACGGAAGACGGCAATAGGCCCCCCTATTACGTGGGACTGAATTCAATGATTGGTGAAATGTGGGTCCTACAACCTCTGCCTAAACCTCCGGGTATGAAGGCGTAATTATATGTAATGTAATGTTAATTTTATTTACATCTGATCATTTTTTCAATTGATTCATACGATCGTAGCATAGTATGGTACGGTGTGTTTACAATTAGGTAAGCAATATTTGGCACAGGTTAGGTACCAGGTTAGGTGGCGCACATTGGGATAGCAGTGGGATTGATTGAGGTACCCGAGCCAAATATTTTTGCAATAATCTCCAGAGTTTAATAAAAGGGCAATCGGCAAAACACACACAAAAGAGATAAGTGAACATAACCAACATAACATAAACTCACGCCTATATCCCCGAAGGGGTAGGTAGGTGCTAGCACCCACATTTCGCCAATTTAAGTTTAGGTCCCAATCGGTGGCGAGTCTATTGCATTAACCGGGCACTTATAAACCTGCGATAAATACACACATAACTTCGAAAAGCATCGAAAAGTCATTGGTGTGTGCCTTGGTAAAACCTGGGATCGAACACGAGACCTCGTCTCATTTCCCATACCACTAGGATACCACGGCTTGACTTGAGAGAGACTTGAGACTTGAGAGATAAATGAAATGAATAAAATTTAAACTTTCGTGTAAGTACCGTTTACCTATGAAAACTTAACAACAGCGTTTATGAGATAAATTTGGTTAAGTACTTAGTTACCCCAATTTTTTTCTTAACGTTTGAATATATTTACTTTCTACTTAAGACTTGGAAGCACACGAAAGTTTATTAGTTCATAATTATGTACTTTGAACAAAGTATCTACATAATTAAATTAATTATCTTTTTCGTGGCGTCCTTTATTCTTTTGGTTCGTTAGCTGTCTCTCAAGGTGATGGTTTTATTCGGTTTATAAATAAAAATGTATATTGTTAAGCGTATAACTCGATTTGTCAATTTTCTATCTAAAATAATAGGTAGGGGAAAAAGTTTCTTCGCATTTTTTAAGAAAATTCAAAACATTTTTTAATACAGTTTATTTACATTTAACTAAAGTATGTAGGTACCATTTTGTTCGATAACTTTTTACCATCTTGTAGGTAGGGACATGATCCCACTACTATATAAATTTTGGGACTTCTGATCAAAATACCGCGACAACTGGTTTTGGTAGTCCTCTCGTGATGTTAACCTGACATTGCCTAAAGAATTCTGAAGAGACCGAAACAGGTAGAAATCTGAAGGTTTTTCTGAGAGGAAATCTTTTGTTGAGTGGCTAAAGATATGTGAGGTCGAGCGTAAAACCACACCCCTTCTGTTGATTAATTCCGGCCGCTTCCCCTCAACTTCTTGCTTTAATCTCCTCAGTTGTTCGCAGTAGAGTTCAGAATCGATGGTCCTGCCTGGTGGTAACAGCTCATAATGAATAATGCCCTTCCAATCCCACCATACACACAGCATCACCTTGTTGCGAGTTAACCCGGGTTTCGCCACAGTCTGTGAAGCCTGACCGGCCTTGGACCACGACCTTTTTCGCACGTTCTTCAAATATCTACCAGATTTATTGAAATTTATAATTTCATAATATTTTTCGAATGGTATGTCAGATTTCTATAATTTAAAAGTAATAAACAGATACTGAAACAGTCTTGAATATAAAATAATTTATTTGGATAAGAAATAATAAAAGGTTTACATGGTCTGATTATTATCGGTATTTCTATCAGTCACGCTTGAATTTATTTCGTTCACGCGATATTTATATATCGCGATATCCTTTAACTGTTCATTGTAATTTATAGTTCGAATGGCAATTATGATATTCATGAAATATACAACGTATCCAACGTAATTAGATAAGAAATATTATATGTATTGTTAAAAATAACTTCGAAAATGACACATTATTTCTGTAATTGGTGATAGATAAATTGTTACTGTGGGTTATCCTTAAGACATAGATAGTATACTGTTGCAAACTTTATTGTAGACCTTTTTATGTTACACATTTTTGTATTACGTTATTTTGTTCTATCATTAATAGCTTTCACAGCACACGCGATGTAAGGGCTATTTAGGTCATTTTTTTACACCTTGGGTTACATTATTGGAGTTTTTGGAAAGATCCTGAACTTTTTTGAAAATATAAAATAATTTTTGTTAGTCAGCGATAATGTAGTTTTCTAAGAGTAAAAGATTTTTGTAAACAGTCGAGTAGTTTTTGAGTTTATTCAATACATACAAAAATAACAATCTTTTCTCTTTATAATAATATTATAATATTAGTATAGAAAAATAAATTAACAACTAAACTTGAATTTGAAGCAATGAGAATTCGAACGCCATTGTTTTACAAAATGTTAAATCCATGTTTTTAATTTATTTAATTTGAAGTTTTAAAATGTTTCATTAAATATTTGCTCAATGAAAGTATCGTTGCTGTTTCTTCACAGAAGGAGGTATCTTTAAAATGGTATTTTCGTAAATCATTCTCAATAAACGCTATTTGTATTCCATAATTTCATTCTCGGAATAGACGTATAACTCTAAAATTGTACATACTCAATGTCATATTATATTCTAGAAAGATAGGAAAAGTTAGATTGGACTAAACCTGCTTACAATAGAACTTAGATTGCGGCCCTGAATAACTTAAATAGGATAATGACCTTCACGAATAACCGAAAAAGTAAAGGTACCTTTTTATTTGGTTGCGCCGATGTGGAAACTGTATTTTTTGACATGGAAACACACTCCTTTTAGATCCGTCTCCCCCTCCGCACTAACCATAGAGTAGGGCTAGCTGTAGCTTCCGTCCGCCATTGTGTGAGATGTGGACGGTCACTCCCGCTTTGAACTAGCCAGCGTAGGGACGGATCGCGAGCGCGTCTCTCAGAAATGAATAATATTTGTTGTATTTTAACCGCCTAATAGACCTTTACCGATCGGATGGTGCCTCTCGTGTGTTCCTCAAGGGATCTAGTGACGCTGACGGCAGCTCCTGAGCAAGGAAGAGAAGATCCGTGTACCGGCTGCGATGAAAAACACGTGGGTCGTGAAGGTTAGTGCATCCTCTCCTAATTTCTCGGGCTGCATTCACTGCCTGGATCGAATCCGCGGCAGCCCGGCCACCTGTCTTGTTTTGTGTGTAAAGTGTCAATAGAACAGTTATCTGCTTCCCGCAATACAGTCCATTACCGCACGCTGCCAAGCGACACCATTTTTTTGGTCCGGATCGAGCCGGATTCTTAGCCGTAGTTCGTATTTTGTTATTATTCTAATGGGAATGAGCGCACCGCACCTAAGTGCCTGGTTATTTTAGTAGAAAACCCCGCATCCAGACACTTAGGCTTAGAATTTGTAGTCCGTTCGCCGCTGGCTCGCATTGTACCTACCTAATACATAAATAGGTTAGGTATCATATCAACACTTAATCGTAGTTCACAATTTTCGCATCGCACCTAAGTGCCTGGTTATTTTAGTAGAAAACCCCGCATCCAGACATTTAGGCTTAGATCTTAGGTATACTAGACACCCTAGTGCATAGGCACAGTGTAATACCTAACGCATTTGGCTTTGTTTTGTTTTTTTCAATTACGTTGTTCTCGGCTCGCGTCGTATTTGCCTAGTACCTGCGTGGGTAGACACGTGGCTGTACCTACCTCGCTCGCATCTCATCCCAATTCATACGAAAGTATTTTAATTTGAATAGATATTACGCAATACTTAATCTCGGAAATAATAGTTGAACCTAGACAGCGACCATCGCGTGGGTACGACCTTGTTGCTATGCGCGTTTGTTCAAGCGTGCATTCACAGTTGTAGGTACCTACCTATCTGCCGAGTGTCGCTCGCGCCGCCTCGCTGCTCTGTACCGCTAAGATTAAGTCATTTCATATTTGTTGTTTACCTCACTTTAGTTTGAGATTTAATTGTAAACATGTCCCCAAAGGTTGATAGGACCGGTAAGGTTCAATTGAAACTTTTAAACGCTAAAAAAGAAATGATTTACTCTCGCGTACAATCGATTTATGATAATGCACTTAAAACCTCTGATTTGGTCATCAGAGATTCGTTCTTGTGTTCTATAGAAAACTTAGATAGTCTACGCGCGGATTTCGAAACCTTAGTACATGACATCAACGTTTTAGAGTTGAATTTGAATCCCGATTACTCAGTGAGTTATCAGGCCTTGTCGTCGTTTGACGATTTGTATTGTCGTATCAAACGCGTCGCTAGGAGTTTGGAGAAACCGGCTGACCTACCCAACCCCACTCGCGACCGACCTAAGTTGCCACCAATTCAAATACCCGAATTTGATGGTAACATTCGCAATTGGTGTCTATTTATAGATAGTTTTGAGAATACAATAGATAAGAACGATTCGTTGACAGATCACGAAAAATTGCATTATCTCGTTGAAAAATTGACTGGTAAAGCTATAACCGTTTGCGCTGGAATTACGTTTAGTGCCGAGAATTATAATTTAATTTTAAATACTTTGAAAGCTAGGTATGAGGATAAAAGATCGGTAGCTAACGCCTATTTAGATCAGATGTTTGATTTGAAATCTATTGCGGCATGTAACGATCAAAACTTAGAGAAATTTCTAGATACTTTCGCGTCAGCTGTTCGCGCCGTACAGAACTTGAAGATCGATGACCTCTGCGACTTCGTATTTTTGTATATGGGTTTAAAGAAATTAGATTCCGAAACCATTCGTTTGTTTGAGTCGGATCATCGCGGCAGTAAAATTCCTAAGTTCGAAGACTTAGAAAGTTTTGTTCGCGAGCATATAAAGGTATTGCAACGCTCTTCATCGAAACATGAAGGCGCGAAGAAGGTTGTTACTTCTGAACGCAAAATAGATGCCTCATCGAGGTCACCGAGGTCAACCCATACTTATGTTAATACCGCACCAGCACATGTACAATCACCTGTTTGCTCTTTGTGTAGTACTCATCATTCGCAACTGTACAGGTGTCCTGGTTTTCTAAAGTTGTCGCCTAGTGATCGTTATAAATTTGTTCGCGCTAATAATTTTTGTTTTAATTGTCTCGGTACTAAACACCGCGTTGTTTTATGTAATAGTAGAAATAGTTGTCGCAAATGTCAAGCGAGACACCACACTTTGCTTCATTTTGAGAATAGTAATGCCGCATCCAATGTGAGCACGGTTGGCTCGTCGAGCGGTGACACACGGCGGCCTGCGCCGCAGCCGCAGCCCGCGCTCGCGCGCGCTCCGGCCCGCCCGGTAACCGCCGCGGATGACGTCACCTTGTGTTCGTTCTCCGCTAGTGCTGCACTCACCACTGTGTGTCTCGCGACCGCTCGCGTTGTTATTGTTGATACATTAGGTAAACCGCACCTTGTTCGAGCGCTATTAGATGGCGCTTCGCAAAGTAATTTTATTACTCAAGATTGTTGTCAACGTCTTGGTTTCAATGTTGATAAGCGTTCAACCCATTCAGTGGTGAAAGGGTTTGGGGGTTTGCAGTCAGCTGTTCATGGCACCATTAAAACAAGGTTTGGATCTCGTTTTAATAATAATATTTGGTTTGACATGGATTCGCTCGTTACAGATAAAATAACTGAACAGTTGCCTACCGTCCCAGTTGACACGTCTTTATTAACGAAATTTAAAGACTTGCCTTTAGCTGATGAGACTTACGCTGTTCCTGGAGTCGTCGATATATTGATCGGCGCTTCGATTCTCCCGCACCTCCAGTTATCACGTAAGGTCAAAGGGGGACCGACGTACCCCGCTCCGCACGCACTGGAAACAGTTCTTGGTTTTGTTATAATTGGTTCCGCACCCGCTTCTATAGATAGTTTTAGTCACTCGACTGCTTCGTTCTGTTGCACCGTCGAGCCGCCACTGGAGTCTACCATCCGCAAGTTTTCACTCGGTGGCTCCCGTGTATCCGCTGAAAAACGCTTTCTTTGTTTGGAACGAAAGATGCAGGCGTCTCCAAAGTTAAAGCAAGCCTATGATGAGGTTGTCAACGAATATTTAGATAAAGGTTACATCTCACCTGCGCCTGCGGACACTGACGAGACCCAGCCTTCGTACGTTATCCCGCACCACGGAGTTATTAGAGAAGATAAGCTTACTACTAAACTCCGCGTAGTTCTAGATGGCAGTGCTAAGACTAGCACTTCCGTGTCGCTTAATGACATTTTGTATTGTGGTCAAAATCTTCAAGGTAATTTATTTGACATAATTGTAAATTTTCGTTTATTCGCTGTGGCACTCTCTGCAGATATTCGACAAATGTTTTTGTGCCTTGAAGTGCGCGAACCCGATCGTAGGTTTCAACGATTTTTGTATAGATTTTCACCGCAAGAACCTTTAATGGTTTACGAGTTTAATCGTGTTTGCTTCGGGCTTAAATCTAGCCCTTTTCACGCACTTCGCACCGTCAAGCAGTTGGCCGCTGACGAGGGCGATGCATTTCCTAAAGCGAGAGCCACCATTGAGACTGGCTTATACATGGACGACTTCGTGTATAGTGTAGATAGCGAGGCCGAGGCTGTCGAGACGGCCGCTCAAGTTATAAGTCTCATGAAGGCGGGTCAATTTGATCTCGTGAAATGGACGAGCAACTCGCAAACAGCGTTAGAGTCGATTCCACCGTCGCACCGATTGTCTTCGGTTAAGGAGTTCGATGAAAGTGATACGCACAAGGTGCTTGGTTTAAGCTGGTCGCCCGCATCTGATACGTTTAGTTTGAAAAGTAGTTCGACCCCGCAAACTTGTACTAAACGCATTATCCTGTCGTGTGTGGCACGGATATGGGACGTAATGGGATTCGTAGCTCCTGTCGTTCTGTACGCCAAACTACTTATAAAGGAGCTTTGGCTTTCGAATTGTGATTGGGACGACACCGCGCCCGACAACATTGCTAAGTTGTGGGCTCGCTTTAGAAAAGAACTCTCTGTGCTTGACCAAGTACAAATTCCGCGTCATGTAGGTATATCGCAACATAGTGTTGTTACGGTAGTAGGCTTCGCGGACGCTAGTGAGAGGGCGTATGGTGGAGTAGTCTATTTTCATGTCTCGAATGTAGGTAAGGTTTCAATTAGCCTTATAAGCGCGAAATCGAAGGTCTCTCCCCGTAAGGTCGTCTCTCTGGCACGCCTCGAGCTATGCGCTTTACTATTGTTGGTTAGATTGATCACCTCTATCGCCAATGCTTGTAGTAGTCGCATTAATATTAATAGAATTTTAGCTTTTTCGGACTCAACAGTCGCTTTGTGTTGGGCCCACTCTTCGCCCCATCGTTGGGACACCTTCGTCGCTAATAGAGTGGCAAAAATTCAATCGGAATTAGCGCCAAAAAATCTCTTTCACGTTGCTGGCACCGACAACCCAGCCGATTGTCTCTCTCGTGGACTGCTTCCTTCGCAAATATTAGGTCACCCGTTATGGTTTAGTGGACCGTCCTGGATTCATGCCGCGTTAGATAAGTGGCCAGTTAGTCAATTCAATCCCACTACGGTTTCCGAACCACCCGAGGAAAAGAAGCACTCGCTTGTGGTGTCGGTCCCGCGTGAAGAGTCCCTGGTTTTGTTGTTGGCTAATCGCGTCTCGTCTTGGTCGAGACTGTTGCGTTGTGTTGTTTATGTAGGCCGATTTTTGAGAATTTTATCTACACGCGGTCATATAACCGCCGCTGATTTAGATAAGGCTGAATTGATCATACTTCGCGAATTGCAGAAGTGTTATTTTGCTTCTGAATTTAAAAATTTAGAATTTAACAAACCTTGTAGTCGTTCTTTCCGACACTTGAAACCATTTTTGGAAGATGGACTCATTCGAGTAGGTGGTCGTTTGAGAAATTCAGGTTTAGGATTTGAACAAAGGCACCCAGTAATTCTCCCGCGTAAGGACCACGTATTAGATTTGTTAGTAGATTATCATCACAAGGTGAATTGTCACGCTGGTCCCGATTTGTTAATGTCTATTTTGAGACAGAAATACTGGATAATTTCCGCTCGTAATTTGATTCGCGCTAGAGTACACAGATGTGTACCTTGTTTTAAACTCCGCCCGCGTTTTATCGCGCCTGAAATGGCCGATCATCGCTCTTGTCGTGTTGTTCAATCCGCAAAACCTTTCGTACACACCGGCACAGACTTTGCTGGGCCTTTCAAGGTCACCATTGCTCGTGGTCGTGGCATTCGCTCCACGAAAGCTTATGTTTGTTTGTTCATTTGTATGACAACTCGCGCGGTTCATATAGAGTTGACCGGTGATTTAAGTACGCCAAATTTTATGTCCGCTTTTAAACGTTTTTTGTCGCGTCGGGGTCCGGTTGAGCGCATGTATTCGGACAACGGTACAAACTATGTAGGGGCCCGACGTAGTATTTCGGAATTGCACACATTCTTACGGTCTAAGTACTACCAAAGTGAATTCGCTCACATCTTAGCCGAAAATCGCATTGAATGGTACTTTAACACGCCTGCAGCTAGTCATTTTGGTGGTAATTGGGAAGCGAATATTAAAAGCCTTAAGTCGCATCTGTTTCGCGTCATAGGCGAACAGATTCTCTCGTTCGAGGAGTTGAGTACCGTACTCGCGCAAGTAGAGGCGGTGATGAACACGCGTCCGCTGTGTCGGACTCTATCTAGCGATCCGTCAGAGCCGTTAGCGCTGACGCCAGCTCACTTCTTAAATATGACTCCTTTAAAATATTTGCCCGCAATAGATGTTGATGACGATAGAATACACCTCCTAACTCGTCACGCTCTTTTAGATAAGATGGTCCAATCGTTTTGGAATCGTTGGAGAACCGATTATTTGCACACGCTGCAGTCACGTCAAAAATGGAATACTCCATCCAACCCAATTACTGTAGGTACGGTGGTAGTCCTTATGACTGAGAATGCGCCTCCTTTACATTGGCCTCTAGGAGTAGTAGAGGAAATTTTTCCCGATGCCCGCGGGATAACTCGTGTTGTACGGGTTAAAACTGCAACCGGATCGTATCTGCGCCCGGTTGTTCGCCTCTGCCCTCTGCCTAGCCAGCAGTAGGCACGAGTTCCAATCTATGTTTATATTTTAGTTGTTATTTCGCAAACCTAGATTTAGATTAGACATTAGTTTTGTTCCACATTTTTCGTTTCGAAGGTAACCCTTCAAGCCGGGGGGAATGGTTGCGCCGATGTGGAAACTGTATTTTTTGACATGGAAACACACTCCTTTTAGATCCGTCTCCCCCTCCGCACTAACCATAGAGTAGGGCTAGCTGTAGCTTCCGTCCGCCATTGTGTGAGATGTGGACGGTCACTCCCGCTTTGAACTAGCCAGCGTAGGGACGGATCGCGAGCGCGTCTCTCAGAAATGAATAATATTTGTTGTATTTTAACCGCCTAATAGACCTTTACCGATCGGATGGTGCCTCTCGTGTGTTCCTCAAGGGATCTAGTGACGCTGACGGCAGCTCCTGAGCAAGGAAGAGAAGATCCGTGTACCGGCTGCGATGAAAAACACGTGGGTCGTGAAGGTTAGTGCATCCTCTCCTAATTTCTCGGGCTGCATTCACTGCCTGGATCGAATCCGCGGCAGCCCGGCCACCTGTCTTGTTTTGTGTGTAAAGTGTCAATAGAACAGTTATCTGCTTCCCGCAATACAGTCCATTACCGCACGCTGCCAAGCGACACCATTATTTATTTAAGTATGTATGTACCTACCTACTACTTTTTTGATATTATAGAGAGGGAATCGATCAAAACAGCCTCCGTGGCAGTAGAGAATGCGGCTACGCAGATGACGCGGGTTCGTTCCCCGCTCGGTGAAAATATTTGTGTGCATGAATATGGGTAGTTAAATTGGTCTGATCGTGCCTAGGAGAGCACGTTAAGCCAACAAATGGACTAGCTGTAATGCTTCGTATCACCTTTGGGTTGCGGAAAGTGCGGTCAGTTAGCAGTTGCTTTACGGAAAATGTCGAAGTTTAGCCAAATAGTAAGACTGGTAAAGCGGATCCCAGACTCCGAGTTGAAAGCTTCAGATGCAACTGAGATTAACGCTAAGATGAAGAAGATAATGAAGAAGAGAGAGAAAATTAAGTGATGTACTCGTACCTTTGATATAAGTATTATGAATTCTAGATATACCGACAAAAACTTATTACTGTACCAATTTTCTTTATTCTAGTCAATCAATTAGCCTAATGCATGCCTCTGCTCGACACAGGTTTCTTCTAATGTGCACCGTTGCATCAAATTCTCCTTTTCGTGCATCCAGAAGTATTTGATAAACAGACTTTGTAAATGTGAGCACTTAAGATTTCAGTTTAAGTAACATAATTGGTCCCTTACCGTTCACATTTCGTGAATTCACTCTCTTTTTCAATATGTTCGTCACATCTTTCGTACACACGATGTATATTATGAACTCAGATGTTTTTACAGGGTGGAATTTTGTAACACCACTCGGAGGGTGAGAGAGGAGACTTCTTTATTTTTTAAAAGAAATAAATCTGCATTTGTAGATTTGGTTTTTGTGGGTGGTATTCTGGTTTGGATATCTAAAATCTGAAAATAAAACATGCTGTAGATATTTTTCTTTTATTTTAATTACCAGAGTCAATTTGTATGGGGATTGGATTATTATTTTATTTGATATCAGTAAACCCATAGTTATTATATTACAAGGTTATTACGGTTCAAAGTAAATTCCAATACATCAAGATCGTTA
Source organism: Eilema griseolum (assembly GCA_963662185.1). Lineage (NCBI taxonomy): Eukaryota > Metazoa > Arthropoda > Insecta > Lepidoptera > Erebidae > Eilema > Eilema griseolum. The sequence continues at coordinate 19,641,350 of OY759240.1, read as the reverse complement.
TTTTATAGGTGAAGTTTTATTAATAGAGAAACAGAGACAGTACAAAAAGTGTCCTTCAAAAAGTTAGAGGCAATTTATTTTATGGCCGATGTTCGTTGTTATTTTTTCTTCCATTAATATGAAGACTGACTCAGTATAAGATATTAAAAAAGTTCCACAAACATATTTTTTTGGTATCTATAAGTCAATTTAATCAATTACTGTACAAAATTTCATTACCCATTTGGCACTGAAATAATTTCTTAAACTTTTAAAATCAAAATCAATGAATTCTAAAATAAAAAAGATTAATTATTTAAAAAAATGTTAACAACTACGTTTCTAAATCCGAATCTTGATCATAGTATTTTTTAATTGATATAAAATCATGACATTGATATTAATTTTTCACGTAAGTACTATACGATACAGCTACTTACTTACTAAATAAAATGTAGATTGCTCTCTATGGAAGAAAAAAAAAGATAATAAAATGTTCTATGCTAGCACCTCTGCCTACCCCTTCGGGGATATAGGCGTGAGTTTATGTTATGTTATGTAAAATCTTCTTTTAATTCAATAAAAAAGATGGATCCTTAATTTTTTTTCGTCATTACCTTGGCTGATCAAGATGAAATTACTGCTGCTACCAGAATTAAAATTTTTTTTAAATAATTTGAAAATACCCTTCTTATGAAATAAAAATTTTCAGTTGTCTGTCACCACATATAATTAAATATCAGTATTATGGCCTACGGAAATCACTACAGGCTACCATTTAAACAAAATCGAAATAAAAAAATGGCATTGAAAGGCAACTCTAGCGCTCCTGTATACGTCAACCTATATCATAAATACATTATATTTCTCCATAAGAATTACTTAAAATGACTCAGCTATTATACTATATACGAAGTTTTCACATTATTCCAAACAGTTTACTATTCGAGACTGGGATTTTATTCCAACTCTATTATTGGTATCATAGAGGTTATTTGGGGAACGTTGTTAGTGTATTAGGTAGTGCGATACAAAATGAATGAGAGTAATTCAGCATATAGGTTAACAATGTAAGCATTATACGTGACCGTACATGCGCTTCAAAGTTAGGATATGTTAGTCACCTGAGAGCACACCAACGAAGCTCTCAATAATCAGATGAATTCGGTCGGGAGAGAGCAGCAGTGTACATTATACAGTAATCGATCATTTAACTTCTATGGAACTGCTCGCCTGAGAAGAGTAGGTACAAGAATTAAGTATTTAGAAAAATTTACGCTTCTTTGTGACAGCAACAGACAAGTGGGACCGCCAAGTGATGGGGGCAGTTATGTTGAACTGGAACCGACTAAAACCGTACACCTTCTTGGGTGTAATCTCACACCTAAGCCATATCCGTCTCAACGCCAGTGAATGCACGCAGTGCTTTTCCATAAATGTTGTGGCACTTAGCTTTTTCTAAATTGCATGTAATTGTTAGTATAATGGTGTACTCAATGTTGAAAGCCTAATAAATAAATAAATAAATGCCTGATACCAAAGTCTAATAGTATTGGTCATAGCCGGGTAGACTTGGGCTTGCTTACACCTCCGTAGTATGAGAAAATAACACTGGATTCCGCAAAAGGAATAACTAAACTCAAGTATGTAAAATCTTTTTCCCCTGACCTATTAAAATAATTTGATAAATTACCTCTCTGCCAGATTATTTTTTATACTTAAATATTCTGATAAATGGTCTGTTTACTTCGAAAATTTTAATTTTATTAAGTAATGAAAAAGAAATTGGAATTAATAATAGGAAGCTATATGATATTGATTGGTTTCTAAATTAGAACAAATTGGAATAACATCAAAACTTCTTTGGTCAGTTACCAAAGTACAATAATTACATTATTTTTGTAATCAATGTAAGTATTTCTACAAAAGAAATGATAGGTACCTATCTAAACAACAATAGTAGTTTCAGGACATGTTACTCAGAGCACCAATCGTACAAAATATTAGCTCTTGCCCGCGGCTTCGGCTGCATAGCATTTCGATCTTGTTCCCGTTCAGTAACCCTTGTAATATATTCACAAGGGTTACCGATAAAGCAACCTATGTGTAATAATCATGGTATAGGTACATATGTACATACCTTTTGATTTACCCATACCATGATCGCGTTAAGTACCGTTAACATTATTTTAAACCTATGTGTTATTTCAGATAATAGTATAACCCTGTACCAAATTTTAGCCAAATCATTTCAGACGTTAAAGCGCAATTGAATAACAAACAACCAAACACCTAAAAATCCAAACAGTTTCACAAATTTTCGCATTTATGAAATTAGTGGCATAGGGTATGGTATAGGTATTAAAATTGTATGGCTCAATGGCATGCACCAACAAAACACGTTGATTAATCTTGTAAAAGAAACAATATTTTAGGGACGCTAGGGGTTTCTCTGGACATTTCGCCAGCAATCTTGTCCCAGTTGGTTCGAGTTTAACACCGTTAGTGACTACAGCGGGTAATGAGTTGCCGAGTTAGGATATAATACTTTGAAGTTTGCGTCCATTGCAGGTGTGGCTGCGAAAATTGAATCGATATTGCTCTAATATTTATCTTAAATGTAGATGCAACTTTGTATTTTAGTTCAGTGTCCTATTCTATACCTACTTATAATGTGGCATGTGGTTGGGAATAAACCGAAATCTACTAAATCTGAAGTAGACGTAGGTTTCTGATTGAAAGTCATCATAGCGATTCCTCGATAGCATCAGAAGTTTGCCCTTTATTGTTGGTATTTTCGGGAATGACAGCAACGGGAAAATTAAAAAAGAAAAGGAAAAACTTAGGGGATAAAATTAGTTTACGATCAATTCTCAGACCTACCAAATATGCACAAATTTACCAATTGGTCAAGCCGTTTCGGAATAGTTTGCTGAAAAATATGGTGAATAGTCAGACTAGTCATCATCAAGTAGCAGTATGAATGCCCTCACTATGGACGAAAATGGTCAAAAAGAATAATAAACGAAGTGAATTACTGTTATCGTTAAACAGAGATAGACAATATTCGTTTCTAATACCCATCAACTCAACGCAAAGCATCTTATTTCCTGTAGAAAGTTATAACCAGCGAAAATTGGAAGTAAATCTTGGTTAGCTTTCCACACCCTAACTACTATCATATCAAGGTCAGCTGCCGTAAACACCATAATCAGCTTATATAATCAGACGATTAAGTAATAAAATAGGTAGTACCTTCAACAGGGGTGATACTGATCTGGGTTAAGCACGCGAGGCACTAAAGGTCCTATCGTCCATCATTTTAAAGTGCTATATCAACCGTTTTATTTTTAGGGGCTCCTAGTAAAAAAAGCGATGAAATTGATTGTAACATTTATCTCGTGCCTTTACTGTTTTCATCTATCCATTAATTAAGTGAGAGGTACTCTTCACCAAATGAACAAGTGGTCATTACGTCTTTTTACTACTAAAGCACATGATGGCCCGATGGTTAGCTATTACTGTATCCTGTGAAAACATATTAAAGAAAGAATATAGAAGCATATGACAAAGAAGGTTGAAGCGAGGAAGGGAGGGGGGGGGGGGGTAAAGGTAATCGCTCGGAAAGAAATTAAATTGTGAGAATATTGTAAAAATTTGTCTCATGGTGTACCCTGAACCACTATTAAGTGCAGGATATACAGGTAGAGTGGGCTACAGAAGTAATATAAAAATTAAACTTAAATTATGTGAGTGACACCACATGCCCATTAATATAAATAAACTACCATAAAAAAACAATTAATATAAATATAAATAAACCTGTAAATGAGTGCGTTTCTTTCTTTCTTTTGATATTATTATTAGATTATTTTGTTCGATAGGACGTGTCTACGTGACACATTATAAAGACCTTTCCCCTGAACGATGGAGAGTGATTGATCACTTTTTCTAAGCGATTTTTACTGCATCTACAGAAATGTAATCTACGTCACGACGGGATCGCGTTTTGCTGTAACTTCTGTACAACATTTGATTGATGATCCATTATAAAAGTTCTTTGTTAATTTTATTGCTTAATGGGTTAGACAATACACATAAAACAGTATACATTTTGAACAAGCATTTTCAAAATTATAATGTGTGTAATTAAATTCCTCCCATACCACACCCAGAAGGTTAGATCATGTTCAACATTGAATTCTAACGGTAGACGATGATAAAAAACAGTAGCAAGTCTTCGTCAGGCTTAAAAAGCGATCTCGTAAAATAAACATTTTCTTTCCCGAGAATATAATCAGTTTATCTTGTCCCATCGAATACACTTTCCGTAAAGCCAATAAGATCGAGAGACGATGTTGTTTTATGGCCCAATTGACGGCTTCCGGAACGACACCCCTCAAACATAACAAACGAATGTTGCGTACAGAAGCGACTTGTAAACGTCACCGTCCAAAGGGCATAAAAGTCTTTGTTTATCTCAAACAGCTGCAGGGTGCAAAGGAAAAACAAATTGAGTTTTTGGAGAAAAATACTCTTTGTAAAGTACCTATTACGTGCCTTCCTCATATTCATTGGTAATTTTGTTTTAGATGGATGTAAAGTTTTGGTGTCGGCGTCATAGTTCGTTTGTGAAACCGCTTTCATGCCGGACACGTTTCTTTTCACAAAACTTATGGCTTATTTCAGAGTTTCTCCGTGAAATGAGCGAAAATATTTGTGTCATTTATTTTTTATTGTGACGTCGGATTGTTTTCGTTGGTCGCTGTCGTGAATTTTTATGGTGTTGATGTAATTCTGGAATCATTTTAAAGGGTGAGAATTTTGCAGATGAGATTGGTTTTATAATGACTCTTTTCATGTATACCATTGTGTTTCTGCACTGTTATGAAATAAAGAGGAATAAAGGGAAGAGTTTCTTAATTTGGGTTACATTCATTAATGTTGGTTCGTCCTCCGTCATTTATGTACTTATTTGGATTTTATTTCATTTAGATTTCACATTTGTGGTTAAACATTTTTTTTGCAATATTAAGCAGTAAATTTTAAATATAATTTGGATTTGTGTCGTTACGTGTTATTTTTGATTGCTCTCACTTTAGTATTGATAAATATAGGGTGAGGTTTCCAACCATCCTTTAATTACTATTTTAGAATAAATTTCAACATCGTCACGCCTGATTGAAGACATACGAACTTGAATATGAATAATCCATATTTTAATGTAAAACCTAAAGGTATGGTAATACGATATGTATACCGAAATATACAACCACATTTTAATAATGATGTTTTCACCCCCTGTGAGAGGGGTGAGTTAATTACTATTGGTAACATCTACGCATATGCTATTTCATATTCATCCGGTTGATTTAATTATTGTTGATTCTACAGCTTGAGTATAAAATTGCATCGAGCGAGATTGTTTTGTGACTTGAGTACCTACGGTCCTACAACAATTAAATTCCATCATGTGTATCTACTTTAACCGCACAATTAATCTGGGCCCCGATTCTACTAACATAACATAACATAAACTCACGCCTATATCCCCGAAGGGGTAGGCAGAGGTGCTAGCACCCACATTTCGCCAGTTTATGTTTAGGTCCCAATTTAATAGGAGACGAGCCTATTACTATTAACCGGACACTTATAAACCTGCGATAAACACACACATAACTTCGAAGAGCATCGAAAAGTCATTGGTGTGTGCCATGGTAAAACCTACGATCGAACCCGAGACCTCGTCTCAGCAGTCCATTACCCATACTACTAGACTACCGCGGTTTTTCTCAAAATTTATGTCATAGGAAAACCACAGTCGTACCAGTGATACTACAAAAATGTCATTAAATTTTAGACTTTATAGGTACGGTACATCTTTAAAGTCCAAAATTAAGTGAAAACTCCATTATATTTTTCATTCACTCTACAAGTAGTCATTTAACTTTCGACTATAAAAACATGAAGGGAAATTCTAAAATTAAATGTCTATTGTTGCACAGTCTATGGCATGACAGCGGCTTTGACATGACATAAAATTGCCGGAATTGGACCTCAGCTTTTATCTTACTATTGAATCTTATTTTAAAGTTGTTTACATTAAATACATGTAATATTAATAAAAGGGCAATCGACAAAACACACACAAACGAGATAAATGAAATGAATTGAATGGAAACCTTTGTGATAGTTCCGTTTACCTATGAAAACTTAACAACAGCGTTTATGAGACAAATTCTATTTTTTTTTCCTCACAATTATAGTACATTATGGTACACAAGTGTATAGTGTTGATACGTCATTGATACTCAAGCCGCTAGACGAGGGTTTTAAGAGAGCCGAGGAAGGTAATCATCAATGTACCTATCATACAACGTTTTTCAATACACTTGCGAAGAAAATAAGACTAAAAAATAATTTTATCTACTCTCATACTGAAATGTTATTAATTTTAATGACATTGTTTACGCACAGTATCAAGATAAATATTCAATCAAAATAAATTACATAACGAATTTTTCTTTCCATTTCGATACAACTTCAACTGGACTCAAGGATTTCTAATTTATCATCGTACTTACCTCTTAATGATTCCTTTCTTTCCTTTAATTTAATCTTTCTAAGAAATATATTTTATTTTGTCTTCATTTAACAAATCTCGATATTTTTAGGTTATACCTACCTGTTATCATTATTCTATAATCAGACGTCCCTTCAATAAAGCAATAAAATTAAAGCTTGTCCTGCTTTGTCTTTTACATTGACGGCACAGAAACTCTTGTGTTTACAGGGTTGGCAGCGCGAGTGTAACTCCCTTGACGTTGCATATGTCTATAGGCCAAGGTAACCACTTTCCTTCAGGTGGGCCGTGTGCTTGTCTGCCAACCAAGTGCTATAAAAAGAAAATACGAATCAGAAGCCGTGATGAAAGTCTGTAATACTTACATTCATAAAATATAATAAAATGCAGTGAAATGAAGTCATTCAATCATGTCATAATGATGTTAAATCAAAATTTACATTTATATTGAACTCCTGATTCGTGAAGCAATAAGAGTTAAAGGCAAAACCACTCTTTTACAACTGTGATTTCTGTTTTATTTTTTCTGCAAATCGTGGCCCTGGTATTTGGTATTTCAAGTACTTATTCCTTTAAACCGTCGAGGTCAGTTAAGGCCTTTTTTATCTAAGACACGCCAATTTGACTTCACCTCGCCTGATGGTAAGCTAAAGGCAAAGTCTCAGGAAAGAGGGTCACCGTTACAGACTAAGTAATGTTACAATGGTGACACTCAGCTTGGCGGCGTCATCAGATGCTTTTTCACGCCCCGCTTAAAGGACCCGAGACTGTAGGAAGAAGGAATCACGTGAGCGATAAAGGGAAGAGTCTCCGAACCACTTGGTTCTTGCTCGTATATTCTGCACCGTGTGAGGGTGACATCTAAGCTCTGCACGTGTTGTCCTGTGTAGGAAAGGAGGAGCTTATCAGAACACTTTAGGTTTTTAACTGATACAGTTATTATAAAACCTCGCATGTAATTAAGAAACACACGTAAAATTATTAATGCTAGGCTGTATTTCGTTCGTAAACAGCAAACTAATTTTCGGTCTCTATTGCCTCATAAAAGAAACATTGTATAACAATAAAGTAATGTGTTTCTGCATAATCCGTCCAGGATGCTTTATTTAATTTTTTTCAATCGTCAGCTGACTTCACCTCGCCTGAGGGTAAGCTAAAGACAAAGTCTCGAGATAATAACGATGAACATTATTATGTTGCTAATACTGTTAAGCCTTTCAAATATTACGTCAAGTTTCGCGTCCTAGATTAAGGATTAATGCAAATATATTCCCTGAATGAAACTGCAAGCCACTAAACCTGCCTATTGACAGACGACCTGGTGAAGACTTTCCTCTCAGGATTGGTTGTTCCTGTAAAAGATAACTAACATATGAATAGAGCGGACCATGGGCTTCAAAGCGCAGGCTTTGAGAACAATCGGTATTATCGTGCAGACGGAAATCACTAAAAAGTTTTTAAATTATTATAAAACTCACGATTTATTCGTTAACCCGGTAGTTTCCTTTTTAAAGATATAATATTTGTAATCTGTACAACTTTCTCGTGAATGTACAAATCATGAAAGAAAATCCCTAGACAGCTGTTGGCTATTTATTTTGTGATATCTGCTGCTCTAGGGAAGCACCAGGTGATATTCTTAAGATTAAAGCTGTCTCTTTCGAATCTTTAGATAACTCACGTAATAAGAGTGAAAAAGCAACTACATGATATACAATGTTGTTACAAGTTTATTTATTTTATAAAAGCAGGATATGTACGGAAGTATTTATTACAGACACTAAGTAATGTTACAATGGTAGCACTCAGCTTGGCGGCCTCATCAGATTCTTTTTCAGGCTCCGATTAAAGGACCTGGGATTGTAGGAAGAAGGAAACACGTGAGCGATAAAGGAAAGAGTCTATAATTATCTGTATCCTATCAACTGACAGGAGGAAGGACACGACAATTGAGCTGTCCGACTGGGGAAGTACCTACCTCCGCCCTACAGAATACCGCGGCAATAATAACCTCGTGTTGTATTCCCGGCGGCGAGTATGGTAGCCAGAGTTCACTGGAGTTTTTGTACTGTCAGTGGGAAAATCAAAGGCTTGTCCTGCATGTTCTTCTACTTTCCATCAGTTAGGTCTCATGCTTGTCTGCCACCTACGTGGAATAAAAAACAAAAACACATTATAAAAATGTGAAAGTCTGTGAAGATTTTAATGTGTTACTCTATCATGTTCAAACAACCTAACGGATTTAGCTGAAATTTGATACGGGGATATATCATAATACATAAGCTACTTTTTATTTATTTATATAACATAACTACTTGCTATACAAGAACAAATATAGAGATACGTAAGTGGAAATAACAGTACAGAGGCTCTGCTTATTTATATCAGAAATCTCTTCCAGCAGACCAGAGAGAGGAGAGAGCGAGAAGTAAAGAACTTAGTGAAAAGTGTGTAGGAAAGAGGAGAGAGAAAGTTTTTGGGATAGATTTCATGAGAATTCCAATGGGAACGGGATCAGAATTCACAGCTTGTGCTGGTGTTACCTACAGCTGGTTTTATAATATCTAATGTACAATAAATTTGACCACTGATCAGCAAAAATATATTAAATTCAGTCCGCGGTTTAACTAGTTGAACTGAGCAGTTATGTGTTTCTATTGAAACCATAGAACTAGCAACCAGAAGAAGTAACTGTCGTCCTAATTCTGTGGTAGTGAACTAGAAAACTTAGTGCTTTGTTAGTTGGTTTCATAAACTGCGGCTAAAAGTACAAAAACATCACGTCCATTAATAATATGTTCTTCTCGAATAATATGTTCGAGAACAAAAAAGGGTAGTGGCACGTCGAATTTCCATAAATGGATTTGGTATAAATCGTCGACACGTTTATTGGTTGCTAATAAAAGCTTCCGAGCGGCTGTGAAAGGCATTCACATTCTCGCATGAACATTCCGTTTGCGATGGTATGCGCTGAATGTTTCAGCAATCACGTTGTCAATTGTAGGTAGTCGAAGATTAAATCGAATTGGCACCATTTGAGATTCAGTTCAGCTTCAATCGTTGCAAGGATCGCACGTATTCTGGTGCGTACTTTAAATTCTAACGATACTGTTTTATTTATTTATTTAGCTCCAACTGTTGTAGCCATGACATACAAAATCAAGAGGGTGTGTGACTTGTCCACATAGATACTCTCTTCAAAATCTCACATTACATCATCAATCGTATTATTTAAAACAGTGATGTGTTTAGTTATAATTTTCAACAGATGATAAACCTATAAAATGTAAGTATCACTTGGCGTTCAATTACGTTGTGAATTATTGTGCACATTTGTAAAGCATTATACTTAGCATACGAGTTATGTATAGTTATAAGAAATTGTTCCTTGATTTATATTTCATGGTTATACCGACAATTGTCTGAAAAATACCGGTTTTATATTCGCAAATTCGAATAAATTTCATCACCTTTTGCAAGTTCGACTTCACTCAACCTTCGATGGTACACATAAAGTAAAATTGCTCATGTTACCGGTTCAAGCTACAAGTTAACTTATCGATCTGCCACTTTTGTAACAGCAAAGTTATAATAGAATAATGTTTGTTTTAACTTCTGACAGTATTCATTATCGTGTTAGCAATCGAATCGAACTGTTATTTATAACAACTTCAATTAAACTTGAGCTCGTTCGCGTGAAATGTTGCCGACGACGTGACTATAGCAACTTTTGCTCGATGGTTTTCACCGGTTCTCACTTGAAGTGTCACTCGATATTGGAATTTTAGGAACGTTTGACAAAGATAACCTTCCTCATAATGCTATAATGTCAACATAGCTCCTTTTCTATGTAGCGGACTAAAATACTTACGTTTTGTAATTCGATCGGTTCCTTTGGCAAGCGTTCAAGATAAATCTCGTTATGAAGTTATTCATTAAATCGCAGAAAAACTTTTTATGTTGCTGAGCTCTCTGAATAATTGGATAGCTCTAAAGAGGAGAGTTTTTTCTCGTGAAAAAAATAATGCGTTTGTGTAATTAATTATGTAGTTAGGAACTAAGTAATGCCAAAAGTGGTTTTCGTGTCGAGTCACATTTTAGATGTTTTCTTGAAAATATAGAGGAAAAAGCTTGAAGTTTTATATTTTTAAAAGTAGCCATGTTGCTGACAACAAGGAGCTTTTACACGTTGAGTGGAAGTAAGTTAATTAGGGTTGGAACAACCACTTTATGCTTCATTTGTTTAGAATTATTTACAACCACAGTGCAACTGCCCTATTTATTTGGAATTTTTAAAGGATATAAAGACTTCGAGTATACCTACAGTTTACGTATCATAGCATCGTTTTACAATATTAGAAGTATATTTCCATTTTATAAGCCGGATAAGGTCTTAATTAATAAATTTTCTCAAATCAGACTTTTTGTCAACAATTATTTCGGTAAAGATTTACTTATTACCACAGAACTGATAATATGCTATTACTAAACTGAATCATATTTCGAATGAGCATATCTAAACTAAATCATAATTCGGAGAAGCACACTTTTTCTAATTTATTTAGTAAGTAGGTAGTTTACTTTTGATAGTTTATAAATTGATATTTTACTCATTATAATTTTTTCCCTTTCTATTTATAGGAGATAGGACACGATAGGAAGTAGGACACGACGGTATTCCCGTCTCAATTGAGCACCTCCGTCCTACAGAATACCACGGCTATAATAACCTCGTGTTGTGTTCCCGGCGGTGTGTAGGGTAGTAGGGTAGTAATTAATCAACGATATATTGTATAAATTCCACTAAATTATTGTCTCATACTCTTTCAAATCTCGACAAGTATAATATGTAGATTATAAGGGCGGTGTCGACTATCGATTGCTTTAAAATTGGCTCCAGACGTTATCACGAAATCCAAGAGGATTATATGAGATCAAGAAAAACACAATGGAGAAGGAAATGATTCTATAAGACCGTGTGCACTTAATATCAACCATAAAAAGACATTCAAAGATGCTGATATTGAAAAAACAATGGCAAGTGTCGCTGTCATGACAGCTTATGAAAAATTGTATCAACATAAAATATTATTCGACGTGCTCAAGACGACAACAAGATGGCTTCAGCAACTCCACTCAGGGACAATAAAGGTTTTAACGGCTCGAAAATGTCTGCCATCGAAATATTGTAACTTTGTTTATCATTTTGTTAACGAAAATGTTTCTCTATATTTAAATTTGATTTTCTCGTTTCAAATATTATTTTCAAGTACAAACCTTCATTGTGATAGAATTAATTTTCATCACGATATTCGACGTAGTAATGTTTTTGAAGGCAGTATTTGTACAAAACACAAGTTATGTTATTGTTATTTTGTTATGATAAATATAGATTTATTTGAACCTTCACTTGTGGTAGTTTTTGGAAACTAGAACCTAAAATATTATTTAATGTTTTTTTAGAAAGAGCTTTTGATTATGGAATAGATTTAACAATAAAATCTTTTCAAAACGTTAGTAGAGATGTTGTTGTTGGAATTTTAGGAATGTGGGTAAAGGATAACCTTAAGTTTACATCCTAAAGATTTTTAATATTGTAGCAAAGTTTTAATATATATAAAGTTTTAATATTGTAAATGTGAAGTACCTATTAGTTGTATTTAGTTCAAAATCAAACCATCCAAAACCACACAATATTTAAAAATCACAACTAATGCCGATAGCTGACTTTTTTAAAGAGTTTCCACCTTCACAATTCCAAAGGATTTTTAATCAAGTACCCTGAAAATAATCTGTATCTACAATATAAAAATAAAATCAAGGTTCGTAAGTTATTTGACGAGCATATTTACACAATTGATTCTGTAAAGAGCAGTTTTAAAGGGTGACATTTGCACGACTGACGACGATGCATTGACACGAAGCAAATTGTCAGATAAATTCTAATTCTAATAAAGGTATTGATATGAATAGAATTGGTTCACATTACTATTGTAAAATACATCCAGAGTTAATTATAGGCAGGAGCAATAGAAATCAATCTGTGCACGTAACATCAAACTTTTATAAAAATAATTTTTGATCAGTTTTTATTATAAACCTTGCATCACGTTCTTACAATATTTTTTACGATTCCTTCTAGTAGGAAGAATATGACGCTCAGGACAATAATATTGAGAGAGGTGAACCGTGCTTTTCAAGGCTATAAAGAATTACTTTACCTCCGGTAAGTCAATTCTTTTCAATCCTCGGGGCTTTATCGGCATTCTAGCGTTCACAATAATATTTATCGTCAGTGTTCTAACTAAACGTCAGTATGTAACGTTCAATACTGGAGTATAATGGTTAATATAATTCTTGAAAGCAGTAGTAAATAGTATAGTTGTCTCTAAATTGCGACATTTCGAAATCTACAGCTACATTTTATCATCGCACCGCTCGCCACAGGCAGGGAAATCATTCTCACACGTTACGTAATAAAGAAACTTCATCCCGCGCACACTCAAGCTGTGGAATGAACTCCCTGCTGCGATTTTCCCAAACGCTTACAATCTAGGGTTCTTCAAGAGTGGCATTAGAAGGTTTCTTCAGGGTTGGCAGCGCGAGTGTAACGCCTCTGGTATTGCACACGTCTATGGGCCACCGTAGCCACTTCCCATCAGGTGGGCCATGTACTTGTCTGCCACTTAAGTGGTATAATTAAAATCTTTCAACAGAGACCATTAAATTTAAGCAAAGAATATTTCCTAATGGTTACGAACAAGTAGGTAGTTCAAGTTCTAAACATGTCGGCCCGTAAATACATGTTTTCCTCTCAGTCGACGAGCTAACGATAGTATTAATTTCTACTTTCTAAGTTATTCAGTAATTACGATCAGTCTTATTAACTGAATTTGTTCCTTAAAGTTATTTGACGGATGGAGGTTCTAGCGAAGTAGAATACAATGGCCACCTATCTATTCTTCCTGTAGCTGATGTGACGCATAAGGGGAATAATACAGTTTCCCATCTGACTGCATACATTCCATGAAAAGATACTTAATTGTGACGTCACCCATAACGTTTCACCGAAAAACATAGTTGCTAAAGACAATTTTAATTAACGAATGCCTATTCAATCAAAGAATCGAAGAATCAAATTCATTTATTCAGTTTAGGCACACAAAGAGCACACATGAACGTCAAAATTTTACAATTAGGTAAGTCAAGAAATAATATAAAAATATTAAATAATGTAAAAATAAACCATTGGAACATGATTCTTTCGCTGGTTCGGTAGGTTAGTTCTACTGAGAAGATACCAGCAAGAAACTCAGCGAACTATATTAGAACTAGATTATTTTTCTTTTTTTTATTCCTAATATAACTCCAAAAACTTCTATGACATTAGTATCCACTAACAAGTAGCAATTACATTGATATCTTAACATCTTTTCCCTTCTCGAAATCTCACACTTCAACAAAACACGCAGTTACACGTACCCACAAAGCAGCCAGATATTTCCTTCGCATAAAATTTGCTGTTTCCATTCGTCAATAAAATAGGCCGGGTATAGATACGGTAGCATTGTTTAGAGGTACACCTGAGTGGTTTTATCTGAACAACAAACAAGCCAACTTGATCGGGCCGAGAGTAACTTACTCGATCGCAGAGAGTTTATCTCGAAAACCAATCACTGGTAAACATTGTTCTAGACGAGTTGACATTATTCTGTTAAAGTAGATAGTTTTTGCTATGTAACTTGTTGTTTGATGATTTTGTTTTAGAGGTTTATGCTTGAAGACTGATGAAGTTGCGTTGTGTTTTAGAGGAGGTAGGACACGACGGTATTTCCGTCCAATTGAGCAGTCCGACTGGGAAAGTACCTCCCCCCTACAGAATACCGCGGCCATAATAACCTCGTGTTGTGTTCCCGTCGGTGAGTATTTTGTACTGTCAGTGGGAAGACCAAAAGTTTGTCCTCCTTTGTTTTTTACACTGGCGGCACAGAAACTCTTGTGCTTACAGGGTTGGCAGCGCGAGTGTGACTCCCTTGGTGTAGCACACGTCCATAGGCCACGGTAACCACTTCCCATCAGGTGGGCCGTATGCTTGTCTCCCAACCAAGTGGTATAAAAAAAGAAGTATCAACAAATTTAACGTTTTCGGTAGAATACCGTTAGCCATGGTTTATGTGATCCAATTGAAAATTGAACCATTCAAAATAATCATTCAACGTCCTGTTTGGAACGTCCCATCTCTTACGATGGCATATGTACTGTCTAGCAGGATGATTCTCTTCTGGGGAAAATCCTGAAATAAATAAAACTCTCTTAAGTTAAAGATAGTCAGAGCTCACTGGAGAATTTGTGCTGTCAGTGGGAAGACTAAAGGCTTGTCCTGCTTTGTCTTCTACACTGACGGCACAGAAACTCTGTACTTACTGGGTTAGCAGCGCGACTGTGACTCCTCTGGTGTTACAAACGTCCAAAGGCCACGGTAACCACTTACCATCAGGTGAGCCGTGTGCTTGTCCTGCCACCTAAGTGTTATAAAAAAAGATTTCAAGGACTTTTATAAGGTAATTAAGTATTTAACCTAAAAGAATGCTGCACTGTTCGTGCAATCTTTTTAAACGTGCATTGGATCGGTGCCAGCTCTCCGCAATGTAAAGCGCTAATGTCAGGATTTTGTTACTTGGCAGTGCATTTTTCAGATTTATGGTCGTTAAGGAGATTTACTAGGAAAACTTTGAATTAGAATTTATGATAAACTTGTAAAACGTGTCTTTGTGTTCGTCATTCGCTCTAGTCTAGTCACAGAATATATAATAAGTAGGTATATTATTCTCGTTATCTAGCGTACAAAAGGTATCTCAAGGATTACTGGTACGAGTCTTTAGAAGTTTAAATTGGAAAGATCACTATTCTTGATTTTACTGAGGATATCTAAGATAAAGTAGACATTAATAATATTCTGAATATATTGTATGACACTATCTATCTAGACCCAAACTGTCCATAGCTAGAACTAAGAATCCCGTAAGACAGATAAATATACATACATACATGTAATCATGCCTTTATCCCCGGAGAGTTAGGCAGAGGTGACTTAAAACCCACATTTCACCAATATTTGTATTCGGTCCCACGTAACAGGGGGTGAGCCTATTGCCGTATTCCGGGCACGATTGTCGACTCAAGCCATGCATCCGAGGCCGAATCTAGGCTGTATATATCTGTCTGATGTTAAACAGCCCTATCCCTTAGTCGCCTTGTACGACACCGCATGGGAAGAGATGGGGTGACCCAAATTCAACTCAGCTGGGACTCTTGAAACGTTTTTATTGTAAATAGTATTGTACTATATTTTGAGAGTAGTAATTATATTACTATATCAATCTCAAATGTATCAGAGAATTGGGTATTTTCCCCCAGTCACAATAAGTTTTTTAACTAAGCTCATTAAATTAAGAATGGTAAAAGAGCACTAAAAGGTGTGTTACTTTTTGTTTATTTTTAATCACCCACCCAACCTAAGATTGTAATATTATGACGTCAGAATAAATGATTACGTACCGTTTGGACGTTTAGTAAGAAGTCACTAATTTGACTAGTCAAATACCCAATTTAGGAACTAGCTAATTCCTGTTTATATTTTCTCTTTATACTTTTATACATATGTTTATTATATAATATTTGAAATATTATAACCAGGTAGAATATTCAACATAAATTTTATTTAGCCAACGCTGTTACAATGAGCATTGAATCTTTATGAATCCTACCATATATTATATCTTGTTGGTGAATATGTATTTTTTTTATCTAGGACACGCCAACTTGACTTCACCTCGCCTGATGGTAAGCTAAAGGCAAAGTCTCAGGAGAGAGGGTCATCATTACAGACACTAAGTAATGTTACAATGGTGGCATTCAGCTTGGCATCTGATGAGGCATCAGATGCTTTTTCACGCCCCGCTAAAAGGACCTGGGATTGTAGGAAGAAGGAAACACGTGAGCTAGCAAAGAATTCCAGGTCTTAGTTGTGCGGCAAAGAAAAGAGTCTCCAAACCGCTTGGTTCTTGCTCGTATATTCTGCACAGTGTGAGGGTGACATCTAAGTCCTGCAAGTGTTGTCCCGTGTAGGAAAGGAGTGGGTGGGATTTAGAAGTAAACCATGGCTAGGATATAGAAAAATTGACGAAGAAACGAAAATATTAAATTCAAGTAAGATATGAAAATGCTTCGGCTTAAATTAATATACTATATAACTTTAAAATAAAAGTCTATTTGCAAGTAATACTCGTACCAGTGTCAACTACTCAATTTAACAATCTGAAAACTTACGAATCTAACATTAAACGAACAGTTCTGTAATTTGGTTAATGAAAGAGCAGCTTTGTATTCGAAACGGAAGGCTCTTTCAATCTTGCTAGGCTAAAATTGGGTGGGACGGAGCCCATTAAGCTAAGGGAATTGGTTCACAAAAACATGCTGTTTTGCTGTAAGTGAGCAGACAAATATATTTGTTCAGGACGGAAATAATTGGTAAAGATTGGACGTGTTACGCAATGTCTATTTACACATTGTAGTTGAAGTTAAGGTCGTTATTTTGAATGGCACTATTCAAAATTATATAATTTACTAAAGGAGAAAATAGGAAATACACAATCTCTGGCCTTATAATTTGGCATTTTGTGGTGAAATCTATACTTACTCTTGAGTTTTCTGACAACTCACGTTCTATTGAGTGGAGTGGTAGTCAATTTGAATCTTAAACTCATACTGTCTGAAGCGATATCCATTCCTTAACACTAAACTTTCGTGTTACATGATATACATTAATGATAGCTGGTTAGCGACCTTGGTATAGATCTACTCATATCATTAAATTGTATAATTAAACCTATAACGATCGTGTTTTTTTTTCCCGGTAACGTTGTTGTGCAATACATATATAACCAATACATATGTAACCTGTAATGGTAGTTACATAAGGAAAATAAATAAATAAAAATAATAATGTTTACGGGAATTAACACGATCATGGTACAGATGCATACCTTTGATTTACATGACGTTAATTACCTTAAATATTATTGTATATCATGGAACGCGAAGGTTTACAACTTAATTGTTGTACCTACATTCTTTAACAGTTTATTTTACTTTAATTCTTACTTATTTGCTCTCTATGTCACACTTGTACAATTAATGTTATTTCTAAGATATTTGATAAACCAGCAATAAGATATTGTTACTCGTTTAACTCGGCAAGATAACGGACGATAAGTCTCTGAGAGAAAACCATTAATGGGAGTGCATATATGATTTATTTGAGCTGCGTAAGTGATTGCCAGTGTTTGTACTTTGTAAGTACCTGTAATCACTTAGTATTAAGACGTCTGTAGTCCTGTTTCAAACATCCAATTAATTAATTGGCCTGGACATAGACGTCTTTTAGTTTACGCTAGAGCTCTCTGTCATTCACGTCCAATCAATAGATTAACAATTACTTGTTACAGGTATTACAGAGTGCTTGCGAGACTTAAAGTACCTAGGTATTCTAGGGAGTGTAAAGGTTCGGAGACTCTTTCCTCTGTCGCACCATTAAGGCCTGGAATTCATTATCAGTTCACGTGTTTCCCTTTTCTACAGTCCCCGGTCTTTTAAGCGGGGCGTGGAAAACCATATGATGAGGCCGTCAAGCTGAGTGTCACCACTGTAACACGGTATATGTATGTAATGGTGACCCTCTTTTCTGAGACTTTGCCTTCAGCTTTCTGATAGTAAGTCAGACGAGACAAAGTCTAATTGACGTGTCTTACAGAAAAAAGGTTTACACAATACTGAAAAGTTTTTTTTTCTAGACTCATGGTAAGCATAGCTTTAATAGCTTGTGTTATGGAATCTAGAATGCGGATAAACATACTTAGATACTATTTTTTTAAATTCATATCATACATAGAAACACCCAGACCAATGCAAAAATATATACATGCATGCAAATATTCGCACTGAGCAGGAGTCGAACCCGCGCCACCTGCGTAGCAGTCGAACGTTCCACCGCTACGCCACAGAGGCTGTCAGACCTTTTCTGTATAATTTTGCACAAGGCGTAAGGAAAGAATAATTTACCGTATTGACGCCATCATAGAAAAAACTGAATTCGATAAGTACGATTTTGCAGTGATTATGCCATGCGTTTATACCTCTTGCCTTTTCTGTATGATGCGTTTTGTATGATTTGCCATTCGTTTCTTTTAATTAAATCAATTGAATGATATTTTATTTACTCTAACTTTTTATTGTAACCAGTAAAGTGGATATTGGATAGAGCTCACAGGAGAATTTGTGCCGTCAGTGGGAAGACTAAAGACTTGTCCTGATTTGTCTTCTACAGAAACTCTGTACTTACAGGGATGGCAGCGCGACTGTGACTCCTCTGGTGTTACAGACGTCCATAGGCCACGGTAACTACTTTCCATCAGGTGGGCCGTGTGCTTGTCTGCCAACTAAGTGGTATAAAAAAAAATAAAAAATTACTAAGCGATACCATTATTTTATTCTAAGTTACCTCATTTCGGATCCAAAGCGGCTATAAACTTAAATATAATATTAAATATAAGAATTAATGGTATGGGTAATAGACTGCTGATACGAAGTCTCGGGTTCGATCCCAGGTTTTACCATGGCACACACCAATGACTTTTCGATGCTTTTCTAAGTTATGTGTGTATTTATCGCAGGTTTATTAGTACCCGGTTAATGGCAATAGGCTCGCCACACATTGGGACCTAAAGATAAACTGGAAAAATGTGGGTGTTAGTACCTCTGCCTACCCTTTCGGGGATATAGACGTGAGTTTATGTTATGTTATGTTTATTCCCAAAACCGACTTTTATTATCAAATGCAAAACTTAGAGGTCAAACTACAAAACTAAAATAAATTTAACTGGTTAGTTTGTACTATAACTTGTAGGTATCAAAATTTAAAAATAAGTCTCATATAGTACCTTGGATTCATATCATTGAGTACAATTTATTCGCTTAACCCACATATCTATCGCTAAAAGTAACCCCATCTTACCTCAATTGGCGAAGGGTTATCTATTCTTATTTCAGTATTCAAAGTTCACTTCTGCTAGTATACGTAATACCATTTCGGCCATATATTATGTAAAATGTTGAGAAGTTTTGTGTTTCAAGAATATTCGATAAGCTTGGCTTTTATAGGCGATTTATATTTCGTAGATATTATCCCTACTAAAAGGTATATAAGTTTTTATTTTATTTATTTCACCACTTAAGTGGCAGACAAGCACACGGCCCACCTGATGGGAAGTGGTTACCGTGGCCTATGGACGTATGCAACACTAGGGGTGTTACACTCGCGCTGCCGACCATTTTATTTAAACGTTCTTAGAACTTTGATTGTAACCACAGATTAGAATGATATTTTCGGTTGTTCTATCTTCATATCACTAAAACTCATACCGTTCTTAAATCATACCAAATACGTATTTCTAATTCATACCAACACAAATCACAAAACCAGTATGGATAGCACATCATGCGTACATTTAAAAAGGTTATACGGAATAGGGAGCTGTTTTTTCGCTCAATTTAAATCGTTTTTTTTTTCAATGTCAATTTTAATGCCGCGTGGTTTCCGGCTGAGTTAAATTAGGGCCACCCCATCTCTTCCCATGCGGTGTCGTACAAGGCGACCAAGGGATAGGGCTGTTTAACATCAGATAGATACATACAGCCCAGACTCAGCCTCAGATGCATGGTTCGAGTCAACAATAATGCCCGGAATACGGCAATAGGCTCCTCCCCTATTACGTGGGACCGAATACAATTATTGGTGAAATGTGGGTGTTAATTCACCTCTGAATAACCCTCCAGAGATAAAGGCGTGATTATATGTAATTATGTAATTTTAATCAATTTTAATTGTTTTGTAATAACTGTATTGTCAAGAAATTCTGTCATAACCCTCCTTACCCATTCTGGCAATCTCGAATAAGAACAGCAAATCGTTTTATACTCACCCTCTTCAACTATATATAGACGTGGATGCAAAAAGCAATAAAATATTGACGTTGAAACACACTCAATTTTATAAAGTCATATCTCAAGAGGCTAAATATTTATTTTGCATCAATATTTGCACTCGAAGCCATGAAATATTGTTGAGTAGTTTCAATTTCAAGGTGCAATACTTAAACTTGACTACGTCTGAACGGAAAAGTTATGAAACACAGGCAGAAAAGATTAGTTTATACAATAACGTCAATGTTACCTTTGGTACAGCAGAAATCTAAATGCCCCACAGACCACAGTTCATGAAAAGAATGTGTTATTTGTTATGCGGTAAAACTGTATATATTTGCCATTTGTTATTTTCAGTGTACGTTTAAGCGTTTTGCGTGCCCTTTAATTTAAACTCCCTACTGCGGTTTCCCCATGCGCCTACAATATTCTTCAAGAGGGGCATTAGAGTTCTTGTGTTGTCAGTGGGAAGACTGAAAGGCAAAAAAACACAGAACAGAAAGAAGTTCATGTATAGTATAAGTGTGTATGTATAATAAATGGTTCTTTCTTTCGAAGGTTGTCCTGCTTTGTCTTCTACACTGGTGGCACAGAAACTCTCTTTTTTAAAGGGTCGACAGTGCGAATATAACGCTCCTGGTATTGCACACGTCCATAGGCCACGGTAATCACTTCCCATCAGGTGGGCCGTGTGCTAGTCTGCCACCTAAGTGGTATAAAAAATAACCTCCTCCACACTATGTCGTTTTAGACAATTAGTAGTAAATAATTATAATTCGTCGTATGCGGCCGACTAAAAATAAAACCACTTTTTACTACCTGTCTACGGCGTAGCAAAAGGAGAGTTATGATTTTGACAGACTATGTATGTAGGTTCATATGTTCTGTTCCCTCATAGCTCCTCAACCTCTTTTTAGAATTGGACAAATGAGATATCGATAGAAGCGTCTTAGTCGTCCGCTGGCTATATAACGTGTCACTGAATTTATAGTGGCGCCCTCAAGCGGTCATAAAGTATTGTATTAAAAAATAAATTTGAGATAAATATACAGTGGTTAGTATCAACTGAAAGGGCTTAATTAGCACATTTCAAATATGTATAAATTATACCTATTGCTTACCCCAAAATAATATAAATAAAAAATAAGCATCAAAAATCATGCTATAAAACGTATTAAACAAGAAAATATCAAGGATAGCAGTGGTCGTATGCCACTTAGCCTAACAAAACATTCTAGGGAAAAGTGGCATTTAGAGCGTGATTTTTCGGTAGTCGGGTTTTAGTTTTAAATTTATTTATTCGGCTACTTACCAATCCGCCTTAAAAGTTTGCGAAAAACAACGAAATAAAATCATTGGTTATTAAAATTCAAAATGATTTTATTGCATTTTATCGCATTAGTAGACGTTATATTTAAATCTTTATGTAAATTTTTTATCGACGTTAATCAATATCTACGTACCACTCAACTAAATTGCGAAAGCGGTATGGAATTTAAATCGTTGAATTATAATCATCGTTTTATATGTAATAATCCAAGTCCCATTTCAAGCGACATTGAGGGACGAGGATCTGCAAACGCTCCTTCCTATCTCTTCCCATGGGTGACATATAATGGGGCTAAGGGATAGGATAGGGCTGTTTTACATGTGACAGTATACATACTACGTATGGTACGTAATAAAACCCCTATCAGATCAATAAAGGGCACATAGACATCCTAAATACTTACACAACCAGATTTCAAATAAAAACTGAATATCTGAAGTTTACGCGAATATCACTCATTCAAATAAAATAAGATAAGATAAGATAAATCTTTATTGAACACCAAAAAATCATAGTGCATGTACGCAACAACATTATGAAAAATGTACAAATGGCGGTCGAGCTACGAGCGAACTCTTACATTTTAACATATTCTATTGCGATTTGTTTGGTATAAATGTAAATAATAAATATTACCAAATAAATCGAGATGGAAACATCACAAATTGAATATCAAATTATTTTTATTATATTTTATTATAACTGCTGGGTGACCGCTGTCCGCGCTATCGCGCCCTCATGTGTTGCCTTACACATTTCCTTATTAAACTAAATTTTATTGTAATTTTTGTGATGAATTTCTCAATAAAGCCTTGAACGTAACCTATTAGTAGGTATATAAATACAACTTCAATTGTCGGCCACAGGTTTCTTTACAGCTAAGACACGTTTAGGAACTCTGTGGAAGGTCACACCCGCGGAAGACCAGATCGAGAGAGATGCCCCTGAGTCGGCCGGTTGCGAGGGATATGCCTGTCGACCTCACCTTCGGCAACCAAAAACGACCCACAGACGCCGTGCGTTTTTGCCTCTCCCACCCGCTCCGGCGGGAGGGGGGGTATACGTGGGGATAATTCGCACGTGTAAAAAAAAACGAAAAAGCCGAAGACACGTTAGTGGAGTTACCTACATAAATTTCTCGTGTCACAGTGTTTGTTGTAACTATATTATACAAAATAGCTCGACCGATTTTTATGATGTTTTTGTTTTTGTTTCACCCTTCTACTACAAACCCTATTTTTAATAGTATTTGTATATTTCAGAGTTTAATAACCTCCCTATTCATTACTTCATTAACGTTAACGTTTAATTGTACAATCTAAAATGTATTTTTACTTAGTTTAATGTTCGTTCAACTGTGGCCAAGCGAAGAAATGCTTTGTTATAATTTCTTTTATGATTCATAATTGTTTTGATTCTCAAAAGATTGCTTTCTCACGCAAATGTTGGTTATGTGAGTTTTATTTTTGAAAGCTATAAATTTAAAAATTAATTTTGGTTTAATTACTTACGAGAACTTTGAAGTAGGTGTTTTATTAAATAAGTAATTTTCAGCTACATTGTTTGTCGTCAAGGTCAGAGGAAGTAATTTATTCTACAACAACTGGGAATAAATAAACTCGTATACGTATATTAATCCTGTAAATATTACATTCCTTATCTGGACAGCTGTACAATAAATCGTAGTTAAAATGTTAGAAACAGTGAGAAAGATATAATGTAGTTACTTGACGATATGGTTTTGGCACCAGCACAAATGGTTGGCATGCGTGAACTAGATGAAGACGCTTGATAATTGTAATCAAAATAGAGAATAATAATTGACCAAGTTCGAGTTGGAC
Organism: Eilema griseolum; assembly: GCA_963662185.1. Taxonomy (NCBI): domain Eukaryota; kingdom Metazoa; phylum Arthropoda; class Insecta; order Lepidoptera; family Erebidae; genus Eilema; species Eilema griseolum. The sequence continues at coordinate 19,617,577 of OY759240.1, read as the reverse complement.
TCGCACACGCATGGTTCTGTACATCTATACAATCAATCAATCAATTAACCGACCACGGTACATTAATTTTATATTATACAATTTACCTTATACCTTCTTTGTGTATATGCAATAAAGAGATATATTATTATTATTACATTATAGGTCTTTTATCAAGTTCAGCTATCATCTGTAACCACGATGTCCCTATTTCATTAATATACATATGTATTAATATACTTACTGATATATTTATCTAATAGTGTATATACAACTAAATAATCTGTGAATATTTCAAGCGTCTAAGGTCTAACGTGTAAGGCCTGTTGTCGTTATTAATAAAAAAAGCGTTGAAAAAATCACGTGTGCAGTAGGGAAGCCACTCTAAAATATTTATTTCATTTAAATTTAATTATTTATGTTTAATGTGAATATGTTAAGCGTATACCTGTAGCCAAATTATTATCAACAAAAAGCGGTCCCTATAACAATCATATGTGTTGTATCAAAGCCGCACTTAATTTTTTTATCTGTTTTAGTATTTGTTATTATAGCGGCAACAGATATACATCATCTGTGGAAATCTCAGCTGTCTAGCTATCGCGGTTCATTAAATATAACCTGATGAAATATAAACAGATAGCCATAAAATAACGTTTGTTCTATGTAAGCCTCCCTTAAAAAGTATTTTGTTCTGTTTTTAGTATTTGTTCTTATAGCGGTATCAGAAATACCTCATCTGTGAAAATTTCAGCGTTCTAGCTATCACGGTTCATGAAATACAGCCTTTGACAGACAGACGGACAGCGAAGTCTCAATAATAGGGTTCCATTTTTATCATTTGGTACGGAACCCTAAAATCGAAAGGAATTTAGAGGTATATTCTTTGCTTTAAAACAAAGGTCTTTGAACAATGCGTCCTACCTGCATGACTTACGGTGCCGAAACGTGGACTGTTACCGTGGGGCTGGTCCATAGCTTAAAAGTCGCGCAGCGGGTTATGGAACGAGATATGCTTGGAGTTTCTTTGAAGGATAGAATTCGGAACGAGGTTATCCGACAGAGAACTAAAGTTACCAACATAGATCACAGACTAAGCAAGCCAAGGTGGAAAAAAAGACATGTATACCGTAACACGTAACCGTTTATGTTTTTAACTTTAATTAGTTAATAAACTTTTGACATGTCAACTTATAACTAGAAAATTCTATAAATGTTTCAGTACCTACGTGTTTTACTTAATTATAATAATCACTATCGGTAGATAGGTAAATAAGAAAGGTAGGTATTTCTTATTCATACTTGTCTGAAGTCTGGGGTCTTTCTCTTTCATGCTTGCATTGTTACCTTTGTTCCGAAAGTCCTATACTAACAATAGTTTAAAACTTTCTTACAACATTACTAAAACTTATTCAATAATATTACGAAACTTAACTGAACATTGCCAACTTTTGAGCTAATCACTGTTTGATACTGTCCAAATTACTGTTATCAAATCTCCCTGTGTAGCTACGATGAAAATCATAATGGCCTATTAGAAAAGTTTATTGTTTCAGTTACGTGTTAATAAGTACTTACATGCTTACATAATACTTAATTACTCAACATTTTGTATCCACATCTGGTCCAAAATCTCTGTCTTTACAATTATATAAAATTGTAGATTAATTCATCGGTAGTTTGGACATTTTAAAAAAAAAATACTTGGATTGGTACAATTCTGACAATATTTTTTTCAGCTTTTGTATGTTTCTCTATTTGTTCGCAATGCATACAAAACTAGGTACTGAGCAGATTTTATTATAACTTTATTATTTGAAATTTCTTGGTTACATGTAGATAGATTCCTATTTCTAATTGAATTGTCTCAACATAACTGAAGATGTAATCAAAATGCGCGATAACTGATATACAAACGCGTGAAGCCGCAGGCATTAGCTAGTATAGTTTACATAGGCTTACAGATTTTCATTTCGTTCCGAATATTCCCAGCGTAATGTTTTTTGTACGGCTGTTTACGTAAATGTAACTTTCTTCTGCATTTACATAATCCATCTGTGGGTTCGAGATATTGAACTGTGCCCATTGTATCCGCAAGGGGTGTTATTGAAAACCCAAATGAAATAAAACCATTCTGCAATTGGGACAGCCTTTTATGTACGTTGAATTTGGATGTTAAATCGTTTGAAATAAAATGTTATGTCATTGTGACATTCTAGTTTGTGTTATGGGTGTTTGTGTATGGACGAACGTACCTACTTAATAGACAACAAAGTAAATAGACATATTCATGGATAAAATAGGTATATTTGCACTGAGCGGGAATGGATTTCGTGGCTCCTGAATGCACCTACAATATGGGCTACTTTAAAAGAGGCATTAGAAGGTTTCTTCAGGGTCGGCAGCACGAGTGGTGACGTCCCTGGTGTTGCACACGTCCATAGACCACGGTAACCGCTTCCCATCAGGTGGGACGCGTGCTTGTCTGCCTACGTGGTATATAAAAAAAAGCAATCGAACGCTCTACTAAGAAGCCAGGAGAAAATTACAGCCACAGTCTCCGCATCCTAACTTCAGCATCAGTGATAAGCATAATGGTGTGAAATAAATACAATGGCATCCAGGTCTATTTTCATAAAATATAAGCCTTAGAAATAAGGCCCTCCGGCACACAATCTACTTAAAGTTAAAACTCAAGTAGCTTGGTGGTATTTTCCCAGTTGAGCCACGCTATCCTTGTTTTGGAAAACATGTCTCTAGTAAGTTTTAATTGGCTGATATATGTGTGACAACACAAACTTTTAACATTTCAACTTTTTAGTTGAATTAAAAAACTTCGTGTATCCACTCTTTCGAATTGCAATCTACCCTCTAACCTAGATTTTTTTCTAGTAATTCAGTTTGAATTATATATACTTTTCCAGACACCTACATAAAGTATCTATATTTTTATGTATAAGGTTAATTAATTTTAGATTCAAATCGTTCTTTAATTTTAACGTATTTTTTTGTAATGGTTGACTTTTTCTGACTTAATCGTATAGTTAGTATTCAGCATAAACATAACATAACATAAACTCACGCCTATATCCCCGAAGGGCAGGTAGAGGTGCTAGCACCCACATTTCGCCAGTTTATGTTTAGGTCCCAATGTAATAGGTGGCGAAGCCTATTGCCATTAACTGGGCACTTATAAACCTGCAATAAATACACAAATAACTTCGAAAAGCATTGAAAAGTTATTGGTGTGTGTCATGGTAAAACCTGGGATCTAACCGGAGACCTCGTCTCAGCAGTCCATTACCCATACCACTAGGTTAAAAAACTAAAAACTAAACTGCAATAAGCTAATTGATTAAAAAAGGAACTAGGAAAAGTTAAGATGGCTCAGTTAGTAAAATATTTCTCTAAGAAAACGACAATTACGAGTTTGAGACCCGTCCTGAATGTTTATTTTTCATAATTTCATTTTCATGCGCTATGTTTTGCACTGTCTTATATTATTTTACTATAAATTTTTCCTCCTTTAAATATCTCCTTGCCTCACCTCCTTTTATACAAAATTTAGTTAAAGTTGTGTTTATTTTATCTTCCAAGTTATAGTTTAACTAAGTTTTAAAAGTTCCATACGTTTAACTTTTTTAATAATTTCATACATACTTTCAAAGTTTTGCGTTTATTCAGCGTTCTAACTATCGCTCCAGAGAAACGGGAACGAGATTCCCGTTTCTCTGGAGCGAATTCTAAAAATAACTTTATTATTATTCACATTGAGATAATATGAAAATAATTAATACCGTGTTCGAAATCTTGCCATTACGATACCGATGTAAACTTACTCCTAACTGAATTGGTTAACGGAAATATTAGTACGAAAGTTCCCACATAGTCAGAATAAAGTAAATCAAAAGAAAGAATAGGAAATGTTGCTTTTAAACTATCGCAGTGTGAATTCATAATTATAAAACTTCGTGTACCCACTCTTCGTCGTCGTGACCACGGGTGCTGCAACGCATCCGAAACGTCGGCAGAAATAGTAAGTTCCATTATTTAATCGCGAAAAGTCCCGATCCGTTGTATAATTAAGAGTAGGAAATGAACCCTGGGTTTCAGGGTACAATCGGGATACGCAATGTAATAAATAAGATTATATTATACATCCATTCCAGCCTTAAAGTGCAACTATATTGTAGCTTGGTTTTACAACTAAGATGATTATCTACTACCTTTATGTACTAAAAGTATATAAAGGAAACATTGTATTAGCTGCATTTAAGTACTTAAACGTTTTAAACCGAGTTTAACCACACGATAGGTTAACTTACTAATAAAAGCTGCTTAGTTAGTAGAAACGACTAACTTCTACTATCTCCTACCAATAAATCCATCTAAAAGTTACAGTTTAGAGCGAACTCTGTGTTCGCTTTAATGCAGTTAGACGTAAATATTCTAGGTAGGATATGTTACTATTAGGTAACCTGTGATATTACACAGTGTCATCTACAAACTAAGTAAGTCTGAAGTAGCTGTTCTGGAACAATATTTTATAGTTTTATTATATGTACATTATATTTTATTTACTTATGTACTTATTAATAAAAAAAAATCTCTAGAATATTCTATACAACGCTATCTAATTCCCAAGTAAGGATAACATAACTAGGTTATATACATTTTGCTATTGTCAATAAATAGACAATATATAGATAAGATATACAGAGCATAGCAAAAAGACATGTCCTGCATATAAAATATTTACACTGAACGGGAATCGAATCTATGACCCCCAACGTAGCAGTCGAACGTTTTACCGTTATGTTACAGAAGTTGTCTAGTATATTATTTTATTATAATCTTAATTAATTCCTGCCTCATCCAGGAACCGAATACTTTTATTAAGAGTCAAGTATATTATACAGAAGTAATATTATTTAGGAGTTTTTGACCATTCCGCAGCACTTAGTTATGAACCACCGACATCTGTGGTTTCGAGCGAGAATCCATCCAACCAACACAAATTCAGTTCAGTGAAAATTAAATTAATATACATAACGTTTTAAGTGATTAACTGTTTCAGTGGTTTGTTTACGACCGGCATTTGTATAGTAGATTACCTTTCAAGGCCTTTTCATATTGGTTAACAAACAACATTGTATCGATTTTAACCCTTAATGGCTTGTTTAATTATTTACAGTTTGAGTTAAAAATAAGGTTTCAGGTAGAGTAGAATTTGGGCCACCCCATCCTCTTTCTTCTTCGCGGTGTCGTACCTACAAGGCGACTAACGGATAGGGCTGTTTAACATCAGACAGATATATACAGCCCAGACTCAGCCTCAGATGCATGCCTCGAGTCAACAATAACGCCCGGAATACGGCAATAGGCTCACCCCCTATAATATGGGAATACAATTATTGGTGAAATGTGGGTGTTAATTGACCCTTGTCTAACCCTTCGGGGATCGGTGTGATTATAATTATGTATTTTAAAACAACTAGTGTGATAACTATTCAAATTGATTTAGATTGGAGAGCTTCGAATACACAAGACAGTGGCCAGGGCATTACCCTATAAGGGACTGGTTGCGGTATCAAGTCCCGTCGGCGCATTCAATTAATAGTAATTAGTTAAACATCAGACATATATATACATACCAGACTCATCCTCAGATGCATGACTGAGTCAACAATAGTGCCCGAAAGAAGGCAATAGGCCCACTCCCCTATACATGGGTCCAAATTTAATGACTGGTGAAATGTAGGTGTTAATTCACCTCTGCCAAACTTTCCGGGGATTAAGGCGTGATTGACTGTCTTTTTTGCGACAAATATAAATAAAAATAAAGCATGGGATGCTTCGCTACTTGATATCAATAACAATAAAATGATAGTTTACAATATTAAAATAATAAAAACGAAATAATATCGATGATAGCTGCAAAAGTATTATACTGTGGCACAGCCATCAACGCCACTCTCCTGAGGGTATTGAAAACTAAGACAATTCTATCTTAAACAACTAAAAATAAAAACAGTGCTCAAACAACATTAACTTGAGGTTTCATAAAATATAAAAACAAAGGACTTATTTGGATCACCCGATCTCTTCCCATGCGGTGTCGTACAAGGTGACTAAAGGATAGGGCTGTTTAGACAGATATGTATGTGCATGTGTGTGTAAAAAATACCTAGTAGATTCGGTGGCGTAGCATATACGAAGAATTAAACCAACATTTATTTTATACATATATATTATTATCTATAGGTCTCCTGAAAAAGCTCAAAGTCTTTCAACGAGCTATGGAGAGGGCTATGCTCGGTATTTCCTTACGTGATCGCGTCAGAAATGATGATATCAATAGGAGAACAAAAGTAATCGACGTAGCCCATCGGATTAGCTCGTTGAAGAGGCAATGGGCGGGACACATGGCGCGCAGAACAGATGGCCGATGGAGCAAAAGTTCTGGAATGGCGACCGCGTACCTACGGGCAAACGTAGCGTGGACGCCCAACGGCCAGGTGGAAGGACGACCTCATGAAGGTCGCCGGGAAGCGCTGGATGCGAGCTGCTTTAGATTGGTCATTCTGGAAGTCTGTGGGAGAGGCCTATGTTCAGCAATGGACTATGTGTGGCTGACATGATGATGATGATGATATTATTATCTATAGATATTATTATTATTATTATCTTCACAGAACAGGAAAATAAGTTGTAGGTAGGATAGTGTAGGTAATAATGTCACGTGCCGAAGAAATTGACTAAAAGAATAAAACAAAATCTCTACTTTATTAGACCAAGTAAACAGAAAAGGTAAACGTTGAAAATATCTCCTAGTTAATTAATGGGTTCGTCAATTTGTACAGTACCCATGGGAAGCAGAGAGAAGTCGTATCCTTAACCAAAACCGCAAGCCAACAACTTCTAATTAACAGTGATAGTAGATGATACAGAAACAATTTTGTATCAAAATAGAGACTATTTAATACATATAGATTATTTTATTACATTCAGATTTTATTAGAAGTTTTTGTGTCGATGAATTGAGTTAGTGAATACTCCGTGGCGTAGCGGTAGAGCATTCGACTGCTATGCAGGGGGCGCGGGTTCGATTCCCGCTCAGTGCAAATATTTGTATGCATGAATATGTATATTTGCATTGGTCTGGGTGTTTATATGTATAATATGTATGTATTTACAAAAAAAAAAGTATCTAAGTATGTTTATCCGCATTCTAGATCCCATAACACAAGCTAGTTAAGCTATGCTTACCATGGGTCTAGATAGCGTTGTGTAGAATATTGTGGAATATTTATTTATTTATTTATTTATTTATTTATTGATAATAGTTTTGACTGAATTTACATGGCGGTAGTGACCATGGTCACTATGTAAGAGGCGAGGGTTCGATCTCAGCATGAATATGGATATCCATACCACTGCAAATATTTGCATTGGTCTGGTCGTGGCTTGGAGAGCACCCGGTTGCCATATGAATACCGCGGTTATAATAACTTCGTGTTGTGTTCCCGGTGTAGGGTAGCCAGAGCTCACTGGAGAGTTTTTGTGCTGTCAGTGGGACGACCAAAGGCTTGTCCTGCTTTGTCCTCTACACTGACGGCACAAAATCTGTTCTTACACGTTCATAGGTCATGGTAACCACTTTCTATCAGGTGAGCCGTGTGCTTGTCTGCCACCTAAGTTGTATAAAAAAATGAACATCTGTGGCAGTCATTACAGGTAGTTGTTGCCCTAAAAAGTCCAACAGTTTTCGCCTTTGGGTTGTGGAGGTCAGGTGCCAGTCGCTTAAAAAATACAGAAGTTCGAACAAATCCGCAGTTAGACTGGTAAAACGAACAACAGACACTGAGGTGAATGCTCGGTGTCAGGTGTCCGCAGACTGTAGTAAGGTAAGGAAGGAATCTCCGAACCGCTTGGTTCTTGATCGGATCGTTGTCCTGTATAGGAAAGAGAGGGAGGGACTAATTGGAAGAGCTCGTCAGAACATTGAACTGGAATCAATCCAATTTACCGTAATTTTCTTGATGAGTTACGAAGCGTATCGATAGAAGGTACGGCTTGTAGCTCATAAAGAAACACATATAATAAATGCGATTTATAAACACGAAAACCATCTTGAATTACTTTTCTTCTAAAAATTAATATTATGTAGTTCTATTTGTAAATCCTAAGAATACCTCATCAACGTCATCACCTTTCAGCCTAAATATATTTGGAGCTAGCTATCGCCAGCGGCTCCACGCGCATGTATTTCTGATTTCCAATCCCGTTCTCTCAACTTATTTAAATAATAAATGATCACAGCAAATTTTGAAATTCAATTTAATAATATCATTCAATTCCACCTAAGAAATGAATTCTCTCCCTGATTTAATCACAATATTGTTATAACAGAAACACTTCACAGTAAATGAGCTCTCGAGTTAACTATAGCAGGAACACAAGTCAGTTGTACAGTTCATTGACCAGGCAAATGCTACATAAAGGGAACATGAAAGAAAACACGCTATATTATCTTTTCCTGTAAAAAGTACGAGCAAAATCTTAGTTTAATTTATTTTTTCAGGAGACGGAAGGGGAGGCAAGAGACTCATAAAACACCGAAGACATAATAGGTAAGCTTCCTGAATTTTTTTGGTTAACAATTAGCTAAATGCGTGCGCCGAACCCATTATTATACAGCCAGGAGTCTCGAAGAGCTTTTAAAAGTGGGATTTATTTTGAAACTGCCGAAATAAAGGATGTTTCATTTATGGATGTATTCTTCGAATATACTCGTAATACCACATTGTAGCTGTCCCAGCGACTGGGGAGCAGAATGGAAATTTATGTACGGGGAGATAATGCGGGATAATTTTGAAAATAATAATGATGAATATTCAACGGACACTCACATTAAAACAAATTGGGATGCGGTACCGGTACTGTGTATCTTTTTAAATATATACAATAAGAATTAGGAAGAGGTATAAATTGTTTGTAACGAATACCCTTGAAGCGTTTTGCTGGGTATTTTCAACTATCTCTTTTCAGTGAAAATGCTCGTTAACATTATTCACAACTTGCGCTATGAATGCACTAAGTACTCTTTCTATCATGTAATTTTCAGGCTTAGGATACAAGGCTTTCAGGTTTGAACATTATAAAATAGGAATATTATAAAAACATATCTACTGGTTTGCTTTTTAGGTGGTGTTTTGTGAAGTGATTCAATTATTAACATTATAAACAATATGTCACATAGATGCACGATATGGTATTATAGTCAAAAAAATACACGTATTTAGTGATATCAAAACAATAAATCACATACCCTTAGTATTACCATTAAAAATAGTAAGATAAGGGTGAACCCGAGGGCAAAACTTGTTAACGAAGATTCAGCCCAACTTTTCAGTAAAATCATCAATCTTCCGAGTTTATTATTAAGTTCGGAGTAGTAAAATATTTCATTGTTTATACGTTCTACAAGTGTTATAATCCTAGTTACGGTAATATAATATATGTCAGGCAGTCAAAAATGTCCTAGTGTGATTACACATAGAGGTGATTATTCGGAAACGGTACATTTGGAAAACGGTCTTTTTATTATCAGATTGGTGCTTTTATGCCTTTTCAACTGTTATAAAAGTGTAATACAATGCTTCCTATTGATATCATTTTCCTTTTCATACTTTCAGTTCTTTCTTCTGATGTACATTTTTTATTAAGTAATCTGCTTTACGATTAGAATTTTAAGTACTAGTTATATTGGTGTTGAGTATGTGTAAGGGGCACATTTGGGTCTCCAGGACCCAAACCAATCACAACTGCAAGCCATTACAGCTGTTGATTGGCAGACGAGGCCTTAGTAAAGGCCATCATTTAGGGGTTAAAAGGATCATACGGCGAATCAAAAAAGCAAAAAAAGGAAATACAAGTAAGCAGACCACAGGGTAAAAACCTGGAACGCAATCGGGAAGATAGTTATATTTTTCCCTGTTATTTAGTTAGGGATCTTAGTAGATAGTAGTGCCCCATAAACTTTCTGACCACCAAGGAAAACCCGATTACGCAATAATCCTACAAATATTAAAAATGTGATAGTTTGTGAATAGGGGGGTTATTCAATCACGCTCTATCGGCTGAACCATCCTAGCTGAAAGTTTGTCATACATAATACCTATGTATTATGTATGACAAAATTTCAATAGTATATGCAATAGTATATGGGTTCTCACCCCGGGAATAAATTCCCATGTTTCAATACGGGATAGAAATTCCACGCGGGTGATGCCACGGGCAACAGCTAGTACTAAAATAATTGTCTACGTTCCTCATTTTAATATAAGAAAGTTATAAACAGGTAAAGGTAATAAAAACGTGTTAAAAAGCGCTTTATTTCCATCGGATACCGTAAGCAATACATAAATTCCTAAGTTAATTTCAAGCCAAAGGGTTAAACAACTCTGTGAAAGGTTTATTTATCCTTGTAACAAATGGTTTATATTTTCGTAGCTAGTCCCTTTAGCAGTCATAAATCAGGCTTAGAAGGCGGATGGAGTGAGATCTGTCAGTTGTTAAGGCTATTTCGGGGAAAGAGTTTGGGAATTCCTTTTTATTGAAACTTGAAAGAATCGATCGTGATGATTTTCGAATGAGCAAACTGGGTTCTTAGTTTGTTATGAAATCAATATCTTCTTCTGCTTTTCTTATTAATGAATTCTGCAATTTTGTCAATGTCAATTAAATGTCTTTAAAATTATTAATAGGGAGACGTCAATGTCAAGTTTTTAAGTTGCGGTCCCTTAGAATGATGTTGATGATAATGACGATCAATGATCTTCTTCGTGTTGGCGCCAGAACTCGAAATCAACATCGTACTGCAAGTGATATCGGTAGCGTACAAAGATTACACTATGGAGCCCGGAGTCCGCTTATTACATTTTTTTATACCACTTAGGTGGCAGACAAGCACACGGCCCACTTGATGGAAAGTGGTTACCGTGGCCTATGAACGTGTGTAACGCCAGTGGAGTCACATCCGTGCTGCCGACACTGTAAGTACAGAGTTTCTGTGCCATCAGTGTAGAAGACAAAGCAGGTCAAGCCTTTAGTCTACCCAATGACAGCACAAAGTCTCCAGGCTACCCTACTCACATATCATTGGTTTGTTGACTATTAAGTGAGTCACTTGGATCAGGCCAAGTTACCAACCCTGAGAGGTAAGCCATATCCGTTGTTTAGTAGGCGCAAATACTATTGAGGTAATGACTTAGACTTTTTTTTTAACGTGTGAAAATTTTAAATGTCCTTCCCCACTAGAACCAGTGTGGTAGTTGTGTTTTTTATATCATTTAGGAGGTAAAAAAAAAAACCTGATGGAAAGTGATTACCGTGGCCTATGGACGTGTGTAACGTACTTGGATCGGCTAAAACTGCACGGCCGTTTCGGGCCACCAGTTGCCGAGGGTGAGTTAGAATGTGCTATATCTCTCGCTCACCCGGTACTGTACATACAAATAAAATTTAAAATATGAAAGCAAGCGTCTGTAAGTACAAGTGCGTACCTACATCCTAGTTTATGTGCCGTATGGAATTATTACCATAATTACCTAGTGTAGGTAAGTGTAATTACAGTAGCATTATGGGGACTATAATTTTAAAACTACCCTCGCGGTCTACTTTAGCGTTTTATGGCGCGTGATATTTAATATTCTGAAATAACATATTCTGTGTATTTTAAATATACCTTTACACTGTTTAATAGTAAGTATGTTAATAACATGAATTTGTAACCCATTGTTTAGTTAAACTAGTGCGTTTGTACCCAACAATATTTATCCAGTATTTAACAGGTTATCGCTGAAACAACTGTACATAAATGTACATATTGTTTGGTGTTTTTATTTAATGCAAAATGTCTGGGATGTACAATCACCGGCAAAACCTGCAACCTCTTGCGTAAACTTTCCTCTCGATATGGGGAGTAGGACAGCCTCTGTGGCATAGTGTAGTGAACGCTTCATGGAAAATATCGAAGTTTAGCCAAATCCTCAGTTAGACTGGACTCCACACTCCGAAGTGAAAAGTTTGGATGCGACTAATACCATTAAGAATAAGGAGAAAATTAAAAAGATGGGGAATAAGATGGCAGTCGTTCAATTAAAAGCTAAAATAAAGTGGAAGGGAGGAGTGTAAGAGCGGACTTCAGACTCCAAAGTATAAGTTTTGAATGTAGCACTAATCGCAAAGAAGATAAACTAAAGAAATAGATTATCTCATTGTTGAATTATCCGTTCAATTTAATATTGAATGTACTCGTTGTTTTTACAGATTTTATGAACACCTGGTATTTTTAAAAACTTGAACAGAAAACATCGGTAGTTTAGTGGTTAAGGAGTCTTACGATCGAAAGGTCCTGGGTTCAAAACCTGACCATTACACTGCCAACATGAACTCATTCCTAATACAAGTAATTTAGCTTAACTGGGGGTAGAGGGAATATTAATAATTTCGATTCTAATATTCTTTAAAAAAAAACTCAGGGTCTGAAGAGCGAGCAATTTTTCGAATATAAAATTGTTCGCTCTTCAATCCCTTTTCGCATTAACACTGAATAGCGTAATCGAACTGTGAGGGTTTATAATTCGGATATAAGCTGCCGCCTTTCGCCGAATAAGCCCTATTATCCGAATCTCGTTCATTGGTATTTACCGAGCATTGTTCAATCAAATAATTTACCTACTTAAGTCCGAATTCTAAAGATTTATTCTTTGGTTCTTATTGTTCATGTTCGGTAGTCGGTTGTCTTGTTCCAATGATCATTAATCGTTCGGGTAATGTGACTTGCCAATTGCCACTTCAGCTTGACTTGGCGGTTGTGTACGTCCGTTATTTTTCTAAATGTACTTAGCTATAGCTAGCTACTTAGCTGTAGCGGGTTGAGGATTCTGGTGACATCCTTTGTCATCTCAAACAAATACTAGCTTTATAAACAAACTGACTGATAGAAGCAAAATTTGATCACTTCTAAAACGGAGGCAGTTCGTTCGATTCGCTTACACAGTCAAAAAATCCCTTTTTACGAACCTCTTCGCGATCTCACTAGAAGTGATGATTTTATCAAAGAATTTTTTAGACTCAAATATGTAAAAGGTTTTTTTATACCACTTAGTTGACGGACAAGCACATGACCCGCCTGATGGAAAGTAGTTACCGTGTATACCGAGGAGTCACACACGCGCTGCTTCTGTTTCTGTGTTTCTTTATCTAAAATATATGTGTGTATAAAATAAAAATGCAGTTGTTGGCAATTTGGTTGTAATATTGTATTTCAATTAAAGTATTCGACACGTATTGTGTATGTATGGAATTTTCAGCTCGGTGGTTAATGATTGAATATTCTCGTATGTACATTCAGCTGAAACAATTTACTAATATTAGCATTTTCACGTAGGTAGTTGAATATGGTCCTAACGTCAAATAACTTAAAAAAACGTATTGGATATTTTTCTGCAAGTAAAATAAGTTATTTAACTGAGCTTATTAAATTAAAAATGATAAAATAGTGGTAAAAGTTACGTTGGGTCTTGTTTTATCGTTTTTATTTATTTTTAATGATTCATCCAACCTATATTAAGTAAATTATTTGATTATTAAATATAATGACGTCACAATAATTTATTTCATACATACATTTATGCCTTACAACTTAACGTTTTGACGTTGAGTAAAAAGTTATTAATTTGACCCGGGCAGTCAAAAACCCAAAAGTCTTTAGGAACCGCGTTTCACCAGTAGTAGGGCACGGTGGTATTTTCGTCCAATTGAGCAGTCCGACTGGGGAAGTACCTCCGCTCTACAGAATACCGCGGCCATAACAACTTCGTGTTGTGTTCCCAGCGGTGAGTAGGGTAGCTAGAGCTCACTGGAGAGTTTGTGCTGTCAGTGGGAAGACTAAAGACTTGCCCTGCTTTGCCTCCTACACTAACGTCACAGAAACTCTGTGCTTACAGGGTCGGCAGCGCCAGTGTGACTCCTCTGGTATTACACACGTCCATAGGCCACGGTAACCACTTTCCATCAGGTTGGCCGTGTGCTCCTCTGCCACCTAATAGGTACTTATATACATGGGTATCACAATTGTTGCAATAGGTGAACTGTCACAATGTGTTACAAGAGGTGACGCAAGTTCAATGGATTTTTCCCATCTCAAAAAAGGATCTATGAAAAATTCCCAATGCACCTAAAGTAAATTGTGAAAAAAAAATCGTTTACATTTTGAACATCAAACTTGGCCTGAACAATCATCGCAATTCCCACAACAGCCTGTTACGGTACGAAGTGAAGTAGTGCATGCTTTTTCATCGTGCGTCCACTTAGCCCGCCTTTTGAACTCCATTTCAACGAACTTGATTGTTGCATAAAGCTGGAATGGCTAGGTTCACCTTTTGAAGCGCTTTGTTCCAACAATGTTCCGAATTCTAGTGAATTGATTAAGTGTTTGTTGTATAAAGGTTTTATTGCTCGTTTATACAGGTCACGTAGCGTGATAACATCAAAGAACTAACGAACTTCAAGGTGAACTTTTATCTTAAAGAGACTATTAGTACGAAATGGGTTCGCTGGGTTTACTAGTGTGCCCGCTAAACCCTCCAACTAAGCTGAATTGCTTGTGTTTAGTTCCAAGATCTCTTGATCGTAAGGCTGACTCCTTAATCACTAAGCTACCAATCTGACTGTAAATAGGAGTGTATTTATTTTCTAAATTTTGTAGTATAATACTCTCCTGAGTGCTATTAGTGTTGCATAGTAAGGTAAGAAAATCAAATAGCCTCTATTTCTGGGTAGCAGTATGCAGGTTTGCATCAAAAATATAATTTACATGACTATTTATAGTTATAGCTGTCCTTCATAAAATACATATATATAATCACGCCTTTATCCCCGGAGGGTTAGGCAGAGGTGAATTAACACCCACATTTCACTAATCATTGAATTCGGTCCCACGTAATAGGTGGTGAGCCTATTGTTGACTCAAGCTTTGTATCTGTGCCTGAGTCTAAACAGCCCTATCCCTTAGTCGCCTTGTACGACACCGCATGGGAGGAGATGGGGTGGTCCTAATTCTAATCTGCCGGGTCCTTCATAAAAGGTAATAAAAAGTGAAATTAACACGACGATTATACTTTAAACTCCCGCTTTATTGTTTAGGACTTCAAAGCCACACCTCTTCTTTGAATAAAGAGCCTTTGTGGAATTTTAAAAACCAGCTTTGATTGTAAGCCTTCAACTATGAAACAGAAAAATCAGGAACACTTTGCAATATTCAACTTAATATATACAAAAATAAAATGACAGTTATAAATTCACTTGAATGGAAATGACTCTCTATATATTCATTTTACTAGGTAGTGGTTTCAGGGTACAACAACGGTAAGATGCTTGAAAAATGAGATGCTGTCACCTGTTGCTACCCGCGTACAGAAAGTACCCTCGTTATCGAATCGAACACTATTTTGGCGCTCAAATGAATATTGATGAGAGTGCCGTGCCGTTGTGAATACCTATACGTGGCCTTACAACGACTTCGGAATTCTTCGGCACGTTTCGGGGAGTTCCGCCTGACTCTAATTAGTAATTATATTTAATTGGCATCAAACGTGGACAGAATTTAAAAATGTGGCTCACCGCATCGCCTACCAATTGATTTTTTTTGGAAATGAATGTTTAGATTTCACTTAATGTATAGGTATCGAAATAAAAGTTTGGCATTAAATGATGTAATCTTTTTCATTAGTCTCTTTATGAGAACTTGAGAGGAAAACCTGAAATAAAACCTTGTCCTTCAGTCAGCAAGTGCACCGGCATTAAGGTTTTAATACTCAATAGACCTGTGTTTGACCTCCATCTCACGTGTAGGTAAGTGATGATGTGATCAACGATGGTTTGCCTAGAAGTAGGGTAGGGTACATAGACTCCATAGACTCAGGCAGGGCATTCCATTTCCATAGGCGAAGTTAGTTATACGATGAAGGTAGGACACGACGGTATTTCCGTCCAATTAAGCAGACCGACTGTGGAAGTACCTCCGCCCTACAGAATATCGCGACAATAATATCCTCGTGTTGTATTCCCGGCGGTGAGAAGGGCAGCCAGAGCTCATTGGAGAGATTTTGTGCTGTCAGTGGGAAGACCAAAGGCTTGTTCTGCTTTGTCTTCTACATTGATATCACAGAAACTCTCAGTGCCTACTGGGTCGGCAGAGCGAGTGTGACTCCCTTGGTGTTGCACACACATAGGTCATGGTAACCACTTTCCATTAGGTGGGCCGTGTGCTTGTCTGCCTCCTAAGTAGTATAAAAAAAAAGCCTAGAGCCTTCTATCGTTA
The DNA here is from genome assembly GCA_963662185.1 of Eilema griseolum. NCBI lineage: Eukaryota > Metazoa > Arthropoda > Insecta > Lepidoptera > Erebidae > Eilema > Eilema griseolum. The sequence goes on along the minus strand of OY759240.1, from coordinate 19,601,208 downwards.
AGAGAGGCCTATGTACCGTGGCCTATGGACGTGTGTAACACCAGTGGCGTCACACTCGCGCTGCCTGAAGAAACCTCCTAATGCCCCTTTTGAAGAACCCCATATTGTAGGTGCATGGGAAAATTGTTTCTTTGCTGGCCAGACGACTTGGTACAGGGTTTTATTTCGAGTTCCTTCTCTTTTCCTTATACGCAAACGATATCACTTATCGCCTGCGTATTTTCCGTTAGTCACCTCTTACGACACCCTTCGGATGAGATGGGTTGGTAATAACTTGTTTTTTTTTTACGTGCGCAAAATCCCCACGGATACCCCCCCACCGGAGCCGATGGAAGGTTATGTCGGGCTCAAACCGACTAAAATGCACGCCGCCTGTGGGTCGCTTTGGTTGCCGAAGGTGAGGTTGACAGGCATATCCCTCGCACCCCGGCCAACCCAGGACCATCTCTCACAATCTGGCCCTCTCCTCGGGTGGACTACAGAGCCCCCAACTCGTCCCCGGAAATAGAGAGGCGCGCCAGGCGGGCCGCCGCTGCGGCCTGGGGTTGGTAATAACCTGTATTCTTTCATTTTAACCATACGGGATTTTTTTATGAAAGTGATCCCTTAAGTACGGATTCTATTTTGGTCGAATAAATGGGAACGCTAATGTATTTAAACGCCCCCACGTTTCAGCTTAAAGAGCATAGTTGAATATCATAACATTGTAACAGCATCTGAATATTTCACTAGAACAAATTCCCGGCTTTGATATCGAGCTTGTGTTTAGCGAACCGAATTGCTTGATACCGCGTTCTGTTAATAATGTCTACAACTACTGCCGCCTAAAGTGCAGTCATAGAGCAAAGGCTAACAGTGTGGTTTTCAATCGTTGGAAATTCTAATCAAAAACAGTTGCAGCTTACCTCGTGCTATAACGGGATTATATTTACAGTGATAGTACAATACATACATATAATCACGCCTTTATCCCCGGAGGGTTAGGCAGAGTTCAATTAACATCCATATTTCACCAATCATTGAATTCGGCCCAACGTAATAGGAGGTGAACCATTGCCGTCATCCAGGCACTATTGTTGAATCAAGGCATGCATCTAAGGCTGAGTCTGGGCTGTACATATCTGTCTGATGTTAAACAGCCCTATCCCTTAGTCGCTTTGTACCTTGTACTTAGTGCTATAGCATGTGATTGTAAAACATGAAATTGTATAACTATATTGAAGTTAAATTTTCTCTCTAAAAATGATGTGCAAGTTATTTTACGAGATATTTCTGTCTGTATTAATATGATTTTAACTAAGTTGATGAGCCTATACTCATCTACTTAGTTAAAATCTCCCTCATAACTGCCCTACAAGTTATTTTACGAGATATTTCTATCTGTATTATAGATATATAATTTAACTAATTGATGAGCAATATATTCATCTACTTAGTTAAAATCTTCCTCATAACATTCTGGCAAGTTATTTTCCGAGACTTTTCTGTTTGAATTTCTATTCTCATCAACTTAGTTAGAATCTCCCTCATAACTAAACTGTAACTTATTTTCTTGATATATAAATGAAAAGCTCATAAGCTAGAACGGAATTACATAACTTTTATTATAATATTACGAGGTATTTTGCATTTTATTAGTGAAATATGAAAAGCGGGCGTAACATTACTTCAGATTTCCATTGTTGAATTGATGCCGCGTTTACTGGACGAGAAATGAAATTACAGTCAGCGTCAAAAAGATGAGTTTTGATTTTAAAATTAGTTTTTGAAAACAGTTATTTATATTTTCTAACGCAAATGTTGTTAATTTATTTAGAGGGTTATATATCTGATCTCAATAATTTATTAATCAGTTTCCCGCTTCCTGTAGGCCTGGGTCCTTTAAGAGGGACGTGAAAAAACATCTGAAGAGGCCATCAATGAGGACAAATACCATTGTAACTTTATCAATGTTTGTAATTTGTGACCCTCATTCTTGAGTCTAAGACTTTACCTTTAGCTTTGTTCAGTGTCAAAAAGATGAGTATTGATTTTAAAATTATATTCTGTTTAATTATTTAGAGTTTATTTAAATATCTAAAGCCAGTTTTTTATTAATCATTTTCCTCCTTCCTGTAGTCCCGGGTCCTTTAAGAAGGACGTGAAAAAACATCTGAAGAGGCCATCAATGAGGACCATTACCATTGTAACTTTATTGATGTTTGTAATTTGTGACCCTCATTCTTGAGTCTGAGACTGTTACTTTCAGCTTAGTTACCATCAGGGTCGTATCATTAGCGCGTCCATTATAAACGAAAAAATAAAGTATAAATCTGTACAATCATCATCTACTTTTGACGCTGACTGTATATTACGATTTATGTTAATACCGTACTTAATTGTGTTGCTATTTTGGTAGGATCACAAAATGGACGCGGACGCGGGCTAGGCTTTATTCTAATGAAAGTATTTTAATTTCGGTTTGCTAGCTTTGTTTCAAATTATAATTGTGCAGCCATTTTTATTTTTGTTGTATTCTTGGTATTTTGGTTTCGTTTTTTTAATTATATATTTTATATGTAAAATTAAATCGAAATCCAATTCTTTATTTCTCAAAATGACTTTTTACATCTTTTTGCTTAGAACTAAGTTTTGCCAACGTTTCCTAGGGGAGAAGAAATGGTGGAACAAACTCTAGTATAATTAAATAGGTTCAGTATAATTAATATAAGACGTGAGTCGTGACCATAAAAACAAGAGAATGAGTAGAAGATCGCACCCTGCGATACAAAATACAATCTTACTAACGCTGGGATAATGTTACAATCAGCTAGAAATTAAAATTTATATTTCGTATTTCAAAAACTTTCAACTTTCATTTCATAAACTTTGCACGTATTCAGCCGTGATACTTTTTACATTTAATATGGCTCCCCTACAAGACAATAGTGCACATAAAGTAAAGCCATTTACTTAGGATATGTTCTAAAAGATGGCCACGCGGGGTGCACCAGTGAGCGATGCAACGGCACCTAACGAAACACATTTTTATATAATAATAAAAATGTGTTTCGTTTATTTTTAATTTGACTCGTTTATAACATTAAATTCACTCTACTTGTAGCTCATTATTATGTATTTACACATATTGATACTGGTATATATTGAAGGTGGGTTCACAAAATCAATTAATATACCATAACAGTCTCAATCCTTTGTGGGAGACTGGCATCACTGGCACTAGGAAAATCCTGTCACACAGGATTAATTAGTATTGTGATTGTACTTTCTCCACAGTATGAGTTTTTATTAGACCAGATTGTATAAGTAGTTTGAAGACGCATATTTTTATTTTACTTATTTAGTCCCATTCCTGGGTAAGAATCTACCCATATTATAATCCTACTACTAGAAATAGTCCTTTGCTTTTTGCTAGTATGTCTACCAGTAGTGTCATTGGGTAGTGTCACGGGGTAGTCACCTGTTTGTTGTGTAAACGACAGTAATGTTATAATTTAGTGTCTTAGACTTGTCCTTATTTTGGTAAATTTTGGGAGTTACGGGGTGAAATAGCAGAATAATTTGATTGTTTCCTATTGTGTTTGGTTTTATTAATTTTAAGATTTGACATTTATAATCACATAGAAAATTGATTTTTTTTATTTTTTATTATTGCCTACTTGATTCTTCTAACTATTATAATTATATCTACTGTGTCACAAATCAATTATTGACTGTTTGAATATTTACATACACACACAAAAGTGGTAGAATGTACAAGGATACATTATTTTAATTATAAGACCACACTTGTTGTTCCTGCATTCTGTGAATAAATAAATAAATAAATGAATATGAATAGATAATAAGCATATTATTTTAGTTTTTCAAACTATAACTATATTAAAAACTGAAATTAATAATTTACACATATAATCTTGTGCCACACGCCCAGTTATCGCCGCTACCGTTGAGGACACATCCTTATAGTTAAAACATTGTCAGTTGCAAACAATACAGACGTTCTTGGTCTTTAAAAGTACTTGTTGCATCTGCAATACCTGTGACATTTAAGTAACAAAAGAGAACTCGGCTTCTATTTTTCTGTTTCAAAACTACAATAGAGATATTTTTATATAGGGTAAGCTTGTAAACTAAGAGCGCTTTTCTAGAACAGATTATCTTCAAATATTGTTTTCTTTTTAGCTTTCAGCTTTTTAGTAATGAATTTGTAGCATAAAATAAAGAGGGTAAGTGGTTTGGAAGCCTGGTTTCATTTGCATTAGGGAAATTACTCAACATAGTCAATTATATAGGAAGAAGTAAGAAAAAAATTTGCATGTATAATTTTACTTTCTAAGTACTCTTTTAAGAATCTCTGTAAATTGTTTACATTGCTACACAGTGATAGTTGAAATTTATACATGGATAGCAGATAATTGTATATAGTTCCAGATTTTCGGGATTAAGCCACACACTCCCTGGCGTACAAACAATGTACAGAATCTGAAACTTGAACAAAAGTTATGTCTATACATATTACGAAAATGAATCCTATTGCCCATGTCTACAGGCTGTGGGGAACTGCTAACAAGTCCATAAAAAGAATACGGAGCCATTTGCGTACCTCACGTACCGGCAATACGGTACGGTACGTAATATAATTACCTCAGTATTAGGTACTAAATATTCAAATGCTCTCAGACGGAAGCTCAGCTAATGGAATTTCAAATTGTGTACCTATAACAACGTGCAGTGGCTTGATTTTACTCTCAGTGCGGTGACGTCTTGACACACCAAATTGTAATTTTGTTGTTGACAATTACATCTTTGGTGTTAAAGGATTAAGTTCTTGTGATTCTTATCATGACGTGCTTTCGTGTTTTGGGTGAAAAAGAGTTTTATATATACGTAGGTATATACATCTACCAAAGTTGAGGAGCATGCTCACCTTTGGCTATGAGGGTATGGGAATCCAGTGTTTGGCATCATTATGGCCCTACCATCGCCCGACATTAGCACCTACCTTGTTGGACATTGATACCAATATATATATATATATACATATATATATAAATTATATATGAATATAGTTACGTGGTTTCTGGCAGAGTAGACATCGGACAAATATATATATACAGCCCAGGCTCAGCCTCATATGCATGGTTGGAGTCAACAATAGTGCCCGGATAACGGCAATAGTCTCACCCCCTATTACGTGGGAAACCGAACCTTTTAACACATTATGCTAATCCTTCAGATAGTTTCATTCTAACTTGGGTTATAATTAAAATATTTTTAGAAATATCAACTAACACTAAACTTATCTGGCAATAAAGTTGACTGAGTATTGACATACTTTCAATGGAGAAGTTACTAAATTCATTTACGTTTGTGAAAGTTCTATAGACGAGTACATTCACACATCGTGGTGTTACTTATTAGCGTTCGGTGAAAATCACAATTAACGTACCTAGGCGTAACTTTGTCTTTACCGCTGGCAGACAATGCTTGCGGTGAGAGTTAAACTTCTCTGAGGAGTGTTCTCTACTATGTGAGAACGCTCTGTTCTCTCATTTAATATTAGTTTTATGTAAGTATCTAGTGGCGTATGTAATCGAGAGGACGCGGGCTCTAACTCCGGCATCACATTGTCCACAACAACTGATAGTAAAGCAATAATAAAATAAAATGGCAAACTAATTCAAACAAGCTTTCGAAAGAGTTCTTTATTTGAAATTAAAATATAGTTTTTATTTTCTTACTGGCTGGTTATAAAAATCTACAAGTTCAATATCAAGACTGCCTACATTAATAATACTGGTAGTATTGTTATAAGCTAAACACGCCACGGTATATCTAAAACACCGCTTGATTTATGAACAGACATTAAAAACTTTTAATATGTACCTATGTACAATATAAAACTCGTACGTCATCATCAAAGCAGTAAAAAGGAAATTGCTTTACCATAATATTTTATTCAGATGTGCCCAGAAGTTTTGTAATCTTGTCTCGTTGAAAGCAGTTAAGCAGGTTATCTCTGAGATTTCTGAATGTGGATTGCAAGCGTTTTGCAGAAAGGCAAGACAGTATGATTACCCATTGTCGCAACACGTAGTCACTGTCGCTATATAATGCCTTCCATTGTTCGCATAAAAGCTGTTCTCGAGTGATCCCATGATATGAAAATAAGTCTTAAATGTTCTTATCATTCATTATATTTTACTCGGAATCGCTGTAATGTATACAGAGGAATGTAAATTCTCTATACTTCTCGAGTACACGAGTCATTAATATTAATATATTATTGATATTTTTGTTTAATATGAAAAGTTTTAGTAGAATCGATGTTGTAATACGACCACCAAAATCACCGGGTCCAAATTCAACCTTACGGGCAAGTAGGTACCTACAACTAATTTTAGACGGATGAGGCTCTGGCATTAACATTTCTTTCGGGGATAGGTTAGATGGTAGTTTGCTCACATAAAAGTCGAATAATAAAACGAGTAAAGGTTAGAACCTCCGATGTGACAGGAGTCATGCTAGAGATTTGATTCCATTGACAATCGCATACTTAACAAGTGTGCTCCAATAAAAAAATAACTTTTAAAACTTGTTTCTAAGTTTACGTCTACTTTTCTACATCATTAATGTTTCAAAGGCTTCGAAAGTTAGAAGACGAATTGTATTTTCTAAAAGTGTCTATTAGAAAGTTTAGTCCGCGCTTCGGGCTGGAAAAGTTTTTAACCTGGTAATCTGTTTGTTTTTTGTTTTATTCTTACGTCACTCGATTTATCTAAATCTATGAATGTCACATTACTTATTTAACCCGATAGGTGGCGCATTATCGCTGGTATTGTATTGCTGTCAAATTTCATACAAATTGTTAGGAAATGTCTCTTGAGGAATAAATAATGACGCTGTGCATTTTAAAAACAATACAAACAAAATTATATACTCTCAATGAAAATGTCAGTGACAAGATTGACAACCACCTTTGACGTAAGAAACATAGGATTAAAGACTCTCAGACAAGCACCAGCGGAGGTGACGCCATCTACTAGATTAGTTTCACCTGTGACTTGCTATTGGGACTTATTTTTGATCAGAATTGAGCTGGTCCGGAATGTTATTCGCTGAATATCCTTATTTTACGTATAGTGGCAGGGAACTATAAGTAAAAAAAGTACAGCATTACGGTAAATAAGTCGAAAATTGTGGTAGAGTGGTAGTTCCACAGAGTATAACACAGTCACATTTTAATCAATTCTGAAAGGAAGGTATTAGTGGCCCTTAGTCGTGGTAGCGTGACCAACGATAACTGTTCCATTTTTTATTAGAAGAAATGGTCATGACCTTTGCATATCAGCAGCAGAACGCGAGGGTCAAAGAAATTATTCTTTTTTTTATTAAGGACACTTCAATGTGGCTTCACAGCTTGTGATAGTGTCTTATGCCTATAAATCTATCTAGTGCCTAATAGTATTTAAGTATATTAAGTAGGTAATATCTCTTTATTGTGCACACCAAGGACAAAATATGTGTTATTAGTAGGTACATTGGATGTAAAGATAATAGGCGCCTAGTAGGCTGCCTACTCCTTCGGGGATATAGGCGTGAGTTTATGTTATGTTATGTTAGTATAAATTAGGAAAAAATATTTTGTTAGTTATTTGTAGACTGAACTTACAGATAATTACCATAATTAATTCAGTATGACTCAGAATACAATTATAATAAAAATAGTATTATAACAGAGTAATATATTTTGCCACTGTGCGATAAGTGCTGTCAGTGGGAAGACAAAAGGCTTGTCCTGATTTTGTGTTCTGCACTGATGGCACTGAAAATCTCTGTTCTTACAGGGTTGGCAGCGCGACTGTGACTCCTCTGGTGTTACGAACGTCCATAGGCCACGGTAACCACTTTCCATCAGGTGGTCCGTGTGCTTGTCTGCCACCTTAGTGGTATATAAAAAAAATACATCACTTGACGGACTAAATAAAAAAAACTTAGTTGAAAAGAAATATTTCATTCATGTTTCAGACCGAAGTTAAGATCAGGATAAGAATGAAAAATGTGTGGCATCTATTTAGTCGCACCTAAGATGAATGGAGCCGACTACGGAGCCAAGTTTAAACGAGTTCAGAAGATGAATAGTTATTGTTGATCTGTAGACTGTGACATAATGTTTGGAAATGAGATTGAAATGTTGTACCGTGTTGAGCAAAGTGAGTGGTTTGATAGAAATTGCAATGTATTTATACAATTGGAAGATTGAGGGATTATTGCATTTATTCTTATGACAATCATTTTCACTTCAAACACGATTTCAGCAATTTAAAATAGCTTCACAGAACAAAAAGTGTCTATTTAACATACATACATACTATCACGCCTTTATCCCCGGAGAGTTAGGCAAAGGTAAATTAACACCCACATTTTACTAATCATTAAATTTGGTCCCAAATAATAGGGGATGAGCCTATTGCCGTCTTCCGGGCACTATTGTTGGCTCAAGCCATTCATCTGAGGCTGAGTCTGGACTGTATATATTTGTGTGTTGTATGTGTGAAGAAATGGGGTGGTCCAAATTCTACTCCGTCGGGAACCAGGCCCGTACTCTAAAATGACACCAGTCCTGAAACTTGATTTATCTGAGGAGAGATTCTATAGATAAATTGACAGATTTAACAGATTGTGTATATAATCTGCCCTGAAATAAATCTACATCCAGACCCATTCTATAATATGGGCAATGACAGCAACAATAAGCCACTGTTAGTAGCTGTCATACATTGGTTTTGATTGGGAGTCCTTTGTCCGCACTTAGCCTCCTTGTTTGGGTCATTGTGCGTGCAGAGTTACTGGCTAGAGCAGCCAGCCTAGCTCCGCTATTACAGGTTTCGCGGAGTGAGCTCACTGTGCAGAGGATTTGTATTCATCTGGAGGCTACTGCCTCGCATTCAAGTATTACGAGGGTGTCTGTTTTTTCGGCAACGAAGCATCCCTTGCAGAGGCGGTTGTCCGTTATACCGATGATTTACAGGTGCTTGTTGAGGGTACCTGTTGTAACGACGCGCTCTGCGAACGTCGTCACACCGGTTTTAATTCTATTTTTGAACGAAAAGTTTCGGAACGCGGAGTGAATGACATTTTGACGTATAGCTGTCAAAGCACCTTTCTTCCTAGCGTTGAGGCTGGATGGTCGATATTCATGGCTTCGTAACTTAATTTCAATAAATCTCATAAAAATGAGAGTATTTTTGCCTAAAGGATAATAGTTTGTGTCTTCACAACTATCCTCTTGTGGAATTATAGTTTATTTCTGGTGAGTTGTCATTTTTTAATAAGATTCACTTTATTGGAATTCGCCACGTTCCTAATTTGAAAAATAATTGTTAAAATTCTATTGTTTCAGCTCTTAATCTGAGTATATTATGATTTCTTTTGCTATTGGCATTGTTCCAGCAAATTAAGGCGGTAAGTCGCACAAATTTATAAAAAATTAGGACCTCGTGTTCATATCGGAGTTTGTTCTAATGACATGCAATTTTGTTACAGGTTTCCAAATTGGAACCGTCTTTTTTCCTTTTTCTCTTTTTTCCTTTGGACTTTTTCTTTGGACCTTTGTCTTCGGTCATCTGCATTTCTTTATGGAGGGTTTGGACTTTTCGCCTCAAACCTGGATGTACCGCATGGGCTTAAACTGAAAACTTCGCCTGCTACGAGCTTTCTCGCTGCTGTGTTTACATATACTCGCCGAGGGATGCCGTGAGCTTACTTTAATTATATTTTAAATCTAAACTTCAAAATAACCTAAAAATGCATTGGTGACATAAGATCATATTGACATAAGATCATATTGACATAAGATCATATTGACATAGGATCAGATTGACCTAGCTTATAAAACTCTAATTTTAAATTTAAGGTTAGATATACATTAGGAATGTATCCTTGCAACTATTTCTAAATGCACACTGGAGTGGACAATAAAACCTTAAACCTCACCGTTTGGTTTCATTTAGCTCACCTCCGGCAGATTAAAATTTTCCAATCTCCGCTGATTATCCTAGGCATGTGTATCTCCAAGGCGCCCAAACTTTTATGGTAATGTACTTACAAACCAATTTTATTTCTATTTCTTTTAAATAGGAGATACAGAGAAAATAAAATCATTTTTTTTTTATTATTACATCTGGCACTCGCGAACAGGGACATGACAGTGTGCATATATCTTTATTCCTTGTCACCTTTGCATTATTTTTTACCTTATCATGTTAAGAACAGTGTTTTCTTCATGTATTTTACTGTTACATAACTGTGTATTACAGTAAATCTTTGTTATTGTTTACTTTGCAAAACTAATCATACTACAAGTTAGTACTATTGTTTGTATCTCTCAATTACAGGTGAATGTTTCAATTTGTATAACATGGTTATTGTTATAATTGTTTTATCTTATATAGCTTTTGTTTATTACAGGTAAGATTTTCCACTTAGTAATATTATATAATTACTAGTTCTTAACCTTTATTCACATGTGTGAAAACATAGTAATATTTGAATATTTGCTGTTTACCTTAAGTAGACATAAATAATTTATTTTGTGAATCACTAATGCATTTTTATCTTTATAGGCATTTGACCTAAATAATTTTTGCAACAATAACATTCCATTCTATGAGTTTGTTTGACTTTTGAGTTTAGCGTTTTGCTATCAATGCAATTAACTTCATTCATAATTTAATTAACCTTAATTAGAAACTTTAATTGATACTTTAATTAGAAACTTATAGTGTATTTAATACAACTTTTTATTAGATTTTCACATCCTTTTATAAATCAAACATGGATAAGGAAATACAGGTCCCGCCTTTGTTTGAGAATATTGTTGGTGATGTTCCAGTTGGTACTTCTACTCATGAGATGCCTCATGTCATGGCTGATTTATCTGAAGTTGTTGATCCATTTTCGAATAGTCGAGGAGCTGGTGATCATAGTCTGAGAGCCGCATCTTCATTTAATATGATGAATGTTTTATTGAATGATAATTTGAGGAAAAACTTGCCTTCTGTTACTAAGTTGCCTGATTTAAAACGAAGTAAGCTTTTGTATGATGGTAAATCGTGCGTTAGGGAATTTATTACTCAAGTGGAAGAATATTTCTTGTTTAAAAATTTTAATGAATATTTCTTGGGTTATGTTCTTATTACCGTAGATTCATTGATAAGTTTGCTGATATTGCTTCGCCCTTAACCAAATTAACGGCCGGAAGCAAGAATTCTAAAAAATCTCTTTTCTGGAATGAAGAAGCTGAAGTTGCTTTTCATAATTTAAAACTTGCATTAATTTCTGCACCAGTTTTACATTGTCCGAATTTTGAAAGACCATTCTCTTTACATTGCGATGCTAGTTCTGTTGGAATTGGTAGTGTCCTGAGCCAAGATGATGATAATGGAGATCAACATCCTGTAGCTTATTATTCTACATCACTTAATAAATGTGAACGTAATTATAGTACAACTGAGAGAGAGTTGTTGTCAATATTGGATTCTATTGAACATTTCAGACCTTATATTGAAGGAATGAAATTTACAGTTATCACTGACCATGCTAGTTTAACTTGGCTTCTTAAACTTGATAATCCTAGTGGTCGTCTTGCACGTTGGGCTGCTAGAATTTCTCAATTTACTTTTGATGTTAAATATAAAAAAGGTTCTTTACATTTAGTTCCAGATTGTTTATCCGGAATAGAAATTTCTGCTATTAATATTCCTGTAAATAATATTATTGTTATGCCAAATGAGGATATCGTTGATCCTTGGTATAGAAAAATATTTGTAAATTGTCAAAAGTTTCCTAGAAAATATAAAAATTTCAAAGTTGAAAGTGATACTTTGTATAGATTTTGTAAAGATAAATATAATCCTAATAATCGTTTAAATTGGAAAATTGTCATACCTAAAGAACACATCTTAGACACTATTAAATCTAATCATGATGATGTTAATTCAGGACATTTAGGAATTCATAAAACTTTAAATAAATTAAAAATACATTATTTTTGGAAAGGTATGTTTATTGATGTTCAAAAATACATTTCTTCTTGTGATACTTGTAAAGCTTATAAATCTTCTACTAATCCACCTCATGGAATTATGGTTGATCCTAAGAAAGTTGATAAACCAATGTTAATGCTTTCTATTGATATTATTGGAACTCTTCCAAAAGCTTATTCTGGCCATAAGTATATACTTTCAATCATAGATGTTTTTACAAAATATTGTTGGATATTTCCTATGACTAGTGCTACCACTAAAGTAATTTGTGGGATACTTGAAAAAGAAATATTTCTTAAGTTTGGAACGCCTAAAATTTTTGTTTGTGATAATGGAAGCCAATTTACAGCTAAGCAATTTGTAGATTTTCTAAAAAGTTATAATATTAGTAAAATATTTTATAATACTTTATATACACCTCAAAATAATCCTGTAGAGAGATATAACAAAACAGTCGAAACATGTATTTCTTGTTTTGTTAAAGATGATCATAGAACTTGGTCAAAATATTTGCCTCATGTTCAATTAGCTTTAAATAGTAGTGTGAATCTAGCTACAGATTTCACTCCTAATTTTCCCATGTTCGGTAGAGAACTTATTTTTGATGCTTCATTGCACCGTTTTAGTAATTCTTTTGATAACCTCAATCAACTTGATGTTGTTGATAGGTCTTCATTTGCTTTTTCACTTAAATCACTTAGTGATATTTTTATAAAAGTTCAAGCTTCATTGCTTAAAGCTTATAAGCGTAATGCGCGTTATTATAATATAGGAAGGAAGGTCATTTCTTTTGAGGTGGGAGATATAGTGTGGAGGAGAAGTTTTGTGCAGTCTAATGCTCCTGCATTCTTTTCGGCTAAGTTAGCACCTAAGTTTGTTAAGTGTGAAATAATAGATAAAATTTCCTCTAATGTTTATGTTTTAAAAGACCTTAATAAAAACTATACTGGTCGTTATCATATTAAAGACATAATTAAATATTAAAATTATTCTTGTTTTGACAATGTCTATCTTTGTCTTTGGTACTTTGTTTGAAGTATGACCCCACTATGAGGTGATGTTTGAAAGGTTGAGGGGTGTTGAAAGGAGATGTATGTTAGGAACTTCACAACAATTTATTAATTTCAATTTTAGTTTCCTTCAAAAATAACTTAGGTCATTTTAGGACTTGTTATTGTGTAACTCTACTCCATATTAACAAATTGTTCCACATCAAAAGATCTTATATTTTTATTTATCTTTGTTGTATAGGATTATTTTCCTGTATATATTTTTATACACTTGTATATTTAATATTGTATATTTTGTACAAATTTAGGAATTTAGTTTCTACTCTAATATAGGAGTGAAATTTAATATTCATTTTCTACATTAAATTCACTTGACTTATTTCCACTCACTTAGGGAATGGAAAATTAAGTTTCTTGAACTTTATTTTTGTACAGTTCTGGGTTATCTTCTTAGTATTAAGATTCTCGGATTGGACGCATTTTATGCATTTTTTACACACCTTGTTATACCATTTTTTGGGAAACTTGTGTCTTACTGGACTTTACAATTTTTTGTGCTATTGTGTTTCATACACATAGTCACACCTTACGCTTTGCGCACGGGAAGCTGGTGGTGTTGTGCCGGTCGCAAATGTCATACTTTTCTTATGCGGTTGTGCTCAGAAAGTCAGTGGTGTTGTACTGGTCACAATTGTCATATTTTCTTTATATTTTGCTTGTGCTCGGAAAGTTGGTGGTGTTATGCCGATCACAATGCTTATAAATATATTATTACGACACTTTTGTTGTGATTTTGTTTTGACGTTTTGGATGTTGGAATAGGAATTTGAAGTCGGCGGCTTTTCAACCTAACCGACAGTGGGAAAACTTCATTGTTTTTACCGATTTTCTTTCAGATTCGGCAGCGTTGGTGCTTAACCGATATCTTGTTAATTTCATATTTTTGTTTCAGGAATAGCTGGTATAGAGTCGGTGGCGTAGGAGCTCAACCGCACTTTTGTATTGATGCTAGAAGGCTGGTTAAGATCAAGGATTAGATTCGACGGCGTTGGTTGCCTAATCGATATCTGGAATGGAATTGAGTAGGGATTGTTTAATTTGTTTTATTGAAGGATTTATTTTCACTTTTGTGTTGAAATAAGTTTTTACTCTTTTCTGAGTTTGGTTTCGGTTATTCCATTAAGTTGGATAGTGTCCTTTGTTTCCATTTGAAACTGGAAATTCTTTTTCAACTTAATTCTTTACTTTTCGAGTGTTTTCACATTCTTTGATTTTTAGGAATGCTTTCCCATTCTTTAATTTATAATTATTTCTGCAATACCCAATGCAAGATGCTTTCGCATTGCCTTTTTTGTTTATTGAAAAATGTTGCAAGACATTTTGTCTTTTGAGGTTTTTTGGAATTTTGTTCTGGACTCTCATAATTTTCATTAGAAAAGGAAGTTTCTTTCTTTCTTTTTTCTTTTTGGGGAGGGATGTAATGTAACGACGCGCTCTGCGAACGTCGTCACACCGGTTTTAATTCTATTTTTGAACGAAAAGTTTCGGAACGCGGAGTGAATGACATTTTGACGTATAGCTGTCAAAGCACCTTTCTTCCTAGCGTTGAGGCTGGATGGTCGATATTCATGGCTTCGTAACTTAATTTCAATAAATCTCATAAAAATGAGAGTATTTTTGCCTAAAGGATAATAGTTTGTGTCTTCACAACTATCCTCTTGTGGAATTATAGTTTATTTCTGGTGAGTTGTCATTTTTTAATAAGATTCACTTTATTGGAATTCGCCACGTTCCTAATTTGAAAAATAATTGTTAAAATTCTATTGTTTCAGCTCTTAATCTGAGTATATTATGATTTCTTTTGCTATTGGCATTGTTCCAGCAAATTAAGGCGGTAAGTCGCACAAATTTATAAAAAATTAGGACCTCGTGTTCATATCGGAGTTTGTTCTAATGACATGCAATTTTGTTACAGGTTTCCAAATTGGAACCGTCTTTTTTCCTTTTTCTCTTTTTTCCTTTGGACTTTTTCTTTGGACCTTTGTCTTCGGTCATCTGCATTTCTTTATGGAGGGTTTGGACTTTTCGCCTCAAACCTGGATGTACCGCATGGGCTTAAACTGAAAACTTCGCCTGCTACGAGCTTTCTCGCTGCTGTGTTTACATATACTCGCCGAGGGATGCCGTGAGCTTACTTTAATTATATTTTAAATCTAAACTTCAAAATAACCTAAAAATGCATTGGTGACATAAGATCATATTGACATAAGATCATATTGACATAAGATCATATTGACATAGGATCAGATTGACCTAGCTTATAAAACTCTAATTTTAAATTTAAGGTTAGATATACATTAGGAATGTATCCTTGCAACTATTTCTAAATGCACACTGGAGTGGACAATAAAACCTTAAACCTCACCGTTTGGTTTCATTTAGCTCACCTCCGGCAGATTAAAATTTTCCAATCTCCGCTGATTATCCTAGGCATGTGTATCTCCAAGGCGCCCAAACTTTTATGGTAATGTACTTACAAACCAATTTTATTTCTATTTCTTTTAAATAGGAGATACAGAGAAAATAAAATCATTTTTTTTTTATTATTACATCTGGCACTCGCGAACAGGGACATGACAGTGTGCATATATCTTTATTCCTTGTCACCTTTGCATTATTTTTTACCTTATCATGTTAAGAACAGTGTTTTCTTCATGTATTTTACTGTTACATAACTGTGTATTACAGTAAATCTTTGTTATTGTTTACTTTGCAAAACTAATCATACTACAAGTTAGTACTATTGTTTGTATCTCTCAATTACAGGTGAATGTTTCAATTTGTATAACATGGTTATTGTTATAATTGTTTTATCTTATATAGCTTTTGTTTATTACAGGTAAGATTTTCCACTTAGTAATATTATATAATTACTAGTTCTTAACCTTTATTCACATGTGTGAAAACATAGTAATATTTGAATATTTGCTGTTTACCTTAAGTAGACATAAATAATTTATTTTGTGAATCACTAATGCATTTTTATCTTTATAGGCATTTGACCTAAATAATTTTTGCAACAATAACATTCCATTCTATGAGTTTGTTTGACTTTTGAGTTTAGCGTTTTGCTATCAATGCAATTAACTTCATTCATAATTTAATTAACCTTAATTAGAAACTTTAATTGATACTTTAATTAGAAACTTATAGTGTATTTAATACAACTTTTTATTAGATTTTCACATCCTTTTATAAATCAAACATGGATAAGGAAATACAGGTCCCGCCTTTGTTTGAGAATATTGTTGGTGATGTTCCAGTTGGTACTTCTACTCATGAGATGCCTCATGTCATGGCTGATTTATCTGAAGTTGTTGATCCATTTTCGAATAGTCGAGGAGCTGGTGATCATAGTCTGAGAGCCGCATCTTCATTTAATATGATGAATGTTTTATTGAATGATAATTTGAGGAAAAACTTGCCTTCTGTTACTAAGTTGCCTGATTTAAAACGAAGTAAGCTTTTGTATGATGGTAAATCGTGCGTTAGGGAATTTATTACTCAAGTGGAAGAATATTTCTTGTTTAAAAATTTTAATGAATATTTCTTGGGTTATGTTCTTATTACCGTAGATTCATTGATAAGTTTGCTGATATTGCTTCGCCCTTAACCAAATTAACGGCCGGAAGCAAGAATTCTAAAAAATCTCTTTTCTGGAATGAAGAAGCTGAAGTTGCTTTTCATAATTTAAAACTTGCATTAATTTCTGCACCAGTTTTACATTGTCCGAATTTTGAAAGACCATTCTCTTTACATTGCGATGCTAGTTCTGTTGGAATTGGTAGTGTCCTGAGCCAAGATGATGATAATGGAGATCAACATCCTGTAGCTTATTATTCTACATCACTTAATAAATGTGAACGTAATTATAGTACAACTGAGAGAGAGTTGTTGTCAATATTGGATTCTATTGAACATTTCAGACCTTATATTGAAGGAATGAAATTTACAGTTATCACTGACCATGCTAGTTTAACTTGGCTTCTTAAACTTGATAATCCTAGTGGTCGTCTTGCACGTTGGGCTGCTAGAATTTCTCAATTTACTTTTGATGTTAAATATAAAAAAGGTTCTTTACATTTAGTTCCAGATTGTTTATCCGGAATAGAAATTTCTGCTATTAATATTCCTGTAAATAATATTATTGTTATGCCAAATGAGGATATCGTTGATCCTTGGTATAGAAAAATATTTGTAAATTGTCAAAAGTTTCCTAGAAAATATAAAAATTTCAAAGTTGAAAGTGATACTTTGTATAGATTTTGTAAAGATAAATATAATCCTAATAATCGTTTAAATTGGAAAATTGTCATACCTAAAGAACACATCTTAGACACTATTAAATCTAATCATGATGATGTTAATTCAGGACATTTAGGAATTCATAAAACTTTAAATAAATTAAAAATACATTATTTTTGGAAAGGTATGTTTATTGATGTTCAAAAATACATTTCTTCTTGTGATACTTGTAAAGCTTATAAATCTTCTACTAATCCACCTCATGGAATTATGGTTGATCCTAAGAAAGTTGATAAACCAATGTTAATGCTTTCTATTGATATTATTGGAACTCTTCCAAAAGCTTATTCTGGCCATAAGTATATACTTTCAATCATAGATGTTTTTACAAAATATTGTTGGATATTTCCTATGACTAGTGCTACCACTAAAGTAATTTGTGGGATACTTGAAAAAGAAATATTTCTTAAGTTTGGAACGCCTAAAATTTTTGTTTGTGATAATGGAAGCCAATTTACAGCTAAGCAATTTGTAGATTTTCTAAAAAGTTATAATATTAGTAAAATATTTTATAATACTTTATATACACCTCAAAATAATCCTGTAGAGAGATATAACAAAACAGTCGAAACATGTATTTCTTGTTTTGTTAAAGATGATCATAGAACTTGGTCAAAATATTTGCCTCATGTTCAATTAGCTTTAAATAGTAGTGTGAATCTAGCTACAGATTTCACTCCTAATTTTCCCATGTTCGGTAGAGAACTTATTTTTGATGCTTCATTGCACCGTTTTAGTAATTCTTTTGATAACCTCAATCAACTTGATGTTGTTGATAGGTCTTCATTTGCTTTTTCACTTAAATCACTTAGTGATATTTTTATAAAAGTTCAAGCTTCATTGCTTAAAGCTTATAAGCGTAATGCGCGTTATTATAATATAGGAAGGAAGGTCATTTCTTTTGAGGTGGGAGATATAGTGTGGAGGAGAAGTTTTGTGCAGTCTAATGCTCCTGCATTCTTTTCGGCTAAGTTAGCACCTAAGTTTGTTAAGTGTGAAATAATAGATAAAATTTCCTCTAATGTTTATGTTTTAAAAGACCTTAATAAAAACTATACTGGTCGTTATCATATTAAAGACATAATTAAATATTAAAATTATTCTTGTTTTGACAATGTCTATCTTTGTCTTTGGTACTTTGTTTGAAGTATGACCCCACTATGAGGTGATGTTTGAAAGGTTGAGGGGTGTTGAAAGGAGATGTATGTTAGGAACTTCACAACAATTTATTAATTTCAATTTTAGTTTCCTTCAAAAATAACTTAGGTCATTTTAGGACTTGTTATTGTGTAACTCTACTCCATATTAACAAATTGTTCCACATCAAAAGATCTTATATTTTTATTTATCTTTGTTGTATAGGATTATTTTCCTGTATATATTTTTATACACTTGTATATTTAATATTGTATATTTTGTACAAATTTAGGAATTTAGTTTCTACTCTAATATAGGAGTGAAATTTAATATTCATTTTCTACATTAAATTCACTTGACTTATTTCCACTCACTTAGGGAATGGAAAATTAAGTTTCTTGAACTTTATTTTTGTACAGTTCTGGGTTATCTTCTTAGTATTAAGATTCTCGGATTGGACGCATTTTATGCATTTTTTACACACCTTGTTATACCATTTTTTGGGAAACTTGTGTCTTACTGGACTTTACAATTTTTTGTGCTATTGTGTTTCATACACATAGTCACACCTTACGCTTTGCGCACGGGAAGCTGGTGGTGTTGTGCCGGTCGCAAATGTCATACTTTTCTTATGCGGTTGTGCTCAGAAAGTCAGTGGTGTTGTACTGGTCACAATTGTCATATTTTCTTTATATTTTGCTTGTGCTCGGAAAGTTGGTGGTGTTATGCCGATCACAATGCTTATAAATATATTATTACGACACTTTTGTTGTGATTTTGTTTTGACGTTTTGGATGTTGGAATAGGAATTTGAAGTCGGCGGCTTTTCAACCTAACCGACAGTGGGAAAACTTCATTGTTTTTACCGATTTTCTTTCAGATTCGGCAGCGTTGGTGCTTAACCGATATCTTGTTAGTTTCATATTTTTGTTTCAGGAATAGCTGGTATAGAGTCGGTGGCGTAGGAGCTCAACCGCACTTTTGTATTGATGCTAGAAGGCTGGTTAAGATCAAGGATTAGATTCGACGGCGTTGGTTGCCTAATCGATATCTGGAATGGAATTGAGTAGGGATTGTTTAATTTGTTTTATTGAAGGATTTATTTTCACTTTTGTGTTGAAATAAGTTTTTACTCTTTTCTGAGTTTGGTTTCGGTTATTCCATTAAGTTGGATAGTGTCCTTTGTTTCCATTTGAAACTGGAAATTCTTTTTCAACTTAATTCTTTACTTTTCGAGTGTTTTCACATTCTTTGATTTTTAGGAATGCTTTCCCATTCTTTAATTTATAATTATTTCTGCAATACCCAATGCAAGATGCTTTCGCATTGCCTTTTTTGTTTATTGAAAAATGTTGCAAGACATTTTGTCTTTTGAGGTTTTTTGGAATTTTGTTCTGGACTCTCATAATTTTCATTAGAAAAGGAAGTTTCTTTCTTTCTTTTTTCTTTTTGGGGAGGGATGTAATGTAACGACGCGCTCTGCGAACGTCGTCACACCGGTTTTAATTCTATTTTTGAACGAAAAGTTTCGGAACGCGGAGTGAATGACATTTTGACGTATAGCTGTCAAAGCACCTTTCTTCCTAGCGTTGAGGCTGGATGGTCGATATTCATGGCTTCGTAACTTAATTTCAATAAATCTCATAAAAATGAGAGTATTTTTGCCTAAAGGATAATAGTTTGTGTCTTCACAACTATCCTCTTGTGGAATTATAGTTTATTTCTGGTGAGTTGTAATTTTTTAATAAGATTCACTTTATTGGAATTCGCCACGTTCCTAATTTGAAAAATAATTGTTAAAATTCTATTGTTTCAGCTCTTAATCTGAGAATATTATGATTTCTTTTGCTATTGGCATTGTTCCAGCAAATTAAGGCGGTAAGTCGCACAAATTTATAAAAAATTAGGACCTCGTGTTCATATTGGAGTTTGTTCTAATGACATGCAATTTTGTTACAGGTTTCCAAATTGGAACCGTCTTTTTTCCTTTTTCTCTTTTTTCCTTTGGACTTTTTCTTTGGACCTTTGTCTTCGGTCATCTGCATTTCTTTATGGAGGGTTTGGACTTTTCGCCTCAAACCTGGATGTACCGCATGGGCTTAAACTGAAAACTTCGCCTGCTACGAGCTTTCTCGCTGCTGTGTTTACATATACTCGCCGAGGGATGCCGTGAGCTTACTTTAATTATATTTTAAATCTAAACTTCAAAATAACCTAAAAATGCATTGGTGACATAAGATCATATTGACTTATGTCAATATGATCTTATGTCACCATAATATTGACATAAGATCATATTGACATAGGATCAGATTGACCTAGCTTATAAAACTCTAATTTTAAATTTAAGGTTAGATATACATTAGGAATGTATCCTTGCAACTATTTCTAAATGCACACTGGAGTGGACAATAAAACCTTAAACCTCACCGTTTGGTTTCATTTAGCTCACCTCCGGCAGATTAAAAGTTTCCAATCTCCGCTGATTATCCTAGGCATGTGTATCTCCAAGGCGCCCGAACTTTTATGGTAATGTACTTACAAACCAATTTTATTTCTATTTCTTTTAAATAGGAGATACAGAGAAAATAAAATCATTTTTTTTTTATTATTACACTGTATTTTATTATTATTGTTTTTAAATTATTGTAATATGTTTTATGCTCCTTAATAAAATACGCGGTTATAATATCTATACAGAATGGTGTCAAAATTAGTTAACTTAGTTATCTAGTTTTTTAAATTTTATATTTTATTTTGTTTCATGTATTTTGTTTTGTGACCTTGTTTTTATTTACTTAATAGACTCCTTTCAAACTGAAGGTATATTTGTGTTAAATCACTTTCCTTTGAAAGAAAATAATTACATTCAAAAGGAAGTTAACCATTTAGTTAAAATGTCGGTCAATCTGTAATATTTTGGATTGAGATTGATGATAGTGCCCAAACCAGTTTCTATTATGGCAACCGTATCCATTAAACAGGAATCACAGTAAAATAGTTAATTAGTATGTGTATATAGGGACATAGGTAGGACCTAAATCCGGTCGGATTATTTTGTAATAATCTTGGTGAATTTGAGCTCGTCCATCACAATCACACCCCGTGCTTTCTTCAAAACACACCCAAGAAACATGTACTGCGCGTATAGAACATTATGAGCTCATTTTAGATCCAAGATATATGTCCCGAGCAAAACTTCTTTTCCTCTTAGCGTTAATCATCCGAAGATTTCACCTCGGAGTCTGGGGTCCTTTTTACCAGTCTAACTGCGGATTTGTCTAAACTTCATTATTTTCCGTGAAACGAATCTCATCAGACCTTCACAACTCAAAGGCAATATCAAGGCATTGCACCTAGACCAGTTGTTAGACTTTTTAAGGCTCCAACTAACCGTAACGACTGCCATAGATGTTGGTATGGCAACCGGTACCGAAGGCTTAACGTGCTGTCCAAGGTTCGACCAGACCAATGCAAATACCTGTATTTCTATAAATCACTCATTTATCAAATCGCATTACATATGAATTTATATTAGCCTAAATATATATGTATATACATATAAGTAACTAAGCTTATAAATATATAGAATGTACATATTAATATATTGTTATTGTCTGATGCGCAATTCTTATTGTTATTATTGTATGCTATATATATGTATCTATATACCTATGTATATGTAAAATTGCGCACAAAAGTTTTTAATAGTGAGTGATGACAGCTGGGCAACCGACGGGCTAAGGTCTGTCGGTTGCCGGGCTACCATCACTCAAACGGCCAAATGCTTACCACACACCGATTTGATTTACGATTACGATTGATGGCATTCTGTGGCTTATTATCTAATAAGCCACCCAATAAACCGAGATATTCACTGTCAACCTCAAATAGTAACAACCCTTCGTTAACTCAGTTTCTTGAATAAAAATCTATAAACTCATATTCTTTTTCCAAAATTATTAGACACTAAAAACCGCAAACAAGGACCCCACAAGATTAATCCAGTGGGGAAAACCGAGCGAAAGCTTAAAAAAAAAATACCTGTATTTATGCATACAAATATTTATACTGAGCGGGGATCAAACCCGCGCCTTCTGCATAGCGGCCGCGTCAACTACCGCCATGCACTTAGACGAGTAATGAGTTATGTAAGTCTAGCAGGCATTTCGTCATGAGCTGTAGGTACGTTAACTGTCAGATGAAGAACAGTCCTATCGCTTAGTCGCTATCTACGACATCCATAGGAAGAGATGGAGTCGCCCTATTCTTTTCCACCGGGAATTAACATACATACATATAATCACGATTTTATCCCTGGAGGGTTAGGCAGAGGTGAATTAACACCCAAATTTCACCAATAATTGTATTCGGTCCCACGTAATAGAGGGTGAGCCTATTGCCGCATTCCGGGCACTATTGTTGACTCGAGCCATGCATCTGAGGCTGAGTCTGGGCTGTATATATCTGTCTGATGTTAAACAGCCCTATCCCTTAATCCCCTCGTACGACATCGCATGGGAAGAGATGGAGTGACCCAAATGCTACTCTTCCGGAAACCACGCGGCGGGAATTAACACATATACATTCACCACATTTGAGCGGCAAGGAGATAAGAGCCACAGATTTAGTGCTACGCTAAAATGCGGAGGTTGTCGGTTCTCTGTTATCTAAAAAGCTACTACCATAACGATATATAAGGATCTATTAGCAATGGCCGAACTGATGACGTCAGGTGACATTTAGAGAACCTTTGTATTCTTTTCACGTTCACTATTACCGATATCTTACTCAAAGGTTTTTGTTATAGTCGTGTTACGTGAAATGATCTAATTAAATCCTGAAGTGAGTCGGTAATCTTTCCTTGTAAGGGATATGGCGAAAATTATACTTCCTACTTTAACTAATCCTCTAATTTTTTTTAAACCACTGACTGACAAGCTCACGGCCAGAAAGTGGTTACAGTGGCCTATGGAAGTATGTAACACCAGAGCAGTCACACTCGCGCTGCCGACCCTGTAAGCACAGAGTTTCTGTGCCGTCAGTGTAGAAGACAATGCAGGATAAGTCTTTAGTCTTCCCACTGACAGCTCTCCGGTGAGCTCTGGCTACTCACCGCTAGGAACACAACACGAAGTTATTATGGCTGTAGGGCGGAGGTACTTCCCCAGTCGGACTGCTAAATTGGATAAATAATATACAATGTGTACAAGTTTGTAAATGTTTTGAAGTTTAAATGTTTATTACTCAATCACGCTCTAAAGATTACATCTGGGTATATGTTCATGTGAGTTGCGGGAATGTGACTTTATACGGACGGAATCGCGTGTAATAGCTAGTACTTTTATATTTGTGTTGCGATTTTGTCAAAAACTAATGAATATTTTTTCACGTTTTTTTTTTCATGGTATATGATCATATCGTCTTTTTCTTCTGTAGTGTCTACAGCATATCATTCATCAAACTTTGCTCAATGTTCTTCCGATGTCCACGTGTGTGTACAAGTTACACACGTTAGCAGATGGGCCATAATCTGTAGCGTGGTTCCACATTCACATCCTACGTCCACCTCAACAGGGAACCAAGTCTGGTTTTCATTTCGTCGGCCATATTGCAATTCTACAACTGAACGCAAAAAAATGTGCAGCGGAGTTGTCTCCGATGCTTACGCGGCTGTACCGACTGTCCTACAGCTCGGGTACAGTGTCTTCGGCTTGGAAAGAGGCGAATGTACAGCCGATCCCCAAGAAGGGGGATCGCTCAGAGCCAGCCAACTATCGACCCATAGCCGTCACCTCAGTGCTGTGCAAGGTCTTCGAGCATATCATTAATAAACACCTCATGCGTCACCTAGAGGATCACTCCTTAATTAATGACCGGCAATATGGCTTCAGGCCGAAACGGTCAACGGGTGATCTTCTAGCATACGTTACCCATCTTTGGGGTGAGGCTATGGACAAGCACGGCGAGTCACTGGCAATTAGTCTTGATATCGCCAAAGCTTTCGATAGAGTCTGGCACAAATCGCTTCTCTCCAAGCTACCAGCCTTTGGTCTGCCTCCTAGACTGTGCAACTGGATTGCTAGTTTCCTGCGATAGCGCCGTATCCGCGTCCTCTGTGATGGACGGGCTTCGGAGTTCTTGCAAATAAATGCTGGCGTACCGCAGGGGTCTGTATTATCTCCCACTCTCTTTCTTCTGCATATCAACGGCATGCTGTCCACCGGCAGCATACATTGCTATGCAGACGATAGCACCTTACACGGGAGTTATCACGGACAACCTGCGGCCAAACAGTCTGATATCGTGGAAAAAAGACAGCTTCTTGTCACTGAACTGGACCGTATCTTGAATCACATTTCTCAATGGGGCTCTGAGAACATGGTCGAGTTCAATGCCAAGAAGACGCAGGCTTGTGCGTTGACAGCAAAGTTATCTTCTTTCCTTCCCCTTCCCACTCTTCAGAGCACGCCACTGCCACTGCAGGACAATCTCGATATCCTAGGCATGGATATTCGCTGCAAACTGAATAACAGAAATTACATCGAGAGCATCATCAAAACAGCCTCGCGTAAACTCGGACTCCTAAACAAAGTGAGACGTTTTTTCACGCCGGATCAGCGGTGTCTTCTCTATAAGACACAAATTCGCTCCTGCGTGGAATACTGCTCGCATCTCTGGGATGGCTCCGCGAAATACCTACTAGATGCTATCGACAGGTTGCAGCGACACGCGGTCCGAATTATTGGGAACCCTGAGGTCACGAACACCCTCGAGCCTTTGCAGATGCGTAGAGATATTGCTTCCTTGGCTGTATTTTACCGTCTCTACCACGGTGAGTGTTCTGACGAGCTCTTCCAACTAATCCCACCATCTCCTTTCCTACATAGGACAACACGTGCAGGCCTTAGATGTCACCCTCACACTGTGCAGAATATACGAGCAAGAACCAAGCGGTTCGGAGACTCTTTTCTTTGCCGCACCACCAAGACCTGGAATTCATTACCAGCACACGTGTTTCCTTCTTCCTACAGTCCCGGGGCCTTTAAGCGGGGCGTGAAAAAGCATCTGATGAGGCCGCCAAGCTGAGTGCCACCATTGTAGCACTTTGTGTCTGTAATGGTGACCCTCTTTCCTGAGACTTTGCCTTTAGCTTACCATCAGGCGAGGTGAGGTCAAGTTGGCGTGTCCTATATAAAAAAAAAAACAAAGATAAATTATATTAATTAACAAATAAGCAGGCATGTTGACCTTAATACACTGTTAGTTTAACAATTATAATTAATTTCATGTCACATGTAGTAATTAATTTGCGAGAAATAAAATTATTGTTTATAATTGATGAGTTATTGTCATGTGAAATGAGTAATGTAAAATCGATAGGTAGGTATATCATGATTTTAGTGTTAGCTTGTAATGTCTAGTACCTAGTCAGAATGAAAAGTAATAGGAAGACTTGACTATGAAGTTGTCGACCTGGAAAGTCCCTTCTTTTTTTATTAGGAAGTAGTTGATTCAACTGATAATGCCTAAATTCTGTTATTCTACGCCAGCTTTTACTTGAGATTTCAAATGTTTGTCTAGTTTGTTTAGAAATTGATTCACATTCTGTGAAGATAATACGTCTTCTGGCAGATTGTTCCATGCTTTAACAACTCTATTGCTTAAGATGCGCTGATGTGAATTGTTATTTGAAAAACTGGAACTCATTTTATAGTGGTGACCTCGCGAGATACGTATTTTGATTTCGCTGAAATAAATTGTCAAAACCTTTTATGTCGTAGTGACTATTTAAGATCTTGAATGTCTCATTGATTTTTTTTGTTTATTTCTTTTTAAATAAGTATTTTTAATTGATTTCTAAACATTATCCTGGCCTATAAACAAAGTGAGATTCAATTAGTAGAAACGCTTCGTTGCGAATCCGTTTCTATTGGTTAAACTAATCATATCATTTATTTCGTGTTGCAAATATTATTATACAAGTGTATCTAATACTTTGTCGAGAGGCCCTTTCATTGAAGTAAGGATCTATTCGCACACTAACCCGATTTATTATGCCTTTCCACAAACATGATTGTGAACACATTCGGTGGCCACACTGGACAGTGAGAACCGATCGTTCTCTAACTATCCGTCTCTGTTATAGCAATGTCCTCCCTATTCACTACTATTACCACGTTAATGAATACATAAAGGTACCACATATATATATATATATTAAAATAATTATAAACTTAATGCAGATTTCAAATTACTAGTTTTTGTTAAAATTTAATTAATAACTTGTATCACGAGTTGGTTTAATTAAATTTGGGTGGATGTAGAGAGTGTTTTGATCAAATTAGATATAACCGCGAAAGTGAACGAAAGAGGGTACGTAGTAGACGTGACAATTGTAGCCTATGTAGGCATAGTGCCAAGATTGTACTTAATTGGACAAGTGTTGCTAGTTAGTCTCTTTATTTTTTTTACGTGCGCAAAATCCCCACGGATACCTCCCCACCGGAGCCGGTGGGAGAGGTTATGTCGGACTCGAACCGACTAAAACGCACGCCGCCTGTGGGTCGCCTTGGTTGCCGAAGGTGAGGTTGACAGGCATATCCCTCGCACCCCGGCCGACCCAGGGCCATCTCTCACGATCTGGCCCTCTTCTCGGGTGTGTTGGGACTACATAGTCCCCAACTCGTTCTCGGTAAACGGAGAGGCGCGCCAGGCGCGCCGCCGCCGCGGCCTGCTTCTGCTAGGGCTAGTTAGTCTCTAGAGTATGTACTATGTCTTTTTCCTCCCTCTTTTTCTTCATGTAAAGAGAGCTGTTAACGCCAAACCATGCTTCAATAATAGGAAATTGCCGTTTTTTTTAAAGAAATTGGAGGAAACCCAATTTACAGTAAACTTAATTTTTCGCCTTTTTTGAGGAAGGACCAATCCGTTTTTATGATTGTGTGTGATTTGTGTATGAATGAGACAACATTAAGCGAACATACGCTTTAATTACATTTTTGAAAAGTGATAGCTGTAAAAAAGTAATACGAAATTTATCATCAAAATGGACAGTATTTAGGAAGTACTGTTTTTGAAGATCTAATTTAATTTATCAAGTGGCCAATAAAAACAAAATTTAATACAGAGTTGTAAAATCTTGAAATCAACTTTCAAACAAAATATAAATATAATTGAAATAGCTATTAAATTACAGGAATAACGAACTCATGAATCTGTTAGAAAAAATCGGCAATTTCATATATATATCTAACAAATTTCATAGATATCATGCCATGACCAATATTTGTGTTGATAGATACTTATATTATACCGAGATGTCACATGTGAGTTGTCACAATCTATTACAAGAGGTGTCGGTGACAGTGTCGCGAATTCAATGGTTTTATTCTATCTCAAAAAATGTTAAGTGAAAAGTGTCCAACGCGTTAAATTTAAAAAAAATTATTAATAAAATAATTATACAGCTAATTAGGTATTCTGTCCCTGCCTAATTATACATTCAAGAAGAATTACAGTGGCTTAACAATTAAGAATACATAATGTTCGGACCATCGACATTTATCGTTCGCTGGGCGCTCAAATTACGTGGGATTGGCCCCTCAATTTAGTCCGGTACCTTATATTTCAAGAGCTTTATACCTATATATTACTAGCTATTGCCCGCGGCTACTCTCACGTGACATATTGATCCTTTACCCGCAACTGTAATTATAAACTACAACCCTTCTCTGTGACAATTATTGACTAGAATCACGCTATTTATATTTAAAAAGTAAAAAACTTTCTCTGACACTATCTACATATTATCGATTTACTATAATTGTCCATTCTGTTATTAAAATATCGTTATATTTTTCCGTCAAACCGGCTAAAGGCATTTGTGCCACTGGCGGCGGTGAACGAGAAATTATAGTAGAACCAATTATTATAAAAGAGGCAGCGAGCAGCGAGTATTTAGTTCCTATAGTTTTGTCGCGTGC
Organism: Eilema griseolum; assembly: GCA_963662185.1. NCBI lineage: Eukaryota > Metazoa > Arthropoda > Insecta > Lepidoptera > Erebidae > Eilema > Eilema griseolum. The sequence continues at coordinate 19,572,660 of OY759240.1, read as the reverse complement.
GAGGCTGACGGGCAATTGCTTGCACCATTCGATTGTGGAAGCTGAGATGATAAATTACTATTAGGCATGTCTAATTGTCCGACGAGCATGCCTATTAGCCTGTCCGATTTTTTTTCTAAATCAGGCCCTTATTAGGTCAGAAACTATTGTTAGAAATAATATATAAAAATGATTAAAATAATGACAACACATTTTGCAACAATTACATATGCATTTTTATCGCGTGTGGATGTAAAAAATGCATAGATATGTATTTTTTACATTTACACGCGATGTGTATTTACGTGTCTTGATTGAACAAATACTCGATATTTGATCGCTTTATCGCCATCAGCGAGACAAGTACCTAACAGTACATACGTTTAATCTCTACAGCAATGTAGTTTTGCCAATATTCCAGTGTTACAAAACCATTTTATACTTTTATTGTTTAACCTGTAAATAGAGAGTGGAGGGAAACAAGGGTAGGGTAGTGGTTTTCACGTAAAATTGAGCGTGCCAGTCAGTGTTTTATTAATTCAACAACAGACATTCGGTTACGCACAGTTGAGGTTTTATGTAATAAATTTTCAAACATCTATATTTTCAAACTCTGCCGACAGTTACAGGTTTATTATTTCGTTTTGATTTAATATGTAATAGGAAAACTAAGTAGACAGAGTGCCAATATTGGAAAGTTTTATTTTTGTTTTGGGACACTGTTAATAAATACTGCCATATTTTTTTAAATGAAAATTTTATTCCACTTAGGTGGCAGACAAGCACACAGCCCATCCGATGGAAAGTACATATTTTGAAATACACTTGTACTTTTTACTCAAACAATACTTGTGTACACATGTACTTTATGTATTTCAATATGTGGAACAACAAATTCCACCAAATACCATCAAACAACATTATAAATAGTCTGCTGGAAAGTGGTTACCATGGCCTATGGACGTGTGCAGAACCATAGATGCCACACACGTGCTGCCAAACTTGTAAGAACAGAGCTTCTGTGTCATCATTGCAGAAGACAGAAGAGGATAAGGCTTTGATCTTCCTCCTGACAGCACAAAAACTCTCCAGTGAGCTCTGGCTATCCTACTCACCGCCGCCGGGAACACAACACGAGGTTATTATGGCCCCGGTATTCTGTAGGGTGGAGGTACTTCCCAGTCGGACTGTTCAATTAAGACGGGAATACCGTCGTGTATACCATACCTCCTACTTCTTAAAACATACTGGGCAGTGAAAACTTGTTAGATGTTTTGGGAATTTTTTGAGATGGGTAAAAAATAATGAAATTCGCTACACTGTAACCGTTTTTGACATCTCTGTAGCTCTTAAACCCTACTAAGTTCCCTGTACTAAATATAGTCTTTTATATTGGCTCCGTTTTTAAGTTTTCTCTTCTGACAGTACGCCCGAAGTACCACTCTGTTTATTTAATATTTGTCTTCTATTGTAATAAGAGTCAGCCCATTGCTGTTAAAAGCTTTTAGTATATAGTATTATGTTAGCCTCATTGGATCTTACTTACTAGGTCACTTATAATATTATAGAAACTTTTAATGTTTAGCTTATTCAAAAAATGAACCTGAAAACGAACAAACAATGATTTAAACGTACTCCCTTTCATTACTGAATCAACGAAGCAACAAATATGATAAAATTTCCTAAATCCCTAAATATACATTAAGTTACTGTGCGAAACCGTAAAACAGGCTCCAGGGTTCAGTTTACTTCGCGAAGGCGAGTGCTCGAAGGCGAATAAGGGTCAAAAAAGAATTTCACAGGGCGTGCCTAAGTGCCCGGCAAGGTAAATTACTTACATTCTTATTGCGACCTTCGTAGAGCATTCGTTTATATTTTAACCTGCTACGCCGTAGCTAGTGGTTACGACACATTTACGCTACGACGTAGCTAATTTTAAGTTATAAATAATGTAATTAGCATACGGCCTAATGGAACATGGTTAATTCCTCTTGTTTTTTTATGAATTAAACAGATTTTTTAAATAAAATAAATTCAAAAATAAAGTATTAGAATCGTTTGAATAAAGTAAATAGGTTCATAATACTATCTATATGTTTTTAATGATAGCTTAAAAGAAATAAGTCCCGGTAACATCAACCACATAACATTATTTGCATAACATAAGGTTATGCAATATATAATAATATTGTAACTGGCATAACCTTAAAAAACTAAGGACAAAATAAAATAACATAATCCACTGATGAAAGACGTCCTTAACAATTTTTCAGCATCGCGCATATTTCATATTAATCTCTTATAAATTAATGACAAGTGCTTTAAATACTTACTTTGATGATGTTAAAAAAGGAACAAGGACCTTTATTCTTTACCTACCACTGTGATTATGACTAAGACATAATACAAGAGTAAATACAGACCATTCAGATGTACAAATACAAACAATTTACATCTAGATTATTCAAAAAAATGAGTTCATTCGAATTGTCCCACTCGTGTCTCATTATCCGTAATTTAAATGCTTCATAATTCAGAGTTTGCGTGTTCATAATTTGACATAATGTGGCGTTTTCTTTATGACCTCTAATGATATGCCTTTGAGTACTGGGGTCATTATTGACTTTAGAGGCTTTAGATACTGACAAATCGAGGAGTCCACCGAGACCTTGGAGGCTCAAGTCAATTTAACCTGCAAGGCGGTGGGCACACCTGCTGATTGATGGGTCAGGCTCTGGCGCAGTTATTATTAATGGGGTTGGATGTCAGATGGCAATTGCTTCAGTAAAAGTCAAGATTTCATGAGAAAGATTAGGAGAGTGATCCTGAACTTGTATTAAGATGGAGTCTCTTCGACCAATAAAGTTCATCAAAAATTCTAGAATAGAATATAGTTACGTAGATATACTGCGATGTTTAGACCCAAATCTATATAACACTGTACAGAATATATTTTACTATTTATTTATTAAAAAATGGAACAGCAAAAGACGTATCGTAACTTCATTAACAAGGCTGGCAATGTATAATCGCTGGCATTTACTATGAACTTTTGAAGAGCCATTACGCGTTGAGAATGGTGTTTTGAGAACAACAGGCCTTCGGGACTCGTACATTTTGTACAGAGGTTATTGCGTTCGATGTACTTTGCCTGTGAAGGGATATAATTGCTATGTTCAAAGCTCTAAACGTGACTACAAATCTTGAAGTTGTTTCAATGAGTTCCTGAAGTACTCTCAAGGAGTAATCAGTTCTTGTAAGAAGCTAAACTGTTAAAAATAATGTGGGCATTATGTTTTACCGTTTATTATTAGTAATGCCTTTTCACTTTTTTATACCACTAAGGTGGCAGACAAGCACACGGCCCACCTAATGGAAAGTGGTTACCGTGGCCTATGGATGTTTGTAACAATAGAGTGTCCTACCTCCTTGCATTAGGTAAGATTTTCACTTTGTTTTAGGTAAGATCATCTAACCATTTTTGCCTTAGTCTCGATCCAAAGATCCAAAGATAAACACCTCAACAAAGTTTAGGGAACAAGATGACCCCAATTTTTTTTTCGTGTAAATATTGTTTTGCAAATAACTGGCAGCAAATAAATAAAAATAGAATAAAGTAGATTACAGAGATGTTCGAAATTTTAAAATAAATTTAAATAAGTAATGATTTTCGAATATGGAGGGAAAACTTTTAAAAGTGTTTGATTGTGCAGTTTCTCTGAGGCAAAATAAAAATTATTTTTATTGATTGTAAATAACGTTTATTATCAATAATACGTCTTTTACGTATGTTTTGTGCATTTTTGTGACTGTAGTCATCATGTCACGTCGTCATTTAAGTCGCGAAGAGATGTTAAGGGCTGTTGGTATGCTGCAAGCTGGACGAACTCAACGCGACGTAGCGGATGCTGTCAACACCCAACCAAGCATAATTTGCAGATTATGGGCACGCTACAGGTCTACAGGGGATGTTGCCGAACGTCACAGGGGACGAAATAGGGTTACTACCCCGCGACAAGATCGTTTCTTGCACAATTCCGCAAGGCGGCAACCCACGATTACTGCTCGTCAGTTGGTCGCAGGCCTCCAGTCTCAGCATCAAGTGGTTATTAGCGATCAAACTGTCAGGAGAAGACTACACGAAGCCAATCTTCATGCTCGTAGACCGCTTAGGGTTCCAGCTCTTCGACGTGGAAATCGAGGTCGTCGCTTATTGTGGGCTAACGCACATTTACAGTGGACCGACCATCAATGGGCACGGGTCCTGTTTTCCGACGAATCTTGCTTTGGTTTTCATCCTGATTCGAGAAGAGTGCGTATATGGCGAGTTCCTGGACGTCGGAGTCGTCTCCAGAATCCGCAAGAAGTTTCATCCTTACCAAGGTGGAACAATCATGTTATGGGCTGGAATTCGCCTTGGTGGAAGGACCGACCTCGTTTGGATACGGGGCAATTTGAATGCAAACCAATACATTCAGGAGGTTATACACCCCATGGTAATCCCTCATCGACAGCAGTTCGGTCAAGATTTTATGTTCATGCAAGATAATGCACGGTCACACACTGCGAGGGTAGTGGTCAATGCGTTAAGCGAGCACAATATTACGACGTTGGAATGGCCTGCTCAGTCTGCCGACCTCAATCCCATAGAGCATGCTTGGGATTTGCTTGGGAGAAGAGCTTTCAGTGATTCTTTGAAAAATCTGAACACTGAAGAACAACTTTTTTTACACCTTCGCAGTGTATGGAGCCATATTCCACAGACGATGATTGACAATCTCATACTAAGTATGCCACACCGTAGTCGAGCTGTTGCTAATGCTTTAGGAGGTCCTACAGATTATTAAAAACGTTTAAAGTACGGTTAATTACTGTATTTCTTACTACCTCGTTATTTTTGTGCCTAATCATAGAAGGTTGTAATACTCAATATTGGCACTACTCAATTCTTTCTTAAAAAAAAAAAGATATGAGAATGTTTTTATTCAAACTAAAATTAAAAACGGTATAAAAATACCCTTCTTTTAATATAAAACACTCACTATTACAAGAAAGGGGTTTTAAATAAAAACTAGAAATGCCCTTGTTCCCTAGACTTTGTTGATGTGTGTATATAAAGAATAACTACCCAGTGCGGAATGTTGATTCCAATCACATGACTCACAGAAACTTTTTTTCCTAAGGTAACATTATTTCAACTAAAAAGTCACTATCAATTTTGATGAACAGTTTCATGGCTTGATGATGATCATTATTCATCCACCAATCCCGATTGTATTCAAAACTTGAACTTTTTAACACAAGGTCGCATTGCTACTTCCCCTTTTTTGTGCGGAAATTCGCAAGTAAAGGAAAAGTCAGCTGGGTGGATAGCAATGTCGGATTCAACCCGATAAAGCAAAGAAGCATTTTCTTCGGACTCCGACTGATCCTGAGACATTTTCAGTTCAGAGATGAACCCTTTACGGTGTGGGAACCACGATGTCCCCATTTCTCCGGGGATGAGAGGCACGCATCGCACCGCTGCAGTGTCCCAGCCTGTTTTTGCAAATGTCACCTGTCACTTGCAGACCTCTGCTACTCACCCTGTCCGTTTGATTTATCAGGTTTTTACGAGAATGACTGCCATCTGTTCGCATGACCCCGAGAGTAAAACCTGCATCTGTCAATCATCCATCAAATTCCTGGTAAGATTATGATCCTGAAAATCTTGATGCAACTCCATACCTTCTTGATACAATTCTGCCTATCCTGTCACTGATAGAGTCGCGTATACTTCTAACAATATAATATTAAGAAACTTATTTCTTAATCACTCCTTACAAAAACATAAATAAACATAAACGTACAAAACATAAAAACAATGAGAGCGAAATATCATTTCATGATTTATTAAAATTAATAGGCTTCAAACTTCACATTGGATGTATATCCAGTATTGTAATTGATGGTTTACAGATTGGTAGGAGTATTTATTTCTACATTTCACGAAGATATTATCTACATGATAATACTTCGTGGTCAATGTTTGAATGTATATCAATGTGTTTGTGTACGAGTCGGTGGAATTTCACTTTAATTGGATATTTATTTTCAAATATAAGTCAGTGGAATACTTGTTGACCGAGCGAGCGAGGCGGACGAGACAAGGTTTCCGATTTTGCATTTGTCTGAGTCTGATTGTCAGTCCCGGTGTAGAGGGCGCATTTCTTAACAGATTTTCACCAAATTTGGCACACAATGTTCTGTGATGTAAAACACAACTTTTACGAAGAGCTTTTTTTGATAGGAGGAAAAATGGGGAAGTTTGCCATAGCGTTATTAATGAACTATTATCACCATTGTAACATGGTATATGTATGTAATGGTGACCCTCTTTTCTGACACTTCAGCTTACTATCAGGCGAGGCGTAGTCTAATTGACGTGTCCTATATATCTTGATGGTTTTAGGGTGAAACATCAAGGACATTAGACAGGTTCTTGCGAAAAACATGTTAGTTTTAGTTAGTTGCAGTGTTAAATTCAGATGAACTTTGTTATAAAAAACAAAAGAGAAAGGGGAGGGGGCGGAGTTTCCTGTAGTTTTTCATTAAGAATGGATACATCAAGAATATGTTTTTTTTAATCTTTATTTATTTAGGAGCTATGGCCAAAATAACCATGCCAGCTCCATCGTACCCTGAACTTACATTAGTCAGATTACATATTAAATATAGGCAGATAGGGTATATCCAGAATAAAAAGATATGTATCGCTTATTAAAGATTTTTAAGGATACTAGATTTGATTAAGGGATATAAATGTGGCAAAGAGAGCTCGCGAGGTTTACACTGTTCACAGAGATACTAGTTTTGTACAATCAAGTCACTACAAAACATTTAAATTATGAACAGGTACATAAAAACAATTTACAAGCCAGTATAAATAGCAGTTTTTCTCTTCAAGGTAATCTTATACAGTGAACCATAAAATTGGATAAGTGATAATTTTGTGGAGCTAAGGCGGTTATAATTTCTACTCTCATAGCTCCAGTCACGTTCTCATACCGGCTGTTGCGTGCAAATGTAGTTATATTTGTTTTCTTTGTTTATTATAAGTTACAGAAGGTATCTATAAAATCAATACGGTTTGCCTTATTGGGAAGTATCACTATTTTCTTTTTCTGTTCTGTTCATTAACGGGCATTGTGTTATTTTATGCTAAAACCGTGATTTGTAATTTTGTGTGTGTGTGTGCGTGCGTGCGTGTGCGTGTGCGTGTGCTTGTGCGTGTGCGTGTGCGTGTGCGTGTGCGTGAGCGTGTGCGAGTGCGTGTGCGTGTGCGTGTGCGTGTGCGTGTGCGTGTGCGTGTGCGTGTGCGTGTGCGTGTGCGTGTGCGTGTGCGTGTGCGTGTGCGTGTGCGTGTGCGTGTGCGTGTGCGTGTGCGTGTGCGTGTGCGTGTGCGTGTGCGTGTGCGTGTGCGTGAGCGTGTGCGTGCGCGTGCGCGTGCGCGTGCGCGTGCGCGTTTGCGTGTGCGTGTGCGTGTGCGTGTGCGTGTGCGTGTGCGTGTGCGTGTGCGTGTGCGTGTGCGTGTGCGTGTGCGTGTGCGTGTGCATGTGCGTGTGCGTGTGCGTGTGCGTGTGCGTGTGCGTGTGCGTGTGCGTGTGCGTGTGCGTGAGCATGTGTGTGTGCGTGTGTGTGTGTGTGAGTGTGTGTGTGTGGTTAGAGCATTCCCCCTGTAAGGGCAATATCGTGGGTTCGTAACCCGCCTGAACCGATTCATTTTTTCTATCTTTTAAAACTTTTTAAAATTCTTAGTCAAGATTTTAATTTATTTTATCTTAAAATTAATATTAATCTTTCCTCACCCCACCTGTCTGAGATCTGTAAAGATATATTGCACTAATAAAACACTGGTTACAATAAAATTTCTACACAATTTTCCTTTTAGCACGACGTGATGAGAATTTAAATTTTAAAATGATGTTATCTGAGTGGGCGAACCTCTGCCTCATAGTTTTGGTTTGAGTACTTAAAATAATTTCATATAATGCTTTGTTTTTTCAACATTTTTCATTATATCTCTCATATATAAATGTAAAAATCTACTTTTGTATCCATTTATTAGACTAACTTTTAAACTTTCGCGTTTCATGATATACAATAATGTTTACGTGAATTAACGTGTATATATATATATTTATTATATATATTTATATATATATATATATATATATATATTTATATATTTATATATATATATATATACCTTTGATTTGCCTGACGTTTCGACCAGGTTACAGCAACCGTGGTCACAGGCTGACTAACTCAGTAGTGCACGCCCGCCGTATTGAATTAAGTTCCACACAGTGGACATCCTACTAAATACAAATATGTAGGTAATAAAATAATTAGTAGGTACATTAAATTAAAATAGTAGGTATATTAAAATCAAGCTACGGGTGCAACATTTCACACTATGCAAACCCAAATAGGGCCCCATCTCATCATTGAATGCTGCGCACACCCTTCGTTGAGTATGCACAGCGCTGGTTTTCAGATGGGGCCATTAGGTAGCGCTGACGCCACGCACCATTTTATAGGTAGAGTTTTTTTTTATACCACTTAGTTGGCAGACAAGCACACGGCCCACCTGATGAAAAGTAGTTACTGTGGCCTATGGACGTCTGTAACACCAGAGGAGTCACAGTCGCGCTGCCAACCCTGTAAGTACAGTTTCTGTGCCGTCAGTAGAAGACAAATCAGCACAAGCCTTTAGTCTTCCCACTGACGGCACAAATTCTCCAGTGAGCTCTGGCTACCCTACTCACCGCTGGGAACACAACACGAAGTTATTATAACCGCGGTATTCTGTGGGGCGGAGGTACTTGACCAGTCGGACTGCTCAATCAGGCGGATATACCGCCGTGTCCATTTTATATCTACATATTATTCTATTAGAATCAGTGCAGCAGGTTCTTCATCTACCCGCAAATTTTCGATATTTTTAATATTTTCGTTTCGCCATGTACCGTCACATACCACACACACTCACAGTGTCCCTATTCTGTAAGCAAACTGTCCGGTGTTTATCCGACTGCGCAAAAAAGCGAGGTTGCATACAACGATAGAATAGAGCAAATCAAAGGTATGCATGTACCTATACCATGATCGCGTTAATTCTCGTAAACTTTATTGTATATCCACTTAATAGGTACCTAAGTGGACTGTCTTAACTTATATATTAGAGTTATTTCACATAAGTGTCATGGTAGATGCAAAGACATTTAAATAAATTTCTGGCCGCGCAGTATATTCCTACATGCACAATGTAGGTGAAAGTACGACACTTGTATGTTCAATATCGCTAGTGTATCGGTGACTGTGCGTGTTTTACAGTAGGGGGAAGGCAAGGGGGAATTAACTAGTGTTGACAAATACAAGGGGAAAGTTAAATAATGCTCTTTTGAGAATCACACTTAACGTTTCGGTTCTTTATGAAGAACCCTCCGAAATTTAGAAGAACTATTACATTGTGTTTTTACCGTTATTAGGTAATTAAATTCGAGTAACAGAACTTTGCTTTTAATTATGAATGCCCAAATGTTTTTTACATATATATATATATGTATGTAAAACTTGGCAACACTGCTGCCGTTATGTAAACATTAGCTCCGTATATAAAATTATAAAGAAAATAGTTATCTTCATTTACCACGATAAAAAAGGATTAAATTCGTTACCAATAAGTGTGATATACGGGCAAAAATGTTATAAAAACATAATGATAGAAAATACGTGCAAAGTAGAACTGTGAAATAGAAGTTATTTTACCCCGTTAAGTGATGTTAAAGTAAAAAAAGTGAAATGAAATGTGCAAAGAACTTTAATTAGTGACAATATTTACACTTACTGCAGATAAACGAAAGTGAAAATACGAGGGAAGTGAAAATCATATTATTAAAAATCTGTTACATTCAAACGTAAATATTTTTTCCCGGTAACTATAAAGACCGAATCCGATAAATTCTACATGGTAATAATAAAGACCTAAAAATAATTTGTTGTTGGGCGCTTTTATGTTTGGAACGACACGACTTATCGTACGGTATCAAGTAGTCGTAACACAAGATTTTGATAACAATCTAAAAGAGCTTAATAAGCGATATCTAGTGACAAAAATTAAAATCAAATGGAAGACCATAATAACATCACGATGCGCAAACAAAATACTAAATCCACATCACTAGATGATATAAATATGAGCATCTCACTGCGCTCGTCGTGCTCTGATGAGTTGCTTGGAAAGAGTATGGTTGACCTCTCAACCCATGGCTTCTCCCTGTACAAAGAAGAAATGAAAGCTGAACTAAATAATATGAAAAGTACCTTACAAAGCACACAGAATGAATTGGAGAATGTCATTTTAGAAAACATAGACTTAAAAAAACAATTATCGCAATTGAGTCAAGAAATTGAGGTTCTTAAACAGATATGTAATAGTCCCTTATCTACCTTCCGGAAAAATCTGGCCTCAGCAAAAAAATGAGTGTCAAACGTCGACTCACGGACACATTTACTGAAAATCCTCTAACACTGGAAAGAACAGGACAGACACAAAAGCCAGAGGTACAGTCCATGGTAGGCAGCAATCTGCACGAGGACTCAGGTACACAACAAAATACAATCCCCAAACCGGTTGGCAAACTGGGCACTAGTGATGCCAGTATAAATACATTGGCCATGCAGACAACTACACTAATAAATAGTCCTAAAAAAAAGAAGAGGGTTTTAGTGCTTGCCGATCAACAGAGCAGAGGAATGCGTGCGAAGCTACAAAGATTACTAGGTTCGGATTATGAAGTGTTCTCTTTCTGGAAGCCAGGAGCAACAACGAGTGAAGTATTAGGTGGAAATAGAGAAGATATATTTAGTCTATGTAAAAGTGACTACTTGGTGCTGCTCACGGGCATGAATGACAAAAATCCCCGAGAACTACAATGCTCATTAAATTTTTGGCTCACCTCTGTGACAAACACATACATTATAATATGTGAAGTTCCCTATAATAGGCTCCTCAATTTTTTTTTTTTTTTTATAGGACACGTCACTTGGACTTCGCCTTGCCTGATGGTAAGCTGAAGGCAAAGTCCCAGAAAAGAGGGTCACCATTACTTACACATACCGTGTGACAATGGTGACACTCAGCTTGACGGCCTCATCATATGCTTTTTCACGCCCCGCTTAAAGGACCCGGGACTGTAGGAAGAAGGAGACACGTGAGCTGGTAATGAATTCCAGACCTTAATGGTGCAACAGAGGAAAGAGTCTCCGAACCGCTTGGTTCTTGATCGGATGTTTTGCACCGTGTGCGGATGACATCTAAGACCTGCACGCGTTGTCCTGTGTAGGAAAGGGGAGGGTGGGACTAATTGGAAGAGCTCATCAGAACACTCCCCATGGTACAAACGGTAAAATACAGCCATGGACGCAACATCTCTACGCAGCTGTAAAGGTTCTAGGGTGTTCGTGATCTCGGGATTCCCAATGATGCGGACCGAACGTCGCTGCAACCTGTCGAGAGCATCTAGTAAGTACTTTGCTGAACCATCCCAGAGATGCGAGCAGTACTCCACACAGGAGCGAATTTGTGTCTTGTATAGAAGACACCGCTGCTCCGGCGTGAAAAATCGTCTCACTCTGTTCAGGACTCCGAGTTTTCGTGAGGCTGTTTTGATGATACTTTCGATGTAGTTTTTGTTATTCAGGTTGCAGCGAACATCCATACCTAGGATATTGAGATTGTTCTGCAGTGGCAGTGGCGTGCTCTGAAGAGTGGGGAGGGGAAGGAAAGAAGAATGATACTTTTGCTGTAAACGCACATGCCTGCAATGCAATGAACATAAATTAAACTACGAGTTTAAGTACATTTGTAATAGCTACGCTCACGTGACTTTTGCTAACTTAAATTATGTTCCGCACAACTCTCATCAACATAGCAATCATTTGAGTAGAATTCTACTGAAAGAAATTCTACACCTAAATTATAAAAACTTGTATATTTCATACTGTAAAAATCTTGTTACTCATGTTAGCGTTGGTACACAAACTGATGTTGTTCTGTGTCCACCTTGTGATTTTCTGGATAAAGATAACGAAAGCGACTCCCTTACACAAACAATTTTTTTTCGTTAAAAATGCATTTGATGAACAATCTGTATGTAATAGTGTAAACACCGAATCAATAAATATCTTTCATCAAAACTTATGTGGTATAAGCAATAAATTAAACGAATTAGAACTTTATATTGAAAACCTCCAGTGTAGAATTCATTACTTATGTATAAGCGAACACTTTTTAAACTCGGAACAAGTATCCTTACAAGTCTGACTCAATATAAAGTTGTATCTAGTAGTGTAAGAATAAATAAAGTGAGAGGGGGCACGTAATGATAGAGAATGTGTGGAATTACCTATTGTGAAAAAATTGTATAGCATAGACGGTTTTGAAATATGTGGAGTCAAAGATGCTTTATCTGGACTCATGGTATGCTGCTGTTATCGCACTCCGTATGACTCTAACTTAAATATATTCATGGACAAACTCGAGAAATTATTGGACCAATTTTTCAATGGGAAATGCTGTATTGTAGGCGACTTCAATATTGATCCTCACTCAGAGTATCAAAAAGGAATAAATTTCATGAATTTGCTGACATGCTATAATTTTAGACCGCTGGTAAACTCCATAACTTTCATTCGAGGTGATCGTGAATCATGCATTGACAATGTACTAACTAATGTTCATGACGATTGCATTCAGAACTGTGATGTTAATCACAATGGACTAGGTGATGGCCATGCAGGATTAATATGCGGTGTTCAATAATTCTAGGACATTTATTAATAAAAGAATTTTTAATTATAAGAACAGAAATATTTATAGAAATAGGTTAGTAAATCAGAATTGGAACAGTATGGGTATAAATACTTTTATAAAAAAATTTGACACGACTTTCAAACGGACCTTTAAAAAACATAAAAGTCAAGTTCGTCTTGATCCTATGACCGGTCTCCGTTGGGTCTCGAAAGGCATCAAGGTTTCCAGTAAAATGAAACGATTCCTAGTGGTAGGTAAAAGTATAAACAACGACTGCAGTGTAATTGACTATAGGCGGAGGTATATTACTGTATTCAACAGGGTCATAAAAAATGCTAAAAGGCTCTCAATTCAGAATCAGATTGCAGGATTTAAAAACGTCTCGAGAGGCATCTGGAAAATAGTTAATGGACACAGAAATAAGGGACAGAATAAGAAAGAAAGACTAGTTCTAAAGTCAAATGGCAGGGTTATTGCAAATCCATCTGAAGTGGCAAACATATTTGCAAGTGAATTTGGTAAAGTTTTCAGTCAGGTTCATAGTTATTCAACATTAGCATTAAAAATTTTAGAGGAACATACAAATAAAATAGAAAAAGAAATAGAATGGGACCCCGTCACACCTAGTGAAGTGTTTAGGATCATCAATACCATGGAGTTAAAATCATCTTGTGGATATGATGATATGCCTATAACAGTAATTAAGGAAAATATTGACATATTATCTGAACCTCTATGTAATTTTTATAACAAGTGTTTTGACGAGGGTATTTTTCCCGAACAGTATAAAATAGCAAAGGTTATTCCCGTGCACAAAAAAGGGTCCAAAACTGACTCTGCTATGTATAGACCTATTTCACTACTGCCGACATTATCAAAAGTTTTAGAAAAGTTGATGAAGATAAGACTCGTTCGACATTTGAATTTGAATAAAGCACTAAACCTAAGACAATATGGATATCAAAAGAATGTTGGCACCCAAGACGCTATAGACACCTTGATAAAAGATATCATCAGTCGGTTAAATGAAAAGAAAAAAGTAGCGGGACTTTTTCTTGATCTGAGTGCCGCTTTTGATACCATAAACCACGAGCTACTGTTAATAAAGTTGGAACACTATGGAATAAGAGGAAAGGCCAATAACATCTTTCAGTCATATTTACAGAATCGCAAGATGTACGTAGAATTAAAAGCCACTGATACCGATGATACCCATGGGAAAAACAAGTGCGAAGAGTCATATAGGTCAAAGATGATACAAATTAGAACAGGTGTTCCACAAGGGTCGATTTTGGGGCCTGTTCTCTTCATTACGTTCATAAACGACCTTATAAACTTCGTAACTCAAATAGCATCTGGTGAAATCCAATTAGTTATGTTCGCTGATGACACAAACGCTGTGATATCTGCAGATAATCTAGATGCTCTCAAATCAGCAATAGATCAAGCTTTAGAAATATTTTATAATTGGTTCTCAGCAAACAGCCTTCAGCTAAACCCTAATAAGACTCAGGTTATTTTATTTAGATCAACTGCTCAAAACGGAAGTACTATTGATTGCACTTTAAATGGTACAAAGGTAAGCCCAGTAAGTACTGTTAAGTTTCTGGGTGTATATGTTGACGAGCTACTAAATTGGAAAGATGAACTTGCCAACCTGGAGAAAGCAATAAGTTCAGCCTGCTATGTTCTAAGAAGCCTGCGCAACGATGTTGAATTGGAACATTTAAAAATGGTCTACCATGCGCTAGTAGAGTCTAGGCTTAGATACAGCATTCTTTTCTGGGGAGGTAGCTATGACTACAATATAACAGGAGCTTTCATCCTTCAGAAGAGAGCTATACGAACAATGGTGCGTATAAGACAGGATGAGTCATGCAAAGAGCACTTCAATGATCTGGGTATCTTGACCGTTCCAAGCTTGTATGTTCTGGTATTGATGACACATTTTGCAAAACACGTACATGAATATGAAACCGAAGAAGAAAGAAAGATCAGAGAGAGCACGCGCAGGATGGATTTCCAAAGTATAGTTCGTCCTCATTTGAACATCGTCAAACATAGCACGATGTACAATTCTACCAGGCTGTTTAATAAGCTACCATTAGAGTTGAAAGGTCTTCTATATGAAAAAGAGTTCCATAGGGAGTTAAAAGTGTTCCTATTGAAAGGGTGCTACTATTCAATCGAGGAATTGTAGGTAATTTAGAATTTTTTTGTCAATTTTATTATATTTGACATTTTGTTTTATTTTATTTTGATTTAATTTTGGTATATTTGGTATTTGGATTTGGCTTCAGAAATTTATATTATTGACATGAGTAATTTATGACTTGACATGAATAAAAATTGACATGTATTGTATAAATCTGACTTTGTGTACTAATTTATTTTTATAATTACTTACCAAGTTAAATTGATTTTGTTATTTTTATAGTTCCTTATTGTTTAATTATTGTAAATTTTTGATAGACTTGAAATGAATTATTGTAATAATATTATGTATGTTCAGACACAGTGTAAATTGTTACTGAATAAATAAATAAGAAATAAGAATATATATATATATATATAATCCCACCTTCATCCTCGGAGGGTTAGGCAGAGGTGAGTAAACACACACATTTCACCAATCATTGAGTCCCACATAATAAGGGTGAGCCTATTGCTGTATTCCGGGCACTATTATAGACTCTAACCATGCATTTGAAGCTGAGTCTGGGCTGTATATATATGTCTGATGTTAAACAGCCCTATTCCTTAAACGCCTTGTACGACACCGCATGGAATGACAATGGGGTGGTCCAAATTTTACTCACTCAACGACTGCTACTACTTTCTACTACGTTTAAAGCATTGCAGACTAAGACACATTTCAATCACAACATTTCGTTGTTCATAGGTGTCTAAATCGAGACTGAACCCAGGTGGGGTGATTACAAGCTTGATCTCAGCATCTGCAAGCATGGACAAATTATTGTAGACAATCGAATAAAATATACTTGAATACGGGGCTTGATCGTTTTATAATTACAGATTTATCAATTGTAATTTGTTTTTTTTTTTAAATAAGGAAGAAGAACACATATCTTTAGACAGCTGTTATGTAAAAAAACGGAAATATTTATATCTCAACTGTATGAATATACCCTGTGTAATCTTCTTATCAATAAGGGCCATTACTCCATTCCTAAAATTATGATGTTAAATTAAACAAAGTTTCGACAAAATTCAATGGCCTCTAAAAGTGCGCGTGGGCGCTCACCAAATGGCAGACAATTAAATATTCTCTTGATTCTGTTATTATAATAAAGTTTCCTACAATAAATAAAATTATTAATAGCCTGGGATGTTAAACTTTTGATACTAATTGTAATCATAAAAGTAACTTTGTCCATTAATCATGCATGACTTGATAACAGTAATATGAATATTAAATAGATAAATAGAGCTCATTCAACTTTTAAAACGACGGAGCTGGATTGTGAATAATCGCGACCTATCAACTTTATGGGTTCAGCTAAAAATACTCTTTTTTTTACAATTACATGAAATGAATTTATGTTGTAGGTACATAGCTTTTAAACCTAATAATATTATGCTACAGAATCAATCAAATTAATACTACTACAAATATAGTAACCAAAATTTAAAAAATATTATGCTCGCTAGCTATATAAGGTGTAATATAATTAACTTTCAGACTACCGGGGTTGATCAGTATCGGTAACTCGAAAAAAAAGATATCGTTATTTTCATTTATTACGTAATTCGGAATTCGGGGCTTCTCGAGTCATGACCCGCGCCCTTCGGCTCATGAAACTTACCTACGAAACACTCAAAATTTCAAATCTCTCAAATTCCAAAATTCAGCTTATTACTGCAACTGCATCTGCTGGACATATCGATATGGTACGGTAGCATAGGCATTGACGTCAATTTTTTAAAGGTTAATCGTAAATAAACATATTCTCCTACACATCCTACACATATTTTCCGATACCCAGTAATCACACAAAATTCCGATAGTTCATTTTGTAACACTTTATATAATGTAAAATTCATCTATAGTTTCTTATGTGAAGATATTATAAGCATCTAAATTAGTGATTATAACACACAAATTCACCCAATGAATCAAATTTTCATCGCTCGAACAAAACCTTTCTAACAATGACGATTTAACCACCACAATGAATAGTCTAAGAGGATATCGATTGAAACCCTTCGCTTTTGTGGTTGAATTAATATTAGGAGCAACATGTACTTGGTTTCGTGGTTGGAAAGTGTTCTCGTTAGATTTGATTTTCCTATCTACTTTTGTGATCTATATTTTACTTGCCTGACTCTTATGTCTGAGTTGGAATGGAATGGGACTCCTTTGTCCATACTTAGCCTGATTTTTTTGGCCATTGTGCGTGCAGTGCTACTGGCTATTTCAGCCAGCCTAGCTCTGCTCAGAGACTTCACAGGTTTCATGGAGCGACCTCACTGTTCCAAGGATTTGTGATCGTTG
Source organism: Eilema griseolum (assembly GCA_963662185.1). Taxonomy (NCBI): domain Eukaryota; kingdom Metazoa; phylum Arthropoda; class Insecta; order Lepidoptera; family Erebidae; genus Eilema; species Eilema griseolum. The sequence continues at coordinate 19,555,306 of OY759240.1, read as the reverse complement.
AGGGGCTTACTGCCTTGCATTCCAGAATTACGTGGGCGGCCGTTTCCTTGCCAATCAAACAACCCCTGCACAGGGAGCAGCCCGTAACATCGATGGTGTATAGGTACTTGTTGAGGGGGCAGTACCCCGTTATTGTCCCACAATTATTCTAAGACTTATTCTGTCTAAGCTTAGGAGACGTTTGTTTACCGACGGCATGGCCAATTTTGATTTATGTCTGAGTTGTAGTATTGTCCATTCAACTTTCATTTTCAACTTTTGGGGTTCTTGTCAGTGAAGGTTTTTAATTACAAACTGTCAAAAAATTTATGATTCATTCTTTCATAATGAATGTTGTAATTAATTTAAGTGATGTCATGTTCTGCCATTATAAATTACTGGTCCTTGGAAGTATGGTTATATGAAAAGAAAGAGAAATTGTGTTTTTAATAATCTGGAATTCAGATTTGGAAACATATTCCACACATTTTGTTCAATAAAGCGCATACATCCTTACTTTTTCCGAACGGATAAAAACCCAACGTTCATTTCGAAATTCGTTCCGTGCGTTTAGGTTGTAAGAACGAAAAAAAACCTAATGACGTCGACGTCGACGACCCCAAACGCAGCGTTTACGTACATTTTATACTATCGCCGCACACGCACAGAAATTTCCATAACCGCGCTAACATTGTGTCTCAATTTGAACCTATACAATATATTTCTAATACAAAAAAATTATGTGTGCGTTCGGCACGCGGAATTTCGAATCTGAATCCTTGACTAGGAAACCTAATTTGTTAATCGTGCGTATGCGCCTGGCTTAAAAGGATAACATTGACGAGAATTATAAGAACTAGCTTGTGAAGTTACAGTAATATTAAAGTAGTCCATCTCGCTCATACTATTTGTGTGTACGTACGAGTTTGAGCGAAATGGTACTTCTATTAGTACAACGCTAACTCTCACGCGACTAGCTTATATGCATTCCGTCTATTTTATTCTTTTAGTCTGAGGTCTGATGAAGAAGAATTTCTGTCTGTCTGTCTGTCTGTCTGTCTGTATGTTACGCTTTCATACCTAAACTACTGAACCGATTTTGATGAAATTTGACAAAGGGAAAGATTAGAGCTTGAGAAATGACATAGGCTATGTTTGGTCGCAATAATCTACATCCGCTTGGCTGGAGTCACGGGCAAAAGCTAGTAATGTAAGCCAAGCTACCGTAAAAATATTATTTTATTTACCAATACTACTATTACTTTATTATACCAAGTTGTTGACTCACTTATAATTATTACTATATTTGAGATAGTATTACATTACACATGGGTACACCTCTTGGGGTTTTAATTACATAATGGCAGTGATCGGTACAATTTCGTTCGGTCGGTCATAAGTTGTAAAAGTTGTAATCGTCATAATATGCACACGTTTCTTCGCCTATTATGACGATTACAACTTTTTGAATCCTTATATCTCAAAAACGGTGGCTCTTAGAAAAAAAGTATTCATTAAGTTTTTGTAGATAATTTTATGATCTACATTTTTGTCTGAGGTATTTTTATGATAAAACTTACCATTTTGCTGAAAATCGCGAAAAACTATTTTTTTCATCTAACTATTTCTTTACCTTGAATAAAAATTTTTCCTTACAGGGGAAAGATGGGGAACTTTCACATTTTGTTTTTAATGATATTTTAAACAATCTTACCGATTTTCAGCTTGGTGGGAATTTAGGTAACTTCGAATGTTTAAATTGACTGGGCTATGTGGCTCGCACCTTTGCCCAAAACCATCCAAATTATTCTATCCATATATTCCTTTTACGGTGACGGTTAAGTGCCATCTACCGACATTCGTACGAACTATCGGAACCAATGAATGATGTTGCAATCATTTTTAAACCTAATGACGATACGATTCCAATAAAAAATATGCAATCCTCGAGAATGTAAAATCCACTGAACGGATATTGGCGTGATTTTTTATTCGAAAGGTCTTAGTGAGATTTTTTATACAATCTTACATTATTTCATTGCAATTTGTTGAGTACAACCGGAGATATAGTCAAAAGTTGCTAAAACTTACATCCAGGTAGGGTGGAGTCGCAGGCTCCGGCTAAACCATAAAATTTACTAGAAGTTACTAGAGTTAGTAGAGTAGAGTAGAGTAGAGAGAGTAAGCCGCGTGGTTTCCGGCTGAGTAGAATTTGGACTACCCCATCTCTTCCCATGCGGTGTCGGACAAGGCGACTAAGGGATAAGACTGTTTAACCTCAGACATATATATACAGCCCAGACTTAGCCAGAGATGCAACAATAGTGCCCGGAAAATGGCAATAGGCTCACCCATAGGGGGTGAGCCTATTACGTGGGACTGAATACAATGATAATGAAATGTGGGTGTTAATTCACCTCTGCTTAACCCTCCGGGGATAAAGGCGCGATTATATGTATGTATGTAGTTACTAGAGTATTCCGTATTGAATGCTTGTTACTGAACAGCTAATGTGTACTCACACCGTGATTAACAAAGACTAATAACAAAAGTAATCTTGTTAACTGCGTGATAATCTAATAAACGTAACAAAACGTAACACAGTGGACCGAAATAAATCCATTAGATAGCTTCCATATTCCCGCGGGCGTAGCATATTTAGACACAGAAAACAAATAATTGCTTTTGCCTGACACAGCAAATCGAGTTATTTGGACAACGTGCGTCGAGTTTTTTATAGTATTATCACGTTTTTAGGGTTTCGTAAGTCAAAGGGAAAATACGGAACCCTTACCATTTCATTTACCGTCTGTCCGTTTGTCTGTCAAGATCATTTTCACACCAATGTGAGGACGGGTCAAGTTGAAATTCTTTCTGGCTGTCTGCGATGCCTTGAAGTTGTAAAAAAAATAAACTTCTAGCTCAACGTCGTCAAAAAATACAACTGTTAATGTTACATTTCTCAATGGGGCTCTGAGAACCTGGTTGAGTTCAATGCCAAGAAGACGCAGGCATGTGCGTTTACAGCAAAAGTATCTTCTTTCCTTCCCCTCCCCACTCTACAGAGTACGCCACTGCCACTGCAGGACAATCTCAATATCCTAGGTATGGATGTTCGCTGCAACCTGAATAACAAAAACTACATCGAGAGTATCATCAAAACAGCCTCACGAAAACTCGGAGTCCTGAACAGAGTGAGACGGTTTTTCACGCCGGAGCAGCGGTGTCTTCTATACAAGACACAAATTCGCTCCTGTGTGGAGTACTGCTCGCATCTCTGGGATGGTTCAGCAAAGTACTTACTAGATGCTCTCGACAGGTTGCAGCGACGTGCGGTCCGCATCATTGGGAATCCCGAGATCACGAACACCCTAGAACCTTTGCAGCTGCGTAGAGATGTTGCGTCCATGGCTGTATTTTACCGTTTGTACCATGGGGAGTGTTCTGATGAGCTCTTCCAATTAGTCCCACCCTCCCCTTTCCTACACAGGACAACGCGTGCAGGTCTTAGATGTCATCCGCACACGGTGCAAAACATCCGATCAAGAACCAAGCGGTTCGGAGACTCTTTCCTCTGTCGCACCATTAAGGCCTGGAATTCATTACCAGCTCACGTGTTTCCTTCTTCCTACAGTCCCGGGTCCTTTAAGCGGGGCGTGAAAAAGCATATGATGAGGCCGTCAAGCTGAGTGTCACCATTGTCACACGGTATGTGTAAGTAATGGTGACCCTCTTTTCTGGGACTTTGCCTTCAGCTTACCATCAGGCAAGGCGAAGTCCAATTGACGTGTCCTATATAAAAAAAAAAAAAAAAAAAAAAAATATATGTAAAATGTATAAAAAAAATAAGTTCGTCCCTTAATCCAGTTTTGTACGGAATACGGAACCCTAGTGCGAGTAGGACTCGCACTTAACCGGCTTTTTTATATAGCACAAAGTTGGCAGAATTGTTCATTGCTCGCCTCAACAGAAGTTTTACTGTTGAAGTAGGTGTAGAACTTCTAAATGAGGTACGAATGTTTCAAAGTAGTTTCGTTAACACATGCGTTGGTGAAATGAGAATTCATAATTTTAGTAACTTAAAGTTAATTGAAGGTTCTCTGTAATGTCTTGAAATCGTTCTCGAAAATTATATAGTTGCTATAAAGTTATTCAAAGACATAGATAGCTAGCTAATTACTGTGGACGTAAACTTCGTTCATTAGATTACATTTGATAACGTGTGATCTACAGCCATTAGGCTATAATTGATTTTGATAGAGACTTAATTGTTTTGACACAGAAATATAATTGGGTATTTGAAAACTTGTACAAAAAAACATGAACTGTATTGGATATGATAACTTTTGCGTAAATCATAACTATACAAAGCGTCGGTAGCTTTATGGGTAAGGAGTCTGCCTGACGATCGAGATGTCCCAAGTAACTACTAACACAAGCAATTTAGCTTAGCGGTTAGAGGGAATATTAGTAATTTCGGTTCTAAAGTTCTTAAAAAAAAAGAAAAAAAAACATAACAAAATGTATTTCACAAAAAGATGAATTTTGAATACTCTATTTTTACAAAATAAAATTGAGATTTTTTTTATCTGTATTTCACAACGTGGTCGCGTGACGTAATTAACTATAAAAATTGTAACGGAAACTTTCTTTGGTTGGTCTCTTTGTAGATATTAATTTTAATGACGCGCAAAATGCCACGTGACCGACCGTTTTCTCGCACTTTTTAAGCTAACAAAGTGAAAATGTGTTTTCTTCTAATTAACAAGGTGTTACGGGAAAATGATAAATTGTACAGGTATTAATTAACTTTCCACATATTTTAACATAGGTTTCCGACATTTGTCAAATACGCAATTGTTTATTAAAAAAAGAAGTATTCTTACTAAGTACTTTTTATATAAGATACGGCAATATGACTTCACCTCGACTAATGGCAAGCTGAAGGCAAAGACCGGAAAGCGGGCCACCATTAAAGATATCAACAATGTTACAATTCCCTCAGCTCCTTCTACACCTGCGTGTATAACGAACTTGTGAATATTTCTAGTACGTTAGCATCAAAGTAATCGGGATATGTACCATGTGTTATTGTTTTGAGTTCCATTATTTTATATTGATAGTTCCTCCGTGATCATGGTGCATGCAACAGTGCCAAAATATCGGAAACTCAAAACAATGCAACATGATAAATATCCCGATTACCTTGATGCTAATGTGAGTGACCATTTTAGTTTAAATACCTTTATTTCTAGTTCATATTTGTTGCGACAGAAACACAGAAATAAATTGTTAGTAGATATGCCTCACCAAATATTGCACTAACCTAATAACCATATGTTTTTGAAATCAGTTATAGGTATTTCTTTAGGCAAATTAACAACATTTGCAAACATGACTGTATGTTGACATGATTTACAGTCTCAGAGCTACAGCATAGAATAGAGAATAGTACTGTTACGAGCAAAACGAGTACTGCTTCGTGTCTGTGATCTTTCTTTTTTATTCTGAAACGTTATTTGTCATCCGTCGTTTATTCTAGTTGTGAACGACGATGAATGTGAATAGAATTTTTATGTTTGTCTTCACATCTGCTAGGCTTACTCTTTCAAAGTTCAGCAAAGCTATCGTACAAATAATATAAATTTTTAAATTTCTCGTTAGGAAGTATGCCTTCTCTTTCTTTATCTTTAGTAATAAGGCTTTAATGAAAGTAACTGTCGTCTAACCTCCCAAATCCGCGAAGAAGGTTGCACGAGAGCTTTATCCGTCAATCAATAGGCGTACTTTGACTTTCTGTAAGTGGCCATGTGGCTAACCAGTTATAGTGGTCAAACACAAGCCTATTTGTTGATAAAAAAATGGGCTTGAAATTTCAAAGATTTTTTACTGAGTTTATTTCCAGGCCCCCGATTCTGCTAATTTTATATCATAGTAAAATCACTGTTGTACCACTGACACTGCAAAAGCTGACATACCATTCTAGATTTTATTAATATTTATACTTAAAATTCAAAATAAAATGAAAAAAGTTTATAACATATTTCATTCACTGTACAAGATGCCATTTCATTTTGGCATCTTGTAGAGTGAATGAAAATCTTTGTGTTTGTGGCATGACAGTGGTTTTGACGGGACAAAATTAACTGAATCGGGGCCGTGCCTTTCAATAAATAGGAAATTAGATAAAATATACGCTGTAATATACATAATATGATAAAGAAATGTTTTATCTCTGATGAAATATACAAAACTATTTTAATTTTTTTCGAATGATGCCACAAAATAATACCTATAGTATTTTCCATTTAATGAAAACGAGCACTTCCATTGGCCTATTATATTACTTGTTAAAACCAAAGTGAATAAATAGGTAATGGGCAAAAAATATTACAGGAATTTTATTATTACTGCCTCATTATCACATCGGGTCACTGCATTAATTATACCACTCTACAGTTAATTACGGAATTATGTTCTCACCTGTACTTATATTTTTTAATACGGCACATCAGTAATTAACTACATGTTATATGAAAAATAAATCCATTCTAAAGTATCGCATCGATTTGTATAGAATAGAATAGAATAGATCTTTATTTGCTAGAACATTGTCATAAGGATGTTACAAATTTGTCTTATGACTAGGTTCATCATGTTCTGCCTAAATTGGGCATGCAAATTTTCCTTATCATCTAAACACTTTGGCGTAAAAAATGATACGAAGTCAAAAGGAAGCTTATTCATTTATTCCACCTATCACATTTTTATAATGTAATATTGCATGTGACATCGAATGGCAAAACATTTGTACACTGGTAAACTGAGAAGTGTTGCTTAGTCACAATTTAAAATAACAATAGGTTGGAGGTGCCTTTCTTGTCGAGTGTTTACAAATTCAGATGGAAAATCTCCGTAATTACTTCAGTTACTGCTGTGTCCTTTTGAATATGCTGGGTTATTTCCTGTACTCTATACAACCGCGGTAGCCACTAGGCTACCGCTATAGTTGTATAGGTTCGATCCCAGGTTTTACCATGGCACACACTAATGACTTTTCGATGCTTTTCGAAGTTATGTGTGTATTTATCACAGGTTTATAAGTGCCCGGTTAATAGCAATAGTCTCGCCACCTATTGGGACCTAAACATAAACTTTCGAAATTTGGGTGCTAGCACCTCTGCCTACCCCTTCGGTATAGCCGTGAGTTCATGTTATTTTTATGTTCTATACAAAGCATCAAAAATTTCCTAACTTGAATAAGTAGTTCATGAGATGAGTACGTTCAAGTAAACAGACTCTTCAGCTTTGCAATAATTGATGTTGCAAAGCTGAAGAGTCTGTGCAAGCATTGGTAATTCATAGCATCAAACGGCCAAATGATTACATTTCTAGTTACCACCCAACTTTTAATGAACTACCTAATATTAACTGGATAGTTAAAATTAAATATTCACAACTCGTTTTCACGAAAAGCTTATGCGATGTACCCAGTCGCACAGTCAACAGTTTTATTGCTGTAGATGCGACTATGTGTTCTTTTTATACGAATGACATTTAGCAATTTACAAGATAAATTTAACAATTATAGCCTAGAAATTTCAATAATCAATCAATTAGCCTCTTACAATTTACTGCTGGGCATAGCCCTCTTTCCTTTGTGCGCTAGCACACCCGCTATCACACAGTCTTTTCCAGCCATCTTTTTCAGGTCGTCAGCCCATCTGACTAGAGGGCGTCCTACCTTCCGTTTGCCTACTCACGGTCTGCACTCTAGGAGTCATTTGCTCCAACAGCAATAGGTCCTTCGACAGATATGGCCAGTACGATAATAAGATTGAAAATTAGACACAATTTACTTTTACTATTTATTTATATAAAAAATAATCTAAGTGGGTTTATCCGCATTATAGATTCCAAAACCCAAAATATGTAGGATGATGTAGAATATGAAAAAAATCGATTACTACGATTAATGGAGAAGAATACCCTCAATACTCGGCTCCGAAATGATGCACGGTCGAGAAAAGACCCATGCTACCCGCTTACAACCTTAGAATAAAAACACACTATAAATAACCAGCCCCAATACCTTTACTATATTTCTGCTATTGAATTCCTATTTCAATAGTCCTATTAATGTAATATAGGGCAACACGGGAAAGGTTATCAGCTTTTTTACAACAAAGCACATTCAAATGATTCGAGCCCGCAATTCTATTCACTATCATTTAGATGCCCACCTATTATCCGGGGCAGTAGGGTAAAAAGGCTGATTTACGGCGTCATCTATTTTGTATATTTTATTTGAAGGTACATGTAGGAGGGGCCTACTAAATTTGTGACAACGAACCCCGAGTTGTGCACATGAATAATGTAACCTGCTTTATTTATCGTCTACAAGCAAAGTGTGTTGGGGAAAAAATGTGTTTTATGGTGTGATACAATATTGGAAGAATGATTGTCAGTGTGGCATCATAATCAAGGACGTCTATGTGCTATGCTCACGCCTTATTTGCCGCCGCCCGCCCTTTGGAGTAAGCAGAGACACATTTGAATGAAATTTTAAAGCATTTAGAATGCTAACTAATCACATCGAATAATACAGGCAAAATTGACGAGTGTGACTCCCCTGTTGATGCACACGTTCTTAGGTCACGGTAATCACTTTGCCGTGTGCTTGTCTGCCACTAAGTTGTATAAAAAAATCCGGTTCAGGCGGGATTCGAACTCGCGACTTTTCCCTTACAGTGGGATTGCTCTGACCATTGAGCCGACGAACCACGCCTGAAGTTAATCAAATCTTCCTAAATATCCATCGTGCTGTGATGGTAGGAATCATCTACTGATACTCGTACGAACTCGTATGAACCGTCTCCACAAGACGGATATATAGGAAGATTTGTATGACTCCAGGCGTAGTTTGGTAGCTCAGTGGTCAGAAGCATAATTCACAGAATATACTGACGCACGGAAATTTGATTACAATTTTGGGTATGTATCTATCAATGGAGAGCTTACTTGAAAGGCATTCTGCTTACATTATCACTTGACAATGGAAGTGGAAATTCCCGTAACCGTTTTTCCATGACGCTTTTTTATATAAAAAATATACGAGTATCATCTATACGAATGTAAATATATACCTATGATTCATATTCTTGAAAGAGTAGTGTAACAATACTTGCAAATTATCAACTATTTTTATGTCTATGTAAGCAAATCTGTTATATCACCTAGACCTAAGATAGACTGAATGTTGAAGGTGGAGGATAGAGTGCCATGGCATACATTAGGCAATGTAAAGCGCAGTAGAACAGAAAATATCGCTAATACTTAAATTCTCTTCCGATCTACGAATCGAACGTAGAATTTGAAAGTATTCACACTTGCCACCACAACCATGAATTAAAAAATCTGTATCTGGACCTACATGTGAAAAGATATTTTCCATAATAATATTTTACATCGTCAATCGTTTGCATACTTGCTCGCAGTTGAATAAGTGAGGAACTCGCACTAGGCACTTACTTAACCCTTAACCGGATTCGTAAAAAAGGGCAACCTATTTGGTGTTGGGGGTAAAAAGTGACCCCTTATAAATTCAGTTGTAAAAATAGAGGTAAACTATTTTTTTTCTTTAATTATTTACTTTTATATAATAAAACTACTTTTAATCTAATCAACAAAAAACTTTTATTACACTTTCAAACAATAAAAGTACTTATTTTTAAACATTTTTCAAACCTCTCATGTTTTAACGATATTTTTTAAAGAGTCAGATTTAGTAAACCTAAAATCTATAAAAATCTAAAAAAATTGGAAAAATAACTCTTAATGCTATTTTCTTATATAATCATAGTATCAAATATAGGCACATTGTACGAGATCAATGAAACAATAAAAAAATGACAACATAAACCAAACTGCTATAAAGCGAGAAATTCAGTATGTTCTTTACATGTGAAGAGAGAACATTTACTACACTTTTTGGTGCACTTTACGTCCTTTTTGCGTCCTTCTATTCAAATCACATCATCAGGTAGCAACAGTTGCTAGGAATCAAGCTCGGACATATTCATTTTCTCACGGGCTTCTCCTCTTAATCCCGGAAGATGGGTGACAATGTAATGACGCCTTACTCGCGACGAACTCGGAGGATTCTTTGACCATTCAAACCTATTTTTACCTCTATAAAAGCCAGTAGTTTGCCGGTCTTCTTCTTCCTCGCTACTGAAACTTGATGAGTCGGAATCCGAGTCTGTTTCTAAGACACTCTCTTCAGAACTTCTGGTTCCTCGCAATCACTAATTTCTTATTCGTCACAAACAGCTGCTGGTGTGGTTACACGAACCGTCTCTGGATCATATTCATGCTCCTCGTCTTCCAATAAATAAGCAATTTGTTCTTCATCCAAAAAACCGGTCATGACTATTGTTATTTGCTGAAAAAATTAAAAAACGTTCTAACTATAGTGTTCATATAAATAACTATATTTGGTGTCGGGGGTGATTTTTGACCCCAGCAGTGTACGTACCTCTGTTCCTAGTAATGTTAGAGCGATCAACGTCCGTCACCTGCCGCACCCCGCGACGTGATGAGATTAGCTCGATGCGCCGGATTGTACGTTATAAAACTGCAAAGTTATGTTAAGAAATATGTTGCGCTGGGGTATATTTTTACCCCCCATACCAGTTAAGGGTTAAGGTAGTGACCACACGCAAGCTTCTGAATAAAAATACAGAATTATAGCGTGTCTCACGCTATAAGTCATGATTTACATACCCACACTCAAAATTAATTATTACAAAATTAAATACATGCATCAGTTGTACCTGTACGTAAATGTAATACTTATTTGAGTAAACAGTAATTGTAATGACAGGCAAACATGTTGGATCATAGAAGTCTGCGCCAATATTGTACTACAGTCAAGCTTATGGTTTGTAATTTAGAGTGGGGTCAATGTTGTTGGGGAATATTTGTTTTTGGGTTAAATAAGTCATGTTGCGCCAACCCTAACTTATTTGGAATAGACAGGTAAGTGATAATGTATTGAACATTAATTGGTCAAAAGTCGAAAAACAACTGTTTTAAACAACTTTTAACTTTCTAACAACTTGCTATTGGAAACTATATGTCAAAGTTCATTGATCAAAGTAAAAAATTACAAGATGTCAAAGATAAAGTACCTATATTCCATTCAATTAGGTACTTAATTAAACTATAAATAAACTTGGGATAAGGGCAGGATGATGATGATAGGTACCTAATTAAACGTAAACAATCTGGATGTGTCTTTTAACATATGTAATTTAAAAACTCAAAGTTCGAAACTCGTCCCATCCTGAAAATACTGTGAAGAAATTTAGTGAACCTTTTTAAGTCGGTTTTTTTATATAGGACTCGCCATCTAGGCTTTGCCTCGTCTGATGCTAAGCTGAAGGCAAAGTATCAGAAAAGAGGGTCACTACACAGGACAACACGTGCAGGGCTTAGATATCACCCGTACACGGTGCATAGTACCCGATCAAGAACCAAGCGGCTCGGAGACTCTTTTCTTTGTCGCACCACTAAGACCTGAAATTCTTTACCAGCTCACGTGTTTACTTCTTCCTACAGTCCCGGGTTCTTGAAGCGGAGCGTGAAAAAGCATCTGATGAGGCCGCCAAGCTGAGTGCCACCATTGTAACATGCTATGTGTCTATAATGGAGGTCCTCTTTTCTAAGACTTGGCCTTTAACTTACCATCAGGTGTGGTAAAGTCAAATTGGTGCGTCCTTTATAAAAGAAATCATTCTCTGAGCTTTTCTCCAACTTAGATGGGGTTGATTTCCTAGAAAATAAGAAACATTTATGATTAGGAAAAAATATTAATCACATTTGTAGTCTGAAGTGAAAACGGTCAGTAATTGTTATTTAACACTGCAAAGGTGGTTTAATTAAATACTAAATTATGAAAAAGGTCTAATGTCAATATAACCGCGGCCCACATGGAAAAGCCTTTTTAAGGAAGTACGTAAATACTAACTTAATGTGTTTTATCACGGCTTGCAAATTTTGCAATAAAAGCAACTGGGTTAGTCTAACTAGGCCACACTATAAAGATATAAAGAACAAGTTGCTGTTTTAGCGCTCCATAATTATTTGACAGATATTAAGTGTCGGACCTGTGATCGAAAAGTCGTGGGTTAAGGTCCTCGACATTTTTAAAATACTTGCTATTAATACTGTGACCACTGACCACCCAAGACACGTCCTAGATTTGTTTAGCTTTAGCGATTAAAGAGAATACTACCAATTTGTTGTTTACATCACTAATGATATTTTTTTAAAGAGACAAGGATCGCCTGTATTTAACTTGCATTATTAACTTCTTGATATAACGGAAGGTAAAGGTTTCTCTGGAGAGGAATAACGTCGAATAAAGAATACAAAGCGACAATAAAAGAAAAATATCGGAGAAAGCGGCACTTCTGCCAAGTTATCTCAAAATGCCAACTGGACTGATAAATGAATGTGACCATTTTAGAGTACCTTTACTATTTACTTCGTCGTATTTATAATACCAATTTTCGTTTATAAAAGTTACTAACCCGACAAAAGTTGTTCTGCTAAATAATTTAGGAAATCGAGCGAATAGCAAATCCAACGATTCCGTGAAGTGGCTATGCATCAAGTTTTATTGAATAGACGGTTGCGCCCTCTTTCAGCTTACGGAATTGTTGGTTCAACAATTGGTTGGTACAATCAGAATAAAAATGCAGACGCGATAGTTCCTATAAGCATCGTTTACATATAGGGTGTGACTCCACTGGTGTTACACATGTTCATAGGTCACATTAACCACTTTCTATCAGGTGGGCCGTGTGCTAGTTGTATAAAAAAAGGGTAAAACAGAAGAGAATAGAATAGAATCGTTTTATTTGTTCAAATGTTCAACAGAAAAGTGATTAGTTAAATTTCTCACTAAAACTCTCTTTCATGCAACTAAACAGGCTTTTCACGTTTTCTTCTGTTTTACAGCGACTCTGTCATCAGTAGAATTAGCCATAAAACAGAATCTGACTTAATCTGGGACTAAAATGGGGTGTCGCTAATCGCATTCATGGCACTGCTTACCATTTTTAAATCTACCTCTAAGAGTAGATTTAAAAATAGGAGATTTAAATATAGAAAAAAAAAACAATCTCTGTCTACGTGAATATAAAAGGAAGCTTTTCCAAATCTCTCCTTTAAAAGTTTTTCTTACTGTATCGATTTTATGCTGAGGTGGGCAAAAACAATGCTGTTGGTACATATTTTATTCATTGCTTTCGAACCGAGCTTCCTCTTTCGTAGTTGGTATAGCACAAAATACGTTACGGCCAATTGCGGTTTGTTTCCGTCTTGTTTATGTACAGTCACTGACATAAACTGATTATGAATTTCCAACTTTGTCCAGCCGTATGTCCCTCGTCTCGTTGAAAGTTACTTCATATGGAACATTTCCTATCAATCTAGTTGATGCAGTTTACTGGTGGGACTAGTTTGTGCTATAATTAAACTATCTGTTTTACTTCCAGGTGATTGATATATAGGGTAAAGCTACTTGTGACTGGATGTCACGAGGTTAAATTTATTTTAATAACCACTGTTATTTGTTTATTTAATTTATTCATGTACACACAGACTTGCGAGAGGAAAGAGTGAGAAGTAGTCAAAAGTATGTACCCTTAAATGATATTTATACAAATTAGTGAAATGTTATATACAAAGGCGAGCTTAACTCAAGATTTAGTTCTCTTCCAGCAAGCCTGGGTGTGCACAGAAGAATTGCAATCCAATGAAAGGCAAAGTCTTGTGTACGTTAACGTGAAGATTTGATAATATTGCACTTAAACTTTGTAGTCCGGTGGTTTATTTTCCTACTCTGTCTCTTACATGTCATAGTTAATTTGGTTTATCTGAGATTTCAGCTCCCATAAACTGTGTGACAACCAAAATTCCATAAATAAATCATCCACTTTTGACGCTGACTGTACATATTGTATCACCAACTTTATTAATAACATTGCCATCTTTTTCTAACTATACTATCTCCAACTGTACCAAGGTCAGCTAAGAATCACGAAACTAACAATGTACCTAAAGCTGTCTTTAATATCACGCGCGGGTATTATATTGTATTGTGCTCAAGCTGTTTCCTCCATTAACTAAAACAATGGGCTGTTAATGTCCTTGTAAAGGATTTTCGCCGGGACCTTGATAATGCCTCAATATTGTTACAGAGTAATACCAGCGCTAGTGTCTGAAATAATATAATAAATTCTGTCTCGAGAACACTCGTACTAAGAATTTTTGCGCCATAAGTCATAAATCTGGATTGTAGGTTTTGTTGCCTCGAGTTATGTAGGATTTCGTGTCTTGAGTCAAGATTTTGTACGTTGAGCTTTAAAGCAGAAGCAAGATTTATGTAACTAATTGACTTTTTTACTTTATTTCCAGGTAAACCTTAATTGCTGTACTCCTTAGCTTGAACTGTGGTGTGGTATGTATATTGTAAATGGTTGAAAGTAGAACCTGTCTATATATTCGGCTATAATTGTACTAGTACATATGTCTGGTCATCTGTTTATGTTTGTTTTTTGACTTTGAATTAAAATCGAGCTTACTCGTATATTTGATCCAATGGAAACTTTGATTTATAATTTTATTGAGCATGTAACTAAATAAAATATCGACAAGAAATCAAAACAATAATCATAAATCCGAGGAAAACTGTTTTATCAAATAATATTATGGAACAGGAAATCGAACCCTCTTCCATTTTGATACAACAACGTCACATCGATAGAGCTTTTGTGAGCAGCGTCACTCACTTGTAATTCAGTTTGTGTCCTCTAAAATGTTGCACTTTTGTTGAATTTGGAAGACGGAAGGGCTCGTGCATACAAAACAGAATATTTGGCAACTTTTATCCATATCGAAATTGCTTCTGTAAGAAACAGGAAATGTTATTTTATCCCTATGGGATTTTGAAGATTTCGATCGATTTTTCGACGACAGCTTTGGTTAGAGGTAAAAAATAGATTACCTGGCCCTCGATTATACTAAAGCAAAACCACTGTCATATCACAAACACTGCAATAAATGACAATACTTTTTAAATTTATTCCCATATAATTGAAATTCAAAATTAAATGAAAATAGTTTCATTACACTTTTTCATTCACTCTGCAAAAGGCCTTCTAATTTTGGACTTTAATAGCATGGCTGTAAAGTCTAAAATTTAATGATTTTTTTAGCAGTGTCCGTTTGTTTGTTTGATAGTGGTTTTGTCATAGCAGATTTGAGGTTGTTTTAATACGAATGATTGTTGTACAAGTAATGATACATATACATATATTTTCCCACTAGAGTGGAGTATCAGAGATAACAGTCAAGCTTCTGCTAACTACTGTCCCTACTTATCAATTTGATCAATGTAGGGATGAATGTAATGCTTTATTTTAAATCATACAGCTAGCATTTCGTGAATACACTTACAGGGTTGGCAGCGCGACTGTGACTCCTCTGGTGTTACAGACGTCCATAGGCCACGGTAACTACTTTCCATCAGGTGGGCCGTGTGCTTGTCTGCCAACTAAGTGGTATATAAAAAAAAAAACACTTCACTTTTTATGACCGAATAAAAGGTGAAGTAAGTATATTCGCGAAATATATGTAAAAGTCGTGTCTTTGTATCTTTAAAAATCAATAGACCTTTAAATTTTTATTACTAACTTTTATGTACTCATAAAGATAGTATTAAAATCTAGAGGAGGATACAAAGGCATTTTTTATTCGGACATCAAATAGTATCACTCAAATAGGTTGATCTTTGTTTGGACTGGAGATTAAAATTCTAGTGGGATAAATAGTTCTTTAACCTATTTCAAGCGCCAATTCCTTTGTGAATATCTCTTTATGTAACTTTTATTTCTGTAATGGAAAACCAATTACAAATACTTTGTTTCTCCTACACTTGAAAGTTTACTAAAGTCTTACTTTTTACAGCAAAACTCAGATACAGTACACACTAACTGAATAAGTAGACATGTTGTAGAACAAATATATATTTATTTAGTTTTAAACGAGGCAATTACAATAATGTTAACGGGAATCAATGCGATCGTAATATAGGTACATACATACTCGTACCTTTGGTTTGCCTGACATCGCCAGGTTACACCGGCTGTGGTGACAGGCTGATGATGTGATAAAGAAATTAATTGAAAACGATTACATAATTACTTAATCTAGTGGCTTTCGTATGGGTTTACGAACGGGATCAGAAAACCTAAAAAAAACTAAAAACTTTTATATTATTCCAGATCTGTTCACGTACCACTGATATAGCCATATTAGTTCTACCATGATTGACAAACGAATATCAAAACATCTTCACGAACTTTCACATTTATAATAGTAGGATATCAAAACAAACATAACATAGAAAATAACAGTCCGTTTTTATATGGGGTAATGCCACACTACCTCACAGACATAACAAACAGGAATGTCGGAATTGAATCGAACAAATTTCATCACAGAGACCAATGGCTAGATGTGATGTAGTTACTTATCGGAATACGAGTAGTTTCCCCGTCCTCTAGCCTTGACCGCTGATCAAATTATTAGGTGGCCTTGTACACTCCCCTTACCTTCCGTTAAGACATCAGTGAGACATGCTATATCAATGATACAAAAGCGAGTGATGATCCTATACGATAGCTTATTGTAGTTCCTATAGTTTTCAAGCTATAGAACCAAGATTATTTAATCCCTTTTATTTTTTAAAATATTATTTATTATGATAATAGGATATTAGGGGATAATGGGTACATTTCTAGTTCTTCTTGTATGTGACTTTAATTTTAGTGTTGTTTTACGATTTTTACGATTACGAACTTTTACGATTTCGATCAAATTTAGAATTTAGATAAGGGTTAGCTCTTTGAATTTGACTATAAAATAAGTAAACTTTCTGAAAAAGAAATCGGGATTAAAATTTGCAAGTGTCGTAATTAAGATTGATATTGATTTGATATTCCTATGAGATGTAAACCAACGGGTATATTGAATAATGTATAAAATAAATACTGAATTGAAATCTGCCACACATTTACACAATTCCTATATTTACGCAATATTTGTAGAATATATAGTTATCTTTTTACTATAGACGAGGGTGGGCGAAGGCTTGATGACGAAAACACTTTCTTCCGTGAATCGGCTTCATTTGGCTCTTTTTAGCTATTTTCTTTTGAACCTTACTCATCCGTCATTCTTCCGTTCTCATTATCCCTTGCCCTTCCTTTTCGCACATCTTATGTTCTGCTTCATTTGATTACAGACAGATACTATGTATTGTAAATGAGTGGCTTCTTTTTTTTTTACGGGTGAAAAATCTCCGTGGTTCCCGGTGGGAGAGGTTATATCAGACTCGAACCGAGTAAAACGCACAGCGTCGTGGGGTCGTGTGGGTCGTTTTTGATTGCCAAAGGTGAGGTTGACAGGCATATCTCTCACACCCCGGCCGATCCTGGGCCATCTCTCTCGATCTGGCATTCTTCGGGTGTGGGGACCACAGAGTCCCGAACTCGTCCCCGGAAACAGGGGGGCAAGCTGACTGTATTCTCGAAAAATTATGTATATTGACCTAATCTTGTAATAAATTGTAAAGAAAACAAATTATTTATTTAATAAATTATTTAAATTATTATTTATATCGTAAATAATTAGACTACGTATATGTCTAAGCAACATATAATGAACAAACTCAGAGGCAAGAGTACTCGCATAGAATATTCTAAAAACTTACCTAGAGCCACCTAGCTGACCCGCCCCAGCTTTACCTGTGACACATTTAGAACTCTAATTTCACCTATTTAGACACGTATTTTTAGTGTTCAAATAATATAAAGAAATCTGCAGAATTTATTGACATTTATGGCCACTGCTCCGTCTCTTATGTAGTAGCGTGATGATAAATAGCCTAAATCCCTTTATCGATAAACGGACTATTCAAGATAAAAATAAAATTTAAATTTCGAACTAGTAACTTCCTAACATTAGCGCTCAAACAAATAATAAACTCTTCAGGTTCATAATATAAGTATAGATTAACTCACAATACTGTCCATATTATAAGAGTACCCACCTACTTATCTATCCACTTAACTTTTACGAGGCTTATAGTTCAGCTAAAAATAAATGTAGGTCGGGTACATTTTATAGTCAATTAACTTCTTATTTATTGATGAGCTTTGACGTCAAGCTTCACTATCCAGAATTATGTTATTGATTTGACATTCTATAAGGCCAATGGATCAATTATTGCCACTATCCGTAAGGTAATACATTCACTTTTTTGATGATAATTTAAACTTCAAACGTAAAAGTAAAACGTGTCTTTAAATTTTACTTAATATGACACTATTACTGATGAAACTAGTTGGTATTATATAGGTATTTTATATTCTTTGAAAATACAAAGGTATTGAACGGAACATTTGAATCCATTCGACTGTTTAACATTCATTAATAATTATGTTGCAAAAAACATGTTAATATATATATAGTAACCGCGGTAGCCTAGTGGTATAGGTAATGGACTGCTGAGACGAGGTCTCGGGTTCGATCCCAATTTCATTCAATCCCGATTACCATGGCACAAACCAATGACTTTTCGATACTTTTCGAAGTTATGTGTGTATTTATCGCAGGTTTATAAGTGCTCAGTTAATGGCAACAGGCTCGCCATCCTAAACTGGGACCTAAACATAAACTGACGAAATGTGGGTGCTGGCACCTCTGCCTACCCCTTCGGGGATATAAGCGTAAGGTTATGTTATGTTTTATATATATCTTGATTGATACTATTATGTATTAATGATGGAATTCTCATACAATAACAATATATTACATGCGTTACTATGTTTTGAATAGTAGGTAGGTTTACATATATGATTTTTATGTATAAATACGTGAATTATATATTCATATCCACCTCACTTATTACAAAATATAATCTCAGTGAATATGTACCTAGTACAGTAGAATACCTTACCATTTATAAATCATAGATATATTTGGTGCAATCCTATAAATAGAGAGATAGGGAACCTCACCCAAACGCTGTTCATAAAACAATACAGTTTGAGCGATCGATCCCATTCGGGCTGATTGGTCTACTCTCAACTGTCGTTTTTCTGGAATTTAAATTTCAAGAGAATTTACAGGTACGATAAAAGTGAACCTTTGTTTTTCTAACTAGTGAGCCTTTTCCAGTTTCACAGGGGAAAGATTTGTAGATCGAATCGAGAACAAAACAAAGTATTTATGTTTGGGCCCAAGCCGGGGGTGAGTACTGACTCGCGTAACCTTTTTTTTATACCACTTGGTTGGCAGACAAGCACACAGCCAACCTGATGGAAAGTGGTTACCGTGGCACATGAACGTATGCAAAACCAAGGGAGTCGCACTCGCGCTGCCAACCCTGTAAGCACAAGAATTTCTGTGCCGTCAGTGTTAAAGACAAAGCAAGACAAGCTTTTGGTCTTCCCACTGACAACACAAAAATTCTTCAGTGAGCTCTGGCTACCTTACTCACCACCGAAAACACAACACGAGGTTATTATGGCCGCGGTATTCTATAGGGCGGAGGTACTTCCCCAGTCGGACTGCTCAATTGGAAGGATATATAATCGTGTCCTGCCTCCTACCTATCCTATCTACTGTTAAATGGACGATGCTCGGACACTGGATTTCATCTGAGATCCCTAACCACCAAGTCGGGCTCCAAAGTGCTAGCTTTGTGTGCAACTTTGGACAACACGTGCGGGGCATAGATGTCACAGAATGTCCGATCTAGAACCAAGTGGTTCGGCGACTCTTTCCTCTGCTGCATCAATAAGGCCTGAAATTCATTACAAGCTTACGTGTTTCCTTCTTCTTACAGTCCCGGGTTCTTTAAGCTGGGCGTGAAAAAGCATATTATGAGGCCGTGAAGCTGAGTGTCACCATTGTACCATGGTATATGTATATTATGGTGGCCCTCTTTTCTGAGACTTTGCCTTCTTCTTTGACTTTACTATCAAGCGAGGCGAAGTCTAATTGAAGTGTCCTATATGAAAAAATGCAAGGTGAATCTATGACCTAGAAACATTAACAATAGTTCTTAATTTAAATACAAACCACAGAGATCCTATACAGTATATAGTCTAAACAAATTGATTCAACCTTTCAATTTCTATCAAAATTGGAATTTCTCTTGCTATTATACATAACAGATATAACTAAAAGTTTCAGGCGTACCTTTATAACGAGGTTCAAGGTAAAGAAAACAGCGAACGTACCAGTGTCGAGAACGAGCACGGTAGGTACCTTCCCCGATCGATATACCACCCCAGCACTCCGTGTCTCTAAAATTATCCGAACAACTTAACCCCACGACGCTACGCGGTGAGGTTGACTCATACGAACGATTTTGCATTTATTTTGTAATTCTAGAAGCTTTCAAATTATGTTTACCTTCAGGTTTTACATTCTTCTGGCACACAAAGGATGGAATGAGTGGAAATTCTGTGGTTAGACTTTTGTTAAGATATTTGTGTACGTTAACGAGAGTTAAAGCTCTTATTGTATAGGAACATAAACATGGATATGTTTATATACCTATGGATGTGTAAATGCGAATATTATTCTGGCTCTCTGTCACGCTTTCACGCCTAAACCACTGAACTGATTTTGATGAATTTGGTATAGGGGTAGATTAGAGAAAGGACATAGGCTACGTTTGGTCGCAATAGCCAACATCAACGCGGGTGGAGTTGCGGACAACAGCTAGTAAAGACTAAATATATATACTAATTTATAATTTAATTTATGTTTGGGTTGGTAAGCGATTACCATATTGGTGAAGTTTATATAAAAACAATCATTTATTCATTTAAAAAGTTTTAATCCGTGGGAGTGTTCACCTGTAAATGCCAAGGTGGAAGGAATCGGGCACTTTATACCGGCAACAGCTAGTAATACTTAAACAGCAATTTAATGCAAACTGATTATCTTGACTTAAGTCGTGTTTAAATCTCTTGCTTCATTTTTTGTTGTTCTCTAAGTAACCGTCCAATTTTATGGATGTTTTACTGAGATCCTAAACGATCCCCAAGTGTATAATGCATTATTTCAAGTTGTTACTTCTACGCACGATCTTTCTCTAGATACTCAACAAAATTTTTATATGGTCTGTTCCTTAAAATTATAAAAATTAAACTGATTGAATCAGCATATTCTTAATTCACCCTATTAATCTAAGCACGAGCAGAAATCTGTACCGTTCTTCCCTTAATTTCCCTCCTCATGAAAATATGTTTATTATACAGGATGTATTTTTGAAATGGGGCATAATTGAGTGAGGAAACCACTATATGTCAAACGTAGGCATAAACTACTAACTTGTACTATTCCTAAACTATGGTTTCTGTAGGTACATAAATTTCACTTGGTCTTAAAGATGCTTTTGATTACAATAAGAAGTAGTAAGTATCATTTGGCGATAACCAAAATTAAGGTTGTTTTTAACTATCTACATAATGTATGACAAAATTATTGGCGATTTCTGTCATTTCTAGAATTTTATCCTCAAATGGTCTCTTAGAGTCTTTTGATCCCCACATAAATTAAGATCGATTGGTACTAAATATTTTTAGAACTTGTAGCATTTTTCTTACTCTTTGTCAAAATCTGTGAATGCAGTTCAGAATATCCTAAAAAGTTAGGGATGGTCTCTTAAGAACGTTTTGCTGTAACTATAACGGCTGAGGTAGCTGCACTTACTGCCCCGTTTTAAAAATACACCCTGTATGATTTCTTCAAAATATTTCTTAATGTATCGGGCTCTCTTGAACGTATACTATGTAAAGGACATTAAATTATAGTCCTCATCTTTATCACTACAACTTCGCAACAATATCAATATCTACTTCATTAACACCGAAGTTCAACGGTTCCTGTTACTAAACAATCCTCGTTCGCGCAAACTGTCACCGGTTACGTCGAGGCGACAGTTAAATACATACGTTATAGCAGTACGTGGTTCGCAACACTGCCGATAAGATATATTTAAAGCTTAAGTTTTAACAGAATAGGTATGTGGAATATATTCTTAATAAATAACTTTAAGTGATAACATCTTTGGATAGGTAAGTACGGTGCGAATTTTGGAATTATGTAGATATGTTTTTGTTCATGAATAGCGTGATAAGGGAACGTTATGGTGTGGTATTGTAGAAGATTAAATGGCTAAGATAAAGAACGGAATGCTTAGATGATTCAGGAGCGTAGAGAGGTGGGATGAAAGAAAATTGTCGAAACAGATTGTAGTCGCAAGGGTGAATGGGTAACCTGGTAAAGTAGAACCCTTATCGCACTACCCATTCGCCTCGATTTGTGTAGGATACGTACGCATAGGTAGAGACCTATGCGTACGTATGCCTGATAAGCATATATGAAAATAATTATGAAAGTAGCAAAAGCGAAAGGTAGTCAGGATCGTAGCAACTAGCAAGTAAAAAGACGTGATTTTTGCTTACAGCCTACTCCAATGGGAAATATGTGTGATTATGATTAGGAGTAGGACGCGTTCAATTAGGCAATTCATTTGTATTTCTTTGACATAATACACAGCGCTGTCCTGACAGACTAAGCATAATTTGTGCTATAAGTTTTAGAACATAGATGAAAATCCTGAGAAATTATTTTTATGGTTTTAGAATGAGAAGGCAAGCTTTTGTTGAAAAATAACCACTATTTTTATTTACATAACATAACATAAACTCGCGCCTATATCCCCGAAGTGGTAGGTAGAGGTTCAAGCACCCACATTTCGCCAGTTTATGTTTAGGTCCCAATGTAATAGGTGGCGATCCTATTGCCATTAACCGGGCACTTATAAACCTGCGACAAATACACACATAACTTCGAAAAGCATCAAAAAGTAATTGGTGTGTGCCATGGTAAAACCTAGGATCGAACCCGAGACCTCGTCTCAGCAGTCCATTAACCATACCACTAGGCTACCGCGGTTATTTTTATTTTTAATGTTATTTTCATGTATCGGCAGAAATAGTAAGTTCCGTGATTTAATTCGCGATACCTTGTATAATTAGGAAGCATTATTTTATCTAGCACTCGCATGGAACAGTCTGAAATTTGCTTTCCTGCAGATCTCCGTATTATGGACATTACTTAATCGATATACGAAGGCAATAACAAAGAGTCCCGGTAATTGAAATGGCTATACGTGCTCGGACAACAGGTGCAGGACTTGAGTATCACCCATGTCCCTATATAGGCGAGACTCAAGTCCTGCACCTGTTGTCCGAGCACGTATTTATTGTGCCGTCACAATCGATACCAACGCGAACCAAGGCGTTTTTATAATTTCATTCTTTGTCGCACAATAAAGAACAGCGTTACTTTACCATCACACATATTCCCTTCTTCCTACAATCTAGGTTCAAGCGTTGCGTGAAAAAACATTGCAGACAGTTAATGCAAGGGCACCATATTAGAGACAGCATTTGGAATAGTGGCCACTCCTTTTTGGACTTCTCACCTCAGTTTACCATGAAGCAGGATTGACGGATCAAACATAAACAAAGTTGGAAGAAATTTACATTGTAAATAGCAGTTTAGTAGAACAATATTCGAGAAAAGGGTACTTTCGTTTGTAAAATACTATTGTCTAAAGCAATTCATTATCAGTATAATCTATTACCAATTCAAATCTGTTAAATCAGTTGTTCTTAAGTGCCCCTAAACTTCCAATTGGAACTAGAGGACTAATGGCAGAACCCCTCCAGTACACGCCGACGTGGACCCACTTAGCACAAGTATTGAATTTAATTTGTAGGGTACCGAGTCTGTACTTATTGCTGGAAGATTATCCTAGTTGTAATTTCGTCTATAGTTTCTTAGGTTTATGAGTCCTTAGTGCCAGATTCTTTCCCCTTGAGTTATTCGTTTTTTAAAGGAGTACTACTACTACTAATTTTAGTAGTAGTAACTAAAATTAGTAGTATTCCAGCAAACCAGTTAAGCTAGATTGCTTACATTAGGCGTGGGTTTACGTCGATAGCGTAATAGCCAAGATTCATTGCCATTGTACGACCGACTCCTAAGCTACCAATTGCTACTCTATTGCGAATCTGTCCCCTAGACAACTGGCAATTCATTAGTGGGCGTGTTGTAGAATAGAATAACGTATGTGTGGAACTGACACGCATTTTGTCGTTTATGACAGTCGTTCATTATTTCGTAAACGTCAAAATTTGGGTGTCTTTTTCCTAATTTTTAATAGAGAAGATAGTTGGAGCGTATCACCAGCCTGTGTCTCACTCATCTACTTAATTAATCATAAGGAAAAGCAAAATACAGCAAGACTTAACGACACAGTAAGCTCACTCTGTGTAAATAGTCAAAAATTCATCATAATGCGGGTACTCTGAGATAACTTATACTTCAAACTATGTGGCAACTACCCTCTTGAGTCTTTAGTCAGGTTAAATTTTAATAATACTGAATAAATCGCGATAAGATCCATTATACGGCGCCATCTGAAAACCAGCGCTTCGTATACCCTGGTGTGCAGGGCATTCATGCTGAGATGATGGTCCATTTGGGTGTGTGCCGTGAGTGTATCCTTATTATGTTACCTTATTATGTTTACATATTTGTCTGAATCACTGTACGTTGTGTGTTCTTGAATAAATGTTTTTTCTTCTTTCTTCTTCTTCTTCTTAAAAAGTGTCATTATTTCATTAAGCGATATTCGCGTAAACTTCAGACAGTATTACGTTTTATAATCATTAAAAGATACGTGATTAAATGAAATTTCCAGCAGTTATACAACGATTACGGACCATCTTTCGTGTTACAAACGATTTAAATTAAAATTAATTTTGACTAGAGAATAATGAGAGTTCCAAAATAATTGTTATCATGTTTCAAAATGTGTGTTTAGTAAAAAGATGACGCTATAATCATTCTTGACCTGTAATTAAACGAAATTATTAAATTACAATCATTAAACTTAATTTTTTTTAAAGTACATAACGATGGTAAAATTACCAGAATAAATAAAATGTCGTGCTCCTTAATAGCCTTATTTCTATTTAGCTATTGTGTTTCTTTTCGTTCAATCTCAATCATAATTTTACACGAGAACTACGACTTTAAGTTAAGTAATTGCGTGATTCATGATTAGAGATTGACATGATCATCAACATTAATAGTGTACTCGCCGGGATATTTACCATGCTTATTGTTTTTTTCTTCTAAGTAACCGATATTTCGTCACTGTTACTCCACGATCATGGTATACTGACGACCGCCGAGCTATTTGTTACTGGGCAAACTATATCGATCTACCTTCTACCCCATTCGTTTGTTACGCGCATCGACTCTACTACTGTCCGCGTTCTCGCACTGTACTCGATGACGTCTTGTGAACAAACGGATCATCTTCCCGGTTGAAGTTCTTGTATTTTGTTAATTTCAATTGCTTCTTTCACCATTCTGGGTATACAGTGGCGTTCTGTCGAGAGAATCCAAGGGTTATGTAACTCAATCCAGCGATTTAACCCTACCTACAAAAGGTGCTGAGCGATACCAGATATATGTTACTCACGAAAAAAGAAAACAATATACATGGTAAATATCCCGGCGAGTTTTACACTGTTAATGCGTGATCCATGTTCAATTTTTTAATACACTAGACAGGTACTAGGAATCAATCCATGATGTAGGTATAACATTATATAAACGAACTAAAATATTGACTCAACAATATTTTATTTTATTAATGTACATATTATAATATATTTAATTAGTGAATAATCATTGTAAATACCTACATGAAATATTACCCAACAAATCATTTTATTTGCAATAAAACTGATGACCCGTTGGACTGATTCTATCAGTTCACATACTCTATAGGTCGAAGTTGAAAGAGATATAATGTACTTGTTTCCTCAATGTTAAAATACTTTGAGTTCACCGACTCACTCTGCTGAATGGTCACCGTTGTCTCTTGACAAGTCAATAGAGTTATCAGCGACGAAACGATGCGACACTTCCTCGCACAATGACTGGGCCTAAACGGAGGTGGCCTATCAAATGATAATAGAAATGATCAAGCGAAGGGGCCTGGACAGTCGTGCGACATTCTGCGCAGATATATTTGACATTCGAAAAAAAACTAAAAACTTTGTACGTATTTGCGCTATCGCTGAGTGCATTTCGCTATAAAGTATAATGGTTGAATTTTCCTCTGTTCCGGAAAAGAGTGCTTTTAGTGTTACGTAATGTGTGGAGTGATATGATAGGTGTAAGTGATAAGAACTATTTGACGGTATTCTCGAGCTCGTCTAGTGTGATTTACTTTAATTTTACAGTAGTGAGATAGTGTGTTTTAGTTGTTTTACAGTGTTAACAAACTGTGGGAACTTGTTGTATGTTACTAAGCGTGTGACAGTATTATTTATTCACGTAAGTACTTGATGTATAATCTATAAAATATATATAAGCCACGGTGTACTCCTTTTTATATTGTGTTAGACTGTAGCAATATGTAATGCTCATCGTGTATGATATGTTTATTTATCTGATACGTATTAGAACAAAAAATAAGGATTCTTTATTTTGCGCCTGTTTATTATGCATAAATAAGACAAACTGCTCGTAGGTAAACTAGTATAATGACGTTTTAAACGCCGATTAAACATAGGGATTGTTTGTCTAGTCAAGGAGTAACTGTATGATCCTAAAAGACTTTTCCAATTTTTACAAGCCTTTCGTTTTTTGCATTATTAGTGTTGTTAATAGCAATACTAGCGCGAGAAAAAGTATACCTTCTAGTCACATAAACCGCTGATCAATAATTTTTTGATTTTGCATACTAATTCCTTGTGAACAAAACAAGTATGACCCTAACGGCATAACCTCACAGAATATTTTTTACTCCTGTAATTGTACCGTGAGAGCAACGTAAGTGAATGTTATTTTGAACGACATTTGGTAATTCAACTGCCCCTTTGCGTATGGGTAAAATATTTCCATTGTTATGTGGATATATAGGCCCTATGTTTTTTAATGGTCATGTCAACATGACTACCTCTTCTGATGGTAATCTAAAGCCAAAGTTTCACGAATGAGGGTCACAATTACTGATACCGTAATGCTACAATGATGACTCTCTACTTGACTGCCTTATCAAAATTAATTAATAGGTAGGCAAACATTTTGTTGGTTTTTAGATCCCACCGAAATCTTCAGGTCCCAAAGGCCAAAGGTCGAGGCGCTGCTGTAACTT
Organism: Eilema griseolum; assembly: GCA_963662185.1. Lineage (NCBI taxonomy): Eukaryota > Metazoa > Arthropoda > Insecta > Lepidoptera > Erebidae > Eilema > Eilema griseolum. The sequence goes on along the minus strand of OY759240.1, from coordinate 19,527,924 downwards.
TTCCTCATTAGTTTGGGAGGTCAGCAACGTCGCTCCAATAAAAGTCAAAATAAATATTTAAAAGCATGAGAGCGGACCCCAGACGTCAAAGTGCGAGCTTTGAACTTGGCTAGGAATGGCGTACGGAGAAGAAGAAGGAAGTTATCAATGTTTTGTCTATTATGATAAGAGAACGTGCTTTTTACAAGAAATACCGATAATAATAGATCAAAAGACCAGTCACCACAAATAGAACGCAATATTAAATGACAGGATTATAAGGAAATATATTTTGCTATAACGTATAGTATAATACCTGTCACGAAGAAACAATAATGAATACAGAATATTTCGTACTCTATCTCCACAATCTGAATATTCATGAGTATTTCAGGCCTATGTTTGTCCGTATTTCATAATATTGCACGACTAATTAAGATACCAATGTCATTAACGGTATACTTCCTGGACCACAAAATAAATAATAGTACTGCTTGTTCTTTGTTTCATTTTATATAATAATAATATTTTCACGATTTTCGAACCAACCAGTTCGCTGATATTTTTAAGCGAATTTAAAAAAGTGAATGTTGAATGTTTGACTGTATTTACATTTTGTTTAGTTTAAACTATGAAAGTGAACTTCCCTTTGCTCGAAAGCAAGCGTAGGTATGGGAATTTTCTCCAATACATATTCAGATAAATATACTTTTTTTTTATATATAGAACACGTCAATTAGACTTCGCCTTGCCTGATGGTAAGCTGAAGGCAAAGTCTCAGAAAAGAGGGTCACCATTACCTACACATACCGTGTGACAATGGTGACACTCAGCTTGACAGTCTCATCATATGCTTTTTGACGCCCGCTTAAAGAAACCGGGACTGTAGGAAGAGGGTAACACATTATTATCAAAGCGTCAGAACACGACTTTAAGGTAGAATCTCTCCTGAGGCATATTGAATACCGCTTTATAATTCAGAGGTCCAAAATCGATCCTCAGGGCTACATTTTGTACTGATTCAAACGGCTAGTTAGTTTTGAGACGCAAGAACTACAGTCTTGAGAAGCTTGTGGACAATCATGTACTGCCGAACTTGCAAAGTAGCTTCGTAGCTCGTAGTTAATATCTGTTTTGTGGTAATGCTTAAGTTATATATCTCTTCTTAACTGGGTGTCACTTGAGATCTCAATATCACTGATTTAGAGTTAGTAAATATGATGATTTCTAAACGGTAATCGTTAACAACAGAAAGTTTTATCTTACTGAGGTTAAATAACAATAAATTTAGTCTTCCCAATCAGACTCTATTAAAGAGAAGATATTCCACTTGTGATAAGTTGTCTCAATTTTTTTCAACAGTTGGATGTTAAAACGGCCCGTGTAGTATATATTTTGAGAAATGTTTTCTCATTCCAGTGAACATTTTCAACAGGTAACAGTCCTTGTCTAGGAAAACGACTGCCGAGGGTAGTGTAGTCTTACTGTAGTCCCTGGCCCCGTCAGTTTGGCATTCTAATCCTGTTATCACTAGCCATGGAATCCTGAGACCTATACCAAATTACAGACAGATCCGACGTTGGAACCTGATTGAGTTACAAACATTAAAACATCTTCACTAAGTTAGTGTAGTCACATTTATAATACCAACAGGAAGTAGGATATTAGTGGGAAGTACGATTAGTAAAATTTGAAGGTAATTACGTACCACCAATAATATGATGTTAACAGCTGACTCGCACGGTAGTAGTTTTAAAGCAATAAGTTAGATTTAGTGACTTAAAATTAATGGCTCTCGGCGGAGATAGCACGTTATAGAAGAGTGTATAAAATACATGTATAGTTTTCAGTACCAGGTGAGATGGTAACCAAATAACCGGCCATTTCAATATCAATAGGAGGCTCAATATCAATAGGAAATTAGAAAACTAGGTAAATAAGACAGGGATTCACACTGCCACTGCCACTTTTATAGTAGGACATATAAATATTCACGGCTGTAAATCGACTGCAGGTAGCGGTGTGTCAACCCCCATATTTCGCCATCTATGATTTTTGGTTCCACGTAAATAGGGGCGTAATTATATACTTACCTTGCGTTGTAATACTAATTATTACCAATCTTTGTACCAAAGAAGGATACAAATTTTCAACATTGTCTGAAATAGGGGGTAGGACACGGCGGCACTTCCGCCCAATTGAGCAGTCCGACTGGGGAAGTACGTCCGTCCTACAGAATATCGCGGTTATAATAACTTCGTGTTGTGTTCCCGGTGGTGAGTAGGGTAGCCGAAGCTCACTGAAGAATTTGTGCTGTCAGTGGGATGACTAAAGGTTTGTCCTGCTTTGTCCTCACACTGACAGCACAGAAACACTGTGCTTACAGGGTCGTCAGTGCGAGTGTGACTTCTCTGGTGTTATACACGTCCATAGGTAACGGTAACCACTTTCCATCAGGTGGACCGTGCGCTTGTCCGCCACCTAAGTGGTATAAAACAAAAAACATTTCCACATAATTTTAAAATTAACGATTGTCAATTACTTTTAATGCTCACGCCTTGTTCATTTCATCAAGATGAAATATTTGCATGTGTAGTTAACAATTGCAGAAAGAGATACGGCAAAAAGGTAATACAATAGACCTAGGTACAATTCGAACAAAAACGAACGGTAGCAACTGACTTTTACGTGACTGAAACACACAAAATTATGGTACAGATTTCTGTGAATAGATATTTTACTGGACGCAGATGACGCGCTTACATGCTAAAGGACTATAACTCAAAATGAAAACGTTGACGTCATAGCAACGGAGACCCTCCCGCCGGAGCCAGTGGAGGAGGCTATGTACGACTTGAACTGACTAAAACGCACACCGCCTGAGGGTCGTAAGTTGCTGGAGGTAAAGTAACCAGAGGCATTTATCTCGCACTCTGACTAATCCAACACGAACTTTATCGAAGTGGCCCTTTTCGGGTGTGAGAACCACGGGGTCGATGCGGGCATCGCAAATGGAGAATCGCGCACCACCCACGTGGCCTACTTCTACTAGGGTGACAGGCGGCTCCATTTGTCACCCTGTGCTCGTCGCAGGCTGTTTGGTTAGCAAGTCTCCTCTGTTCTCGTACCGCCGCTTCCTTCACGAGCATTACTTGCACACTCAACAACAACACTACTCGCAGAAGAAGGCAGCAGCAGGCACAATACTGTCTTAGTTAGTTTACAAGCAACCTTTAACTCACACTAATTATGAAGCATGAAGCTAAAGCATTGTTCGGATACTTAGCTGCCTACAAATAATCTAATTGGATGTAAAATAAACCAGTAAAGCAAAATCATACGAGATTAGAAGATATAATCTTAATCTCAGAGATTTTCTGAGACGTACTAATGAGGAGATGATTCTGTTAACTGTAAGTAACACTATGTACCATATTCTATAGATATACTGTATATAAATAATAGAAGAAATACGATCTACTGATTTTTATATCCACAGTTTTCACAGAATATGAATCTGCGCCGGTAATAAGTACTATTTTACAAAATAGGTACTATTCTACTATACATACCTATGCTCACGACTTTGTCTCTTCGGTTTCGGCAGAGACAACAGCCACTTAGTTCTGTCCTAACACACTTCATGAACTTTCTCTGTACAAAAAGATCCTAAGAGATCAGGCCTGGTGTTTTCGGGCTCTACCAAGTGTTTCAGGGCTATCGGGGAAGCTCCGCGGGTATGCGTTGTCATCACACTAAAACAACCTGCCGTGTTTTACTTCACCGTGACTTGAGTGAACCATCGGAATCACTAAGCTCTCATCAACGGATCACTCAAGCGCTGGAACGTAAAAGTGCGGTGCGATCTTCTAAATGGGCACCGTCCAGGTACATCAGGAGACATTGCAAAAGGCTCTATTGCAGATGCATGGCTAACCCCGATCTGTCCACTCGCGGCCACACTAGGAAAATTCTTCAGGTTGGGAGATTGGTATGGCAACCTGACCGTCAAGCTACACTGTGGTTCTTTTCAGTTAGGAATAAAGTTAAGGAAAATTTCGTTTGCCTATTTATAATGAAAACCCTCTTTACGTATCCTTCACAGTTAATTCAATGAGTTTTAGCGGGGTCGCAGTGACTTTACTGATAATTTGCGACGTCCTTCAAAGACGAGCTTTATCTCTATAAAGTCAATAGTCCAGTGGATTGATTTAGGTAGGTTTAATCTCGGGCATGCCGTCAAGAGGCTTAGTAAGTACCTACTAGATGAATACTAAATTAACCTAAAGTTTGAAATAATACCACAGAGATAAGGTCTAATATTTTACTCAACATCGCCACTGTTGTAGCAAATGTTTAAGTTTTAGGTTTATACCTCTTAGCTTGCAGACAAGCATACGTCCCACCTGATGAAAAGTGGTTACCATGGCCTATGGACGTGTATCAGCTCCTTACGCTACATACTAAAGCAATTACTCTACCAAATAAAAACATATAGTTTAACCAACAATGAATTCCATTTTCTCTTTTATATTCACAAATTAGTTTATGAAAACATATTAAATTCTTTTTCCTAATTTGAATTAGGGTCCACTGGATTACTCCACAATTTTTAAGCGTATTCTGTACAACAATTATTCCAATATTACAATACGCCTAAAAATACTCGGAATAAAATAAACAATAGAATAGAAGCGACAAATGTAATAAGAAAATACAAAATAAGAATATTTTTCCTAAAGAAAACATTACAAATAAACGAGTACATTGGACGCTACACACATCTCAATGTAATAAAATACTTAGTAGACGCGTAATGTTTGCCGTCCCCACTCGTAAAGTCGACGCGACGGAAGGGATTGTTCCCTTTGTTTTCCGCCTTAATTAACGTTATTATTCCCCCAGTCGTTTGTCCAATTTGAACACAAAATTGGGCCCCTTTTTTAATACCATTTAGGTGGCAGACTAACATACGGCCCACCTGATGGAAAGTGGTTACCGTGGCCTATGGACGTGTGCAACACCAAGAGAGTCACACTCGTGCTGCCGACCCTGTAAGAATAGAGAGTTTCTGTGCCGTCAGTGTAGAAGACAAAGCAAGACAACCTTTAGAGTTCCCACTGACAGCACAGAAACTCTCCAGTGAGCTCTATAGAACTTATGCAATATTATGGTTTGGATGAAGAGAATAATCAAATTGGCAATGACCAGTGAGGGATTTTGTTAGGGACAGACTCTGGTCAATCAAAGTTGAATAGATCATTTTTTCAAAACTTTCATATGCCAACAGGTTTTTCTGTCAGTTAGTATTTTATAGTCTTCGAAAACTTCTTGATACTCATAAAATGTTATTATTTATATAACTCTAAAACTGACCACATAGTTTAATTAATGATTTTTTTAAATATGGGTTATTGATTCTGATGTTCAAATAGGTAAACTTAAAGGTCCTAATTACAAATGACTATCTAACTAAAAAAAATTTTCATATCGTAGACTACAAACGCGGTTTTTCGGTAACACAAGTTTGCAAACGTTATGTTATATAAACACATGATATTTTCTTCATTTTTTTTGGAAGGATTTAATATAAAGAGTACAATAAACACATGTCATTAGTTTCATGTACACTGGTTTTTATGCATACCTAATAAAAAAATAAAAATCATAGTATCATCTCCGTTTTGTCGATGTGTAACCGGTGTTGAAACCCGTTGATTTTTAAAATTGGTCGCCGTTTTTTGAACAGTCTTTAGCTGGCCAGACTCTATGTTTAAGGCCTATACCAAGTAATAATCTCGTCTTATCCACCCAAGCACCAATTCCGTCAGCATCCAAAGATTGCATTTGAAGCCTTTCCATAACTGATTAAGGTTTTTGGTAGCAGCGACTACTTCCCACTACGTAAAAAGACTTCATCGGAAAAAGACTTCACCGTAAAAGCCAGTGATATTTTGTATTGGTCACTCTATATTTGTTTAAACCGTTTGCTATAAATCGAAGCAAAACGAAGTGTGCTCACTAGTTATTTATAAACTGCATGCCCGACCGTGTGAATCCAATGATAAGTACTGCTAGCTCACACTCTAGTTCGATGTAGCTTTTTCAATATGTTACTACCACTTTTCAAAAGCTCTGTTAGAAAAATATCGAGGTGGGTAAAAGTTCTGTTCTTTAACGCTAGTTTTAGTTCGTTTTTTGAATACTACTTTCAGCACTTACGTTACGGTGTTGCTTGGAGTGGTCTCTGACGTAATTAATTTAATACAGTCAAATAGATTGCCTATCGATAAACCAACAATGGCGTGAATTGATGGTGACGACCACCGTCTCATTGACAATATTGATCCTTGATTAGCAATAACAATAACAGTATGTATTTGACAGTGCAACCGTAGTTTAAACTTTAGCTAATTCACGGAACAATTGGTTTTACTATAATAGACATATGACTTAAATAGATCATAAATAGCAGATTAACTGCTAAATGAATGGAACAGACTTACGATTCAGTTATCTGCTACAAACCATGTAAGTGATCTTTGTAGTTGAATTCTATATCTATACTTTAGAGATTTTTTTGTCCTGTTAGTGGGAAGACCAAAGCTTGTCCTGCTTTGTCTTTTACACTGACGGCACAGAAACTCTCAACGCTTACAAGGTTGGCAGCGCGAGTGTGACTCTTTTGGTTTTGCACACGTCCATAGGCCACGGTAACCACTTTCCATCAGGTGGGCCGTGTGCTTGTCTGCCACCTAAGTGGTATAAAAAATAGCTGAAAATTTGTTTGGTTGTTTGAACGCGTTAATTTCAGGAACTACTGGTTCAAAATGAAAAATAACCCTTTCATCGAGGTAGGTTATAGGCTATAAAATCATCATGCTGCTACGTAAGGAAGCGGAGCAGTGATCATAAATGTCAACAAATCCGGCAGATTTCAATACATTACTTATTTAGAAATTAAAAAATCAAAATATTTATCTGGCTAGACATATTAGCCAGATAAATATTTTGATTTATTAAAGCCGGGCGCGTCTTCTAATAGAATAATATAATAATAGTAACGCTAATAAAAGCATCGCTCGCTTCAGACATTAAACACGATAGTAAATTTTGGCAAATGTTAATACAAAAGCCTAATGGGGCTATGGTGAGAATGACTTAGAGGCCAGCCCGTAACCGAAGGACAAACATAAAATAAATACTCGGAACGGCTGTCCTAAGTCAACAGTGACGTGTTTGATTCCATTTCACTGGAAGAAGTGTACGTTTCATTTTACAGCGTAGGTAATTGTGGGTGTTAATTTGATTAAGTACATGGGTAGTAGGAGAAGGGACTCGTGGCTAAGTGGTAACCAAGCAGGTTAATACATTTAACTTATATTAACTTTTTTTTATAAAGAATATTAGATCCGAAATTACTAATATTCCCTTTAACCCCTCCAGCTAAGCTAAATTGTTTTTGATAGGAGTAGGTTCACGTCGGTAGTGTAATGGCCAGGATTCTAGCCTGGGATCTCTTGATCGTAAAGCCGTCTCCTTAACCACTAAGCTACCGATGCTTTTAAGGTTAGGCAGGACTAGGCGGGTTGGTTTTAGAATGAGTGATCATTCTTAAGACTGATGATGACCTTGACAAGGTCCGATATACACCCCTACTTCCGTTCTAGTTCCGGGAGCGAATGTAGGGGTATACACTCCTACATTCGTTCCCGGGTACTGTCCCGTGGACCCTGTCAAGATCTTCGCTAACCTCATTTGCTTGCCAAGTAAAACTGCTAATTAATGACTGTGGCTTTGATAAAGGTTTTCATGTTGGGGTTGGGAGGTCTGGTTACAGTCTCTCCAAAAAACCTTGAGAACCTTGAGGCTCCACCCGCATGGATGTCGACATAGCTTATGTCCTTTCTCAAGGTTTAATCTATCCCTATACCAAATTTCATCGAAATCGGTTTAGTGGTTTATCCGTGAAAGCGTAACATACGGACAGACAGACAAATAGACAGACAGGCAGAGCTACTTTCGCATTTATAATATTAGTATGGATATACAACAACAATCACATTTTCCACGCTTACGTATATTCTCCAAAAACTAAACTGTGTAGGTACTAGAATCGACTATTGGAAAACAATACATAACACACAACAAGACATACATAACCACATATTTCTATGTACGGATATTTGTCGTTCGCTGTAGGACGCCCGTTCCCTCGCGTACGAACAAAGAATACTAATTCGTCTTTGACGTCGGTTAAGTGAATTCCAAGATGTCGGGAGATGGAACTTTGGAAGCTCAGATTACAAAGATACCTGTCCCTTTATGTCTTTACGTTAATGCCTACCAATTTTCAGAGAAACACCACTGTAAGTTGTGGTTGGGGTATTCCCAAAGGACGTTTATACACGTGTATTTCTAGATTTTGATCTAGACATTTTGTCACTTCTTTTTCATACCGCTTAGGTGGCATACGTGGCCTACTTGTTTCTCGAGTTCCCGTGGCATATGGATGTGTGCAATATCAGGGGAATCACACTGGTGCTTCGGGCAGTATCTGCATCGAACTTGTAGTGGTTGCTTCGAAAAATATCCGTCCGTGCCGTTGTTTATCCCACACCCATTTCCCTCCAAACCAAACATATAACTATGCCATTGAATTCCTAAAAGAGCTGGTTTATGCTTATTAACATTAATATTTTGTTGTCGCTAAGTGGTAATAGCAAAGAATAAGATAGATTGCTAAAAAATGAACATCTATGGCAGTTGTACCATTACTGGCCCTAAAGCAATCGTTAAATTGGTCTATATTTAGAACTTTGTTAGCGCCAATGGGCTGTGGTAGTCAGTTCGCAGAACGGCCGTTTAGTAGTTAGACTGAAAAGTCGACCCCAACTGAGTCGGCTCGGACGATAATGAATATTCACATCCCATTCATATTCCTACCTTCATATACCTGGCTCCCATAATACAGGAATATCTAGTACGGTAGACAGGGGCTATATTGTAGGTGACATAAACCTCAGTGCAAAAATATAGCATAAAAAAATAAATTGATAAACATTTGTAAAAATTATGTACTATAAATAGTTACTATATATTATATTAATTCGATTGGATAGTGAAATAAACGTTTCCATAGTAATAATGTAACATTATTACTATGGAAACGTAGTAATTTTTTTTGGTTTTAGACGTTTACTTAGGTCATCAATGGTTTCCGAAAGCATTGCATATGATAAGCATAGTTACATTTTAAAAGTCCATCAAAATATTTCATCTAAATTTAGAAGTTAGCCATACATTGAATCAATTCCTGTTTACAAGATTCCTTATCTAAACAACTTAGACATTACACAAAATATATTTTATCCCAATTGAAACTTTTGTTTGCGCCTGGTTAGATAAATAATAGAATCACAGTGTTTTAAATTTCCCAAAGGGACCAAGTGGTTCACTGGATTTAATTTTATTCGTAGTAAAAGAGCTTTTCCTTTGTAAGTTATCTGCTCGCAACTCATCATTTGCACAGTAAAACCTAATAAAGTTTACTGAATCAACCTTTATTTAAATGTTGCTCGTGATATATAGTTTGTATTCATTACAAATTTCGAATTGGAACACCTATAAATGAATTTACTGTCTTCTATTTGAGCATAAAATGCCTATAGCATAAGAAATAAAATAATGTATGTGGGTTTACGTCACCAGGAACGGTTTATATCCATTTTAAAACCTCATATCACCTATTTGAGGCCCTAATTTTTAATCATCAAATAATGTCCAAAAATCTGCCGGATTTGTTAACATTTTGAACACTGCTTCGCTCTCTTAAGTAGTAACATGATGATAAATAGCCAAAAACCTATCAGATGATTTTTATTTTTTTATTTATTTATTTTTGCGGTAGTTGGTAATTTTTTTATTTACAAATTACATATATACAAATTGGTATACAAGAACAAGAAAAAACATAGTTAATAGTTCAAACCAGTAGTTCCAGATATTAGTGCGTTCAAGTTGTTCAGCTTTATAATACCGCTTCCCATCAGGTGGGCCGTGTGCTTGTCTGCCAACTAAGTGGTATAAAAAATAATAATAATAATACTATTATGAATATTCCAAAAATAACTTCAGTCGAACAAAAGTTGGACTATATATATCTATACTTACAAATGTAATGAAGATGAAGTTATTTGTTTGATTGAACGCGTTAATCGCAGGAATTATTATTATTATTAAAATTATGGACGAGCAGCATGTTTGCTGATATGTCCACTTCATGGTACTGGTCCGTTTTGAAAAAAAAAATTTGTTGAATAGTCCGCTTATCGAGAAAGGTTGGCTATCATCACGCTACTATTCAAGGACGCTAAGCAGCAATCCCATTGCAATCTTAATTTGAAAAATTACGGTAGGGAAGATACCGTTCCTTAGCTTACAATACCACTGAATTCGAAAATTAGTGTTTTTCACATTTTCATGCCATTGAATAGAGCCGCTCATTCTTTGTCTAACCATAGATCACATGATATATATTTCAGCCAATTAGAAGCCGTAATTCGCAAGAAGTTTGCCCCTCAACACACAACAGTTTTATTTGTCTCCTGTAAAGTTGGTCAAAATAATTCGTGCGGTGTTCTTAGCTAAGGGACGATACAGGGTTTCAAGGCTGGTGCGGGTCAGCTAGAATTTTATACAGTTAATCTAACAAAATACCTTTTCTTTTAAGTCCTATACCCAACACATATTATTACCAATGCGATTCTCGAAAGTTCGACTACTGTACTAAGCCGATGTTATTTCCAACAGGGCGGGCCACGAGCAACTCCTGTGAACATGACCTAGTGCCCCATGACATCGGCACACCCTTCACCTCAACATAATCGCTCGCCGACCTGACACACACACAGTCAAACATGTAAGTATTTATTGTTATCGTGGTAAGACACGAACGGTATGAGTTAAGTAAGACAGTGTTTCCTTCATACATAAAAATATATGTAGATAAGAATAGCGAAGAAAAAAGTTGTTTATTTGCACACAATAAAGCTGTAGTAGAATAACAAATAGGTTTTTTTTTTAATTTTTTACGTGCGCAAAATCCCCACGGATACCTCCCCACCGGAGCTGGTGGAAGAGGTTATGTACTGTCGGACTCGAACCGACTAAAACGCACGCCACCTGTGGGTCGTTTTGGTTGTCGAAGGTGAGGTTGACAGGCATATCCCTCGCACCCCGGCCGACCCAGGGCCATCACTCACGATCTGGCCCTCTGGTCCTCGGGTGTGTGGGGAGTACAGAGTCCCCAACTCGTCCCCGGAAAACGGGGAGAATAACTAATAGGTTGGAGCCAGCCAGATTTCTAGGTAGTGGACTGTACCAAGTAAATTTGGGTATGACCATGCGAAGTGGAGGAGTAAAAGATGAAAATTGCACCATGAGTTCCGAGAAGAAAGCCTTAGTAATCGGGACGTGACGCTTAGATAAATAATTATGACTTTTTTTTTTTTTTTTTTTACGTGCGCAAAATCCCCACGGATACCTCCCCACCGAAGCCGGTGGAGGAGGTTATGTCGGACTCGAACCGACTAAAACGCACGCCGCCTGTGGGTCGTTTCGGTTGCCGAAGGTGAGGTTGACAGGCATATCCCTCGCACCCCGGCCGACCCAGGGCCATCTCTCACGATCTGGCCCTCTTCTCGGGTGTGGGGACCACAGAGTCCCCAACTCGTCCCCGGAAACGGGGAGGCGCGCCACGCGCGCCGCCGCCGCGGCCTGCTTCTGCAAGGGTGACAGGCGGCTTCACCTGTCACCCCCAGGCCGAAATAATTATGACTGATCAAGAGTGAACTAGTGACATCATCTATCATAATCCCTGTTGCATCCGAGGTTCAAACTTTGGATTATTACAAGAGCGACTGCTGTCTCACCTTCCACATCCGAGATAAAAACCTGCACCAGAGCGTCGATCAGTAGGCGTAGCAGCTAGCAAGTGAGGTTAGTTTGGACTCTGAAGTTACTAATAGGACTTCAAGGTAGTGACCTAAATCACCGTTAAAGATAGGTTCCAGACAAAATTTGCCTACAAAAAGGCTTCGTGCATGTTTTACCAACTAAGCGGTATAAAAAACAATCATTGAAATGCCAATTTAACATAAATGCCCGCAGTCGTCCGTGCATTAGTATTCTTGCAGAGTTCACGATAGAATATTCAACTAGCCAATACGGTACCTCTACGTTCAATCTAAATATATACGATGTTTTGATACGTGCTTCACGAGCCAATAAAAGGATGTACATAGTTTCACTATCTATTTAATTGTTTATTTATTTTATTTAAACTAGCTGACCCGGCGAACTTCGTATTGCCATATCTTTTTGCCTTGCCTGTGGCCCGGTCCGCGTGCAATTCATGTGCCATTCCCGCTGCAACTTCTGTTTTTTTTAAATTATTTCTTTAATATAACACTTATCCTGATAATAGCGAACTCAATAAAAAAGAATTACCCAATTTGATGCAGTAGTACGGAAGATAAGCGCGTACATACATTTAGGGTTTTTTAGAATTTATATCGATTTGACAGTTTGGAAAGGTTTCGATGATGTTTGTTACTGAATTGAGCTCAACCTTTTGAGTTAATTTAGCTGAAATTTGATACAGAGATTTCCGTGTGATGAAATAACACAGAGCTAACTTTTTACCCCAGGAATAGGTATCCATGAGTAGCCAAACCTTGATTCTGCGAGAGCACGGGCAACAGATATCCGTAAAATTCAGATTTCATTAGGGAAGCTTGCTTTACACAGTAGTTCGCTAATTTTATCATAACTTTGCACTGTGAGAGTTATGTTAATATACTCATTCAAAGGTAGACAGATTCATAATTAAGAGGGCTGATTAAAACTTACATAATATTCTCATCTCATTATGTCTCAGGTATGTGTGGCAGAGTATTTTGATACCTTTTCGGAATTAATGACGGTACTGGAGACTCCTGGGTGTGACAGGACAGAAGTAATGTAACCAGGCGTTTTCCCTGCTCATCTCGGGGGAAATAGGAGCGTATATACATTATAAATGTAATGTACTTTGTATTGTACGAATATATATTTTCCAGCTGCATTGAGTTATATTATATTATAATTATTATCTGTGCTACTAGTAACCGATTTTACTAATATTTCCGCTAATCCCCTCCAACTAAGCAATGAGAATTTTGCACACGTTAAAAAAAGGTATATAAATAGCCTATCTGCTAATCTCTTTCTGTGCCAAATTTTTGACGATCTTAAGTCTGATTTAAATAGTTATATTCGGGGCCAAAATCGGTAAACACACGTTTTACAAACGGGTGATTTTACAACGATTAGAAACAAAAACGTAACATGTTTAGGGATTCAGAATCTGTCAAAACAATAAGGTTACGAAACCTTCAGAATCACTTATTGTTTGATTCATTTTGAATTAGGTTTAGAATAATTAAAAAAAAATCAAATTACACGAACTACTGAACTGGTTTTAAGTATAAGGGGGAATTCACTGTTTGTATGGCGATACGGCGATGCCGACAAGTGCCTTGGGCATCTTGAACAAAAAAAATCAATCTCTGAGAACATAAGTGTATATGTATTTACAAGCAGTAGAACAGATATATAAGGAGCCAAAACCTTTCCTCAGGCTAACAGGTACAATGCCGACACAATATTCTAATTTTAATTAATACACGAAAAAGGTACTCATAAATGTAACGAATGGTTTTCGGTAAACTAGAATACAAAAGTTACCTCATCTTTTCCAGTGGGTCTCGTATATAGTGTTTAAGGGATAGTATATCGAGACCTTTAATCCAACAGTAATCATGAAATCCGAAGGAAATTACACGTTTAATTGTAATATAACTAAGTAAATAAGATAATTCAGTAGACCGAATTATCACAATTACTAGATCTTCAGTGTTCAGGAAGTAACAACACCTTTAAAATTTAGGTTCAAGCCAATATTACCAGCTAGTCGGTGCAACTGCTAAATAAGGGATGTAGCACAGGCAATCCTCCTGGGTTTGTGGGTCAGCAACTAAAGTTGCTCCCGGAAAGGCCAACTTACTTATCAAAAACAATAAGAAGACCTCGGGCTCCAAACCATAAACTTTGAAAATCAACTGAAAAATTGCTATGAGAATGATGAAATAAATAGAAGCATGTCTCTGGGTACCTTGGAGGGAAAAAATGTGAGAATACATTTACTCGTAATACACACACACACATATATATATATATATATATATATATATATATATAAACCTTCCCTAACTTTTTGGGACATTTTGAACTGCATTCACAGATTTTGTAAAAAACTTACAGTTAGCAAAAAAAATGCAAAAAGTTCAATTTTTTTTTTATGCCAATCGATTCTATTTCATGTGGGGATCAAAAAACTCTATGGGACCATTTTAGCTTTCAGTACTAGAAAAGACAGAAATCGCCAAAAACGTTTCCCATACATTTCGGCAACAGAAACAAATTTCTACGATAGTCTAACTTTTTGTTATGGCCAGGAAGTGGGTAGAATTGACTGTAAAGTAAATAAAAAGAATTTTTACCCTCAAATTTCGAATTTGATTCGAAAATCTGTGTGTTATACTTAGTTTCAGCTGAGAAACTTCGTATGAGTTATTAATTAAGGATTTTCGCTAAAATGTCTTCTAATCGTGAAAAAATTGACTTATTAGAAGCGTATTTTGTCAATAATCGAAATGCGGGAGCTGCATTAGTGTGGTACCGCAATAAGTATCCGTTGCGGCATGTGCCAACAAGAAAGGTTATTTCAGGTCTTCTAAGAACGTTTTGCTGTAACTGCAACGGTTAAGGTACTTGCCCTTACTGCCCCGTTTCAAAAATACACCCTGTATATATATATATATACTACAATTAATGTTGTAGGAATTCGCTTGTAGGAAGTAAAAGAAAATATAAATGGCTTTAAGAGGTCTAAAAGTCTACATAACGTAGAAATAGATATCTATATTCAATAATGTTTCAAAAATCGCTAAGAGATATTAGAAATGAACTAGATTTAGGAGTTTGCCGCCTGTCAGTCCGTATGTCTATCGTTCTGTCAATTTGTTACACTTTCCGTTATAAACAGAATCGAAAAATTTCGAAGGGCGGCTTCACGATATTTTCAGCAGGTGACTTCGATTAGGTTTTGTTAGAAGTTTCTGTAAATATCGAGTTATTTCATTACTAACTGTAGTTCTGTCATCCTGAATGTCAGTCAAAATGTATATTAAGTTTGACCAAGAGACCAATTAAATAAAAAAAAATGTTTGTTGTTAAGTATTATTGATATTCTCATAACTCAAGTATTTTTTTAATATCTCCCGTGTATAGCCACAGCTATTTTACAGTTATATAATAGTATATATACATATTTATTCCGCCTTACCATGGCTATTGAAAAGTATCCGATACGAGCAAAAAAAATGCAACTCATGATCAATAGATCTATTTGATAAATTGCTTTCTACAAAATGTATAGCGACTGTATATATGTATATATATATCTAATAACCATTTGGAGAATTCACTGGATATGTTTTTGTATGTGATTCAGTAGACTTTTTTTTTTTTTTTTACGTGCGCAAAATCCCCTCGGATACCTCCCCACCGGAGCCGGTGGAGGAGGTTATGTCGGACTCGAACCGACTAAAACGCACGCCGCCTGTGGGTCGTTTTGGTTGCCGAAGGTGAGGTTGACAGGCATATCCCTCGCACCCCGGCCGGCCCAGGGCCATCTCTCACGATCTGGCCCTCTTCTCGGGTGTGGGGACTACAGAGTCCCCAACTCGTCCCCGGAAACGGGGAGGCGCGCCACGCGCGCCGCCGCCACGGCCTGCTTCTGCCAGGGTGACAGGCGGCTTCACCTGTCACCCCCAGGCCGGCGCTCATGGGGGGTTCGTTCATCGACCTCCGACGCCCGAGTTGCCTTCGTACGCGGGCAGCTTGTCTTGCGATCCTTCGTCGCTCCCGCTGCCGCTCCCGCCCCGCCTCCTCCTTCACGAGCATTACTTGCTCGCAGAAGGAGGCGCCGGCCGCCCACGCATCCGCTGATTCAGTAGACTAAGGTATTACGGTCGCCACCATTTGTAACTTGGTACAGGCAGCGTCAAACCAATCTTGATTTCAAAGTCTCAAAAAGATCTTCATACCAACCTTGGTTTGCTCTAAATACATATTTATTGTTTACAAGTTGAAATTATCTATTTAAATACGAAGCATGTATTTTATAGTGGGTAAGTAGGATGAGTGGGGGTAAGAGTGAACGGTTTTTTGATGAGATAAGTAGGCTTGAATTTGAACCCTTGTAGAACAATAAATATTGACTGAAGCTAAAAATGTAAGTGTTGTAAGGGAAGAGCAAAGAGTACATATTTATATGATATTAATAGAATCCTGCTAAGACTTCCCCGAAAAAAATTCCTAGCTAAGATGTCCCTATGATTTAAAAACTGCAAGGAAAAGATCAAAAAGTAACGGGGTAAGACCGACATAGTTTCAAAAATCGTTCCAATGAATGTTAGACGGTCATGATGGCCGGAATGATGGCCGTAGGTTTTATGACTCTAATTATTTTATAACCGACTGCAATGACAAAATTCTTACAATTATAAAATTTAGAACCATATTTATATAATTTTATTGTCAAAGATTTTTACACGTCTGAAGCTCTTACACATAATCTGGAAATATCATAATAAAGTAAGTAGTTTTCGATTTCTCGTGTACATAATAATTATGTTATCACATACTGCTTGAGAACATTTAACCTTCAGAATACATTTTGTAATGGAGTAACATTGAAACTTTTATATGTTCATTTTACCCCCATAAATTTTGAGGGATTAAGTCGGAAAGTATGAATAAATTCTACGAATGATAGCTATATTTAGGTACAATGACATTTCGATGAATGAATAATAATAACTAGAAATTCAAATAAAACATTCGTACCTAACTTTTTATCTAAGTTACAGATCATGGGGTTAGATTGAAAAACTCGAATATTGAGCAAAAGTATCGTGTCGCCTAAATTGTCTTACTGTGTACAACCCCTCCCTCCTAGTGACAAACGATGACTGAGGTGAGGGACGTAAGGACATTGCGAACATAGCAATGTCACGTACACCGCAAAAAACATGCTGAAACAGATGTTGTGTGCGATTGTTCGTTTTATCCCATTTTTGATCCTCCCCCCACTCACCCGTATTGAAAATGATACTTTTTGCATCGTACAGTTTTTAAGACCATGGTAGCCTAGTGGTATGAGTAATGGACTGCTGAGACGAGGTCTCGGGTTTGATCCCAGGTTTTACCATGGCACACACCAATGAATTTTCGATGCTTTTCGAAGTTATATGTGTATTTATAAGTGCCCGGGTAATGGTAATAGGCTTGCCACCTATTACATTGGGACCTAAACATAAACTGGCGAAATATGGGTGCTAACACCTCAGCCTACCCCTTCGGGGATATCGGTGTGAGTTTATGTTATATTATGTTATGAAATTTTTTAGGAACAAAGAAACTCAACCAATTAAATTTAAAAAAAAATCAATCCCTCACACTTTAAAACCAGAATAAATGCCTATTGCCGTAATACTCTAAAGTAGTATGTCTCATGAACGTGATCGCTGGTAACATCACTAACACAACAAAGTCAGTCAAAACGTTTAGCCACCCAGGGGATAGCCACTGTGTCGGTTCCTTTGTGGAATTAAGTACTTACAGTAGTTATTAAGGTAATTGAAGAAAATTGTCTTGATTACATTATTTCTAAGAACTCGCATTTAGACTTGTTTTATTGTTTTCAGTATTATCTTTAGGTTGCAACAGCAATTGTTGCATATTATCTTCAATATATGTAGGTATTTCAATAAACTCATCATCATCATCATAAACTCACGCCTATATCCCCGAAGAGGTAGGCAGAGGTGCCAGCACCCACTTTTCGCCAGTTTATGTTTAGGTCCCAATATAATAGGTGGCGAGCCTATTGCCATTAACCGGGCACTTATAAACCTGTGATAAATACACACATAACTTCGAAAAGCATCGAAAAGTCATTGGTGTATGCCATGGTAAAACCTGGGATCGAACCCGAGACCTCGTCTCAGCAGTCCATTACCCATACCACTAGGCTACCGCGGTTGTTTCAATAAACTAGTATATCTAAATAATCCTGCAGGTTCAGGCGTCAAAGAATTCCTCCCCATCTTTAGGTTTATATACATTAAAACGAATTACTTAATCATTGGTGTGGATATTTATGTGAAATATTTTGGTTTGAGTTCCATTTACAGCTTTTTTAAGCATTTATATCGCCTATATAATGGTTTGTGCTCACAACTACATTCTACAATCGCACCGCTCGTCTGAATGAATGAATGAATGAATTCATACTTAAACATGGCAACGGGAAGCGGTGCGCACTGTGTGGTATAAAAGGAACTTCATCCCACGCACTCTCAAGCTGTGGAATGAACTCCTTGCTGTGGTTTTCCCAAGTGACTACAATATGGGGTTGTTCAAGAAGGCATTAGAACGTTTCTTCAGGGTTAGCAGCACGAGTGTAATAGCCCTGGTGTTGTATACGTCCACAGTCCACGGTAACCACTTCCCATCAGGTGGGCCGTGTGCTTGTGTGCGTGTGTGCCTAAGTAGCATAAAAAAAATTGATGATAATTTTTTTACAGGTATATTACTGCAATTGGCATTTACTTTAGTTAATTTTGCTTATCCCAAAAAGCACAGCAAAAGAAGCGTATTTATAGGTACGGAAATATAAAAAGATTATTCTCTATTCATTGCTTGATTTAATCAATATACTTACTCTTATATTTCAAGCAGATAAATGATTCGAATCAACAATAGTGCCCGGAATACGGCAATAGGCATACGTAGGACCGAATACAATGATTGGTTAAAATAAATGTGGCTGTTAATTCACCTCCTTTTTATTTAACAGTAACCCTATGGCGAAAAGGTCATGATTATATGTATGAATGTATTTTTCAAGCTAAAAACAGATCCATAAAGTGTGGTGTACATAAATTTGATTTGGCGTAGCGTATCTCCTGCAAATGTAGATCGAATGTGAATTCTTGCACATTCGCGAGAATTCACACTCAATTTTTGCTGCCAATGTAATTTAAGACGTGTCTGCAATAATATAAAAACCAATAGACAACATACACGATTTATTTTCTAATAACGTTAAGTAAAATTGTAAATATCTGTATGAATAAATAACGAATTTTTGCATTCGTTGTTGTTTCTGTGTAAATTGTAGATATATTGATAAACAAACGATATATTTATGTCTGTTTATCCATATTCTAGAACCATTATGATACAAACTAATTAAGGTATGCTTGCTTTGGTTCTAAATAGCGCTGTGTGGAATGTCCAAGAACATCATTTTATTTCTTTTCAACAAATACAAACTTCTCAGTAGCTATGTTAACGTGTATTTCTTAAAAAGGCCTTTTCATATAATTCTAGCTTACCGCAGAATTATTCAAATATAAGATAACCACGTCCTTGTGTGCTACGTAGCCTCATTTTAAACTTGGGCATAAAATGAGACAAAAGAAAGCTTGAGATTTTTATCTTCCTTGTATTTTTGCTCGAAACCAGGTAAATTGGACTTGCAAAATACTTTTCCTTGGCATTGATCTATTTTAGCTTTATTCATTTAGATATCTTTTCAGCAATGACGTCATAGGTCAGCCATTTTTTTTTCAGCACCCGGCTTATGAATCCTTTAAACTGAATATTTGTAATTTAGCGAAGTTATTATCCGCAAAAGACAATCTTCGTATTATTATGAAACCACGTAAAAATCTCATAAAATGTCAAAAATGTAGGTGTATTAAGTTAATCCACAGTAAAGTACTATTTGTGACTGCTGTATTATCAATAAAAGACTCAAAATTCACGAAACCACATAACATCCTTCAACAATTTATTTAACCCAAACAAAAACGTAACAAAAAATACCAACAACAATGAATGTAAATACTTACATCAATATTTCAACGGAAGCGCGATGGGAGACCTTATATCGGACTTGAACCGACTAAAACGCACGATTCATGTAGATCGTTTTTGGTTGCCAAAGGTGGGGTTAACAGGCATATCCCATCTCTCACGATCTGGCTCTCTCCTCCGAAGTAGGGAACACAGTCCCCAACTCGTCCCCGGAAGGCGAGGCGCGCTAAATACTTTCTCAACTCTAAATATAACTTTTTTCAGAAATCGAAAAAAAAACGTAGTATTTCGTTTCTATTTATTATCCTTTTAAACTCAACACAAGTTCACTAAGTACGGTGTAAATTAGATTTAGAGTAACGTATTGCCTTGCGAATGCGAAGTAAATGCGTGTTCTTGCATATTCCCCAGAATTCATCTCATATTTTTTCCTCGCAATCTAATTTGTGAGTTGCTTATAAAAACGTTATAAAGTTCAATATACAATATATATTTATAAATATATATACAGTTTATTTTCTGTTTACTTAGTGAGAATGTAAAGTATTTGTTATTTATTTTCTTATCTAGTGAAATATTATTTATCATTAGTAAATATAAACACGAATGTTTCTTGCAAATTCCAGCGTAAGATAATACTTGAAATGTAAGATAGGTGCCCTCATACGAACGAAGAACATATTTTAATAGAAAATCAGTAGATAAGTCGTTAGTAAGCTTATTTAAAGAATATATGTCCGCGAATATTATCCAATCTTGATGATGATGATTTAATTTTTTGTTTTATCTCCAAGTTCTACTACGGTTTTTAAGTCTGAATAAGACATTTCTTAAAATATCGCAGCTAATTCAGTTCGGTAGCCTTTGTGTCCATTGCGATTATTTTGCGAACAAGTAAATAGACAAAATCATTTAACAAGGTATATTTTTGGGTTCACAAATTTAACATAACCCAAGTAATTTCTTAATAACTTCAATGTACAGGCACAACTTATTTAGTTGCAAAGATATAATTAAGTAGATTTTTTATTTGTTATGTGTTCACAATCCGACCTTTGTGTACATAGGTATATTCTTGCTGAAAAAACACAGCGGTGATATCTTCCAACATAAACAATAGGGGTGCGATCCCCTAACAACATAGTTGGGATCGCTAGCAAATGGATGGTGTAGTAATTTGAGTGGACTCACCATCACTGCATCGAGGGTTATAGGTTCTTTTTCCTCACAGGATACTTTTGTGTTGTTTAACGTTCCGACGGACGATTCTTCAATTAGGTACTCCTATATACACGTACTCTCGCCTGTTTATTTCCCACGTAATGGGGGCGAGTATATTGAAAGTGAAGGTAGGAGTAGAAAATCGCATTTAGAATACAAACTTGAGATCCTATGAATTGAATTCACTGTTGTTTGAAAATTTCTTAGTTAATTGTCTAATGCTAATTCTTCAAATGTACAGTCACACTTTGTGAGGAAGACATAACTAATGGACACATAATCACATCCAGAATCTGGTCAATTAACTATGAATACGTGAATTGCCATCCCGTGTGGATAGTCATTACGACTGCTCGACGTGAGAGCAGTTCGTGAGATAATGACTTAAACATCTGTGCTTTTTATGGCATCCCTAGAGTATGCGTTGGTCGTTCGAATAGACTGTTGTATATCAGCGGCTAGGAGCTATGTATTTTTCTGGCACGAATAATAGGCAGATTAAACAAGAAAAATCTTGTATTTCATTTTGATTAGGTAGCAGTACAATAACTCTGACACATGTCATGCTGTATGTTCCATCCTTATCATTCTTACACTACTGACTTTCAAAATGTGGTAACGACGTAATTGTGTATGATTTGAGATTGACAATTGATGAAACCAAACTACTGTCTCATGGCGAGATGTGCGAGAACGCGGACAGTGTTAGTGCGAGAACGGTGACATGCGTAAAAATCGAGTGCGGAAGAGGGTAGATCGTAATGGTCTACTTAATAAATACTACTCCATACGATTAGGTACTTAACTAAACGTAAACAATCTTGATGTACTTTTTTAATATGTTTTATTTAAAAACTCACATTATATATTTTTCTATTTTGATTATAATTTTAAACACTAAAAACCAAAATTAAATCAGTAGTTAGTTAGTTGAGCTAGTTTATTTTTTATAAAAAGTCACTACAAGTTTAGTAGTTTTACGTTTAGTTAAGTAAGTACCTAACTAATTGTAGTTATAACTCGGCCTTCGTTAGTACACTGTGATTATGGTGCTTGTAACAAAGCCGAAAAAGTCAGTTACTCGAAACAAACAAGAAACATGCCAAAAATATCCCCGTGGATGTTACGATATTAACAATCATATGTTGCAAATATTCATAGTAGGTCCCTAAATACAGATTTCCATTAGTGGAATGGGAAAAATTAGACTTAATATTGTTGACAGTCCAGATGCGGCAGTCATTCGGATCTTTATTTTATCTGCCAAAAATACCTTGCGCAACGATTTGCTCAGGGATATTACTTCTTAAAAATAAATTTACATAATTTTTAAACTTTTTTTCTTCCTATGCGGATGATAAAGACAACAGCTCATCTGCTTCTCTTCACTTCGCGATTTTTCCCTACTGTCATCAAACCATAAATAAACCTTATGCTCTTACACAGTTCTTTCGTTCAGGTTATCCATAATGGTGCCGCGTTGGCTGCTTGTATGCTGCGTGTTGCTGTACGCCAGGCCGGCTCACCCCCAGGGCGCGCAGCAATGTCCTGCACCAAATACCATCACACCCTGCAGTTGCACCGTCAAGAAGAACGGCCTCGACATACTCTGTGAATTTACTGAGCAACAGCACATACAGAAGGTAATATACTTAAATACACATTGGAATGAATTAATCAAGTTAACTAGTCTAAGAAGAAAGGATAATTACTAATGTAGACTAGGAATTATAAGTAGAGCCTGCGAACACGATGTTGTATGAATTTGTTCATTGTGTGTGTACGAATTCATCAATCTTATAAATAAATTGAATGCTATGAGACACTCACCTTTTGCCGGAGCGCCTGTATACTAGCTTGACTCCTTTGACTCGGTGTAAAGATGGGCGTTGAGGCTCATCGACAAATCCATTCTCGCAGGCGATGTGGAACTTCTCAGACTTAGGAGGAATTTTTTTTCATACCACTTAGGTGGCAGACAAGCGCACGGTCCACCTGATGGAAAGTGGTTACCGTGGCCTATGGACGTGTGTAACACCAGAGAAACCTCACTCGCGCTGCCGACCCTGTAAGCACAGACTTTCTGTGCCGTCAGTGTAGAAGACAAAGCAGGACAAGCATTTAGTCTTCCCACTGACAGCACAAATTCTCCAGTGAACTCTGGCTACCCTACTCACCGCTGGGAACACAACACGAAGTTATTATGACCGCGGTATTCTGTAGGGCGGAGGTAATTTCCCAGTCGGACTGCTCAATTGGGCGGAAATACCGCCGTATCCTACCTCCTATAAAATCGGTGTATACATTTTTCCGCGTATACAATAGTTTGTGCTCAAACGAATTATTTGACATGATGCCCACAGCTACATTATATTATCACAACGCTCGCCATAGGCAGGGAATTCATCCTCACACATTGACACCAGCAAGGGTGCGCACTGTGGAGTATGAAAAGAAACTTCATTCCACACACGCTCAAACTGTGGAATGAACTCCCTGCTGTGATTTTCCCAAGGGACTATAATATGGGGCTCTTCAAGAAAGGCATTAGAAAGTTTCTTCAGGGCCAGCAGCTCGAGTGTAACGTCTCTGGTGTTGCATACGTCCATAGGCCACGGTAACCACTTCCCATCATGGGCTGTGTCCTTGTCTGCCATCAAAGTGAATAAAATAAAAACTCAACACACGAAATCGTGGATTCCTACATAAAAACGGTCTTTATATGCAAGTATTATTGAAGAAAAAAAATGGACAAAATATGAAAGGACTATATAAGGTTCTATATTAAAAAATAAAATAGGACGGCGTACTATCGCTAGTTACGTTGTATGTACATGCCTATGAAAATATATCATTTACTAGAAAGATTTGCTAAAACGGTCATTAATATATTGATATTTTGATGCTTTATTGTATAACAAAATACTGAACACTAAATCCAAAGATTCAACATTGTTAAATCTGGGCGAGGCATTCGTTGCGGTTGTGGATATTTTGACAGTTTTAACACCTAAGTTACAAAGCGATAACTACTTATTGTGACAGCTGTAGTGATAATAACATTTCACAGAAATAAACACATCCATTAAAAAACATGACAGAAAAACAGACGGTGTATTATGTTTTTTTTTATACCGCTTAGGTGGTAGACAAGCACACGGGCCACCTGATGGAAAGTGGTTACCGTGGCCTATGGACGTTTGTAACACCAGAGGACTTACAGTCGCGCTGCCAACCCTGTAAGTACAGAGTTTCTGTGCCCTCAGTAGAAGACAAAGCAGGACAGGCCCTTAGTCTTCCACTGACAGCACAAACTCTCCAGTGAGCTCTGGCTACCCCACTCACCGCCGGGAACACAACACGAAGCTATTATAGCCACTGTATTCTGTAGGGCGGAGGTACTTCCCCAGTCGGACTGCTCAATTGGGCGGAAATACCGCCGTGTCCTACCTCCTTAATATGTTCACAATAACAAAATTTTCGAATGTATTTGTAGGATACACCATCGATTCATTGTTGCTTTAAAATTTTACTCTCTAAATGGTTACTTCGCAAACTATTGGTACACCGAGCAGTATACTCGTACCTTTCATCGCAATAGATCCCTCACACTGTGCAGAATATACGAGCAATAAACAAGCGGTTCGGAGACTCTTTTCTTTGCCGCACCACCAAGACCTGGAATTCATTACCAGCACACGTGTTTCCTTCTTCCTACAGACCCGGGTCCTTTAAGCGGGGCGTGAAAAAGCATCCGATGAGGCCGTCAGGCTGAATGCCACCATTGTAACATTACTTAGTGTCTGTCATGGTGACCCTCTTTCCTGAGACTTTGCCTTTAGCTTACCATCAGGGAGGTGAAGTCAAGTTGGCGTGTCCTAGATAAAAAAAAATAGATACGTTATATATTTATTTTGTAAACGTAGGTAAATTGCACGTAATAATTTGCCAATTTTCTGCTCGGTATAACCATTTATATTTTAGACATGAGTATATTAAGAAAGTTTTTTTTATGGTAGTGAGAAACTTTATACTGTACACTATTAAAGAGTTACTTGTACATTACTTGTTATTCTTAGTTTATGTACATTGTACATTAAGTTAATGAGTCATGAATGTAATGTGTATTGTTTTTATTTTGTACTTAGGCCATGAACACGCTGCGTTCCAAGCCGATGATAATCTTCTACCTGAAGTTACGTCACAACAACCTGGCTAAGTTACCGTCATACATATTTCTTGGGCTCGATATTCGTCATCTGACAGTACATAACAGCAGTTTGGCTGTTATAGAAGATTCCTCACTAAGTTCTATCGGTATGTATGATAACCATTTGAGTGCGTATCAATTATTCCACTCCTTAGGAGCACAGATAGGTTAAATAACTAATTTTTTTGAGCGTATCTGTGGTTATGTTAAGGATTGGAGTGAATGAGATGGAGGGAGAGGTTTGGATGAAAGTAATATCTTGAAATTTAAACAAGAGTAAACACATGATAATGATGAAATTGTTGTATTTTGTAAACGAAGTCATTACGGTTCTTAATTATAAAAATGTAATAATCCTTATGTGATAAACTCGCCTAAATTTACTCATTAAAATTAGTTCACCTTTTTTTATCGTGTGAAAAATCCCCCCGGATAAATTAGTTCACTTAAGCATGTACTCGTTTCCTCGTGTGTGTTAACGAAGTATTGTTTTAGATCTTGAAGGCTTTATTTCCCTTACTTAACACGAATATGTTAAAATTTGAAACTTTTTGAACTAAGTGTGTATCTTTGTGACCTCAAAATACAGCCTTGCGGCATGATATTAAACTTCAGACATAACATGACAGCGGAACTTAATAATTTCACAATGTGTTTAGGTAATAAGCTGACTCAACTCGACGTGTCGCAGAACAGTCTGGCGACAATACCGACATCCTCGTTCACGCATCTCAATCATCTACTTATACTTAATATGAATCATAATAAGGTAAGAATAAAAAAGTTTTATAGTAATGTCGGAGATATCATTAATATGCGCCTACCACGCACTAGCTCTGCACCACCCAATGGTAGACTGGTAGAGAATGCCTACGGCATTAAGTCCGCCAATGTACACCGTGCATAAAGAATAAATAAATAAATATTAAATTAAACAGAGTGGCTGAAATTTATACATACTTCGCTATACTGCAGGCTGAAGTAGATTTTTTGACGTTATTAGCTTTACGCTCTTTCAGTCTAGTATATCTAATAAAAAAAAATTCTCAAAACATCTTTTTCATACCTTCTCTGATAGTGAATTAAATTATAGTTTAGAAAAGGCTCTGTAACAATTACACAATACAACAACAAAACAAAAAAAATAGAATGAATGTATTCTACCACAAAAATGATGTTATTTTCACGAAAATATCTGTTACTGTAGTACAAACAATGCATCTATTGACATTCTCTAACACATACCTCTAATAAATAATAATAATAAATGAAAAGACGTGAAAAATTATAGAAATCAATTAGTCTATTTAATCATTTTATACTTTTACTTCTACAGGTGACCGCCGTACATAATAGAGCCTTTATGGGTCTGGACACACTCGAGATTTTAACCCTGTACGAAAATCGAATATCTGTTGTTGACGGCGAGGCTTTCAAAGGACTCGAGAAGTGAGTTATAGCTTTTATTGATTGCTGATTCCTCTGAAGTGTATCAGAAAAACAGTCAAACGTGACGTTGTGTTTAAAATTCTATTAAGTATTAACAGTACAGTAGTACTAATTGTTGTCAATTCACTTCTAAAACCAGTGGATAACTTAGTTGGTATGGTAAACGAGCATATTAGTAATTATATGATCTATATTACAATAAGTACAATAATAATCCATGAACATGAAAAAATGAAAGAAAATTATATTACGTTTAATAAACTGACCTATTAATTTAATAACACTAAAGCTAAAATACTTATAATAAAATTTTGTTAAACCAAATGAACAAGAGATTTTGAGTAAATGTCATTTTCAGAAAACTGAAGCGGCTTAACCTTGGTGGCAATGATTTGACAGCAGTGCCGCAAAAAGCTCTTGCACTACTCGAGAATTTGAAAAAACTTGAAATGCAGGAGAACCGCATCGCTTCCATTTCGGAAGGAGACTTTGCAGGTAGGAAATCGTTTAAATAATTGGACTAAGAGATATTTAAAAACCTGTTGACAAGAGCATGTGCCAATATGAATTCGTAAGAAAATGCTCTTTTCAAAATATGAAAAAAAGAAGTTTACATTATTGTATATGAGAAAATAATTTTCTTACGTGGTTTAACTATTGTCAGTTGGTACATAATCTTGATATGATTTATCATGGCGACTGTGTGTTGGTGGCTTGATGATGGAACCAAGTAACCACATTCAGCAAGATACGAGAATTTAAGTAAAGAAGTTAAGTACTTATAATGTATAAATTTAGATAGTAAATATCCTCTGTTTGTTCCTCAGGTCTGCGCAACTTAGATTCTCTAGGATTAGCACATAACCAGTTACGAGAAGTACCCTCTCAGGTATTTTCGCACCTGACGTTCTTAAA
This sequence comes from Eilema griseolum, assembly GCA_963662185.1. NCBI lineage: Eukaryota > Metazoa > Arthropoda > Insecta > Lepidoptera > Erebidae > Eilema > Eilema griseolum. Next base: position 19,500,098 of record OY759240.1, on the reverse strand, counting down.
CTCCTTGGAGCTTGAAGGAAATTTAATCCAGAGGATCGACGAGAAAGCCTTCGCTGGTCTAGAAGGTACAATATTTTGTCAGACATTTTTTGACACTTAGAGCACTTTTAAGTTAGAGGCGTTTTTTGTTTGATCTATATTCTTAATTGTAAGAATATCTTATTTTTTAAGAAAATCTGCAGTACCTACGACTTGGAGATAACCGCCTGCACGAGATCCCTTCAGAAGCTCTTCGTCCGTTGCATCGCCTTCGTCATCTTGATCTTCGTTCTAACAACATCACATATATCAGCGAGGATGCATTTACAGGATACGGAGATTCTATTACATTCCTCAATATGCAAAAGAATATGTAAGTTCATTTTTCTGATATTATTTTATTTATTTTTACATAGGATATTTGGTACAAAAAAAAACCGTATATTACTATTACGAAAAGTACAAGCATTTGCCTCTACTTTTTATATTTGTTTTGGCCGTAGAAATTACGCAGGCAATATTCTCATGATGCTCCGCGACTCAATAAAATTCTAAAATTAAATCAAACTTTGACATAATTATTTATCGACTAGCATTATTTCAAATAGATACTTTTAAGCGACGGCGAAGAGAGTAAATCGGGTACAAAAATCTGATTGCCGAGTATGCGACAGTAAGCTACCAGATAAAAACTATTTCAATAGTCAATTGAACCCCGTGGGATTTGCCCACAACTTTAGGAAACTTTGCACCATACGGCTCAAGTAAATCGCTTAGTTCCTGAAAGCATTACAACCTTTTAAATATAGACATACTTATTCCAAATCTCAGAAACCATTTTGCAAATTAATGTAATAAAAATTCAATGATATTCTTCACCAGATATTCAGAGTACGAAATACATTAAATGTACATTACAAGAACATCATATGAATATACGCCTGAATGAAAGTTGTTTTACTGGCCATTCATCTCAAAATAAATCCCAAACGTATGAAGAGGATGAAAAAGATAAAACGGCAGGATTTAATAATTCAAGAAATGGTTGCTTTTTATTTCTTACCTATTTAAGTACTCTTCATATTAAATATTGTAGCTTAATATTCTGTATTCGGATCGTAAATTTTGGCAAAGAGAGTTATTATGACTTTATGATTAATAAACATTTTGCAATGCGAGGTAGTGTTGGCATTTGATTAATTTGTAGTAGCCCTATATTCCAAATCCTTAGAGATTAATTTGTCTTCACAAACTCTTAATTTTCCAGTTACGTCTCTCACAGTAATTCGATGAGTGTGAATAATTTCTTTGACTGGTCTTGACATAAACTGCGATAAGATTATTAAAATGTTCTTTTTATAGCGGATATTTTTTGTTTCTTTGATACTTTATCTGTTTAAATGTCTTTGTTTACGGTTATTCTCGGGTTTCTTGAATCTCGCTCCAAAAATGTATTTTTCAGAGTAGAATGTTGATAGCAATAATATTTATAAAATCCTCAATATCATTTAAGAATTCTGTTTTTTACACTGCATCCGCAGTTTGTGCCTGTAAATTATCAAGGCAGAGGTAAACTCATCAAATTTATTCTTCAATCCCCAAAAAATACATAAACACACTCGTAGTGACTATTTATTAATTTGTGCTGTAGGTACCTACGATGTTCAATCACTTGCTTCCCTCATACACACACATTCATTCATGTTCCTCCGTTAGTCTTTAGGTAGGTAGGTAGGACACGGCGGTATATCCGCCCGATTGAGCAGTCCGACTGGGGAAGTACCTCCGCCCTACAGAATACCGCGGTTATAATAACTTCGTGTTGTGTTCCCAGCGGTGAGTAGGGTAGCCAGAGCTCACTGGAGAATTTGTGCCGTCAGTGGGAAGACTAAAGGCTTGTCCTGATTTGTCTTCTACTGACGGCACCGAAACTCTGTACTTACAGGGTTGGCAGCGCGACTGTGACTCCTCTGGTGTTACAGACGTCCATAGGCCACGGTAACTACTTTCCATCAGGTGGGCCGTGTGCTTGTCTGCCAACTAAGTGGTATAAAAATAAAAAAATAATATGTCTTAAATATAACCAGCAGCATATGAAGCAACGTGCTAGCAAAATATACCATGAATGCTGCTCAAGCACATTACAAAGTACTTACCTACTTACTCTACAACCGCTGAGGTTTAAAGTGTCGAAACTTACTTCTATAACTTTGATTAATTCCCTTAACTTTGTTGAAACAGGATTCACCAGCTACCAACCATGGGTTTTGATAACCTGAATTCTTTGGAGACATTGAATCTACAGAACAACAAGTTGCAACACATCCCAGAGGAGATCATGGAGCCGATATTGGACACGCTACGAGTGGTTGATATTATGGGTTAGTTTATGAGTATTTTGCTCGCCAACTATGATATGGGATAAACAAACATAACTTCTTCAACGAAATGTGATATAACTGAAATGTCCTTGTTTATCAAATAATGAAACGTAAACTGTATCACAAATTTGCAACTATTTCTTAAGATAAGATTCATTTATTTGTAAGAATATTGTATAAAAATTGTTACAAAGTTGGTTGTACATAATATTTGCTGGTCAGCGTACAAATATTGAAAGATTATAATACAAATTTAAATAATGTCAGCATATAATTAATAATAATTCCGCGTTTAAATGATATAGACATAATAGAAGTACTTTAGTTAGTAGCTTCGCTTCGCTTAAAATTTGCCACTGGGCGTTAAGTGTCACTTAAGTACTGAAGTACATAGAACATTTAACTTCATTCAAGCATTCTCCAAATTGTTTTGCCATTCGTTCATAAACAAGCACCATAGCCACATTATTTTCATCTAAAATAATACGGGGTGTTTAGACGAAAATAAAAATATATTGAAAGAAATTTTAAAGCATTTATTATGTTAACTATTCAAATCGATTAAGATAGAAAAAAATTTAAGGGTCCAGGCGGGATTCGAACCCGCGATCTTTCCCTTACAGAGGGAACGCCTGAACCTTCGCCTGAAACGATCCAAATTCTTCTATACATATATATCGGCGGTATTTCCGCCCGATTGAGCTTTGTAAGGAGGTAGGACACGGCGGTATTTCCGCCCGATTGAGCAGTCCGACTGGGGTAGTACCTCCGCCCTACAGAATACCGCGGCTATAATAACTTCGTGTTGTGTTCCCAAGCGGTGAGTAGGGTAGCCAGAGCTCACTGGAGCATTTGTGCTGTCAGTGGGAAGACTAAAAGACTAAAGGCTTGTCCTGCTTTGTCTTCTACTGACGGCACAGAGACTCTGTACTTACAGGGTTGGCAGCGTGACTGTGACTCCTTTGGTGTTACAGACGTCCATAGGTCACGGTAACCACTTTCAGGTGGGCCGTGTGCTTGTCTGCCAACTAAGTGGAATAAAAAAAAATATCCGTCTTGCGCGGCGACGGTTGGAGCCATCTACCGATATTCGTACGAACTCCGTATCCTACCACTAATCGATTCGAATAAAAATATAGTGAAGAATTATGTGATTCGTGTGAATTATATAATTCTCCACTAAGACTAATTCGTGAACACTAATTCGTATGAACAGTATCATTCTGTGTAACCTTTATTTTTTGCCCGTAGATAACCCACTGATTTGCGACTGTGAGCTTGCCTGGTACGAAGCCTGGCTAGCTGGTCTCCGGGACAGAGATGATGAGATGATGCAAAAGAAACGTACTGTATGTACAATGGTTAACGAGCATCGTGAGTACAGTGTCGCCAAGATGCCTCTGGAAAAGATGAACTGTAAGAGAAAACCAACGTACGGACGTACCTCCGGCGAACCAATCTCTCGCGCTATCAATCTCGCGACCAACGCAATCGTTGTCGTCGTGGCAAGGTGTCTCTAAAATAATCGTAATATAATTTTATTTAAGTATTAATTTAATCCTGATTTAATTTATAACGAAGGGTTACCCTCGCGTCAGCTGTGGCCGGGTGACTCGAGACGTAATTCTTCGAAACTTTTGTATTTTACGTTCAAATATTCGTGAAGTGATGAATTTGTGCAATAAACTACGATACATATCAATTGGGCTGATAAACAAAAATTTGTATTATATATATGGAGCGGTAGCTTGATAAGTGAAGTGAAGTTTTCAAGAGCGGTAAGTTAGTGATACTGTATTTTTACATTGTAGTGAACCTCTTGCGGTATGCCTTACTAATAGTAATGTACCAAATGCATTTTAACACCAAGGGGGCTACCATGTAGTGTAGATTCATGACTTTAAACCGTCTCGAAACTTGAATGAAAGTAGAGTTAAAGTACCATGAAACAACTTGCTTTATTTCAATTAGGTTTATGACGAAAGTTACGCGCCGGGCTCGGGCACTATTGTTGAGTAAATGCGTTTCATGGTACTAATTACCTGAAAGTTTCGTCTACAACTTCGATTGAACGTCTCATGGTAGACCTACAAAGGCATTCTAGTATTAGTAAGTATCACTGAAGATGTGTTTTAATGTCGCTGGTCGTAACAAGCCCTATCATGAAGGGAACTTAGTAAACGTCAAAAAATGTGATGACACAATGAGCTGTATTTTACACGTTTTGCCATGAACATTTTTATTTTATAATGTACAATCCCTATTTGATGGAGAACTTCCCATATTTTATATCGTTTACCCCTGCCTTATCATGTAACCTATTAGTAAGCTTTTAAGTATTTACAATGTTGACTATTACAATATTATTCTATGATATATGTATGTAAATGGAACTAGAGGTATATATTACCTTATATACTTCTGTAGTAAAGGAAAATTACTGGTTGTAATTTCTATATATACCTACGCTACACCTAATTCACAGGCAGTTATGTTAGCTTTTGAAATAATAATAGTATTTTGAAATAATAAAATATATCTTGATTATTATTATATAGTCACAGCCGATAAATGTTCGATTGATGTAGACTTAGAAATAAGTAGATAAGTGTTAGATGAGATTTAATAAATTTAATTCAGTAATTTTTTTTTCAATCGCTTAGTTTTTATTTACCTATTATTAAATGGATTACATACGAGGTTTAATTAAATACTGTAACTGTTTATAGAAATGATTTTATTAATAGACTTAGTACAGTCTTTTGAGTTTTAGATATTTTAAATGCTTTTACGTTTAGTTAATTGATGTTTAAAGTTTATAATTAGTAAGTAGTGGAGTAATAAATGTGACTTTGAACATTTTCCTTTGCTATAGTGATCCACTTCAATGTAGTACTATGAATTTTCACAAAATCTTCTTTAAAAAAATCTGAGCCTTGTGATCAATGTTTGGAATATATAACCATTTTCGAGTGATAAATTTGTAACCAAAAACATATCCCCTAGTCTGAAGTTATAAGTAGTAAGTAAGTATATAAGTATAAATAAAATGTACATCTTTCACTCTTAAATTAAATTCGAGTTAAGCTGTAGAAGGAAATTTGATCAACATTTTGATAGCTTGCACGATGCTAGTGTGTATACTAAAAAGGAATGTTGAAAAGTACACAGTACATTAACTCTATTAGAATCGGCAGGCGAAGACGTCTGCGCTCATTTGTTTTCACATTATCGTCTACGAAAATTAAAGGAGTTGTAAAGTTATGTACAAATGATTTTTTTCTTTAATTATAACAAAAGTGTCAGTTTTAATTTTTCATCTTGAAAAGAAAAGTAACCTGTTGAAGAAAAAAATAGTCTTGATTTACATTAATAAAAATTCTACTTTAACGAGAACTATATTTCAATTAATTACTTTTCACGTCATTCCATAAATATCAGTGATGTTAATATGAAAATGATAAAGCACTTTATTAAAGTAAATACATAATTATTAATAATATAATTGAAGCTCATCGGGTAAAGCCATCAGATGTGATAATATCTAGGGGTTCAAATTTTGGATGACCAAAAATCTTGAGTTTCTCCCATATCTAATTATATCTAAATAATTAATTAATTAATATTATTAAAATGTGTTAATTATGTAAGACGCGAGATTGTGTACCTATTGTACCCAATTTACATATATTGATACATTTTTGATATCCATTTTAAAAATTGTAGTATCGATGTTGAGCTTGTTGTTTATATAATATTTAATAAAATATATTCATCAATATATTCGATTATCCAAATTATATAATATGCACATATTTAATATATATTTGAAGCACTTAAATCTAACTTATATAATCAATATCAGAGTCGAAGAAACCTGATTAACATTAAGGAGAAAATTCACTAACCGTCTCATTTAAACAAATTATTATATTCTCGATATTATTATTATCACTTAAACGTTTTTCGATATTAAATGTCGTGTTGCACTGTTCTGATATTCGTATTTATAGTCTTTCATAACGCTTATAAGAAATCCGACGTAAGTTAAGATTAAAATTATTATTCAGATAATTTATTAAACTTTCGATTTACGTTAATATCTTACCCACGAAAAAGACGAAAGCTGGAAAAATCAATTTAAATGAATTGATTTATAATGTAATATTTTTAACAAAATTTTGAGTACAATAATTTTCAGTTGACACTTTGACCGCTTCAATTATTGGGCATATGCCCAATAATTGAAGCTAAAAAAATGATTTCAAAGTTTACATTATATATTATTTTTATACCTACTTAAATAATATTTATAACAAATAATTTTATTTATTTGATCTCTATTTAAAAATCAAAAAATGAATAAATATTTAGTACTACACTAGATTTATCGTTTGGTTGTTATTTCACATTTCAATTATAACTCATTATACCTAATTATAAATGACATACACGTAATCATCTATTATTGAAATTGACAATGATACTAAACTACTATAATAATATTAGTTTTATTATATAAGTATTCATGTATAATAAAAGAACCAGCATTAAACATATCGGAAAAGTGGGAGTATTGTACCTTATCACATGTACCACGGACCTTAAGATCTTGCATATCAATTTAGTTAGTAAGTCGTAATGGGATTTGATATATTCACTGTTAAATGTGTTGTTTATATAAATATATAATAAGTGTTAATATTTAACTGTTGTATGGATGCTTGTATCATATTCTGTGTACCTTAGACTAAGAAGCATTTACCTATCACCTATGATTATACGAGACGAAAATAAAAGAAACTAATAATGGAAAATATGCTCACTGATATTTCTGTGTTGTTTATTGAGCAAAACGGAGAAAAAAGAACTCAGTACTTACCTATTTTAAAGATTAACAGCTAAAGTAACATCTTATTTGAGATTGATAGTGTTCTAGTGTATGGTACTCAATTTGGCGATTTATTTGCTATATCAAATGGGCAACAATTTCCTTAATGTATCGTACCTAGTGTGGGCATCGCATCAATTGCCTAATTCAACTCAACAAGCCATTTTCGTCTTCGTATAATCAAAGGATTCTAATTTTATTTAGCAATAAGGTTAATGTGGTCTGTATCCCTCTTGCATGTAATATCTGTAACAGGTATCTAGCGTTTACAGTCACATTTATTATTTAAAATAAATGAATAATTATAAATGTAGGTAATTTAATCTAATATTGAAATTTTGCTGTAAAGGTGTATTTATTTAATTTCGGTTTAAATAAAAATTTAACTACGATTGTGTTTTTTTTGTTTACCCTTTTGCGCTATATTTAAGGACATGAATACATTAGCGGTGGTGAATTTGGTGCAGAAAGCCTCGCGATGGGGATTTTAGTTTTGAAAGAAATTGATGTGTATTTTATTTTTGAAGACCTTATTATGCAAAGAGGGCGATAGATTAAAATGCCATACGTTTCTGTCGCGCAGAATATATGCCTATGCCTGAAAGTGCTGAATAATCTCAAATTGTTGGAAGTGCGAGGCTAAAGAAAAATTGTAGTATTATTCACGGAATTAATTTTTTTATACAACTCAGGAGGCAGATAAGCCCACCTGATGGAAAGTGGTTACCTATGATCTATGAACGTGTGCAACACTAGGGGATTTACACCCGTGCCGGCCCTGTAAGAACAGAGAATTTCTGTGTTATCAGTGCAGAAGAAACAATCAGGACAAGGCTTTAGTCTTCCCAATGACTGCACAAAATGTCTCCAGTGAGCTCTGGCTACCCTACCCACTGCCGGTAACACAACACGAAGTTATTATAGCTGTGGTATTTTGTAAGGTGGAGGTACTTCCCCAGTCGGACTATAATCCGTGGCGTAGCGGTAGAGCATTCAAGTGCTATGCAGGGGGCGCGGGTTCGATTCCTGCTCAGTGCAAATATTTGTATGCATGAATGTATATCTGCATTGGTTTGGGTGTTCTATGTATAATAAATATGCTTTACAAAAAAAAAGCATCTAAGTATGATTATCCGCGTTTTAGATTCCATAACACAAGCTAGTTGAGCTATGCTTACTATGGGTCTAGATAGCGTTGTATAAAATGTCATGGAACATTTATTTATTTATTTATTCATCTGAGCGTCATTTTCGGTTGCATTTAGACCTTGTATTTTGGGTTTTCTATTGTAATGTAATTTGTGCTTAAATACTGCCGTTTATCCTTACATTATATTTTTCAACTCTTTAACAGGCATCAAAATAAAGCAAAAAATAATGACATAATCATGTTCAAATTATCACTGAATCCTGCAAATATAAGGATTCTAGTTTTATACTCGTAAAAGTGCCGTGCCAAGGATTTCGTCGTAAGCCCTTTACGCTATAATCCTCCCTCGGTTGCTACAGAATGCTTAAGCTTTTCGTGCTTGAGGTTGAGACTACTGCAGAAATCTTTCTGTATACTTACCTATTATTTATGTAATGTGTCCGTGACTTCATCCGTTTGGACTTAGATCTGAATTAGTTTTGTGCGGAACCCTACTGCAGAACTTTTTCTGTATTAAAAAGTAATTTGGATGAAATTTGGTCCAGTGATGGCATGAAATAGTAGGCATTGTAGCCTGTATTGCTATTCCAGACTATCGCTATAAATACATACAAACATATATAATAATTACGCCTTTATTCCCGGAGGGATAGGCAGATGCGAATTTACACCCACATTTCACCAATAATTTGTATACGGTTCCACGTAATTGGTGGGTGAGCCTATTGCCGTATACCGGACACTATTGTTGACTAGAGCCACGCATCTGAGGCTGTATATATCTGTCTGATGTTATTAAATTTATTCTTCTTATTAAATTAAATTCATTAAAATCTCTTAAATCTTGTCCCGGATCTCAATGGACTATTTTGTATCTTACAATCTTTTTACATTAATGGTTATGGTGATTGCAACCATTAACAAACATAAACATAAATGTATCTTTTAAAAGGCAGCTGAACTAAATTGACTGCCACTAATTTTAATGGACGTGCCCCAATAAAAGGTAGTCTGATACAACACCGGATAATGTTTCAGAAAGATCCTGAATATTTCAGAGGTTACGGTTTTAAAATGGGACGTGATTATAGTCTTTTATTTTTAATGGAATTCATACCAATATTGTAAATGCAAAAGTAAACTTGTCTGGAGGAGTTTGGAAGTAGAGAAGTAATCTAGAAACAATTCTTGAAGGTAAAAGGATTTTATTTACATAATTGGCGTATTGAATATATACTGTATTGCGTCATCATTTATTAACTTAATATCTTATTATATTCTTCTGTTCAATACACTTTCATAACACTTAGGTGGCAGATAAGCACATGACCTACCTAAAGGAAAGTGGTTACCTTGGCCTATGGACGTAGGTATGCAACACCAGGGGCGTGATGCACACACATGCTACCGACCCTGTTATAACAGAGTTTCTGTATCGTCAGTGTCGAAGACAAAACAGGACAAGCCTTTGAAATTCTCACTGACAGCACTAAAACTCTCCAGTGAGTGCTTTGACACTACCTAATATTAAAAAAGAACATGTCCATATTTAACGACGAAGTATTTACTAAATTAATTTAGGTATGATAGAATCATGTATTAATTAAATTCATAATAATAATAATAACGTTTATTGCAAAAATAACATACATTTTAAAAGCAACGAGGGCTTTATGATACTTAGAAAGCCATGTTCAGGACATTTGAAACTCAGCCTCTTAAACTAGTGAGAACCCTGTATCTTAAGAGACAGTCTACAATATGAGGTTTCCGTATGTATGCAAGGAATATGGACATTTCCATTTTGTACGGTAACCAAATTAATGTCCCCAATGTCTTTAAACTTGAAAGTGTGTTATAATAATTTTAACGGGAATTAACACGTTCATTGATTAGTATCAGGGAATGTGAAGGTTTAAAAGTTAGTTGAAAATGTTTATTGTTCAGATTTGAATGTAATACTTTACCGTTCCTATAAAGGATAACACGGTCAGGGCTTTGATATGACCCGCATACTGTACAGAATATACCACCAAGAACCAAGCCTACAGTCCCGGGCCTTCAAGCTGAAGACTAGTAACATTGTCGATGTTTGTTATAGTGACCTTGTTTCCTGAGACTTTGCTTTCAGTTACCATGTTTTTTATACAACATTCCACACAACGCTATCTAGACCCATGGTAAGCATAGCTAACTAGCTATGCTTACCTTACTTATTATTTTTGTAAATATAATTATAATAAATATTTCTATGTATAATATATATTAAACATTGAAATACCCACATCCATGCGTACAAATATTGCACAGAGCGGGGATCGAACTCGCGCCTCCTGCGGTCGCATTCACTACGGCCACGCCACAAAGGCTGCCGCCATTACGCGAGGTGAAGTCATATTGACGAATCATATAGAGAAAAGAGTAGAAGTGACCTTACAATTACGCATGATCTCCTAGATGAGTCAGTTGGGGAATTCAAACGGAAGCCGTTTGGACTTTTCGTAACCTGAAACTAGGTAACTTAAAGGTTGCCGGGAAGAGATCGCTTGTAGCGATAAGGCCGCCCTTTGTACATTTTCCATAACATTGTCCGTACATGTACTATAATTTTTGGTATCCAATAAAGATTTATCTTATCTTATCCTACTGCTTGCATTTATAACATTACAATAATTCTATTCAATTTTATATTACTTATTTACTTTGACATAATTTATTTGAATTGATGTATAAATATTCATGAAATTAGTTTTCAATTGACACGGCTTGGAATTGTAATAATTCAATTTAATTTTATCTTAATCTCATCAATTTAAATTAATCTTATTTATTTTGACATAATTAAATTTATTTGTATTGATGTATTCGAAATTGAAACCTGTACTTAATAATCTGTAAACCACATGTGGTAGGACATAGCGTACATGACATAATTTATAAGACCTTTATACCTAACCTATGATCCACAGAATAAATATTATATGTTATACTTCAGTAAAGTTAAACAAAAGTTTCAACAATTACGATCTTACCAAGTCTATGTATATGTCTCTTTTTATGCCTTGTAGGCAGTACCAAAATAACTACCACTAACTGCTATTAGCTTTATTATAATTAAATCATACAAAATACTACTTTTTACATTTTTCTTCCCAATAGAATTAAAACAATGCGTTTTTAAAACGTTGCGTTACTAAATTGGTTCTAAAACATTTCTAAGTGAAGTGATGTCGATTGCCCTCCACAAATTAATGAAAGAGTCTCTTTCAATGTTTAGAGAAATAACAGACTAAAACCTTAATCCAATGATACCGTCTTCCTTCAATTAAATTGAATTCTGTCAAATATTCCCGGACGGTCAAATCCCTTCGAATAAATATTTGTCAGCGTTTGAGTTTGATTACTTTAGTTTGTTTGAAACTATTAAACTAATTTATATATATTTTCGAATATTTTTTGAAGTAAGTATTTAGCCGCGTGGTTCCCGGCAGAGTTGAATTTGACCCACCTTATCTCTTCTCAAGCGATGTCGTACAAGCCGACTAAGGAATAGGGCTGTTTAACGTGAGATAAGACTCAGGCACATAAACAGGGCTCGAGTCAAAAAATAGTGCCCAGAAGACGGTAACAGGCTCCTTATTACGTGGGACCGAATACAAGGATTAGTGAAATCTCGGTGTTAATTCACCTCTGCCTAACCCTTTGGGGATAAAGGCGTGATAATGAATGTATGTATTTACGTACGCTGATATTAATTAATGATTTGGTATGAAAAATCGGGAGTTTCTATGAACCGGTACACATCTTGATTAATGGATGAGACTCTGATGGCGGCTGTTCCCATGAAAGCCAAGACAAGGCTCATTAGGAAGAGAAAGATAAGGAGAGCGACCTCAGGCTGCAAAGTGCAAACTTTTAATGAAGATTTAGATTTAGATTGAAGTTTTTATTGCATACTCACTTCAGATCATAAATAAATAAAAAAAAAATTCAAAGAACATGTACAAAGGTGAGCTTAACTCAAAATGAGTTATCTCCCAGTAAACCTTTGAGTAGCAGAGAAGCATATTGTTATGAAGGAGGATGTGAAGCATACATTAAAAAAAAAGAAATGAAATAAATAATAAAAAAGCGTGCCAACCTGAACAGGTACATACACATATACACACATACATAGCACATAGCATAGATAATACAGCTTAATCGTGATGAAATGAAAAACATTATTTAATTGAGAAATGAAAAATGTCACGCGACACTAAAACACTAAAGTCAGATCACACATTTAAGTACCTACATTAATTAAGCCAAGTGCTCTAATCTTCGATATTAATAAGTTTAAATATTAATCAATGAAGCCGCAAGCATTAGGCGGTCGATAGTCCATTAAGGGTGCGGCATACGAAAATATTGCTCCAATAAGCCGAATACTCTAATGCATCATTAGGATAGTGTATGGAAATTGAGTCCTTATTTGATTTGATAACTTTCATATATATAGGTACATATTTTACGGCTATAAGCTCCCGAAGGAGTAGGCGGCATTTAAGGGTTACATTTTTTTATACCACTTAGGTGGCAGGCAAGCGCACGGCCCACCTGATGGAAAGTGGTTACCGTGGCCTATGGATGTGTGTAACACCAGAGAAGTCACACTCGCGCTGCCGACCCTGTAAGCACAGAGTTTCTGTGCCGTCAGTTTATAGGACAAAGCAGGACAAGCTTTTAGTCATCCCACTAACAGCACAAATTCTCTAGTGACCTCTGGCTACCCTACTCACCGCTGGGAACACAACATGAAGTTATTATAACCGCGGTATTCTGTATATATTTTGAACCTAATGTGCCTGTATATATTTTTCCGTGGATGTCATATCATTGAAGGCGACTAAGAGATAGGGTTGTTCTCCATCCGACTGTTAACATACAGCACATTGCAAAGTGCCCCTTTCACGGATATAGGCTGTTGTTGCGAGGGACTGTGTTACAGTCTTTGCCTACCTCAAATTCACTACACAGCAATAAAAAATGTGAATTTATTACTTTATACAAAAATGTATTCTAGAATAGTAAAACTATAGGCCTGGCATTTTTATCTAGCGCCATCTAGTGTTAGTGAAAAACTAATTCTACATCGCGCAATTAAAGTTCTCGCGCTGCTTAACTAGTATGCTACTTGTTACCATCTGCAGACAGAAAGGAATCTCCGAGCAGGATAGGATTTATCTGTCCTGACCGCAGGTTACTTTCTATTACCTTTTGCGAAGTTACATCACCCCCCCCCCCCCTCCCCCCGTCCTCCATAATGGTGACTTCGACGTGATTAGAATCACCTTTCATGGAGTAGATAACAGGATCATCGGTACATCTCGCAAATACTGTTCTCGCGCTGTTTAACTTCTATACAACTTTCTCACCATCTGCAGATAAGGCGGAATCTCTGTACAGAATAGAAATTTCTATTAGGCGAAGGAATATTACCCCACGTTCTCCATAATGGTGAATTTCACGTGATTAGAAGCACCCTTCATGGAGTAGAAACACGATAGTAGGTTTACGTTTGAGCAAATAAACTTACGTGTATCAAAACGTACGCAGTTTTCTCTCCGTGCCTGTTTCCGTCTCCCGTACATTGGTGACACCCAGCTTGCCTTCTTACAATTTAATATATTCTGTGTTAGGTGACCACACAGGTTCCATTTACAGCTCTCACTCAACATTATTATTAAATGAAAGGACTTGACTACACTATGAATAGTTATGAGAAATATAATGGAAAGTAATTACCATGGCCTATGGACGTGGGCAATACCGTCACAATAGCGCTGCCGATCCTGTAAGAACCTTCTAATTAAAATTTAAAATTAGAAGAACACCATGTTGTAATCTTCCCAGATTTTGTAAACGGGACCGATATTACACACAGACAGCTGAGGCAGCGCCGCAGGTATATATCAGGTATTTTATAAATTTCAATAAACAACAAATAGGACAGTAATTACGTTCTACTGTATTTTATTTGAGATTTGTTATGTAAACGTTTTGGTGAGAAATAAACATTATTATAGTATATATTTTAAACGACAATTGTGTATATTTTATAAGTAATTGTATGCAATGTATTAGATGCATATGGATTTAAATATTCTTTAAATTCAACATAATACAACAGGTACTTACCGATTATAATGTCACAGTATCTGTTGATTACTTTTTAAACTAAAGAAATCGAACGTTCCATTCAAAAGATATTACGTAATTATAAATATCAATACAACATCTCGACAGTGTTAGTATAATGACGATAAAGAAGCCATATGTCATTCAACAAACAGTGTGCAAACTAACCGCGCCACAGAGAGCTCTTGTCATGTAAATTGCGGTCAACAAGGCTTGCCACCACGAAATGTATTTAACCACTATAGAATGGATACTCATTAATGGCTATTTTCATTACATTTTTACAGCGAAGCCAAAAGAGGGTTATGATTTTGATTAACCTACATACATAGTTATGTAAACTATGTATGAAGGTTCATCTGTTCTCTCATAGCTATTCAACGTTATTAGAACTGGACAAATAAGGTATCGTTAATCCTGCCAGAGCGCCGGCTGCGTCCTTCAGCTTGGGTACCAGACTTCGGAAACGGTCATATAGTACATTGTTAAAATATAAATTTGAAACAAATATACCTAGTTAGGGATCAAATAAAAGGGCTTAATTAGGGCATTTCAAATATATATTAAAAATTATAGTAGTCGCTTGTCCCAAAATATAAAAAAAATAAATTAAAACCCGACTGCTGAAAATTCCCGCTATTATCGGTCATATGCCACTTACTCTAACAAAATAATACATTCTACATCCTTGATATTTTCCTGTTAAAAATTTATTGAAGTGTGACTTTTGTAGTCGAGTTTTGGTTTTTTTTTAATACCACTTCGTTGGCAGACAAGCACACGACCCACCTGATGGAAAGTGGTTACCGTGGCCTATGGACGTGTACAACGGATAGGGAGTCACACTCGCGCTGCCAACCCTGTAAACACCTGTAACAACCTGTGCCGTCAGTGTAAAAGATAAAGCAGGACAAGCTTTTGGTCTTCCCACTGACAGTACAAAATCTCTCCAGTGAGCTCTGGCTACCCTACTCACCGCCGGAAACAGAACACGAGGTTATTATGGCCGTGGTATTCTGTAGGGCGGAGGTACTTCCCCAGTCGGACTGCTCAATTGGACGGATATACCGCCGTAACCTACCGCCTGCATTTTAAACATAACATAAACTCACGCATAACATAACATAAACTCACGCATAACATAACGTAAACTCACGCCTATATCCCCTACTACTACTATGCTAATCAGGCCTGTGTTCTGGAATGGTACTCCGTTCTTGCACAGCAGAATTCTTTAAGCAAACATAGTTGAGCACAACGTTGCGACATCCTTGATGGAGATTGTCATTGGTCGATTTCCAGTGACGTCACCCAGTTCGACCAATGAAAATCTCTATCTATGCTGCCGCAGCGCTGTGCTCGATGCTGTGTGCTTACAGAATTGCACCACTGAATGTCGATTTCTCTGAGAACAGATTGCCTGCCCAGCGAAAAATCGAGATTTAAAACTGAGTGTCGTTCCAGAATACGGGTTTTACCCTATTAAATGTTGATACTGTTTTGATAGGACATAATTAAAATTCATTTTGAAACATTTCAATATCTGTACTCCGCGCTGTAGGCAGAGATGCTAGCACCCTCATTTCACCAGTTTATGTTTAGGTCCCAATGCAATAGGTGGCGAGTATTGCCATCAACCGGGCACTTATAAACCTGCGATAAATACACACATAACTTTGAAAAGCATCAAAAAGTCATTGGTGTGTGCCATGGTAAAACCTGGGATCGAACCCGAGACGTCTCAGCAGTCCATTACCCATACCACTAGGCTACCGCGCTGTACACAACAGAATATTATGGCCAAGTATTTTACAACAATTTTGTATAAAAGTTGTAATCCGACAAATAAATGAATCTAATGTTACATAATAATGTGGATCATTCTTGTACTTACAATGGTTAAATATAATTTCCCACTTAAAGTCACCAAACATGTGTGTGTGTCTCTTGAAAGTTCTTTTTTACCCCCGACGCAAATCGTCGCGGTGTTATAAGTTGGATGAACCGATTCGGATTTCTATTTTTTTGTTTGAAAGGTATATTAGTCGGGAGTGTTCTTAACTATATTTGAAAAAAATCGGCCCATGATGGCCGCCGCTACAAAATGACGGAGTACATTTTTCTTTTCAACTCATTCAATATGGGTATCAAATGAACGGGCTTGAGTGACATCGTCGAGAGGACCTTGGATCGTTCCGATAATATGACGTAGTGCTCTACCAGTTAGGGTCCCCCTACATGACAAGGCTTGAATCAAAATATGTATTATTATTATTATAACTTATTTTCGACTTTTTAGGGGTTGTTTTTTGTGACGGGGGTTTTATAAATTTTTAATTCAATTAGACACATCATAAAGATTTAGATTTATTTACGAAGACGTTTCCCATGTCTTCCTACAAGCCCAGGTCCTTTAAGCGGTACGTGAAAAAGCATCTGATGAGGTCTTTGAATTAAGGGGTCGCCCTTAATTCAAAGACCTCATCAGATGCTTTTTATTGTCGCATTATTTGTATCTTCGTAATGCCGATCCTTATTCTAGACTATCGTTTAGCTTACCATCAAGCGAGCTCATATTGACGCACCGTACATAAAAAACCTTTCGAATTTTCGACATTTTATACTAATACAAAAAGCTATTTCCGAAAACGATAAGCACTTCTCCTATAAATAAGTATGTACTTATTACTACTAACAAAGCATGTATTAAATTAATTAATTATAAATGTATTTTCTTTCTTTCTTTCTTTCCTTTCTTTTAATCTATAAGAGAATGTACAAATCAAATCAAATCAAATGCATTTATTGTTTGTCACAGGTAATAGAAGATGTTATTAATTACATAAATAAGTAGGTATCACTGTGGCATGTCTGATAAGACGTACAATATGATTATGAATTATAAAATTTTAGAATATAATTAATTGAATAAATGATTATTTAAGCTATTACATTATAATTGGCATTATACCAATTTAAAAAATTATCAACAAATGAAATTATAGGTGAATGTCAACATTGTTTCTAGTCATTTACATAGTCGTCATGCTAATATTAGAATACGCTGTTACGCTAGAATACGCTAATAAAATTAATATACATCGACTCTTTTTAATTTTATGTTCTTCACACATACGAACATGATAAATGTCACTAAACTACGTAACAATACATATACTTATATAATGGTCAATTGTTTCTGAGATTCCGGCATAGAACTACAAAGGCTGAAGATCAATATATTACCAGGAAGACACTACGAAATCGTTAAATAAATATCACTAAACTGCGTAGCAATCGATACTGTAATTAACAATTATTTCCGTGAGTACGGCATAGAACCACAAAGGCTCAAGATCAATGTATCACAAGGAAGACACTACGAAATCGCGCAATAAATGTCACTAAACTACGTAGCAATCGATATTGTAATTGTCAATTGTTTCCGTAACTACAGAATGGTGCCATAAAGGCACAAGACTAATGTAGCACAAGGAAGCAATATCTCACGGAGACAGGCAATTCATTGCATTTCCTTCGTGAGCTTGACACTGCCTCTTGGGGACTTTATAGTTGGGTTGGTCTGGGGTATAGTTATTGTTATCATTTTCACTGTTATGAGTACACTTCGCTGTTATGAAATCTACTAAACGTTTTCATTTCATCATTTTCTTTTTTGTGCAAATGCGCACTTCCCATCAAATGCACACGCCCTGCTTGTCTGCCAATTAAGTGGTATAGTTAAAATAAGTGTTATGTAAAAAAATCGTCCGTCTTAGCAGCTATTCTGTCTCAGCTGCTTTTTTAGAGATTAATTATTCCTTTATACAATCACTACGCCAGGTTAACTAACGTGTTGTGTTCTATGAAATTGAGCAGTACACTCATTAATATATATAGCTCCTAAAGGTACACTACAATAATGGAAACATTAGTATAGGTTTCCACTAAGATCTTCAGAGCCAACTTCACTTGGTTGCCAAAAATCTGCTAATTGATTAACGAAACTCTAGTGCAGACTTTTCTATTCAGGCCAGGCAACAGTCAGTAAAATTCAAAATAAGTACACTAAATTTAAAGATATAGTAAGAGAGCAAGACACTGAACTCTCAATGTACAAGATTTGGATGCAACCGGAACAAACACTAGCATGACGGTAAAGCCAGTAACAATAAGAGAATATTCACATTTAGAAATGTCTAAACATTGCCCAAACAGCAGAACTACTAATTGTGTATATGTGAGCACAATCTGTGAATATTTGATCACGCACCTATAACATCAATATCTTTGTTTTGACAACGTCGATCAATATCGAGCTACAAATTATGTGCATTTATTACTCGTTGCAACACTTGTTCAATGTCGAATGAAACTATGAATACTCTATTTCGTGCATGATGAAACCTTAATGCATGAATTGAATTCAATCAACTGAAACTATCTTATGTAGCAGGTCTAAAAGCTACTTTATTGGAATCGTTTTTTTATAATCTTTTGTCTTGCGGCGATATTTATTTGAAACTAGAATCTGTGTGTAAACGAATTATTGTGATTTGGCTCATATGAGTGACCATTTAACGAGTTTTTACCCGACTACTGCGAAGCAAAAGGATTTTTTGTATGTATGTTTGTATGTAGGTTCATTTGTTCCCTCATAGCTCCTCGACCACTTATGAGAACTAGACAAATGAGGTGTCGTTAGAAGGCTCTTAGTTGTCCGCTGATTATAGGCTATATAACGTGTTACTGAATCTATTGTGGCGCCCTCTAGCGGTCGTAAATTACTGAGTTAATAAATAAAATTGAGATAAATATGTCGTGTTTGGTATCAACTGAAAGGGTTTAATTAGCACATTTCAAATATGTATAAACTATACCTATTGCTTGCCCCAAAATAATATAAATAAAAAAATTGACCGACTACTAAAAAAAATCACGCTCTAAAAACTAACGCTCTAACTACTAACGCTCTATAAACTAGAAAATATCAAAAATAGCTGTGGTCGTATGCCACTTAGTCTAACAAAATATTCCAGGGAAAAGTGGCATACGACCACGGTTATACTTGATATTTTCTTGTTTAATATTTTTTAGAGCGTGATTTTTGTTGTTGTCGGGTTTTAGTTTTGAACTTAATTTTTATAGGAATCATTAGTCCATAGTTCCTTGTTTTTTGCAGAATCGCTCAATGTGTCTTTTTTAGACCAGCAGGAGGTCTACTCTGAAAAATACATCCGAAATTAGGTTTGGAGGATTGGATTATCATGAAATTAGTGTAGGTGCGGCAACGTTCTGCGGCAATCATCAGGCTACGTGTGTAGCAAATGTCCTGTCGTTCCACCTCCGCTGGGCTCCGCAGTAGAGGTAGTTGCAAGAAGTGACGACTTGACGTGGTACAACATAACACGTGTGTGATTTTATTTATTTATTTTATTTAAACATTTTGAGAAAACTTACAGCTAAAAAGTAACAGTACGTGAAAATCAAATACATAACATATTGAAGGCCATTTACAAGTTTTCACCGCCAACTTGTCGTTTAAATTTGAGAATATTACTGCAACACAATTTTACAACAAATTTCACATCTATATTAAGTGTTATTTATAGTAAGCATAATAAAAGAAAATTACTCGGTCAACAAAGTAGTGATCACATAATACTTTTTTAAATTTAGAGACATCCCGACAAGCCACATTGAATGTACGGCAAGCTCGTTGTAGATAAGAATTTTGTCTGTACGTAGTTCTCGCCATAGAAAGGTGCAGCAAGTTTGGCTTTCGTAAAAACAATGGTGGCGCGTACCAGCCTACCTTGTTCACCAGCTCTGGCAAATCCACTGATCCATTAAAGAACGACATTAGATTTTTTACATCCGCTATTCTACGACGCTCAGTTAGAGGTAAAATGTGATTTTTTTTACAGCGAGTACGATAATCAGGCAGATAACTATCTTTCTATGACTATGATGACTATCTTTTGCATCCACAGTAGCAATTTCATGCGTATTTTTTAATAGTTTCTACCTGGATGGTTTAAATAAAAGACCTGGTAGGTGGCGCACCACCAATACCTACAGTCCCGGGTCCTTTAAGCGGTATGTGAAAAAGCATCTGATGATGCCGCCAAGCTGAGTGCCACCATTGTTACATTACTTAGTGTCTGTAATGGTGACCCTCTTTTCTGAGACTTTGCCTTTAGTTTACCATCAGGCGATGTGAAGTCTAATTGACGTGTCTAGATAAAAAAATATTATTAATTTTTGACATTTTTCAGATTTGCTAGCTCATTACAATAGCTTAAAGCCATAAAAGTATGAACTGTGACGTAATAGCTACGGCGTAGATTAATCAATTAGTGAAATCTTGATTGAAATGACGAGGCCGTCAAGATGAGTGTCGCCATTGTAATATGGTATATATATGTAATGGTGACCCTCATTCCTTAGACTTTGTCTTCAGCTTACCATCAGACGACGTGAAATCCAATTTTTTTATTAAGAATATTAGCAACCGCAATCACTAATATTCCATTTAACCCCTCCATGTTGTTTGTGCCAGGAGTGGGTTCACGTCAGTAGTGTAATAACCCGGGACTTCTGGATCGTAAGGCCGACACCTCAACCACTAAGTCACCGAAGCTTCGGAATTGACGTGTGTCCCTATATAAAAGAATCTAAAAAGTTGCCAAGAACGTAATGAAATCAATAGTCCGCTAAACTTCCGAGAGTGTAAATTCTCGTCGGTTCCGAATATCATAAATATCTGCGATAGTGGAAAATATGTGGCAGTATCGCGCCATACAATATCATTATGCCTTTAGGTTACGAGCCTCCGGTGGTAATAATCGACAATTGTGAAATTCAGTGAAATATGATAAGAATATTGCGCCGAATTGCCAGATAAAAGTCGGATGAGTGAGTCAAGTCATAGACTCATTGGTTCCATACTACATGATAGTTATTTTTTTTATTTCAAATTGAAAATTCAATATACTTAGACAAAGAAACATAAAAACACACCTGACATTGCAACAACAACGTAAAAAACACAAATTCCAAAGAGAATACAATACTACAAATTCTACAAAGCTGTTAAATACATAACTCATTACAACTGCATCGTGACAGAATAAATCTTCTAAGCGAACCTAAATTGAATTAGCAAGATGGATATCCAGCCGTTGGTCGTATTTTATCACAATAACAATTATTTATAGGTATATAGTTGAGGATAACCTAGCAAAATAAAATATGACCTCATAGCTTCGAGCTAAAGTCGAGGCAATTGGAAAAAATACATAACTGGAACATATTTTTCATCAGGAGCGGGGTCGGGCGCGCGTGACGGCGAACGGCGGGAATATTGCAATCACGGACCCCGGACGTCTGGTTACTATTGCCAAGGTTTTTACGAATAACTGACTGCACTTTTGTGACACAATTTAGTCCCGGTCTTCGGAACCGCATGCTGTATTCAACTTCATAGAAATTGACTTGAAATATAATCAAGTAAACATAGTTAAAACAGTTTATGTACTACTATTCAACATTAAGTAATATTTTCTAGATTGTTTTTGGATTGTGATGGTTAGGGCATTTCGAAAGATTTCCGATACCCTCATATGCTCAGATGCCAGTACTTCTGCTACAAATAAAAATCAATGTTTGTTTGCACGTTTATAAGTGTATTGGACTAATTATCAAAAACACAAGGTGAATTCAAAGGTTTTATTACGTAACTCAAGTTACTTTTATTTTGGAAAATTATTATGGTTCTACGCATAAAAACCGCATCCGTGCAGAAAATCATGATCACCGCGAGCAAGGTGGCGAGCGTGAGAACTCTCACTCCCAGGACCGCCACCAGCTCCCTTTTCAACATCTCCCACGCCGGACAATCGGTAAGCATAATCGTTCGACTGTGATATACTGATATTACTATGAAAACAGAGCTCCGAAAATAGCGTCAATTTACTAATTTTTTCGGTAATAATGTGTCTCTTAGGAAGATTGAGTATTTTCATTCAATAAAAATGGTTATGATGATTATTATGCCCAAACATCTAAATGACATTTATTCAAGATATGACGAGCATCGTTCACATTTATTTAGCCGGTAAAATGTGAATATTTTTCCTCTTCAGCCATTTTTTTAACATAACGTGGGACATTATTCCTCGTCTTCAGGGACTGATAAGTTTGTTAATAATTCAAAATGTTATCTCAGTGACACATGCTTAATTATAATACCGTGTTCTCGGGAGTCTTTTGCTTGTTTATGTAAATTAATTTAAGTATTAAATATTTAAGACGTCTACGGCGAGGCGTGCGAGCGTTCGGCTGCTAATAGCAGCAGAGGTCAAAAATTTGATTCCCGCTCTTTGCAAATATTTATATTCGTAAGCATGAAAATGTATAAGTACCTACTTATTGATATTGGGCTGGGTGTCGGCAATAAAGTGGCTATCGTCAGAAAATTGTAATCTTCTAGAAAATTGTAATAATCAAGGGTTGTCACGCAATAGACAGTAACAAAAATTTAATAGACACTTTGGAAATATTGATAAAATTTAAAATGAATTTTCCAATTGTTACTCCAGCCATATGTATTTCACCTAAATTGTGTGCTTCTGATTATGTATGCATTGCAATACCATTCTCTCATCGACAAGGGAATTTAGAGGGAGTTGTTATACACACTGGTTGCGCCGAAGTGGAAACTGTATTTTTGACACGGAAACACACTCCTTTTATACCCGTCTCCCTTTCCGCACTAACCATAGATGTAGCTTCCGTCCGCCATTTGTGAAATATAGACACTCAGTCTCGCTTTGAACTAGCCAGCGTGATGACGGACCGCGCTCGCGTCTCTCAAAAATGATTAATATTTGTTACATTTTACCGCTTCATAGACCTTTACCGATCGGATTGTGCCTCTCGTGTGTTCCTCAAGTGATCTAGTGATGCTGACGGCAGCTCCTGAGCAAGGAAGAGAAGATCCGTGTACCGGCTGCGATGAAAACACGTGTGTCGTGAAGGTTAGTGCATCCTCTCCTAATTTCTCGGGTTGCATTCATTGCTTGGATCACTCCCGCGGCAACCCGACCACCTGTCTTTTGTGTGTAAAGCGTCAATGGAACAGTTAGCTACTTCCCGCAATACAGTCCATTACCGCACTCGGCCATGCGCCACCATTTTTGGTCCGGATCGAGCCGGATTCTTAGCCGTAGTTCGTATTTTGTTATTATTCTAATGGGAATGAGCGCACCGCACCTAAGTGCCTGGTTATTTTAGTAGAAAACCCCGCATCCAGACATTTAGGCTTAGAATTTGTTGTCCGTTCGCCGCTGGCTCGCATAGTACCTACCTGGTACATACATAGGTTAGGTATCATATCAACACTTAATCGTAGTTCGCAATTTTCGCACCGCGCCTAAATACCTGGTTATTTTAGTAGAAAACCCCGCATCCAGACATTTAGGCTTAGATCTTAGGTATACTAGACACCCTAGTGCATAGGCACAGTGTAATACCTAACGCATTTGGCTTTGTTTTGTTTTTTTTCAATTACGTTGTTCTCGGCTCGCGTCGTATTTGCCTAGTACCTGCGTGGGTAGACACGTGGCTGTACCTACCTCGCTCGCATCTCATCCCAATTCATACGAAAGTATTTTAATTTGAATAGATATTACGCAATACTTAATCTCGGAAATAATAGTTGAACCTAGACAGCGACCATCGCGTAGGTACGACCTTGTTGCTATGCGCGTTTGTTCAAGCGTGCATTCACAGTTGTAGGTACCTACCTATCTGCCGAGTGTCGCTCGCGCCGCCTCGCTGCTCTGTACCGCTAGGATTAAGTCATTTCATATTTATTGTTTACCGCACTTTAGTTTGAGATTTAATTGTAAACATGTCCCCAAAGGTTGATAAGACCGGTAAGGTTCAATTGAAACTTTTATACGCTAAAAAAGAAATGATTTACTCTCGCGTACAATCGATTTATGATAATGCACTTAAAACCTCTGATTTGGTCATCAGAGATTCGTTCTTGTGTTCTATAGAAAACTTAGATAGTCTACGCGCGGATTTCGAAACCTTAGTACATGACATCAACGTTTTAGAGTTGAATTTGAATCCCGATTACTCAGTGAGTTATCAAGCCTTGTCGTCGTTTGACGATTTGTATTGTCGTATCAAACGCGTCGCTAGGAGTTTGGAGAAGCCGGCTGACCTACCCAACCCCACTCGCGACCGACCTAAGTTGCCACCAATTCAAATACCCGAGTTTGATGGTAACATTCGCAATTGGTGTCTATTTATAGATAGTTTTGAGAATACAATAGATAAGAACGATTCGTTGACAGATCACGAAAAGTTGCATTATCTCGTTGAAAAATTGACTGGTAAAGCTATAACCGTTTGCGCTGGAATTACGTTTAGTGCCGAGAATTATAATTTAATTTTAAATACTTTGAAAGCTAGGTATGAGGATAAAAGATCGGTAGCTAACGCCTATTTAGATCAGATGTTTGATTTGAAATCTATTGCGGCATGTAACGATCAAAACTTAGAGAAATTTCTAGATACTTTCGCGTCAGCTGTTCGCGCCGTAAAGAACCTAAAGATTGATGACCTCTGCGACTTCGTATTTTTGTATATGGGTTTAAGGAAATTAGATTCCGAAACCATTCGTTTGTTTGAGTCGGATCATCGCGGCAATAAAATTCCTAAGTTCGAAGACTTAGAAAGTTTTGTTCGCGAGCATATAAAAGTATTGCAGCGCTCTTCATCGAAACATGAAGGCGCGAAGATAGTTGTTGATTCTGCACGCAAAGTAGATGCGTCATCGAAGTCACTGAGGTCAACTCATACTTATGTTAGTACCGCACCAGCACGTGTACAGTCACCTGTTTGCTCTTTGTGTAGCACTCATCATTCGCAACTGTACAGGTGTCCTGGTTTTCTAAAATTGTCGCCTAGTGATCGTTATAAATTTGTTCGCGCTAATAATTTTTGTTTTAATTGTCTCGGTACTAAACACCGCGTTGTTTTATGTAATAGTAGAAATAGTTGTCGCAAATGCCAAGCGAGACACCACACTTTGCTTCATTTTGAGAATAGTAATGCCGCATCCAATGTGAGCACGGTTGGCTCGTCGAGCGGTGACACACGGCAGCCTGCGCCGCAGCCGCAGCCCGCGCTCGCGCGCGCTCCGGCCCGCCCGGTGACCGCCGCGGATGACGTCACCTTGTGTTCGTTCTCCGCTAGTGCTGCACTCACTACTGTGTGTCTTGCGACCGCTCGCGTTGTTATTGTTGATGCATTAGGTAAGCCGCGCATTGTTCGAGCGCTGTTAGATGGCGCTTCGCAAAGTAATTTTATTACTCAAGATTGTTGTCGGCGTCTTGGTTTCAATGTTGATAAGCGTTCAACCCGCTCAGTGGTGAAGGGTTTTGGAAGCTTACAGTCAGCTGTTCGTGGCACCGTTAAAACAAGGTTTAGATCTCGTTTTAATAATAATATTTGGTTTGACATGGATTCGCTCGTTATAGATAGAATAGCTGAACAGTTGCCTACCGTCCCGGTTGACACGTCTTTATTAACGAAATTTAAAGACTTGCCTTTAGCAGATGAGACTTACGCTGTTCCTGGAGTCGTCGATATATTGATCGGCGCTTCGATTCTCCCGCACCTCCAGTTATCACGTAAGGTTCAAGGGGGACCGACGTACCCCGCTCCGCACGCACTGGAAACAGTTCTTGGTTTTGTTATAATTGGTTCCGCACCCGCTTCTATAGATAGTTTTAGTCACTCGACTGCTTCGTTCTGTTGCACCGTCGAGCCGCCACTGGAGTCTACCATCCGCAAGTTTTCACTCGGTGGCTCCCGTGTATCCGCTGAAAAACGCTTTCTTTGTTTGGAACGAAAGATGCAGGCGTCCCCAAAGTCGAAGCGGGCCTATGATGAGGTTGTTAACGAATATTTAGATAAAGGTTACATCTCACCTGCGCCTGCGGACACTGGCGGGACCCAGCCTTCGTACATTATCCCGCACCGCGGAGTTATTAGAGAAGATAAGCTTACTACTAAAACTCCGCGTAGTTTTGGATGGCAGTGCTAAGACTAGCACTTCCGTGTCGCTTAATGACATTTTGTATTGTGGTCGGAATCTTTAAGGTAATTTATTTGACATAATTGTAAATTTTCGCATTAATATTAGTAGAATTTTAGCTTTTAGGACTCAACAGTCGCTTTGTGTTGGGCCCACTCTTCGCCCCATCGTTGGGACACATTCGTCGCTAATAGAGTGGCAAAAATTCAATCTGAATTGGCGCCACATAATCTCTTTCACGTTGCTGGCACCGACAACCCAGCCGATTGTCTCTCTCGTGGATTGCTTCCTTCGCAAATTTTGGATCACCCGTTGTGGTTTGGTGGACCGTCCTGGATTCATGCCGCGTTAGATGGGTGGCCAGTTAGTCAATTCAATCCCACTACGGTTTCCGAACCACCCGAGGAGAAGAAGCACTCGCTTGTTGTATCGGTCCCACGTGAAGAGACCCTTATTTGTTGTTGGCTAATCGCGTCTCGTCTTGGTCGAGACTGTTGCGTTGTGTTGTTTGTTCGCCTCTGCCCGCTGCCTAGCCAGCAGTAGGCACGAGCTCCAATCTAGGTTTATATTTTAGTTGTTATTTCCCAAACCTAGATTTAGATTAGACTTTAGATTTGTTTCGCATTTGTCGTTTCGAAGGTAACCCTTCAAGCCGGGGGGAATGGTTGCGCCGAAGTGGAAACTGTATTTTTGACACGGAAACACACTCCTTTTATACCCGTCTCCCTTTCCGCACTAACCATAGATGTAGCTTCCGTCCGCCATTTGTGAAATATAGACACTCAGTCTCGCTTTGAACTAGCCAGCGTGATGACGGACCGCGCTCGCGTCTCTCAAAAATGATTAATATTTGTTACATTTTACCGCTTCATAGACCTTTACCGATCGGATTGTGCCTCTCGTGTGTTCCTCAAGTGATCTAGTGATGCTGACGGCAGCTCCTGAGCAAGGAAGAGAAGATCCGTGTACCGGCTGCGATGAAAACACGTGTGTCGTGAAGGTTAGTGCATCCTCTCCTAATTTCTCGGGTTGCATTCATTGCTTGGATCACTCCCGCGGCAACCCGACCACCTGTCTTTTGTGTGTAAAGCGTCAATGGAACAGTTAGCTACTTCCCGCAATACAGTCCATTACCGCACTCGGCCATGCGCCACCACACACATCAACAAAGTCTAGGGAACAAGGACATTTCTAGTTTTTATTTAAAAACCCTTTCTTGTAATAGTGTGTTTTATATCAATAGAAGGGTATTTTTATACCGTTTTTAATTTTAATTTTAATAAAAACATTTTCATACCAATTTTTTTTTCTTTTTAAGAAAGAATTGAATAGTGCCAATATTGAGTATTACAACCTTTTATGATTAGGCACAAAAATAACGAGGTAGTAAGAAATACAGTAATTAACCGTACTGTAAACGTTTTTAATAATCTGTAGGACGCATTGACCACTACCCTCGCGGTGTGTGACCGTGCATTATCTTGCATGAACATAAAATCTTGACCGAACTGCTGTCGATGAGGGATTACCATGGGGTGTATAACCTCCTGAATGTATTGGTTTGCATTCAAATTGCCCCGTATCCAAACGAAGTCGGTCCTTCCACCAAGGCGAATTCCAGCCCATACCATGATTGTTCCACCTTGGTAAGGATGAACTTCTTGCGGATTCTGGAGACGACTCCGACGTCCAGGAACTCGCCATATACGCACTCTTCTCGAATCAGGATGAAAACCGAAGCAAGATTCGTCGGAAAACAGAACCCGTGCCCATTGATGGTCGGTCCACTGTAAATGTGCGTTAGCCCACAATAAGCGACGACCTCGATTTCCACGTCGAAGAGCTGGAACCCTAAGCGGTCTGCGAGCATAAAAATTGGCTTCGTGTAGTCTTCTTCTGACAGTTTGATCGCTAATAACCACTTGATGCTGAGACTGGAGGCCTGCGACCAACTGACGAGCAGTAATCGTGGGTTGCCGCCTTGCGGAATTTTGCAAGAAACGATCTTGTAACTTGTACGGGGTAGTAACCCTATTTCGTCCCCTGTGACGTTCGGCAACATCCCCTGTAGACCTGTAGCGTGCCCATAATCTGCAAATTACGCTTGGTTGGGTGTTGACAGCATCCGCTACGTCGCGTTGAGTTCGTCCAGCTTGCAGCATACCAACAGCCCTTAACATCTCTTCGCGACTTAAATGACGACGTGACATGATGACTACAGTCACAAAAATGCACAAACCATACGTAAAAGACGTATTATTGATAATAAACGTTATTTACAATCAAAAAAAATAATTTTTATTTTGCCTCAGAGAAACTGCACAATCAAACACTTAAAAGTTTTCCCTCCATATTCGAAAATCATTACTTATTTAAATTTATTTTTAAATTTCGAACAACTCTGTAATCTACTTTATTCTATTTTTATTTATTTGCTGCCAGTTATTTGTAAAACAAGATTTACACGAAAAAAAAAAATTGGGGTCATCTTGTTCCCTAGACTTTGTTGAGGTGTTTAGTTGTACCGCAATTCTGACGATAGAAAATATGTTACAAGGTAGTTTTGCTGCAAAGTACTGATTTTTGTGAGACTAATTTGAATTGTATTCATGTTTGAAAGATTTTATAGAGTGACTACAAGACTGTAATATGTTTTGTATTGGAGCATTTCAAAAATCTTAAAAAATGATGACGCGTAAATGGTTAGTTATAGTTTTAGATAAAAAGATATTAGGAAAGTGTATTATTGTGGATCTCATCTCACACGTTCTGTGTAGATACATAAAAAATATATTATTTCTAATCAGAGAGTAGTAGAAAATATTTTCTAGTCTTCATTAGGATTTCATACGAATCCTTAAACTAATTTAATAATGGACTATGTATGAAGGAGGAAGGTTAATAATGATAAGATGGATGACATATCAAAAAGAAACGAATGTTAGGTAATTTTAGAATAACAAATCAACTACAGTAAAAACTTTGATAACGTTATTATTTATTTATTTTACGTTTCCTCTGTGTTGTTGTGAATGCATTATTATAAACGTAAATTGATAATACAGCGAAATGCATACAGAGAGTGTGGATTTACATATTGGTTTTCTATTCGATAAACATCAAACACGGTTCGAGAATATATTTCCTGTTTAGTGCCTGGATACACGGATCGTTGCATCAATCGTGGATAAATATGTTTGGATTTTATGACTGACTTCTGAACTACGATAAAAAGTGAGACAATTAGATAAAAAGAGGTAGAATTTAATGAAATTTCATATTGAAATTTACAGTTATTCTTTTGTTGAGTTTTGTTGTGATGTTCGTTCTTTCTACAGGAAACCCTAGCTGAATAGGAGTGACCCAATAACCCAAGAACGGTATATATAACAGTATCTGTCTTTAATATCTGTTACATCACTTCTGTTGTCATACTATGTAAAAAACCACAAGCAATGTATATCGATCATTTTATGTTCTTGCGCGTCGTGTAATGTTAGCGGTAATATAATAGTAATAAGGTACATTTTAGAATTATCTGTAAAATGTAATCTGGTCTCACACCATTACACACACAAATCACACACATGTAACAATCAAGCTAAAACAAAACCTAAACACAAACATCATGCGTATACATTATCACAAACATACATCACTAAAACTACACTATACATTTCTCAAACAACTAAAATAACTTACATAAAAATAAGCATATACACAATCATATTTAACTCTCATAAGATTATACTAACGTCTTTACTTGTACACTCCATTAAGCACACTAATGATACGCCCAATGCGTATGCAAATACTATGTCCTTAATTGGTATTAGTATCACATATTGCATTCCTAATTATTATCATACATTTCAATCAACCACATTCAATAATAAAAAGGTATTGAATGATTGGATTTCACCTGGCTTTCGCATATTTACATATTTTTCATCTAGGTTGTTTACACCTAATATCTCCACAGGATATAAGAATGATACGTACTATTCTGGAGTGACGATAGCCCCTCTTAAACATACCTATAATGGATGACACATTACAAAGATCTAATGAGATCGATAATATCGAGATTGCCAGTTCAATTGTATGCGATTCCACAAATCTTTCTCAATTTATTCATGTTAAGAAAAATGATCTGTCCATTGTATCACAGAATATCAGAAGCATATATTGCAACTTTGACGAATTTTATACATTGTTGTCTGACTTTGACTTTGAGGTGGATGTTATAGTATTGACAGAGTGTCGATTATGTGCTGATCACGCTATACCACAACTGTCCAATTATAACTCACACACTACAACAAGAGAATTAAACCAAAACGACGGAGTGGTCGTATACATAAAAAAATCAATACAGGCCAACGTCCAAGAAATACGACTGGCGGAGGCGTCATGTCTTCAGTTGACAATATATGACAATATTATATTATGTATCTATCGCTCCCCGTCTTACCACAACACTGATATTTTCACAGACTCGCTTAGTTCACATCTAGACTCAATACCCTCAAAAAAAAACATTATTATAGCCGGGGATATCAATATTAATATTAGACCTAGGGAAGAAGAGAAATCTCCGGATAGGAAAAAACGTATGAGTTACCTGGGTAAGCTTTCTGTGTATGGTATATTGGCTGGACACACAGAGATTACGAGAGAACCGAACTGCCTTGACCACTTTATGTTAAAGATTCACAAGAAAAAGACTTCTGCATCTATAGCCATTATACAAACCACTATTACTGACCACTACACTACATTATTGACTCTTTCAAAAATAAAAACCGATGGCCCCCCTAATAAAACAACCACTACAATAAATTTTGAACAAGCTCTAAACTACTTACAAGAAAATAAACTAGCAGAACTACTCTCTTGTCAAGATCCAAATTTAATCACAGACAAACTGATTCAAACACTAACCGACTCTATTAAAAGTAATACTATAATCACTAAAATTCCCAATAGTAAACGACTAATTAAACCTTGGGTCACTCCGGGATTATTGCGCTGTATTAATAATCGTAATAACTTACAAAAGAAATCTCGCAATGATCCTCATAATTTAGTATTAAAAATCACCTACTGCCGATATAGAAACTACTGCAATAACCTTTTAAAAAAATTAAAAAGAAAATATGAAAGAGAACTACTTGCTAATTCACTCACAAACACCAAGTTACTCTGGAAAAATGTCAAGTCTCTTACATACACTAAAAAAATAAAAAATCCATGTACTGAATTGCTGAATATCAAAGCGACCCCTGTTGAATCTGTAAATGCGGTAAACAACTACTTTGTGGATGTTGGAAAAAAATTAGCTGAACAAATCCAACCTGCACCGAATCATAACCCAAATGATCGACTCAAACTTTTGCCAACGCCAGCCAATTCTCTTGTGCTCTTAGACACCGACCCGGAGGAAGTGGAGAGAGTTCTAATGAGTATGAAAGTGGACAGTGCCCCAGGATGTGATAATATCTCCACCAGATTCTTGCAGTACGTTCGCAGGGAGGCCGTACCTATTCTTACACATCTTGTAAACCTCTGCTTTGCAAACGGTATTTTCCCAACCCCTTTGAAACAATCGATCGTAACTCCGATACACAAGGGAGGGAGCAGAGACGACGTCAATAACTACAGACCTATCTCGGTTTTGCCAGCGATATCAAAACTAATAGAAAAATTAACCAATTTAAGACTCTCAAACTATCTAAATAACCAAAATTTACTATCAGCGACACAATTTGGGTTCAGACAAGGAATATCTACAGAGGATGCAGTCACTGCCCTGACAACCTTAGTTACTGAGCATCTTGATAAAGGAAGGAAATGTATAACAGCATTCCTAGATCTTAAAAAAGCGTTTGACACCGTCTCTGTTCCGACCCTATTGACTAAATTAGAAAAATACGGGATAAGAGGAATTCCCTTGGATTTTTTCAAGGATTACCTAACAAACAGAAAGCAGAGGATCAGAATAGGGCAATTTACTAGTGATGAAGTATTAGTATCGTACGGCGTGCCTCAGGGAAGCGTTTTAGGCCCAACATTATTCCTAATATATATTAACGATCTCTGTAACTTAAAAGTTAACAACGCAAAGATATTTTCATACGCCGACGATACTGCTGTCGTGTTTCATGGCAACAACTGGTTCAACGCTAAGTATAGTGCTGAGAAAGGCTTGGCCCAGATAGGTCTGTGGCTTAATGATAACCTATTGACCCTAAATACAGCCAAAACCAACTATATTTGTTTCACCATCACTGAACGTACACAACCAAAGGAAAGTCTAGATCTTCGAATTCATTCATGCGGTGAACATGTAGACTGCACCTGTCCAAAAATAAACAAAGTCGTAGAGACGAAATACCTGGGCGTCATAATAGACCAAAATTTGTCATGGTTCTCACATCTGGAACATGTAACAAAGCGGATTAGAAAATTAGGCTGGATATTCAAATCACTGAGACACGTGGTACCAATAAATTTAAATAACACACCAAAACACTCTAGGAATATTTTAAATGAAATTTATATTGCCCTTGCACAATCCATCCTTGTATATTGTATCACAGTGTGGGGTGGCGCTATAAAATCAAGGTTTATCGAGGTCGAACGAGCACAACGATCACTGATTAAAATTATGTACTTCAAACCAATTAGATTCCCTACCCAAAACCTCTATTTAATTAGTAGCCTGCTCTCTGTCAGAAAACTTTATATTGCGCACACTATTTTAAAAAAACACAAAACCCTACCTTACAATACAAGTGCAAATCTCAAGAGGCGAAAGGATGTTGTAGTGGATGTACCAGTAACAAAATCTAGGTTTGCTGACAGGCAGTATAATATTCTTGCTTCTAAACTATACAACAAAGTAAATACAAGTATTCGTATATATAATAAACAAACACACGAAGGAAAAAGGGTCCTTACTGAATGGCTGAAAACATTGAGCTATGACGGCACCGAGGCGCTCATAAAGTAACTCACACACACACACACACACACACACACAGACACACACACACACACACACACACACACACACACACACACACACAGACACACACTTACACACACACACAAACACACAAACACACACACACACACACACACACACTCACACACACAGAGAGAGAGAGAGAGACAAAAATTGGTAACTTCTTGATTAACGTGTTTACTTGTAACAATATTCTTGATATGGAAGAGCGGAGTGTCCTACTACAAGCATTTTTTGCTTAAAAGGAGGCTCCAATCACAAACCAATGTTTGTTGTATTTAGATACCGAATAAAGAATTTTGAATTTTTTGAATTTGAATTAAGTATATACACGTATTTGTTACTTGACTAGGACAAACATTGTATATTATGAATATTTCAAATAACATGGAAATCCTATGTCTCTTTCTTTATAGATCGATAAATTTCCATGACATCGTTTAAAGAAATTGTGAAGATCTCACCATAGTAGCGTCAAATTAAAATTCATGTACTGTACATAGTAACTGGATGTAACGGTACTTATAAAACGTCAACAATATTAAAAGCTAGAGTAATGTTTAGTAAGTGGACCACCATACCGGTTCGTAACGTATTCCCATTTTTAGAAGACAACCGGCGAAATATTAAATGGACTGTTTAATGTTTTACAAACATGTTTACTAAGTGGATTGTATTGTGGTGATTTGATTATAAATCATCTTATAAATAAGTAGTTGAAAACTGACTGCCAACTAAAACCTATGAAATTGTATCGTAACAATTCTCACCTTTGATCATACTCCGTGTATTGGGACTCTTATATATCATTCGATAGGTAATATTAACTTAACGTATTCACTGATTGTATTATCGCTCACCATTGCAAAATACATGGGGTATTATTAAGTGGTAAGCAAATAATTACTCATCATTGTTTATAGGCAATATTACGAGTATATATATCCTCATAATTTTCAGAGGTAAATGAGGCCCACTAAGATCCATAGAGGTAAGCTAACTTCAAATGGAAGCTGGAACTGTTGGTTGATGGATGTCCTGTCACAGGTTTGATCACGGCGTTGAAAGATCAGACGACCAGTGCACATAAAAGCTGCATATTTTACATAAAGCCTATGAATTGATTCTTAGCTGACCGTCATGGGTCGGACGGGTGCGAGGGTTATGCCTGTTAACCTCACCTCCGGCAACCAAAAGCGACCCATAGGCGTCGTGCATTTTAGTCGTTTCTAGTCCGACATAACCTCTCCTACCGGCTCTGGTGGTGGGGTTATCCGTGGGGATTTTTCGCACGTTAAAAAAAAACCTTCGAATCGACTGCACCGCACTAGATAGTAAGAAGTTAGTGTGAAGTTTGGAGTGAAATCTAAAGGAGAAGACCTTTAGAGCAGTTTTTTTTTTTTTTTTATACCACTTAGTTGGCATACAAGCACACGGCCCACCTGATGGGAAGCGGTTACCGTGGCCTATGGACGTATGCAACACCAGGGGTGTCACACTCGCGCTGCCGACCATGAAGAAACCTTCTGATGCCCCTCTTGAAGAACCCCATATTGTAGCCGCTTGGGAAAACCGCAGCAGGGAGGTCATTCCACAGCTTGAGTGTGCGTGGGATGAAGTTTCTTTCATACCGCACAGTGCGTACCGTCTCAGGTCGCAATGTGTGGGGATGAATTCCCTGCCTATGGCGAGAGGTGCGATGATAGAATGTAGCTACGGGCATCATGTCAAACAATTCATCTGAGCACAAACCATTGTATAGGCGGTAGAACACACACAGTGAGGCAAAATCCCTCCTAAGGCTAAGAGGTTCCACTCTACCTGTGAGTATGGGATTGTCAACCAGCCTCAATGCCCGTCTTTGCAACGAGTCGAAGGGGTCAAGCTGGTATGCAGGTGCTCCAACAAAAAGGTGACAGCAGTACTCCATGTGAGGCCGGACCTGTGCTTTATAAAGAAGGAATTGCTGCCCCGCAGTGAAATACTGCTTCGCCCTGTTGATCACTCCGAGCTTTCTTGATGCCAACTTAACCTTGTCCTGCAAATGACTTCGGTATTGGACGTCACTGGAGACGTTATTGACATAACAGTAGCCAATATCTTCTGGACTTCACAGTAGTTTCTTCAATGGAAACACTGAATATAAAAAGGTAAGGATAGTTTACACGAAGCTAACAAACTTAGACCTGGAACAAACTAATCCCGAGATAGTGCTATAAACCGAGTTGCACTATAAAAATCTAACATTGTAGTGAGTTTCAAGCAATTGTAATGTGAAGCTCCACTTTATGAACCACCTGGGCTAGTAATATAACGCAAACTACGCTGTAGTTGCTTTGTACGCGTATAAGGTAATTGTGATGGTAAAAACTACCATGGAAAGAATCTACCTACAATGGTTAATATACATACATACATATAATCACGCCTTTATCCCCGGAGGGTTAGGCAGAGGTCAAGTAACACCTTTATTTCACCAATAATCGTATTCGGTCCCACGTAATAGGGGGCGAGCCTATTTCCGTACTTCGATCCCGAAGTCCACGTATTGTTTTTGATTCATATATATGCCCAATTCTAAGATAAAACTTGTACTCTATAACATCATCCGTTGTTTGATAAGTGCACTGAATCGCAGGCTAGTTTGGTTTGGGCCCTGTTTAGACATAAATTACGATGGATTAAAGAAACTCATATCATACGTACCTAAAAGAGCTCTTCTTTTAACAGTTCCGGGTATATTATGTTATGAATATTTACAGTGTAGTTATATGTAATGGAACTATAAGTATCTATTGAACTATTGTATGTAAAAATTGTATGTAACTGCTTGTTTCCTAAATTAAAAAAAACAAATACACCCATATAGATGGAAGGCGATAAACGCCCTTGTCCGTGAAATTACATCGTTCGATCACTCCAATGTTTACTAAGGCTATCACGATCACAGCTAATGGACCGATACAGTATTGTTGTCATGCTTATCAAGAAATGGATTACTGATGCCAATATATCGGCGAATATTATTAAAATTTGTTTAGTGTCCGAAACGCCATTGATCTGGAGCCGTGATTCCGTCACGATGGGGACGCAGTTGATGCGATCTTCAAACAAATGTTTTGGGATTTCATCCATTATTAGGTAAGCTTATTTTAAAACCGTTTTATTGATAAAACAGATAATTGTTTTTAAATTCAATCAATATCTTTGGGGTCCAAGTTTATAGTGCATTCCTACCTTAATACGCAATCTAGGGCACAAAAGCACACAGAAAATCTAGGCAATATTTTAAAAGGTAGTTCGTAAGGGAGTTTGTACCTAATTTCCAACTTTGGATAATAATAATGTTGTAAGGTTATTATTTTAATAAAGTTTCTCTTTATATATATTTTTTAATTATTTTGTCATTAGACAAATGTACATTCGTTCATATTGAGTCTTAAGAAATCATTTATTGTAAATTGACGTCTTGAAAATACCGCAGTGGTGTTTGTTGCTCCACTATATAGCGCCTCAAAAGCGGTGGTAAACTTAGTTTGAGTAGAATTGACGTCAAAAAGATGTATGTGTACTGTCTTTGTATTTATAAAAATAATTGAAATTGATAAAGTAGACTCTGGGCTACATGTGCAAGCTACTACCGCTCTAAGAAGAAAAAATCGTTTATGAAGTGATGAAAGAAAATAGGATTTGCTGAATAAAACGTAGGTACACAATAAAGTTTCATGATATGGCTCGATTTGTCGCATCTGGCTGTTGGTACCTAGTTTTATTGCAACGGAAGTAATCTAGAATATTCTAACAGCGGGATGACATTCGTATATTATGTTTTGAAGAATGCTTTATACCCCATTCTTCCGTGTGTACTTTGGCCTGTGCTCATGTTAACGATATTAGTTTATCGCCAGTTTTCATTTACCAGTTTCACATTTTAAATTATTAAAAAGGACCAAAATTAGTGTCTTAATTTTTGGCAATACGCAAAGAGATTGTCTATTCATGTAAGAGAAAATAATATAGAAATAATTTAAAACCTTTCATAGATAGTTTAAATTTCTCTTCTAGAAATGCGTCGTGCAGTAATGGTTGGCTCCATCTTGCTGTACAAGGCATATTTGCAGTAATCATCGTGGCCAGCTTTATACTAATCCTTTACATGATGACAGCATCCCAGACGAAATCTGTGCCAGAAAACCACAGAAAAACACGTTGTTCTTCGCACCAATGTATGGTTACGTGTGACGAAGCACCTTACTACGGCATGTATACAGATGACGTAGTTGCTGCAGTGTCGGTAAAATATTTATTGATTTTCTTATTTTTGTGTACTTAAAGTTAAGCAGATGAGAAAGGTAGGACGCCCCCTAGCCAGATGGACGGACCACCTGAAAAAGGTGGCTGGGACAGACTGGATGCGGAAGGCGGAGGATCAGAGAAAATGGCGCACATTGGGAGAGGCATATATCCAGCAGTGGACTGCGGTGAGATGATTGATTGATTGATAAGCAGATGGTGACACGCCTGAACTGTCTGTACCTATACCTTTATTAGTATCACAATAATGCTTTATTCACTCTAGCCGATACACTTATTCCCTGACCTGTACCTCTGAGAGAGACATCCACGCGAGATATCTTTTACAATAAACATACAATTGCCATTAACACACCACAAGTTCCCGAAAATCTTTATTTAAAAATGTTGAAGCAGTTGAAGTTATCCTCTGAATCTCTATTCTTTCTTTACTTATTGATATGTTTCAATGTAAAGATCTTTTGTAAATTTGTTAGTGTTCACAAAATTTAGGCGACTGTACCATGTATACATCTGAAGTAAAACTAATCCTCGCTCATAGAACCCAGGAGTATAGGAAGAAAGAAGGAAGATGTTTTAAGTACATTATATATTTTTCATTGCAGAACTTACGACCGTCCTGTCTTGGTGTCTACTTAACATTAAATAGTCCAATGTTTCATAACGATACCTTACCAGCACACTTGTTACCAAACATGTGGCTCCCAATCCTCGAACTTCAAATCAATGCAGGAAACTTGAAGCACTTAACACCAGATGTTTTCTTAACCCAATATGCCGCAGATATTAGAATGTTAGTGCTAAATAGACTGGCTATAACGACTTGGACTTCACACAGCTTCGTTGGATTAAATAATTTAAAAGAATTATATTTAAGAAATTGCACTATTCCTAATGCTGATGCTAATATATTTCGAGCAGTGCTTGGTACATTAGAGTCTATTACTATAATAGGAGGTAAGGAATGGAATCCAGTTAATTTTACAGGAATAACAACCTCATCAATTTTAACTATGGTAGATTTTAATCGTAATATATTTAATAATCTACTGGGCAGGAACAGTTTCACTGGACTTATAAATTGCAAAGTATTGTATTTAAACTCTTGTAACATATCGTCTATCGGTGAGGGAGCTTTTGACAGCATGCGTAGAATTCAAGAGTTATATTTAAATGATAACAATCTAATTAATATACCAGCTACGTTATTCAACGACGTGTTAGTTCTTACTGAACCAAGACCGAGAATTAACCTGCACAACAATAATTGGCATTGCGATTGTTCTGCACAATATATTTATAAATTAGTAAGCAGTGGAGCGATGCTAACCGACCCTGTCTGTAAACAACCAGAACGTTATATAGGGAAAACTTTTGAACAACTCGTATTGCATTGTAATTATACTAATAATCAAATTAGAAGAATTCTTTCCACGCAATTCCCTTCAACACATCCATCCAATAGCGACATCTCCAGTGTTGTTTATATAAACAATGGTTGTTACAACGGTAAAATCAGTTTAGAAAGTGAAAACTATACAATAATTTCTCCAATTAGCAATCACGAATGTTTTATAAACAATATCCGTCATGAAGACCTCCACAATATTTTTGTCACGAAATCTAGAAATCCAATTCCATCCTCAAATAATTGGATTCAATTCTCATTTTTCTTGAAAACTAGTAACTACTCAATTATTGAAATAGGTGCCCCAGAAAAAAGTCAATATGGGATTTTATGGTATCAATCTACTTGTCCAAATGAGGTGTATTGCGTTGACATGGTCCCGAACTCTTTTAGAATTTTTAACATGGATACAGCAGCTGATCATGTATTTTGTCCCATAGTTCATGGCTCTATCACTATAGAAAATGAAAAATGCGTTACTTATGATAACAACACAGTTGTTCAAACCTCTATTGAAAACAAATTTCAGATCGTGTTTGTCATTTTGATTGGTGGAACATGTTTGATAATGGGGGCTCTTTGCGTGTATGCGCTTGTTCGTAAACATCCCACTCTCTTGAAAGGTAGCAAGAGAATTGTTTTTGTGAAACATAAAACAGTAGACGCTCTAGTTTTGCCTCCAAAAGTTCCTATTAGAAACGATCTGGTGAATGAGGTTAAAGAAGATTTGAATAATGAACACATTTTCATACTTCCTGCTAATTCGTTTGAAGTCGGGCAATTCAATAGAAATATTTCTATGCGTAGTAGTAAAAGCTGCGCGCCGAGTTACATTTCAGCTCTCCAACCGACTGAATTTCAACTGTCAGATTGGCGTAATAAAAACGTTTTCACTAATGAACTGCCATATGAACCTTCCCCATATTCATGGATTTGCAATGCAGATACTCACATTTACACAGAACTTATTGATAATGAGAAAACTTATGAGAGCTTAAAGTAAACGTTTTATTAATGTTTAATGTAGTTACGATTATTATAGTTAAAGTTAATTTATCATACATTATGCTTAGAGATTATAAGCTATTATGAGTGTGCAACGTCGCCATTAACTCACCACTAAATAGATAAGAATGCTATAACCAGATGCTTAAATAAAATATTTAGGAAGTGATGTCCAGTGAAAACTCATTTCTTTTAGTTTATAGCATCACAAACTCGCAGTAGTAAAAATATACAACTAGCTGATGTCCGTGACTCCACCCGTGTGTGTGTGTCGGTTATCGCGATTTTTGGTCAACTAATTGCAATCAAAGATGTATATAATATATAATAGTAATGTAAAATTTACTATTGAATAAAATTGTTTCAGAATAGGTACTTCAACATAATCCAACAAATTTTTTTTGAACTTCACCGATATATAAACACAGCTAATTTACAATTGTATCATATGTAGTGTATAGATATATTAACTGACGTAATGTGAGTGTCCTCATTGTGAATCAATTTGTTTACAGCTGTTTCAAACGCGAGTGTGCGCCGGCGCACAGTCCGTGCATTGTTCAACTCATTAGACGTTCTATTTCTGTTTGACTTTTAAAGCAGCTGTAGGCCTAGAGAAAAGCAATTAACAATCACGTGACTTGTGATAACCTTGGTGTGTCGTGTAGAAAGTGATGTGTGGAATATTTCCCACTCTTTCGATTAATTTTTTTCGTCCTCCGCCCGTAAGGAATTCTTATTACGTTCCTGCAATCCATGAGTATATATTATATTCTAGGGGTATTCTAGACCTTAGTGTATCTCTGCACCAAATTATAACCAGATCACGATTTATACATGCACAAGCGGGAGCTGGTTTGTCCAACCCAAACCGGTACGACTGCGCCCGCGGGACAGGGGCGACCAGCTCCGGCAATAACTCAGAATTCGCTGGACAGACTCGCTATTTTCAGGGGAAGTATACCGGTGCTCCGGCACATACCTAAGGGAGCCCGAAATCAGGCAGCTGGTAAACTGTGTGACATTGTAGACGCGTGCGTCACATACAATGGTGTAGAGCAGTGGAGCGCCCTTCTTGCTTTTGCGTATACAGCCTTGAGGGTGCCTGCGAGGGAGTCGTCCGGAAACATGACATCAAAAGTTAAAGCTAACGTTTTGTCATCGGGCCATTTCGAAAATGTTGAGTTGTCTGCGTCGTCGGCCAGTACCGGTTCTCGTTCTATTAATAAGAACATCGAGTCGAAGGTTTTTGAAGGCGATTTGAGAGGCGCGGTCCGTCTTTTGATGTCTGACGACTCCTTCGCACAGCGGGATCCCAGCACAATGGCTGCTTTAGAACTCAAGCACCCGAGTCCTTCACGTCCACTCAACTTTCCACCGGATCCGGGCTTAGAGTTTACTGCGGAGACTGTCACCGTAGAGGATGTGATTTCGGGTCTTGGGTCTTTTTATACGGGTTCGCCGGCAGGCTTGGACGGGATCCGGCCAGGGCACCTTAAAGAGTTGACGTCTGTGTCTGCGGGAGAGAATGGTGGTCGTCTTTTGGTATGTTTGACCAGGTTGGTAAATTTTTTACTTAGTGGTCAGGTGAACCCTCTGGTGTGCCCATACCTATACGGGGCCTCCCTTTTTGCTTTGGCCAAAAAGGATGGTGGCTTAAGGCCAATAGCGGTCGGCAGCGTTTTTCGCCGGTTGACTGCCAAATTGGCGTGCCGCGCTGTCAAAGAAGAAATGGCCGAATACCTACAACCACACCAATTGGGTTTCGGGACAAGCTTGGGATGTGAGGCCGCTATTCACGCTGCGCGGACGTTCGTAATGGACCCGAGGAACGAGGGTTCGGTATTGCTGAAGCTCGATATTCGCAACGCGTTCAACACCTTGGAGAGAGACGTTTTGTTGAGTGAGGTCAGGGAAAAAATCCCTTCAGTCTACCCTTTTCTTCATCAAGCATACAAGCTTCCTTCCAACCTTTTCTTCGACAGTAACCTTATTCTTTCTAAAGTGGGAGCCCAACAGGGAGATCCACTCGGTCCACTTGTGTTTAGCCTAGCCATTCATAAGGCGATCCGAGGTCTCAAATCCAGCCTTAACGTATGGTACCTGGACGATGGCACAATCGGGGGCAAACCAGTAGACGTGCTGCAGGATCTGAAGATCTTAGTTCCTAGTCTTAAAGACCTAGGTCTGGAGGTGAACCCCTCGAAGTGCGAGTTTTTCCCCTGCGGCTCGGAGGCTCGATCACACTTTGTTCAATTTAATTCGTTTTTCCCTGGCCTAAAGGAACTTTCTTCGGCTGACTTCCACCTTTTAGGATCCCCAATTTTTCTCTCAGCCGTTCCTGAGGCCATCACTGCTCGAAAGCAGCTTCTCCTTGTCGCTCACGAACGTTTGAAAGGCCTTTCCGCGCACGTTGCGATTATCTTACTGCGCATGTGCTTCGCTCTCCCGAAGATCACATACTTGCTGCGAACTACCCCCACTTGGCTCTGTCCCGAGGAAGTTTCGTCTTTCGACGATGCCTTGAAATCGGTGGTGGAGTCAGTATTGAACGTTTCCCTAGATGGTACTCAGTGGAGTCAGGCGGCTCAACCAATCCGATGTGGTGGTCTTGGGGTGCGTTGCGCGCAGGATGTCGGTCTGCCAGCTTTTCTGGCGTCGGCACATGGGGTTGGTACCCTCGTTACTAATTTATTGAATCCTAATGGTGACGGGGTGATCATACCTTTTATGTCGGATGCTGTGTTAGCTTGGTTGGCCCTCAATGCGGGCGCGTCTATCCCTGAACCAATGAATCTTCAGCGAGCGTGGGATGATGTGGGGGTGAAGCGACTCCAAGTTCAATTATTAGAGGGGGTGACAGGGGCCGATAAGGCTAGACTGCGGGCTGTGTCACAGCCTGAATCTGGAGCGTGGTTACAGGCATTGCCGTCCCCTCACCTAGGCACCCTGCTTGACGACAACTCTCTGCGTGTGGCGGTGGCTTTCCGCCTGGGCTGTAAGGTGTGTGAACCCCACATATGCACCTGCGGTTCCACGGTGGAAGCAAATGGCCATCACGCTATGAGTTGCCGACGGTGCACTGGGAGGTTTCCGCGACACCACGCTCTTAACGATATCGTCCGCAGGGCCCTTGTATCCGCAAACGTCCCCTGTGTGCTTGAGCCTCCGGGCCTGAGCAGGTCGGATGGTAAGAGGCCGGACGGACTGACTTTGGTGCCCTGGAAGAACGGCAAATGTCTACTTTGGGACGTAACGTGTGTCAGCACGGTAGCCGCCAGCCACCTTAGTCGCACCATTCACTCCGCGTCGGCCGCTGCGGAAGACGCCGGCTCAAGGAAGAGGCTTAAGTACGCCGACTTGGAACCGCTGTACCAGTTCGTGCCAATAGCGGTGGAGACTCTGGGGAGTTGGGGCAAGGAAGCTAAAAGCCTTATTAAAGAAATCGGACAGAGGCTCATCGAGGCGACCGGTGACACTCGTTCCGGGTCGTTCCTGGTCCAAAGGCTGTCCATTGCCATCCAACGTGGCAACGCAGCAAGTGTTATGGGCACTTTTGCACCGGGAGCGATCAGGGGCGGGTTATTTGATTAGTAGTTTTGACATATTGTATTGTAACAAATGTATTCGATGTAAAATAAAAGTATCTGTTAATAAATATTTTATAATTTAAATTAATAATTATTTAAAACAAGTAGCGTAGTATATTTTAATACGACTTATGTTAAATACATACATAGTAAATATGATATTCCAATATATTATGTTGTTTTTTTTTGTAATTAACCCTTACCTACCGTAAAATATTCCTCAACTTTTAATTGACCTTTTTCCACTGACGTTGAGTTAATTTAGCTCATTGTAACTACTAGCTGTTAAAAAAGTATGTGCGCAGTACATAGTGTGCTATGTTATACTAAAAGAAAAAATGGGTGAAATATGATGTATTGTAAGGTTTTCCTCTCGGGATTCGGTCAGACAACAGTCACTCCTATAAAATTAATTCGGAACAAGTAATATCAGAAGGAAACCACGTACATTAGCGGATCCATTATAGCGTTATTGGTTATTAATAAACATCCAAATATTCTCGCAAGCTTTTACATTAAAAATATCAATACGAGTAGTAACACACTGAGAAGTAATCTCATGGCTGCATTTTCTATCACCTGTATGCTTTCTAAACAGTCAATTTGCATGCTGAAAAATTGATTAGTTCTCCTCTTTAAGTAAATAGCTAAGTGATAAGTTGATTTATTTAAATAAC
Source organism: Eilema griseolum (assembly GCA_963662185.1). Lineage (NCBI taxonomy): Eukaryota > Metazoa > Arthropoda > Insecta > Lepidoptera > Erebidae > Eilema > Eilema griseolum. The sequence continues at coordinate 19,455,375 of OY759240.1, read as the reverse complement.
ATAACATAAACTCACGCCTATATCCCCGAAGGGGTAGGCAGAAGTGCAAGCACCCACATTTCGCCAGTTTATATTTAGGTCCCAATGTAATATGCACTTATAAACCTGCGATAAATACGTACATTACTTCGAAAAGCATCAAAAAGTCATTGGTTTAATTTATTTAAATGTAAATGTAATTTCCAATATAATAGTTTAATCGGTCAGTCGGATAGTAGGTTCGGACGCAATACAGCGGGCGGGACGAACCGTGGTCAGTAGACCACGACGCCAAACAAATTAAGAAAAAAAAGAAAAGCTGCTAGGGTTAGCAGGTGTTGTCTGGTAATACTGCCACTGCAGGATTTCCGTAAGAGAGATAAACTCAAGAAGATGACATGCAGGCCTCTAACAGTGGTCTCACTGCCAGGGTTGGAATACAACTAGGATTTAACAGTGACATAATGAATATGAATTGTAATTGCTATAGAAAACCGCACGAAACGAACTGTGCGGTATGAAAGAAACTTCATCTTCGCACAATCAAGCTGTGGAATGACCTCTCTGCTGCGGTTTTCCGCCATTTCCATCAGTAGGTTTCTTCATGGTCATGGTTGCATACGTCCATAGGCCACGGTAACCACTTCCCATCAGGTGGGCTGTGTGTTTGTCTGCCACTTAAGTGGTAAAATAAAACTTGAGTGAGTTAAGTGGCAGCTTTTTTACATACCATTACGGTTATCTACCAAGGTAACTATAATTCAAGGTTCATATATTAGCCAAAAATACTCTTATCTATTAATGTATAGCCTTGATACTGTGACGTAGATATTGGAGACCGCGGTAGCCTAGTGGTATGAGCAATGAACTGCTGTTACGAGGTCTCGGATTCGATCCCAGGTTTTACTATGTCACACACCAATGACTTTTCGATGCTTTTCGAAGCTATGTGTGTATTTATCGCAGGTTTATAAGCGCCCGGTTAATGGCAATATTTTTATTTATTAATTTATTTTATTTATTCATAAACAATTTTTACATTATGTTTGAACTTCTTATTAAACTAAACATAACAAAAGCAAGCATGAAACACTCAATGACCAAGATTAACCAGATTACGTAAAATAAAAGTAGTCCGTTTACATGTCTGTCTGGAATCTGGTACTTCAATATCATAAATTAAATCAAATTACAATAAATTAATGCCAGAGCAGAAATAACATAATATATAAAATTAGATGATCCATAATTCATTAACAGAAAAAAAAACCTATTACATTGGGATCTAAAACAAAAAACTGGCGAAATGTGCTAGCACCTCTGCCTACCCCTTCGGGGATTGTAGGCGTGAATTTATGTTTATGTTAAGTAGATATAGTGTTCAGATATAATTTTGATCTAAAAAGTTAGACCGATTGACCGTGTACCATTAAACTTATTTTATGTAGTGCATGTTAATTATGATTTTACTTCACCTGATAGTAACCTAAAGCGAAAGTCTCCGGAAAGAGATTCACCACTGCAGACACCAATAAAGTTACAATGGTGACCCTAAATTTCATTATTACCATACTATTTAAATTAGGTAGCTTCATGGTTAAGGAGGTGGCCTTACGATCGAGAGGTCACGGTTTCGAATCCTGGCCATTACATTATCAACGTAAACCCACTCCTAACACAAGCAATTTAACTTATCTGGAGGGGTTCCAGAAGAATATTAGTATATTGCAGTTCTAATATTCTTTAAAAAAATACATAAAAAAATCCTTCAGGATTGTATTGGTAAAGAATTCTAAAAGTCTTTATGGTGCGTAAAGAATTTCAAGTTTATATAGTGCGTTAAAGAAAGTTGGGTTGAATAGCTTGGTTATGGATGGAGTTGGTTGAAACGCTTACGAATATAACTCCCCAACCCTGTTCGTGTTTTTCTTAATAGGGAATGAGAGGGTGGGACTTATTTGAAGGTCATCGGAATACCTGCTCGTCATGTTTGAGATGATAAAATACTGTCAAAGAAGCGATGTCCCAATAAAGAATTAAACTTAAACTAAACTAAACAAAAATCAACAAAAAAAAAACGCTCATACATTATAGAAAGATGTTTTCGCCAAATTAAAACTTTTAGATAATTGAATCTGTACCCGAAATGTTTCACTCCAAAACGACTATAAAATCAAAGGTTATAATATATCACGTATTGTAATAATAAAAAAAATGGTTTTATATTTTCATCATTGGTTTACTCTTGAATGGAGCAAGTTAAATGTGACAAAGTAAGTGTGTAATCTCCTATTTAAAGAAATAGAAATAAAATTGGTTTGTAAGTACATTACCATAAAAGTTCGGGCGCCTTGGAGATACACATGCCTAGGATAATCAGCGGAGATTAGAAACTTTTAATCTGCCGGAGGTGAGCTAAATGAAACCAAACGGTGAGGTTTAAGGTTTTATTGTCCACTCCAGTGTGCATTCAGAAATAGATTTAAGGATACATTCCTAATGTATATCTAACCTTAAATTTAAAATTAGAGTTCTATAAGCTAGGTCAATCTGATCCTATGTCAATATGATCTTATGTCAATATGATCTTATGTCACCAATGCATTTTTAGGTTATTTTGAAGTTTAGATTTAAAATATAATTAAAGTAAGCTCACGGCATCCCTCGGCGAGTATATGTAAACACAGCAGCGAGAAAGCTCGTAGCAGGCGAAGTTTTCAGTTTAAGCCCATGCGGTACATCCAGGTTTGAGGCGAAAAGTCCAAACCCTCCATAAGGAAATGCAGATGACCGAAGACAAAGGTCCAAAGAAAAAGTCCAAAGGAAAAAGAAAAGAAAGAGGCGGTTCCAATTTGGAAACCGCCTTAATTTGCTGGAACAATGCCAATAGCAAAAGAAATCATAATATTCTCAGATTAAGAGCAGAAATAAACTATAATTCCACAAGAGGATAGTTGTGAAGACACAAACTATTATCCTTTAGGCAAAAATACTCTCATTTTTATGAGATTTATTGAAATTAAGTTACGAAGCCATGAATATCGACCATCCAGCCTCAACGCTAGGAAGAAAGGTGCTTTGACAGCTATACGTCAAAATGTCACTCACTCCGCGTTCCGAAACCTTTCGTTCAAAAATAGAATTAAAACCGGTGTGACGACGTTTGCAGAGCGCGTCGTTACATTACATCCCTCCCCAAAAAGAAAAAAGAAAGAAAGAAACTTCCTTTTCTAATGAAAATTATGAGAGTCCAGAACAAAATTCCAAAAAACCTCAAAAGACAAAATGTCTTGCAACATTTTTCAATAAACAAAAAAGGCAATGCGAAAGCATCTTGCATTGGGTATTGCAGAAATAATTATAAATTAAAGAATGGGAAAGCATTCCTAAAAATCAAAGAATGTGAAAACACTCGAAAAGTAAAGAATTAAGTTGAAAAAGAATTTCCAGTTTCAAATGGAAACAAAGGACACTATCCAACTTAATGGAATAACCGAAACCAAACTCAGAAAAGAGTAAAAACTTATTTCAACACAAAAGTGAAAATAAATCCTTCAATAAAACAAATTAAACAATCCCTACTCAATTCCATTCCAGATATCGATTAGGCAACCAACGCCGTCGAATCTAATCCTTGATCTTAACCAGCCTTCTAGCATCAATACAAAAGTGCGGTTGAGCTCCTACGCCACCGACTCTATACCAGCTATTCCTGAAACAAAAATATGAAACTAACAAGATATCGGTTAAGCACCAACGCTGCCGAATCTGAAAGAAAATCGGTAAAAACAATGAAGTTTTCCCACTGTCGGTTAGGTTGAAAAGCCGCCGACTTCAAATTCCTATTCCAACATCCAAAACGTCAAAACAAAATCACAACAAAAGTGTCGTAATAATATATTTATAAGCATTGTGATCGGCATAACACCACCAACTTTCCGAGCACAAGCAAAATATAAAGAAAATATGACAATTGTGACCAGTACAACACCACTGACTTTCTGAGCACAACCGCATAAGAAAAGTATGACATTTGCGACCGGCACAACACCACCGACATCCCGTGCGCAAAGCATAAAAAATGTAACAATGTGTATAAAAACACAATCGTACAAAAAGAGAAAAACGACAATTACGACCGGCTCAACACCACCAGCTTCCCGTGCGCAAAGCGTAAGGTGTGACTATGTGTATGAAACACAATAGCACAAAAAATTGTAAAGTCCAATAAGACACAAGTTTCCCAAAAAATGGTATAACAGGGTGTGTAAAAAATGCATAAAATGCGTCCAATCCGAGAATCTTAATACTAAGAAAATAATCCAGAACTGTACAAAAATAAAGTTCAAGAAACTTAATTTTCCATTCCCTAAGTGAGTGGAAATAAGTCAAGTGAATTTAATGTAGAAAATGAATATTAAATTTCACTCCTATATTAGAGTAGAAACTAAGTTCCTAAATTTGTACAAAATATACAATATTAAATATACAAGTGTATAAAAATATATACAGGAAAATAATCCTATACAACAAAGATAAATAAAAATATAAGATCTTTTGATGTGGAACAATTTGTTAATATGGAGTAGAGTTACACAATAACAAGTCCTAAAATGACCTAAGTTATTTTTGAAGGAAACTAAAATTGAAATTAATAAATTGTTGTGAAGTTCCTAACATACATCTCCTTTCAAAATCCCTTAGCCTCACAAACATCACCTTACAATGGGATTATACTTCAAACAAAGTACCAAAGACAAAGATAGACATTGTCAAAACAAGAATAATTTTAATATTTAATTATGTCTTTAATATGATAACGACCAGTATAGTTTTTGTTAAGGTCTTTTAAAACATAAACATTAGAGGAAATCTTATCTATTATTTCACACTTAACAAACTTAGGTGCTAACTTAGCCGAAAAGAATGCAGGAGCATTAGACTGCACAAAACTTCTCCTCCACACTATATCTCCCACCTCAAAAGAAATGACCTTCCTTCCTATATTATAATAACGCGCATTACGCTTATAAGCTTTAAGCAATGAAGCTTGAACTTTTATAAAAATATCACTAAGTGATTTAAGTGAAAAAGCAAATGAAGACCTATCAACAACATCAAGTTGATTGAGGTTATCAAAAGAATTACTAAAACGGTGCAATGAAGCATCAAAAATAAGTTCTCTACCGAACATGAGAAAATTAGGAGTGAAATCTGTAGCTAGATTCACACTACTATTTAAAGCTAATTGAACATGAGGCAAATATTTTGACCAAGTTCTATGATCATCTTTAACAAAACAAGAAATACATGTTTCGACTGTTTTGTTATATCTCTCTACAGGATTATTTTGAGGTGTATATAAAGTATTATAAAATATTTTACTAATATTATAACTTTTTAGAAAATCTACAAATTGCTTAGCTGTAAATTGGCTTCCATTATCACAAACAAAAATTTTAGGCGTTCCAAACTTAAGAAATATTTCTTTTTCAAGTATCCCACAAATTACTTTAGTGGTAGCACTAGTCATAGGAAATATCCAACAATATTTTGTAAAAACATCTATGATTGAAAGTATATACTTATGGCCAGAATAAGCTTTTGGAAGAGTTCCAATAATATCAATAGAAAGCATTAACATTGGTTTATCAACTTTCTTAGGATTAACCATAATTCCATGAGGTGGATTAGTAGAAGATTTATAAGCTTTACAAGTATCACAAGAAGAAATGTATTTTTGAACATCAATAAACATACCTTTCCAAAAATAATGTATTTTTAATTTATTTAAAGTTTTATGAATTCCTAAATGTCCTGAATTAACATCATCATGATTAGATTTAATAGTGTCTAAGATGTGTTCTTCAGGTATGACAATTTTCCAATTTAAACGATTATTAGGATTATATTTTATCTTTACAAAATCTATACAAAGTATCACTTTCAACTTTGAAATTTTTATATTTTCTAGGAAACTTTTGACAATTTACAAATATTTTCCTATACCAAGGATCAACGATATCCTCATTTGGCATAACAATAATATTATTTACAGGAATATTAATAGCAGAAATTTCTATTCTGGATAAACAATCTGGAACTAAATGTAAAGAACCTTTTTTATATTTAACATCAAAAGTAAATTGAGAAATTCTAGCAGCCCAACGTGCAAGACGACCACTAGGATTATCAAGTTTAAGAAGCCAAGTTAAACTAGCATGGTCAGTGATAACTGTAAATTTCATTCCTTCAATATAAGGTCTGAAATGTTCAATAGAATCCAATATTGACAACAACTCTCTCTCAGTTGTACTATAATTACGTTCACATTTATTAAGTGATCTAGAATAATAAGCTACAGGATGTTGATCTCCATTATCATCATCTTGGCTCAGGACACTACCAATTCCAACAGAACTAGCATCGCAATGTAAAGAGAATGGTCTTTCAAAATTCGGACAATGTAAAACTGGTGCAGAAATTAATGCAAGTTTTAAATTATGAAAAGCAACTTCAGCTTCTTCATTCCAGAAAAGAGATTTTTTAGAATTCTTGCTTCCGGCCGTTAATTTGGTTAAGGGCGAAGCAATATCAGCAAACTTATCAATGAATCTACGGTAGTAAGAACATAACCCAAGAAAACTTCTTAATTGTCTAACGCTTTCTGGGCGTGGGAAACTTTTAATGGACTCTAATTTAGCAGGGTCTGTATGTAAACCATTACTATCAACAATATAACCAAGATAACGCAGTTTATCTTTACAAAAATTACACTTTTTTAAATTAATAGTTAACCCAGCATCTTTAAGGATTTCATAAATTTTATTTAAATAATCTAAATGATCAGAGAATGTAGAATTTATCAATATGAGATCATCTAAGTAACAGAATGCTACATTATCAAATTCTGGTCCAAACAACTTCAGATAAATCAGCCATGACATGAGGCATCTCATGAGTAGAAGTACCAACTGGAACATCACCAACAATATTCTCAAACAAAGGCGGGACCTGTATTTCCTTATCCATGTTTGATTTATAAAAGGATGTGAAAATCTAATAAAAAGTTGTATTAAATACACTATAAGTTTCTAATTAAAGTATCAATTAAAGTTTCTAATTAAAGTTAATTAAATTATGAATGAAGTTAATTGCATTGATAGCAAAACGCTAAACTCAAAAGTCAAACAAACTCATAGAATGGAATGTTATTGTTGCAAAAATTATTTAGGTCAAATGCCTATAAAGATAAAAATGCATTAGTGATTCACAAAATAAATTATTTATGTCTACTTAAGGTAAACAGCAAATATTCAAATATTACTATGTTTTCACACATGTGAATAAAGGTTAAGAACTAGTAATTATATAATATTACTAAGTGGAAAATCTTACCTGTAATAAACAAAAGCTATATAAGATAAAACAATTATAACAATAACCATGTTATACAAATTGAAACATTCACCTGTAATTGAGAGATACAAACAATAGTACTAACTTGTAGTATGATTAGTTTTGCAAAGTAAACAATAACAAAGATTTACTGTAATACACAGTTATGTAACAGTAAAATACATGAAGAAAACACTGTTCTTAACATGATAAAGTAAAAAATAATGCAAAGGTGACAAGGAATAAAGATATATGCACACTGTCATGTCCCTGTTCGGGCGCCAGATGTAATAATAAAAAAAATGGTTTTATATTTTCATCATTGGTTTACTCTTGAATGGAGCAAGTTAAATGTGACAAAGTAAGTGTGTAATCTCCTATTTAAAGAAATAGAAATAAAATTGGTTTGTAAGTACATTACCATAAAAGTTCGGGCGCCTTGGAGATACACATGCCTAGGATAATCAGCGGAGATTAGAAACTTTTAATCTGCCGGAGGTGAGCTAAATGAAACCAAACGGTGAGGTTTAAGGTTTTATTGTCCACTCCAGTGTGCATTCAGAAATAGATTTAAGGATACATTCCTAATGTATATCTAACCTTAAATTTAAAATTAGAGTTCTATAAGCTAGGTCAATCTGATCCTATGTCAATATGATCTTATGTCAATATGATCTTATGTCACCAATGCATTTTTAGGTTATTTTGAAGTTTAGATTTAAAATATAATTAAAGTAAGCTCACGGCATCCCTCGGCGAGTATATGTAAACACAGCAGCGAGAAAGCTCGTAGCAGGCGAAGTTTTCAGTTTAAGCCCATGCGGTACATCCAGGTTTGAGGCGAAAAGTCCAAACCCTCCATAAGGAAATGCAGATGACCGAAGACAAAGGTCCAAAGAAAAAGTCCAAAGGAAAAAGAAAAGAAAGAGGCGGTTCCAATTTGGAAACCGCCTTAATTTGCTGGAACAATGCCAATAACAAAAGAAATCATAATATTCTCAGATTAAGAGCAGAAATAAACTATAATTCCACAAGAGGATAGTTGTGAAGACACAAACTGTTATCCTTTAGGCAAAAATACTCTCATTTTTACGAGATTTATTGAAATTAAGTTACGAAGCCATGAATATCGACCATCCAGCCTCAACGCTAGGAAGAAAGGTGCTTTGACAGCTATACGTCAAAATGTCACTCACTCCGCGTTCCGAAACCTTTCGTTCAAAAATAGAATTAAAACCGGTGTGACGACGTTTGCAGAGCGCGTCGTTACAGTATGTTAAACTAACTACGTTTTAACCTGTCCATTTTAGGGTTCCATATCTCACGAGGAAAAAAAACGGAACCCTTATTGGATCACTTCGTTGTCCATCTGTCCATTTATCTGTCAAGACTTTTTTCTCAGAAATGCGTGGAGATGTTAAGTCGTAATTTATATCAAATATTCAGGTCTGTAACGTCTTGAAGCTGTAATAAAATCAAACTTTTATTAAAAATATAACCGATTAGGTAGTATAAATTTATCCTTTATACGGAACCTATATCCAAGTTATACGGAACCCTCAGTATACGAGTCCAACTCGCACTTGACCTGTGATTTTTTAAAAGACCTACTCTATTAATTTGGTCAGCATGTGTATCGCGAGGACGATCCCGAACCCCGATTGCCTGTCCATTCTCCTAGATGTGTACATACCAAGTAGACACTATTTCTTTTTTACGTGCGCAAAATCCCCGCGGATACCCCCCACCTGAGCCGGTGGAAGAGCTTATGTCGGACTCGAACCGACTAACACGCACGCCGCCTGTGGGTCGCTTTGGTTGCCGAAGGTGAGGTTAACAGGCATATCCCTCGCACCCCGGTCGACCCAGAGCCATCTCTTACGATCTGGCCCTCTTCTTGTGTGTGGGGGACTACAGAGTCCCCAACTCGTCCCCGGAAACGGGTAGGCGCCGCCGCGGCCTGCTTCTGCTAGGCAATTTTTGTTGGTCTGTATGTATAATTTTAAAAGATTTTGTATGTCTTAAAATCGTACGTTTTTAACGCGCATTTTTACTAAATCGAACCCCATCTTGTGCACAATTTACTTGCTACACGAAGATAAAATACACAAGTTCATAAATACAAAGCAGGTACATTTTTTCTAAAGAGAATTCTAACAGTGAATTAACTTTTATTGCTCAGCCGCCGTAAGTAATTAACTGGAAGAAGGTGCAATAATACGACAGCTGAGTAGTTTCCTTCACACAAGTAATTTGTAGATAACACCGCCTTTAACGGACTACTAAAGTTTTTACTCCGTATGAAAAATATGAGTCGAGAAAAGTACGGTTAAAAATAAAAGTAAACATTTTGCAGGAGTTGTTATCTCTAATGACCTTGGTATGGATCTAATTCCGGTACTCCAATCCATTCTACTACAAACCCCTGAACATCTGAGTAGTGATATTTACAATCGATAGCCAAGGCCATTCCTATTTAAAACCGCGAGGTACTGTCGACAAAAGATATGAGTATGCATCTTTTTATATAAAGTTGTATGAAAAAGTGTCTGTTGTTTTCGATTACAAATACTTTCTCGTAAATAGAAGATTACACTTGAAAAAATCATCCTATATGTTTGTAAAAATATTGGATACCGTAGTGGCAAATAACCTGTGATTTGCTGCAGTTACAGCTCATTACCTATCATGTATTCTGAGTACTAGCATTTTTAATATCCTGCCAGTGACAATAGATTTTTTTTTATAAGAATAAGAATAATTTATTTAAAAAAAGGTACAATATAAATTTCTCCTTATAGCAGTCCTGGAGTGTAGGTAAAAGCTAGATGCTATACAATTAAATTAGGCTATTAGGAGTGCTTAGGCATTCGCACTAGGTGAACCCTGTATCACGAATGCCCACACCCTCCTACTGATCTGCTGTGCAATTATCCAAGCACACAGCGCCGCAACAGCCCCGACAGAGATTGCCATTGGTCTATCTGCTATGACGTCGCCCAGTAAGATGGCACCTTTTGTTTCAATCGGCACCTACACAATGTCGGGGATTCATTGTGGAATTAATGGACTTCTTGTTGTACTATATCATTTTGTGCTGATGAAACAAAACAGAAATATTATAAAATTGACGTGCCTAATTTTTTTTTATACTACTTCCATGGGAGACAAGCACACGGCCCACCTGATGGAAAGTGATTACCGTGGTCTAAGGACGTTTGCAGAGCCAAAAGAGTTACACTCGTGTTGCCGACCCTAAAAATATCATATAAATAATCTTGAAGGACCCCATACTGTAGTCGCTTGGTAAAACCGCAGCAGGGAGTTCATTCCACAGCTTAAGGGTGCGTGGGATTAAGTTCCTTTCATAGCGCACAGTGCGCAACCATTCCGGTCGCAATGTGTAAGGGTGAATTCCGTGTCTATGACGAGTGGTGCGATGGTAGAATGTAGCTGTGGGCATCATGTCAAACAATTCTTTTGAGCACAAACTATTGTACAGGCAGAAGAAAACACACACAGAGAGGCAAAGTTCCTCCTAAGGCTGAGAGGTTCCACATCACCCTTGATACCCTTCTTTTCACGGAGTCGAAAGGGTTGAGTAGGAAGCACATTGCAAGGTAAAGTAATACTAGGCAGGTTTCTCCTGGGATGGGTGAACATTTTTAACAAAGTGTGACACCTCTGTGCTACTGAGAGTTGTCACTGTGCCGGTTGTATTGCAGTATTGCAAACATCTGTGGCATTCGTGATGGTGAGGTCCCGAATGCCAAACGAAACGAACATCCGGGTCATTCGTGATGGACAGTTGGATTTAAATTCGTTATGTTTATAATCATCGTAGCGCTAGAATTTGGGGGTGACCCAAATCCTCCGATTGAGCAGTCCGACTGGGGAAGTACCTCCGTCCTACAGAATAGCACGGCCATAATAACCTCGTGTTGTGTTCCCGGTGGTGAGTAGGATAGCCAGAGCTCACTGGAAAGTTATTGTGCTTACAGTGGGAGGACCAAAAGCTTGTCCTGCTTTTTCTTTTACACTGACGGAACAGAAAGTCTCTTACAGAGTTGGTTGCCTATCTGTGACTACTTTCTGTCAAGTGGGTCGTGTGCTTGTATTCCACCTAAGTGATACAAAAAAGCTTGAAAATTTTTGTTTATTATTTCATAGAAAGTTTTAGAGCTAAGATAAGTTGATAGCTTGAAGCGTGTTAAGCTTATACTGATACCGACTACACTAAAGCATAAAAATATTAACCTGATAAGAAACAAGTGGTCCTAAATAATAAAAAAGCCATTCACACTACCCCATATCCACGACTATTTATCACACGGCCCTACCTAAAATATTCACATTAAACAGTCACGAATCAACATCAATCAACAATATATACATTATCCTCAATAAAAATAATTATATAGAAAGGCCACCACCATTTCTCACAAATAATAAATGATGTGTAAGTGACAAAATCATTACTTGTTGCCAAGTTGACAATGTCATTGCCAAGTGCATTGTTCTACCGGGAGATGGGTTGCCAATACTATTGTAATCCGTTTCGTACTATTGTTAGCGCTGTGATATCATAAAATGTTAATCTAATATCGGATTCGATAAGCGATAGTATGTCTACGTTTGTGTGTCTGGGGTTTTAATTAAGATTTGAAGTCAAAATCACCTGCTAACTGTACGTTTAATGACATTTTTATCCGGATAAATGTGTCATTATGTAAAGATAATTTTGAACACTGCTCGCTTAGATACCATTGAGCTACCTGCTAGGAGATGGCTTTATAGAGATTTGATTCTTTAATTTGTTTTGACCACTCTGCATGCTTACAACTAGTTGAGCTCTGTTATAGCTAATATAAAATTGGAATTTTGGTATTAAGATTATTTAGACTCACTTGTACTTTTCCACATTACTTTATTATTTATTATTGTAAACCTTTGAGGATGCCGTAAGGCGAAACCGGTCAGGTGTAATAAATAATAAAGTATTGTGGAAATGTACAAGTGAGTTGGTATCAATATGTGTAACAACAAATTCCACCAAGTGCCATCAATCAACAGTATAAATAGTAAAAATAATAATATTTAGACTATATTGCTAGTCAACATCGATCTGATGCTGATCTTACCCCGAGCAGGCAGCCGGCCAATCACAATGCTCCGTTCTCTCGAAACGTTTACGATACGTTTACGATAGTTTTCGTGTTATGGGTACTGGTATACAAGCTATTGATCGGTGCGGCTCTTGCGCAAGGTTTTCTTTCGGGGTGTCGATCCCTTAATAATCTATTTTTGACTTTTATCGACTATGCGTGTCAACTAAATGACGGGAAGGAATAGTAGCTACCTGATTCTCGGTTTATTTCTCTTGTTGCATAGAGATGTGCACATTCTAGAAATTAGATTCCATGAAAATTATCGGGACAATACCATGCGGTATTGTTCTGAGTTTCCGATATTTCGGCGCACCGTCCGTGTTCTTCCTTGATCATGGTGCTTGCAACAGCGCCGAAATATCGGAAACTTAGAACAATACAACATGGTAAATATTCAGATAAATGATAGTTTAAATACGTTGATGGAGTCATTTCGTAGTACCTACAAGACTAGATACTACTGTCTTTCATATGGGTCCGAAGTTTGCAAAGTTTTTTTTATACACCTTAGGTAGCAGACAAACACACAGCTCACCTAATGGAAAGTGGTTACAGTGACCTATGAACGTGTGCAACACCAGGGGAGTCACACCCATGCTGCTGACCCTGTAAGAACAATGAGTTTCTGTCCCGTCAGTGTAGAAGACACAATCAGGACAAACCTTTGGTCTTCCCACTAACAGTTCTCCATAGAGCTCCGCCGGGAACACAACATGAGGTTATTACAGCCATGATACGTTTCATGGTAGCTCCCCAGTACAGATACTACACTACTTATGCTGCTCCCATTACTACTATTTATTGCAATAAGTACCATTAAGCCATTGAATCATTACCGGCACACGTCTTTCCTTCTTCTTACAGTCCCGGGTCCTTTAAGCGAGTTGTGGAAAAGTATATAATAAGGCTTTCAAGCCGAGTGTCACCGTTGTAACATGGTATATGTCGATAGCGCATGGTGGCCGGCCATAAAGGTGCGACTGGCGGAGGAAAAGTGTCCGGCGAACTTGAGACGAGTCATCAGTAGTTACCTTAGCGACAGGGAGGCAAGGGTTAGGCATGCGGGCGAGGAGTGCAGACGCTCCACGGAGAAGGGGTGCGTCCAGGGGTCTATCGGCGGTCCCTTACTGTGGAACCTATTGCTGGATCCCTTATTGCACCAACTTGATGGGGGGACGGTTCACGTGCAAGCGTTCGCGGACGATGTGGTGCTGGTGTTCGATGGGGGCAGCGCCTTGGAGATTGAGAGACAGGCCAATGCCTCTCTCGAGCATGTGTGGGAGTGGGGCATCAGAAATAAGCTTAAATTCGCACCGCACAAAACTTGTGCGATGGTAATTACGCGGAGGCTTAAGTACGATGCCCCACGCCTCAGCATGGGCGGGATAGACATTGGACTGTCCAAAGAAATCAAAATCCTGGGGCTCACCATCGACCACAAGCTCACCTTTAACACACACGTCACAAATGTATGTAGGAAGGCAATCGGGATTTATCACAAGCTGGCGCGTATGGCCCGGATCAGTTGGGGACTGGATCCCGAGGTGATCCGGACCATATACAACGCCGCTGTGGAGCCGATACTGCTGTATGCCGCCAGTAGCTGGTATCCTGCGGTGGACAGGCTTGGCGTTCGGAAGCAGCTGAATGTGGTGCAGCGCGGATTCGCTCAGAAGCTATGTAAAAGCTACCGCACGGTCTCTCTGCACTCGGGGTTGATCTTGGCTGGGATGCTCCCTCTGGACCTAAGAGTTCGTGAGGTGGCCTCGTTATACGAGGCCAAGAGAGGAGTACCCCAGTCATGGTTGAGGGGTAGGGAGATCGATGAACCTGGAGTTCGTAAGTCTGGTAGACGAGGAACACTTGCAACGCGTCAGTTCCCAGACGCAAACTAGTACAAATTTATATGGACGGGAGCAAGATTGAGGGTCGTGTCGGCACCGCGTTATCCATTTGGGATAACGGGGCCGAAACTAAGGCGACAGCAGAGCCGCACTCATGACGGTCACCCACTGGCTATTGAGGCCAGGGAGTCCATCAAGCGGGGATTGACCCAGGGCAAGGAAATATCCTTGTTCTGGGTCAAGGCCCACGCAGGGTTGGAGGGCAACGAGCGAGCGGACCAGCTCGCCAAAGAGGCGGCTCTGCGGTCGAAAATTGCGCCGCATTACAGTCTGTGCCCGGTCTCGGTCGTGAAGCGGGGTCTGCGTCAGACCTTGCTTCACGAATAGAACGAAAGGTACAGGCTGGGCCACATGGCTTCCGTCACCAAGCTTTTCTTCCCTTGCGCTATGGAGGCATATAGCATTGTCCGCAAGATGACGCCTTCCGGCACCACTACCCAACTCCTGACGGGGCATGGTGGGTTCTCCGAATACTTGGCCCGTTTCAAGTGTAAGGGGGACCCATCATGCGACTGTGAGCCGGGAGTGGACGAGACGGTCGTCCACCTGCTGGTGGACTGTCCCATACACCAAAGGGCACGGTACGACTTTGAACAGAGTGTAGATTTAAAAGTAAATACCAGAAACCTACCAATTTTAATATCTAAAAAGTACAGGCAGTACTTCCTGGAGTACAGGGCCAAGATTTTCAAGATAGTATGGAAAAGAAATAGTACATAAGGTGGTCACTTATAGATATTTTATATAAATATCCCAAAGCGGACCACACATAATGCAACACAGACAGGAAGGAACACTAAATTTGGTAAAGCTTCAATATTTGTATGTATGAAAACAGTAAAATAAAAAAATCAATTAAATAAATACACCCCCCTCCCACCTATCCCAGAGGTATGAAAGGTATAGCGTGAAAGTACGAGAGGTATACGAGCGGGAAATGGTAATGCAACACAGACAGGAAGGAACACTAAATTTGGTAAAGCTTCAATATTTGTATGTATGAAAACAGTAAAATAAAAAAAATCAATTAAATAAATACACCCCCCTCCCACCTATCCCAGAGGTATGAAAGGTATAACGTGAAAGTACGAGAGGTATACGAGCGGGAAATGGTAATGCAACACAGACAGGAAGGAACACTAAATTTGGTAAAGCTTCACTATTTGTATGTATGAAAACAGTAAAATAAGAAAATCAATTAAATAAATACACCCCCCTCCCACCTATCCCTGAGGTATGAAAGGTATAGCGTGAAAGTACGAGAGGTATACGAGCGGGAAATGGTATGTTACTAGAGGACAGGAATGAAAGCGAGATAATTAAGATCACTATATTTCTATATATTTAAGTAATGTAATATTGACCCTGAGCGGGTTTACAGTCTTAACACTGGCACGTCAGTTAGCCTAGTTAATAAGAAGAAATGTTAAGAATAGGGTTCCACGAAGTGCCCCGTCACGCAGTGGAAGGAGCTAGATTAAAAAAAAAAAAACATGGTATATGTATGTAATGGTGACCCTGTTTTCTGAAACTTTACCTTCAGCTTGGCGAAGTCGAATTGACGTGTCCTATATAAAAAAAATAATCATTCACCTGAAACAGAACCACTTAATAACAGGCCACGTGAACAGATGTTGTTACAATGCAAATAATAGCTTTAAACTTTCCAATTTCTCATTGAGCTTTATTTTCACAACATCGAATGGTACTATATTTAAATGTGTAGTGTTGGATTACAGAGTAATTCAAAAATATCATATGTACATATACTCGCGAACCTTTGCACTTGCGCACACACAGTAGAGAAAGAAATGAGAGATCTTAAATAAATTTTGCTTGGATAATATTTTTTCTAATAACAATGTAAATGAGAAATCTTTAATTAATTTTATAAAGTCAGATCATACAGGTCAGTTAGCTAGATTTGAACACCAACATGTTTCATTACCAAAAAATATTGTATGTAGACCAATCACAACTTATCGATTAGAGAAATTTAAAGAAAATATTAACAACAAAATACCTCTTTTGGAATTAAATAATAATGAAAACCCAGATGTTCTTTACAGAGATTTGTTCGAAGTAATCAATTACGAATTTAATAACATTTTCACTAAAAAAACAATAAACACTAATCAGTTCAAAATTAAATTTAGTGATTGGGCTACACCTGGAATCTTTAAAAGTAGAAAAAAATTGTATGAATTATATGAGACAAAGGCATGTACAAATGAGCCACAAGTAATCGAATATATTAAAAAATACTCGAAACTGTTTAAGAAAGTCTGTTCAATAGCCAAATCTAATTATATTCGGGCTAAAATAAAAAAATCCGATAATAAAATTAAGGCAACATGGAATGTTATTAACAAAGAAACCTGTAAGACAAGGTCACGTGATCGTTCTTTCGAGTTAGAAATAGATGGTAAACACATTAATACTGATGCTGCAGTGGCTAATGCATTTGAATCTTTCTTCACAAATATTCCAATTACCACTACAAATTCATTAAATTCTTCAAAAAATATAGCGGCTTCTCTTCTTAAATCTAGTGTTGTTAAATGTAGTACTAACTTTGATTTTCAGTATATTGATTTTATAACTATACTTAAAACTTTTAAGCAACTAAATGTAATAAAGACTGAGGATCTTTGGGGCATTTCAATCAATATAATACAATCAATAATGCCCGCTATCGCCCCTTACCTGGCATTCATTTTCAATAAATGCATAGATGAAAACCAATTTCCTAACCTTATGAAGTACAGTAAAATCATACCGTTATTCAAAGCAGGGGACAAAAGTGATCCTTCAAATTTTAGACCCATCTCCATACTTCCAGCCCTAAGTAAAATTTTTGAAAAAATAATATTTAATCAACTGCTTTCACAATTTACAGAAAATAATTTACTTCATGATAAACAGTTTGGTTTCACTAAAGGTAGAAACACGACAGATGCAGGAGTTGCACTTGTCAAACATATATTTGATGCATGGGAGAAGAAGCAGGATGCCATTGGTATTTTTTGTGATCTATCAAAAGCTTTTGATTGTGTTGATCATGAGACGTTGTTACTAAAATTAGAATATTATGGTGTTTCAAGCGGCTCACTTAGATTACTTACGTCTTACCTTACGGACAGAATTCAAAAAGTTAATGTTAATGGCACTGACTCTTCTGGTGCCCCATTAGTTATGGGAGTACCCCAGGGCTCGATATTAGGACCCCTTCTATTCTTGATATATGTTAATGATCTTCCTTACTTCGCGACAAATCTTTGTGAAATTGTATTATTTGCTGATGATACATCATTAATTTTTAAGACTGATAGACATAAAGTAGTACTTGACGTAGTGAATAATACCCTTTCTGATATATTACATTGGTTCACAAGTAACAACTTGCTGCTCAATGCGAAGAAAACTAAATGTGTAAAGTTTGCTATGCCAAATGTAAGACAGGCAGATATTAATATTAAAATGAATAACGAATCTGTCCAAATAGTCAATACCACAGTTTTTCTTGGAATAACTCTAGATAGCAAACTGCAACGGGGTTCTCATATCACAGCCTTGGCAGGAAGACTTAGCTCAGCTGCCTATGCGGTTAGAAAAATAAGGTCACTGACTGATGAGGAAACTGCACGACTAGTTTATTTTAGCTACTTTCATAGCGTTATGTCATACGGTCTGCTGCTGTGGGGCTCAGCTGCCGATATTGAAACTATATTTATACTACAGAAACGAGCGATACGAGCGATCTATAGCCTCAGACCCCGTGACTCGCTGAAAGAACTTTTCAAGGAAATTAATATTTTAACAGTTGCTTCTCAATACATCTATGAAAATATCTTATATGTACGAAAAAACCTAAATATTTTCAAAAAACTATCTGATGTACACAACTTTAATACGAGAGATAAAGATAAACTAGTTGTACCAAAACTTAGGCTTCACAAGGTTGGTGATTCATTTGTAGGCAGCTGCATAAAAATATTTAATAAAATTCCTCATGACTTGATTAATATGCCAATAAATAAATTTAAAATAGAAGTGAAAAAAACTTTAATGAGTAAAGGTTACTATAAAGTGGATGAGTACCTTAATGATGTTAATGCGTGGTCAACATAAGTCTCTTGCTTGCTCGCACAAAATAAATTGTAAACAAAACAAATTTATAAAAGAAAAATAAACTAGTTCTAATGTAGTTCGCTGAGTTTCTTGCTGGTATCTTCTCAGTAGAACTAATCTACCGAACCAGCGAAAGAATCATTTTCCAATGGTTTATTTTTAATTATTTAATATTTTTAAATTATTTCTTGACATACATATTTGTAAAATTTTGACGTTCATATGTGCTCTTTATGTGCCTAAACTGAATAAATGAAATTGATTCTTTGATTCTTTGATTCTTTGAAAAACATTTAAAAAAATGCACATTGGGGAGCTTACCTCAAAATGAGTTCTCTCCCAGCAAACCTTAGAGTAGCAGAGAAGCATATAGTAATGAAGTGTACATTAAAATAGAATACCTACCTGAACAGGTACATACACATGTACCTACACACAAACATAGCATATTGACGTAGATAAATATACAGATTACATTATTGTGAGTTGAAGTACATTTTTTTATCGCCATATTTTCGAAACTGTATCCAAAACCTTATGCTCTATAACGAGTATAAGATCAGCCGGTATATAAGGTTAACGTACGATAAACAATGTTAGATATATACTCATAGCTAACATCATTTTTGTACGACATCAGCTTGCAACTCTATTTATGGAATGTAGTTAAGCTCTCATCACTCGGTCTGTCGATTACTGCTGCAAGCTATTAATTCTAGCTTCACTGAACTAACTGCGGTCTAGTAACATATAGAAGTTTGATTTTTACTTCAAAACTGTGCTATACATCTCGTCTCCATTATTTGACTGCACCAGGGAGGGTAATGTTCGCATTTGTATGTATGTAAATAAATAAAAGATCGTAATAAGTTTGATAGCCGGTGGCACCCAATAATTTTCTTCCGGTTCATGATTGGCAAATGGGTACCGCCTACTTTCACTTGTTTCGATCTTTTCAACATCAGTTGGGTCTTTTGTATTTATTTTCTTTACTTCTACACTCGAGAGCAATGAATCCGGGTCACTTAAAGAATGTTAAAAATCTCGGAAACTAAAAATGATAGGTTAATGCAATAAATTGTATTTAATAGACAATGTAATACTCCTTAAATGAAAGTAAAAAAAATATGAGTCACCATACATTTTATTAACACAAAATTACATAAAGAAAAAAACTGCTGATCTCTCCTTAAAACAAAAATAGGAAACATGAAATTTTTGAACTTTATTACGATTTTCTTGAATTTTAATACTTCGTATTGCCTCCTCGTGCTTCCATTACTGCGTTTACGCGGTTTGGCATGCTGTACACCAAGTTCCTTATACGATTTTGGGGAATATTCTCCCATTCCTCTGTGAGAGCAATTTTGAGCTCACGAAGCGTGATTGGGGGAGGGTTTCGTTGTTTTACGCATCTGCCTAGCTCGTCCCAAGCATGCTCGATCGGGTTGATATCCGGGCTGCGCGCTGGCCACTCCATACGAGTAATGTTCATCTCTTGAAGGTAGTCATTCACAATCCTACCTGTATGAGGTCTGGCATTGTCATGCATAAATATAGCATCCTCACCTAAATTGACCATAAATGGACCAACGTGATCATTGAGGATTTCTTCCACATATCTTACGCTAGTTAAAGAGCCGTTTTCTATGATCACCAGCTCTGTGCGACTTTCAGAAGAAATTCCGGCCCACACAAGTACAGACCCACCACCGTAGGCTACTTTTTCTTCGATGCATGCTTGCTTGAATCTTTCCCCTGGTCTTCGATACACTCTGTGTCTTCCATCGTGCTTGTAGAGCATAAATTTTGATTCGTCGGAGAACATAACTTTTGACCAATCTTCAATACTCCAATTTACGTGGCTCTGGGCATAACTTAGTCTCGAAATACGATGCCCACGCTCCAGTTTAGGGCCGTTTGCAGGTCTAAGGGGTTTTAAGTTAGATTCAGCAAGCCGACGTCTTACTGTCCATGCACTTGGGTTACTTCCTCCGAGGCGTCGAAACTGATTGGTGAGTTCAGTTCCTGTGAGAAAGCGATTTCGAAGCATGGTGTTCACCAAGTATCGGTCTTCTCGTGCTGTGGTACACCTGGTTCTGCCCGTTCCTGGTCTGCGTAGGTTAGAACCAGTTTCTTCGTAACGTCGGAGAACTCTTTGTACTGTTGACAGCGACACACCGACAGTCCTGGCTGTATCGCGCTGACTCCGGCCGGTTTCCAGCATTGTAAGTATTCTGGTGCATTCTTCAGGCGTAAGCGATATAATTTCAGCTTGATTAATGAATATAGAGCACTATCAACATGGTTTATGTACCCACATAAATGACAGATTACAAACAAAAGCAACACCAAATGCTGTAATTTCGTAGTTCCATCTTCGAAAGTGGCCCTTTTTCAAATTTGATTTTTTTATGATATAACTTTACAATAACTAAGAAGTTTTAATACCTTCATTTAAGGAGTATTACATTGTCTATTAAATACAATTTATTGCATTAACCTAGCATTTTTAGTTTCCGAGATTTTTAGGATTCTTTAAGTGACCCGGATTCATTGCTCTCGAGTGTAGTTACCGAAATTACTAGAATTATCGTTAATCCCTCCATCTACGTTAAATTTCTTGTGTTAGGAGTGGATTTACGTCCATAGTACATAGTTGATAGCAGAACACAAAACCTCTCGATAATTGACCGATTATTTAAAGCGTTTCGCCAACATCCTGCATCACCCTAAGGTTGACTGGTAGAAAATGCCTGTGGCATTAAGTCCGCCTATGTACATTCTTTGTCTTTTGTGCAAAAAGTTTAAATAAAAAAAATAAAAAAAGGAGGCATTGTTAATAAATCTCTTGTTAATATGCGCCTAACTCGTACTAGCTCTGCACCACCCTATGGTAGACTGGCATTAAGTCCGCTAATGTACATCGTGCATAAAGTATAAATAAATAAATAAATATAAATAATAACACTTTGCTAATTTTATTAGTGCGTTAAGAGAGTTTTTGGAGTACCTACCTCAATGCTGATTGACAAATGAGGCGCTGGCGCTGACTATCCATTCAGTGTTGGGATTCAGTCAGCAGTCACTCTCAAAAGCAATATACACTATACTAAAAGGAGTAAAAGTAGCAAGCAGACTGCTGCTGAAAAGTCCAAAATAAAATGGAATCAATCAAACAATATTAAACTGAATAAATGATAAATCTTAGCTATTTCCTTTAAAAGTACAATGATACTTTACGATTTATAATGCTTAAAAGTTTTACAAACAATATCCTTGAAGGGTAAGCGAGAATCCTTTTAAACTCTAAAACATTTATAGGTGTGGACAGAATTTCTTGAGCTTACGAAACTTTGTGAAGTTTACATTACGACTGAACAGCGGCAGGTGTGTACAGAAAACTTTACACTCGCACAAGAAGGCTACACGAGTTTGTGTAACTATGAAAAGTACGTAGGGATAAAGATATCCCTACGTAATTTCGTACCCACATTAGGATGTTGGTTTATTTTAATTATAGTCTTTTGAGTGAATTTTTAATCTTCTTAATTTTTGCGTTGCTTAATTCTGTTTGCATCCCAGGCCTTCACCTTAGAGTCCGGGGTCCAGTTTCATGGTTTTTTTTCTCCACTTTTTACGACCTTGGGCATCCATGGTAGATCATTTCTCACTCTTTGTTTTTGTTAATCCATATCTACCTCTTCTATCTCCTACTTATTAATCGTTTCCATCATATTTCAGTCACATATCTATTCATAACAGCTTTAAATATTTGAAGCGTAATGGGTATTTGATTTCATTGAAAAATCAAATGCACTTTACAGATTTTGATTTCATCTCACATATCTCATTATAATATTTATGAGCAGAGGTTGGCACCCGAAATCTAATGTGACCTCACACAGAATAATAAAATATTCGATTGTGAGATTCTCTTTGGAAGCATTGGTAGCTTAGCTTAGCTTAAGAAACAGATGATAGTACTGACTATTTAAAAAAATTGACAAATTTTTGTAGTACCGCTGTATTCGTTTTCGGAAGCATTTCCCTAACACCCTGTACGTACCGTGTTAACTACTGCGTATATGTGTACATTCTTTTAAATATACAAATACTGTCTTCAATCATCTTAGTCAAGATATATCTCAACTCCCACTACAAATCACAAGTAGAAATATCTTCACCCAAAGACATCATGACGTGAGTGATAAAGATCGATACAGTACACCTCTATTTATTCCACAGCACACTGAACGTTAGTATGGCCGACAACTAAAAACGTAATTTCTATAAATAAATTCACGAATATATTCACGCTATTAATTGCAGAACACCTGTACCAGTGATTAGGGTACGACTAGATGAAACATTAATTGGATATGGCCGCACGCTGCGCCCGCACATGCCAAGTCGCCTAGACAACGATGCCGCGATAGTGACGTCACAACACAACCACGATATATTTAATAATAAGAAAATACCAATTGCACTCGAAGTGCCGGGCGAAGGCCCCGGCTCCACGCATAAACGAGATTGTGAGAAGAGCACTCGTTTCCACGGGCATCCCATGCATTTTGGAACCCCTGGGCTTTTCGCGCACCGACGGAAAGCGGCCGGATGGATTGACGCTGGTCCCGTGGGGGAAAGGTCACTGCCTAATTAGTACTGTGTCTGCACCTTCTTGTCGTGCCATCTCACAGGTACTCAGAGGGCGGCTGGGGCGGGGGCCGAATCCACTGCGTTGCAGACCAAGTACGCCGCCTTAGAGGCCGCAGGGTACGAATTGGTCCCGTTCACAGTGGAGACGGAGGGTCCATGGGTTCTTGAGGCCAAGAGGTTCACGACCGATTTGGGGTGCTGGCTGCGAAGGGAGGGGCAGGAACGATTCGGCGAGGGGACTTTGATGTGACTTGATCTTTCCGATCAGAAATTTAAATTTATATTTGTATTAAGTTTTATTTAAAAATGTAATCTATTAATTTAAATAGATGATAAATAATTAAAAGACAAACCTACATAGATACACTTTTAAATTTATAGTTTTTATCACTTTCTTTTTTTTTAGTTCAGCGTAGTTTTTTTAGTTAGTATGATTTATAATTTTTAGTTGCTATAAGATGAGTGTTAATCTGAAATAGCGATCAATACAGTGCTATTGCATTCAAAACGGGGCACGGGGTCCGCTATCTAACTACTCTCTTTACTATTTCGCTTATCATGGCTTTCACGGAAATGAGATCTAGAGAGGAAAGTTCGCGCCAGAACCTCATCCCTCCATCATTAGTTGTAGTAGTAATTCTTCTAACCTCACCTGCAAACTGCACGGCGAAAAAATGAACTGAAAAATGAGACGCTTCCGTTTTTTGGCATGAAACTTGAATAATAAACATTCTCAATAACTTGAATAATAATCAAGTACAGTTCAGTACATAATAATTAATGAAATTAAGATAATAATCATGATGGATGCGTGTAGCTTGCGCTGCCGCACTATTCATCCCATCGTGATAATACTTGGTCAATTTATTACTTGGACTTGCATCAAGATTATAAGCACAAATATTAGATCGGTAGGTGGTGCTGCTGGATATATAACTTAATTTACGAGTTGGATAAAATTATAAATAAATTTTATTAGTAAGCTAATAATTCTTATAGATTAAGGTGGGAATATCTACAGAGTGTCCATGTAGCGTTCATCAAAGCATTCCTCCTGTAAAGCACTAGGTGTGGGTTCAATTCCCGTCCTGGATGTTTATCTTTTTCGATCTAAAGGATGATGGGCACAAATGTGGACTCTTAAAATTGATTTATGCAATTTTCAGTGTAGGTCATGGATTATATAATATGCTTAGCTAATGTTAGCTATCGTTTCCGAACAAACACGCCACCGAACCATATGATTTTGTATCTTTGTTTTTTTTTTTACGTCTAGCTAGTCTACTCGGCAGCAAGTAAACAGTTCCACCTCACTATTTGAAAGGAATATACTCTAAGAAGTTTTCAAATGTTTTATTTTATCTAAATGTACAGTATGGGGTTCTTCACATAGGTCAATAAATATTTTACAGGTTGATCATGATATTGCGGGCGTTCGTAGGACACGATAACTGCTTACCACTCTGAGTTCATGTGCCCCCTATATGGTATAAAAATATTGTAATTTAGTTACACCGTTACAGTAGAACGCGGTAGCCTAGTGGTATGGGTAATGGACTGCTGAGACGAGGTCTCGGGTTCGATCTCATGTTTTACCATGGCACACACCCATAACTTTCGAATTTATGTGTGTATTTATCGCAGGTTTATAAGTCCCCGGTTAATGGCAATAGGCTCGCCACCTATTACATTGGGACCTAAACATAAGCTGGCGAAATGTGGGTGCTAGCACCTCTACCTACCCCTTCAGTGATATAGGCGTGAGTTTATGTTATGTTATGTATTTAGATACATTTGCAATAAGACATACATCCCCAGTCAAGTAGTTCTAAATTTGACCTGAAAGCAAGAAAGAGGGATGAAATATTGGGGTGTATTCGCATATACCGTATATAGCTCCATCGCTCTTTTTTATCCGGAACACGAAAGCTGTGCACGTAATGGTAAATATATGTGTCTACCATTACCATTACGTGCGTACATAGTCCGTCCAATCTGATTCAATCCAATCAAAAAAGAGATCCAATTGAGCAGTCCGACTGGGGAAGTACCTCCGCCCTACAGAATACCGCGGCCATAATAACTTCAGGTTGTGTTCCCAGCGGTGAGTAGGGTAGCGAGAGCTCACTGGAGAGTTTGTGCTGTCAGTGGGAAGACTAAACTTGTCCTGTTTTATCATCTACACTGATGGCACAGAAACTCTGTGCTTACAGGATCGGCAGCACGAGTGTGACTCCTCATCTTGTGTTACACACGTCCATTGGCCACGGTAACCACTTTCCATCAGGTGGGCCGTGTGCTTGTCTAGCACCTAAGTGGTATAAAAAAACTGTAGTACATAATAGCGTAATTGAAATACATAATAACCTTCTATTATACTTTGATGAAAACTTCTAAAAAATGTTCTCATCGTGGCATTACCGTGTACAACTGCAAGTCTTGACTTCTATAGGAGTCACCATTATCGATTCCAGTGTTAGTGCATATTTTACCAGTGCATATTTTCTGTTAGAAGCTCTCAGTAGCGCAACGAAGTCATCAAAAGTGCTAGATAAACAGCAATAAGAGCACAACACCATAATTAGTGAAATATGTATTCATTAATATAAACATAGTTTAGCCATTCGGTGACATTCAGACGGTTATTATATAAAATACAACTTTTATTTAGATATCTGCGCTGATCTATAAACTATTTTAATACACTTTTTCACGGACTGTCTCATCTCTCTCAATACAAGATGAAACCGCTCAAGTTTCAGTCTGGGGGGAACTTGGAACTTGAAACTTTTCTGGCAAACCAATAATATTTTACTATCGTTTGCATACAGCTACGTTTATTTTTGATCCAATACTTTCTGTGTCTTCAATACATAAATTGGTTACTCTATTTAATACACGATAACCTTAATTGCCCTAAAATTTCAATACATTTGTAAAATTTAGTTGACCGGTATTGAACTCCGTGACCTATCCATTGCATTTCCAGTCCTTACATGACTAGTTACTACTAGCTTTACTATGTGGCCAAACCCCAGTTTCAATTCTAATTGCTGAACCTTAATCTACCTACATCAGAAGTCGTCAAGCTGAGTGTCACCATTGTCATATGTAAGTTACGGTGACCCTCTTTTCTTAGACTTTGCCTTCAGCTTACCATCAGGCTAGGCGAAGTCTAATTGACGTGACCTGTATAAAAAAGTTGTATTACTTCTCTTTTAAATGAATTCAGAGAGGAGTAAAATCGCCTACCTAGCCTTACAATGTTATGAACAGGCTGTTATCAATGCAGATACCATGTAAAAAGAGCAAACCTATTTGCTCCTCTTTGATACTTTTTCCTCAGAGACCTAGAGGGTTAAGTAAGCTACTCCCAATGCAGTACATAGTTGTGGAAGAAGTTGAATTGAGATCTATATTATTCATTTAATTGATATAACACAGCCACCGCCCCGCCTGGAGAGTTCAAATCACAAACAAAAATAAACCGGAGTTGCCAATCATTTAGGTATCGAAACTCAAAGATTTTCGTGACCGCAAATTTACGACTAAAACAAAACTAGACCTTATAACTAATTATTAGAAGTATAGTTGGTTATAGAAAAATTGTAGTAAATTCTGTCGTGTATCATTAGCTTTTCTCTACATTTGGCACCACTGGGAGCAACAAAATATGTCACTGTCTGCGAGCAAGCGCACCTGCCGCCCTCTCCCCGCTAACCTCGTTTAGATAACTGCTTTTATTTACAATTATAGTTATGCTTTATGTCAGGAATGGCAATGAATTGGTAATGACTGCCTAATTTAATTATAATGAAAATTACAATTCTAATTATAATTTTCATGTCGTTAATGCCATGGAAGATGGGTAGGACTCTGGTGTGGGACGCCACATGCGTTGATACCATGACTCCTACCCATATAACTAGGACAGCTGGCTGTGCTGGTGCTGCTGCTGCTTCTGCAGAGGCTCTCAAGCGGCGCAAATACTCCAATCTCATCGGAGATTATGAATTTGTGCCGTTTGGAGTCGAGACTTTGGGGTCATGGGGTCCGAGCGCTCGCAACCTCTTCCGTGAGATTGCGAAGCGAATGGTCGACGCTTCTCGTGACCAGAACGCTGGCCTTTTTTTTAGGTCAGAGAATAAGCATTGCCATACAACGTGGAAATACTGCCAGTCTTCTGAAAACGCTACCACAAGAGGCATGCGATGCGGAGGAATTCTACGACGCATTTTAATTGTTCTTAGCTATAAGTTGTATAATAGTTATTTTATTTTTATTGTATTTAATATTTATAAATTATTTCTTGATTTGTTTATTAAAATAACAATTTTTTTTTACTAATTTAAGTAGGCTTCTAGTATATTACACTAAATTGTACTTGAATCGATGATATATAATTTGTCGGTAACTTAGCTGTTAAGGAGTCGACCTTACGATCGAGAGGTCCTGGGTTCGATTCAATTGACTAAGTAGCTACTACTAAATAAATTTGTATTTGCCCAAGTGGTAAAGCAGTGAGCCTAATACTTTAAGGATCTCTTTGTTTTACAAAATAAAGACATTAATTCATTAATTCATAGAATTCTGGTCCTTACACTACACTAAGCAATTCAGCTTAGCTGACGAGGTTAACGGGAATATTGAAATTGTACAGCTCTACCCAAATTTTTACTTGACTGTTTCCGATATTTGAAATAACGTTACTCAAATACAGTCAGACACTTGAAATGTCCTTCAAATGTTGCTTCTGTTACGCCTAAATTAAATGATAGATAGTCCGACTTTTCAAAAGGTTTAAAAATGAAAACCCACTTACGATTCTAAATTTTTTTTTTTTTTTTTTTTTTTTATATTCGACACGCCAACTTGACCTCACCTCGCCTGATGGTAAGCTAAAGGCAAAGTCTCAGGAAAGAGGGTCACCATTACAGACACTAAGTGCTACAATGGTGGCACTCAGCTTAGCGGCCTCATCAGATGCTTTTTCACGCCCCGCTTAAAGGCCCCGGGACTGTAGGAAGAAGGAAACACGTGTGCTGGTAATGAATTCCAGGTCTTGGTGGTGCGGCAAAGAAAAGAGTCTCCGAACCGCTTGGTTCTTGCTCGTATATTCTGCACAGTGTGAGGGTGACATCTAAGGCCTGCACGTGTTGTCCTATGTAGGAAAGGAGATGGTGGGATTAGTTGGAAGAGCTCGTCAGAACACTCACCGTGGTAGAGACGGTAAAATACAGCCAAGGAAGCAATATCTCTACGCATCTGCAAAGGCTCGAGGGTGTTCGTGACCTCAGGGTTCCCAATAATTCGGACCGCGCGTCGCTGCAACCTGTCGAGAGCATCTAGTAGGTATTTCGCGGAGCCATCCCAGAGATGCGAGCAGTATTCCACGCAGGAGCGAATTTGTGTCTTATAGAGAAGACACCGCTGCTCCGGCGTGAAAAAACGTCTCACTTTGTTTAGGAGTCCGAGTTTCCGCGAGGCTGTTTTGATGATGCTCTCGATGTAATTTCTGTTATTCAGTTTGCAGCGAATATCCATGCCTAGGATATAGAGATTGTCCTGCAGTGGAAGTGGCGTGCTCTGAAGAGTGGGAAGGGGAAGGAAAGAAGATACCTTTGCTGTGAACGCACAAGCCTGCGTCTTCTTGGCATTGAACTCGACCATGTTCTCGGAGCCCCATTGAGAAATGTGATTCAAGATCCGGTCCAGTTCAGTGACAAGAAGCTGTCTTTTTTCCACGATATCAGACTGTTTGGCCGCAGGTTGTCCGTGATAACTCCCGTGTACGGTGCTATCGTCTGCATAGCAATGTATGCTGCCGGTGGACAGCATGTCGTTGATATGCAGAAGAAAGAGAGTGGGAGATAATACAGACCCCTGCGGTACGCCAGCATTTATTTGCAAGAACTCCGAAGCCCGTCCATCACAGAGGACGCGGATACGGCGCTCCTGCAGGAAACTAGCAATCCAGTTGCACAGTCTAGGAGGCAGACCAAAGGCTGGTAGCTTGGAGAGAAGCGATTTGTGCCAGACTCTATCGAAAGCTTTGGCGATATCAAGACTAATTGCCAGTGACTCGCCGTGCTTGTCCATAGCCTCACCCCAAAGATGGGTAACGTATGCTAGAAGATCACCCGTTGACCGTTTCGGCCTGAAGCCATATTGCCGGTCATTAATTAAGGAGTGATCCTCTAGGTGACGCATGAGCTGTTTGTTAATGATGTGCTCGAAGACCTTGCACAGCACTGAGGTGACGGCTATGGGTCGATAGTTGGCTGGCTCTGAGCGATCCCCCTTCTTGGGGATCGGCTGTACATTCGCCTCTTTCCAAGCCGAAGGCACTGTACCCGAGCTGTAGGACAGTCGGTACAGCCGCGTAAGCATCGGAGACAACTCCGCTGCACATTTTTGTAAGACCACCGCTGGAATACCATCCGGGCCACTGGCTTTCCGGACATCGAGTGATTGAAGCACCGCACGAACATCGCATTGCCTGATACGTATTTCAGGCATTACGTGGTCACCATTGGGTAGTGTCGGCGGCTGTATACCGCAATCATCGACTCGGGAATTGGCCGCAAAGAGATTTACTAGCATATTGGCTTTCTCTTGCGGTCCATGGGCCAGGGATCCATCAGGGTAGCGCAGCGGTGGCAGCGAAGGCTGACAGAAGTTGGCCTGCACGGCTTTGGCCAGTCGCCAGTATCCACGGCTGCCCGTGGGATGTGCCACTAGCTCTTGACCAAGCCGCGCAATGCGCAGGGCATCCGCTTTGACGTAAGCCCTCTTGCAGACCTTTGTGGCTCTGTTGTACGCCGCCTTGAAGTGGCTCACATTGGGATCGTGCGTGGCACGCGCCCTTACCCAAGCGCGATACGCGGACTGCTTTTGATCAACAGCCCCCGCACACTCGCGCCCGAACCAAGGGCGCACTCCTCGGGCACCGGTGACATCAGTGTACGGAATATAGTATTCCATACCCAGACCGATCTCACCGGCAACAGCAGTAGCACAATCCGAGGGTTTCTTACCTTCAAAGCAGCGTTCAACCCACGGGATGGACGCAAAATAGTTGCGCAGCCCATCCCAATCTGCTGACGAGTAGTGCCAGAGACGCCGCTTCCCCTGCACGGGTCGTGAAGGCGCTATAATTGCTTTTATAAATTCAAATCACTCCAACAAAGTACTCAATCGACATTAGGATACTTCACATTCCAAGTACGAGAATATAGTCATGCTCTCTATGTATACCTTGCTTGTCTGCTACATAAGTGGTATAAAAAATACAATACAAATAATATTGTAAAATAGAATATATTTTCAGGATTGCTTTTATAAATTCAAGGTTCAACTGGCTCGGGTTCACCTCACAGTATAAAACAAGACAAATTAGTCGTTATTGACCGTTCTAAAGGAAATTTCTTCAGCGAATACTAAAATTTGTAATATAGCCAACCATTATTTTACCAGTAAATTTGAATTGGGGACTCTTAGATCACTAAATAATTTCCATTAGTTACCCAAAATGTTCTAATCAACAACCAAACCTCAATTTCAATTATACATTTTTCGAGACATTTTCCGAAAAAATAATTTCGTTAACTTATCTATTTTATTTACAATCTGTACCTTCTTCATAAAGGCAGTATAAATCAAATTTAATTACATGATAGATATTCTATTACTATTGTTTAAAATATTTTCATAATAGTGGCACTTATCCAAATTAGGGTTAGTTATAATTTAATTGTGAATAATTAATTTCGAAAGCAATCCTATAATATAATGAAATACGCATTTGGCATTGCATGGACATCCATGCAGTGGACATCCGGCAACCGTTCTAATGTGCAATGACCTTAAAAATTAGAGTTAAAAGCATTTCGCAGAGCCAAAACTGAGTGAATTGTGTGTTGAGGTATGGAGTAGAGAAGTGAGATACTGAATCAACCTGGGTGATATTTTCGCGCGCCTCCGTCTAGTCGCTCAGTCCATTCAGATAAAAGGGCTCGTGTTCCTATTACTGTGGTTCACTCTAGCATACACCATCGTGCAATTCCTTTAAATACACGAACCCAACTCGCGTAACTGTGAACAATGGTGAGCGGGGTTTTTTTAAAATGTGAATGTGTTTTAGTGAAGTGTTGTGTTTTTTTTGTTTATAATTTTGGTTAAACATGGTTTACTGGATATTTTTGTTAATATCTAATTTTTGTTGGTGTTCACAGGAGGAACTTGACAAGGAGCAGATTGCCAGTGAGTATAATTTTTGTTAAACTTAACAACGGAAGAGACTAATTTTATAGTTCTATTTTATCTTGTTCGTTAATAATTTTTAATATTATTCAGTTCTCTTCATTGCATAATTACGAAGATTGTTACTGTAAAAACTTATTACGCGCCCACTGCACTTATGTACGTAGCGACCGTGATCCGGGGTTCGATACCCACTCGGGGTCAAGTACTTATAGGAGTTTTAGTTAACTGAAAGGTATCTGAAATGTGTCCGTTAGTTATGAAAGTTGACTTTTTAATACACGACATAAAAAATACAGATAGCCTAAATATGGGAATAATAAACCCATATTCTCTAAGAATATTAAAAGTGGGATTTTATATATTGTGTTCGTAGACAATTTTTAAATATTATATCGATTACCAGAAACTGAATAAAATAAATAAATTAAAAAAATCACAAAATATTATGAGTCATGAAATTCCTCCACATAATCACAGACCGGTAGCGTTCCCAGAAGGCTGACTTTATGTTATAATACTTAAATATTTTCAGCGCCCCATATCTAAATCAGAGTAATTTATTTCCAGTCTTGAAGAAGGCGTTTGAAGCTTTCGACCAGGAGAAGAAAGGATGCATTGGTACAGTGATGGTGGGTACCATCCTCGGAATGTTAGGTCACCAAGTCAGCGATGACACACTTAAAGAAATCATCAATGAAGTTGATGAAGATGGTGAGTTTTTTAAAAGATTCATTGATGTGCATTTTTTTCATAAAAGACATGTCAATATGACTACACTACGACTGAAGGTAAGCTGATGGTCTTATCAAATGTATTTTACGCTCCTTTTAAGGGACATGGGACTGTAGGAAGTTTACTTTAATCATGTTTATGGGAATTAACGCGATAACGGTATATCTATTTGCCTGACGAAACATCAGGCAAATCAAAAATTATTGTTTTTCATGAATCGCGAAAGTTTAAAAGTTAGTTTACTGTAGGCAGAATTTGTACTTTAGCACAATTTGGATTATAATGAGTCAACTTATTATTGTTTTGAAGAATAAACCTTAAATACCCTCGAGTATAAGCCTTGTAAGCCTCCAAAGTATAAACTTTGTACGCAACTAGGTAATCGCTATTAGAATGATGACCATTAGAATAGGGAGGATGAGTGTCATGAATTTATATTTGTTAAATGTCTTGGCTATATAGGACTCAATTGGATAGTTTTCTCTTCGATAATAACGAAGTATGACGTCATATTTCTTTATTTCAAACAGGTTTCCATAGAACTTAGCGAGACGTTTAATAAAAGAAACAGATTGGGCTTAACCCTCAACTATGTTAGATTATAAATTCTATTAATTTTCGGGTTAATTTACATGATAAATGTTATCAAGATATTGAGCTGAATTTGAAACTGCCTAAATTAATGAAACATTATTAATCAGCGATTCAGACTCAACTTGTTCTAAAATTGGATCACAATATCATCCTAACACCGCAATCAAATTAATCAATAAATTGTGCCTACTTAAAGCCATTTAGCTTGGTTTGTTAAATGTGAAAATTTGAATATCTAATTGTTCTGATAATATTCTGGTTAATTTACAAATAAGATAAGTAACAGTGTAACTTAGAATCTGAACTAGATTGGTACAGTCAAAATTAATAACACATTATTAGTGATTAAGATGCCAATTTGTACAAAAACACATCACTAAATTACCCAAATATCCCATGGACGAACCCAAATTAAATGATCAATATATTTAACTTGGAATGTTGAACGGGAAATTTAACTAAATTGATACTACGAAAATTAATAACATATTATTAGTGATTCAGATGTCAACTTATACCAAAGTTAAATCACTAAATTACCCAAACTTCTGAATTAAATTGTACAATAAATTGTGACAATTTAAACGCAGCTTCCATTTACGATCCATTGTGGGACAGTTAAGAATTAGAATGTCAATTAATGGTATTTTAATGCATCTGTTTTGTCTTAAACTCTAATATGTCTTACATTTTACGATTGTGCTTCTAATGAGCGGGCCATTAAAGCAATATTTTAGGATAATGTTACTAGTTATTTTTACTCTGTCCTCTATTCACTGTATTTTTGAATGTATAAGTATGTACCATTCAGTTATTATTATTCACTTTTTCTAGTACTTAATAGCAAGTACGCTATATTGCATTTCCATTATCTAATATTTTGTTAAACGTATCTTACTAGGATTAATGTTTCTTTGAAGTTGTGATTTTTTTTTTTTTTTTTTTTACTAAACGGAAATAGACGATTTAAACGAAGTCCGTATTGTACCTTTTGATGATTAATGATTTTTGAACTGCTCAGCCCGCTTACACCAAAAGCTTTTCAGTGAATGCATATTATGAATATACCTACCATATGCATTTACTAAAATCTGCTATGTTAAAGATATGAAACAGATACTTCAATTTTATTTAATTGTAAGGATATAGTTACCGACATGTGGCTTGATCCCAATTACGTCTTAAAATGATATTATACGCGTTTTTTGGTTGTCTTTTGTGGAAAACACAAATCAAATCAATCAATTCAAATCATTTATTGCTGACCAAGTGTACATAGATATTACAATTTATATTTCAGTACTTGAAAACTTAGCGCCTTTTCCAGGCATTGCAACATTTAGGTCACATATTTTTCACACCGGGTGCTATGGTAGTGAAGGAGACCAAATCCACCTATAGATTATGTCAAAACAATCTGCGCGCACCAAAGCCTCGTTTTTCTCGTGACTTATGGTCGAGAATGTAGATTGGTTATTTTATTGATTGCAGGTTCTGGTGAGTTGGAGTTCGAGGAATTCGTAACACTAGCCTCTAGGTTCATGGTGGAAGAGGACACAGAAGCCATGCAACAGGAACTCAAAGAAGCATTCCGGTTATACGATAAAGAAGGTACAACTCAACATTTCTTAGATGATACTGAATTAATTATCATCTTCCAAACCTTTTGCAACTGAGTTGCCTTTTGCCGTCTAAATATGAAGCTTCACGGAAATATTCGTGTAGTTTCAGGTTGTACCTACTGGGTCCCGATTTTACTAAGTTCATGTCATAACAAAACCATTGTCATATCACGGACGCTGCTGAAAAATCCGATTAATTTTAGACTTCAAAGCAATGCGATTAAAGTCCATAATTAAAAGGTTTTTGCACGGTGAATGAAAAAGTATGGTGAATCTTTTCATTTAATTTTGGACTTTCATCATCATCATCATCATATCAGGCACACACAGTCCACTGTTGAACATAGGCCTCTCCCATAGACTTCCAGTATGACCGATCTAAAACAGCCTGCATCCAGCGCTTCATTGAATTTTGAACTCTAGGCGTACAGAAATAAAAATCTAAAATTTAATGTTATTTTTTTAGTGTAAATGTTATGACAATGGTTTTGCTTTATTTGCTACTACAGTAGTAGACATTCTCTTTTTAAAATACCTTACGAAAATTTGATGTCCTTCACTTCCGGTTTTATTATGAATGTGTAACCCTCGACAGTATTTCATGTTTAATTATTTGTCGAAGTCCATTAAAGTAATTATGGAGGCTTATTGGCATTATTAGGGCAAGATAATGATCGCAACTTGTTGCTCAAATACTGATTGAATTCTGATTATTGATCGCTTTACAGCACATAGTTAACGCGACAATTATCTTGATTATTGAGTAAATTGACTACTCTGGATTTAGGGGGTGTAAACCATACCGAGAAGGAAAGTACTCCTAAATACTGAATACCTGAATATCTCCTATGTTCCGATCCGAAAGATCTATATATACACATATATATATATCTTTCGAATCAGAAATTGAAATGTATTTAAAATAATATACACATACGACCCTGTAAGAGTCTCTGTGCTGTCAGTGCAGATGAAACTAATCAGGACAAGCCTTTCGTTTTCCCACTGAGAACACAAAAACTCTCCAGTGAGCTCTGGCAACCCCTACTCGCCGCCAGAAACACAACACGAGGTTATTATCTCGAATATGCCGGATATACTGCATAGCCTGTATAATATACACCACGGTTCACTCGCTGAAAATAATAACTAATGAATGAGTGAATGAGCATAATTTGGCAGGTCATTAGAGTATCTATCATCATACACACATATAATGACGCTTTTATCCCCGAAGGCAGAGGCAGAGATGAATTAACATCCACATTTCACCAATCATTAAATTCGTTCCCACGTGATTAAATGATTGGTAGATTAAGTCGTTCCCTCCTGCCTTCAGTGCCTTCCGGGCACTATTGTTGACTCAAGCCAATAATCCGAGGCTGAGTCTAGGCTGTATACATCTGTCTGATGTTAAACAGCCCTATCCCTTAGTCGCCTTGTACGACACCGCATGGGAAGAAATGGGGTGGTCCAAATTCTACTCTACAGGGAATCATCATGGCTGACAAAATTGATTTATCGATGTAATAAATTATTTGACATCAAAATACCTTTGTTCACCTTATTCTGAATACTATTTTAGGGTTTGGCAGGGACTTACTAGTTTTGGCAATGTGCGATATACTTTATTTGCACAATATAATTAATTATGACGCTGACAGTTTAATGGTTGTCAAATTAGTCAAACTATTACAGTCTATCAATGTGTGACTAATTATCGATCATTTAAATTTATTGCTAGCTGGTCTAGAACAGGTAGATCAGACTAGTCTGATCCGGCTTCGTCTTT
This sequence comes from Eilema griseolum, assembly GCA_963662185.1. NCBI lineage: Eukaryota > Metazoa > Arthropoda > Insecta > Lepidoptera > Erebidae > Eilema > Eilema griseolum. The sequence continues at coordinate 19,419,128 of OY759240.1, read as the reverse complement.
TATAATGACGGCACAGAAACTCTCAATGCTTGCAGGGTTGGCAGCGCGATTGTAACTCTCTTGATTTTGCACGCGTCCATAGGCCACGGTGACCACTTTCCATCGGATGGGCCCCGTGCTTGTCTGCCATCTAAGTGGTATAAAAAAATGTTCATATATACCTGTTGTAGGATAAATGTATGAAATGGTCTACACATGTAGGGTAGTTTTTTTTACGTTCGAAAAATCCCAGCGGATACCCTCCCGTTGGAGCCGGTGGGAGAGGTTATGTCGAATCGACTAATACACACGGTGCCTGTAATCGTTACCTGTCGAAAGTGAGGTTAACAGGCATATCCCTCGTACGCCGTCCCAGTCACGTAGGGTAGTTTATAGACTCCGAATAAATATAGAACAGGCATCATCAGATCGATCTTGACTAACAAATCACTCATAATGATATTAATACCCCCTTTTTTTACGTGTAAAACATCCCCAAGGATACTCCCCCATCGGTGGAAGAGTTTATGTCGGACTCGAACCGACCAAAACGCTCGCCGCCTGTGGGTCGTTTTTGGTTGCCTAAGGTGAGGTTAACAGGCATAGCCCTCGCACCCCGGCCGGGTATTCCCCCTTTCTGTTGACTGATAGTTACGATATTTGGTACACACTTTGAGTTCGGATGATAATATACAAACTTTAAAATTTCATTCAATAGTTTAGCCGGAGTCATAAAAAATCTATGTTTAAAAATGATTCTAATATCATTCATTGGTGAAGATAATCATTCGTTCGTACGAATATCGGTAGAAGGCTCCCACCCGCGTCGCTGTAAGACGGATATATATCTATATTGGAAGGTTTGAATGATTTCAGACGTGATTTGGTGGCTCAATGGCCAGAACATTCCTCCTGTAAGGGAAAGATCGCGGGTTTGAATCCCGTCTAAACCGATTCAATTGTTTTTCCTATTTTAATCGATTTGAATAGTTATTATACTATTTAGTATAATAAAAAGCTTTAAATTTTTATTAAATACAATGTAAATCAAACATACATCAAACAGTTTGGTATTAATATTATTATAGTAGGCATTAAAATCATTTTCATAATAATTATGAGTACTTTACTAGTCAAGATTGATCTGACGCAGACTGTACTGAAGTTATAGATACGCCCGATCCACAGTCTCTCTGTAAGAAATAACAAATAATATAATAAATCTGACATCTATATGACTAAGGTAATGTATCTGATTTGCGGTTGTGCGCCAGCCGAGTTGATTTCCGCGTGAATACACTCATAACCCATACTAGCATCTATTACTATGCCTAGAAATATATTTGTGGTATACGTACATATAATCACGGTTTTATGCCCGGAGAATTAGACAGTTGTGAATTAACACCTACATTTCACCAACTATTAAATTCGGTTCCCTGTAATAGGGGGTGAGTCTATTGCCGTCTTCCAGGCACTATTGTTGACTCAAGCCATTCATCTGAGGCTGAGTCTGGTCTGTATATATCTGTCTGATGTTAAACAGCCCTATCCTTTAGTCGCCTTGTAGTCCACAGAGAATGCAAATTATTACTAACGGGATGAGTCCATGTTCAGCACTATAAAAATACAGAAATGAACCATTATCACTGCATAGTGTAAGGTTGAGATACTTAAATAAATAAATAAAGATCATGATTATTAAAGTTATCAGGATATTTAACGTGTTGAGTTTCCGAAATTTAGGTATTGTTGCAAGCACCATGATCACGGAGGAACTGGAGTATTGGCGGGTGAACATTGAAAAAGTTTTGTAGGCGTAAATATATATATCTACCCTCTTTCGATTTCATTTACTACGCGTATCTGCACTACCACTGGTTTCACTCTCACTACAAACTCGAACCCGATTTCGATCACGTTCACGACATACGATGCTTAAATACCTAAATAAAGATCACTTTATATAATATATACTATTAAAATTTGGATTCACAAGTTTTTAATAGTCTAAAAACACGTCAAAAGTTCTGTATATGTCATCACGTTAAAACAGTGGTTTCGTATTGAAGCTACAAAAAGTTTGGATTACCGGTTTTATGGGTTAACTTTGCATTTCGCAAGTTGTTATTTTTCATGTACTTGTAGACACACTTATATGATAACTGTTTCAGTTAGTGAGACAACATCTCATGTATTTTCTTCCTAGTAGACGCGTTAACTAATTGGGTATTTGACTGTCCGATCAAATTAGTTACTTTTTAATAAACGACAAAACGGTAAACGGTAAGTTACTAAAAAAGTTGTATGAAATAATTTATTGTGACGTCATAATATTTGATAGTCAAATAATTTATTATTATAGATTGGGATGAGTAAAAATAAATAAATAATAACAGTAAAATAAGAACCGACACAATTTTTACTGCTCTTTTAATAAGCTCAGTTAAATACTCGTAATTCATTTTAAGTACAGGAAAATACCCAGTTACAAGTTTTTTTTTTAAATATTTATATTTTATTCTTTATTGTACACATAAATGGCATTTATCCAATCAGGGAAGTATTATACGTACAAAAGTTTGCTTAACTCAATATTGAGTTTTACAACAACATAGAGATATTACAGGAGTTTATATATGGAACCATAACTATAATCTCGTCTGAGTATAAAGGATGCAGGACGTATAATCATAAAGGGCCCAACGTAATTATAAAGAAGATAGCCCCCGAAATAACTTTTTACGACGCTGACCATTCCACTGCTATCACTTCAGTGACGACACGTTGTAAGGTTTATTTTGGCATTGAGGTAACTAATTTCATACAATTTACTGTTACCGGTACCTTCCTAGTCCTCTTAACTTCCCGTTCAGGATGTTGCGGTTGGGGTATGCCCGGTAGAAGCAATTTTTAATGTATGTACCTAATGAGCACACTATAGTGCTCCATATAGAAGTGTAAAGTTACGAACGGCTGGAAAAGCTCAATACCTCACTCGTTCCTACAACTTTAATCACCATCCAAAGGTTGCCTGGCCGAAATCGCTTAAAGCGATAAGGCCGCCCATTGCGTTGTAATAGACTTTAATAATGATATATATTAATGGTGTCCAATAAAGTATATAATAAATAAATAAACCTTTTCTGATTGGGTATCTAATAATACAGTCATCATCTTAGCATTAATCCCGATCACATAAGTCTGGGGTCTACTGTCTAGCACTTCCTCCTCCACTTCACACGGCCTTAGGTCTTTGCGGATGCGAGAGATCACGTGATCCTTATGCGAGACTCAATATAACCATCATAGACTATTCACTATTTACCAACACCAGTGTTTATCTAGGAATGGCATAACTTCAACGCCATTTAAGAGGCCAGTTAAAAACCGAGCTAATGGAAGGTACCTCACGAATCAGTTAACAAAATATATAGATGCAATACAAAATGATTATTTAATATATTCCAAAAACGTTACCTCTAAATATGTTTCTTTTAACGTGTCATACAAAATTCAACGAGGTCGGAATCTACCCGAGGTTAAAGCTTCCGTGATATGCTATAAATATGAAATTAACCACGGACTCCAAATACATATTATACCTACTATAGCTCAGTACATGGATTGGGATCACTGTTCTACTTTATTACCAGTAGATAAAGGTCAAAATTGTAAAACCTGTTTGTGTTTTTCCGCTTTCCAATTTAAGCTGTAAGCTTTTAAATCACAGATGTTTCTAGGACACACTTTGTATCCTATATTGCTGCCTATTTTTCTATGAATTTTTTATCTGCATTTGCTTTTCCAGATGATTTTGTTACACTGTATGAATGTATTGTACGCGTGGTTCCGGCAGAGTAGAATTTGGACCCCCATTCATCCCATGCTGTGTCGCACAAGGCGACTGTGGGATAGGGCTGTTTTACATCAGACAGACAGTTCAGACTCAGCCTCAGATGAATTGCTTGAGTCAACAATAGTGTCCGAATGACCCCCTACTACATGGGCCCGAATTTAATTATTGGTGAAATGTAGGTGTTCATTCACCTCCGGGGGAAAAGGCGTGATTTTATGTATCTAAGAATGTATAATTTATTTTAAAAATAGAGTTAGCCAATAAAATTATTGTAACGGTAATATTTTTACTTGTCAATTCAAATAAAAATATTTTGCTGAAGGCAAAACTTGGGAACGGCTTGGGAACCAATTTGCGTGTTTTTTTTAAATGCATTCGTAATTTGACTGTAAGTTGTTTATGGTATACAAGACAGAAATATTAGAAAAGTTACAGGTATTGGTCTGGGTGCTTCTATGTATAATATGTATGTATTTACAAAAAACATAGTATCTAAGTATGTTTATCTGCATTCTAGATTCCATAATATAAGCTAGTTAAGCTATGCTTACCATGTCTAGATGGCGTTGTGTAGAATGTTGTAGAATATATATTTTTTATATATTTTTTTAAATATTTAATTATGTGATTTCAGGCAACGGTTACATCACGACAGGCGTTTTAAGAGAAATCCTGAGAGAACTAGACGATAAGATCAGCGCCGAAGAGTTGGACATGATGATCGAGGAAATTGATTCTGACGGCTCAGGGACCGTTGACTTTGATGGTACGTATCACTTTAACATTATACGTCCTTAATTGGTTTATTTATATATAGGGATTAAAGATGGTAACTAAGAAAGGTGATTACGAAAACAGACCTAAACCAGGTCCAGCAACCCGGTGAGAAAATTTCTTGGATACCACAAAGTTACGAGGACAGACCTAAACATCCTCATTTATAACTTGGTTGCGAGACAAGATGACAATTTCTTCTTAGGAAACCGGTGTGAAAATTCCTGGGATGCCATAAAGTTACGAAGACAGACCTAAACATCTTCGTTTATAGTTACGAGATAACATAACCATTTCTTCTTAGGTAACTGGTTACAGAACACGGTTACAATGGCGGCCTAAACGTATTTAATAACGCTATCTATAATCAAACTCCGATCAAGTTTGTCTGATACTAATCATTATCATTCCCTGAACTTCTCCCAACTCGACTGGGGTGGACTTTCCAGTTCAACTGTGATACGGCGGAACTACGATATTTTCCGTGAAGCGACTGCCATCTGACCTACACAACCAATTAGCACCAGGGTCGGCAGCACGAGTGTAACGCCCCTGGTGTTGCACACATCCATAGGCCACGGTAACCACTTCCCATCAGGTGGGCCGTATGCTTGTTTGCCACCTAAGCGGTATAAAAAAAACTGCTTTCAAAGTTTTGTAGTCCAACATAAAATATTAAAAAAAAACCAACAGAACTCAATTTGGATATACAGCCAACGAGAAAATTTTATTATCACTAAATATTTTCGAACCTTTCGAACATTTACGAGTATGTGGATAACACATACTTCATGTTTTATTCATTTTATTTTAAAATATTTAAGGCGTGACTGATACAGAAACGAAACGGCACCGATGAAACGAAAAAGAATATAAGAGGAGAGGAGACGGTACGATGCGCTATTTTACGGGCTGTTTTGTTTTTGTTATGTCCCGGACTTATCCGTGCCATATAGTTTTTGTATAAAACACTAACTAAGAGCTAAGGTGATCAATAAATTAGAACGTATTAAGCTGCTTTTGTTGTTGACTGTACGATACGATAAACCGTCTGTTTAATATAATTAATTAGCAATGTCTAAACTTAAACCTAGTTAACTATAGTATCAAAATATATTAGCAGCGAACATGCCGTCGACAGACTCAGCCGGCGCTAATTATAGTTCAGTACTACCCAGAGTACCGGTACCCTGGTACTACCGGTATATTCTCGTTGCAAATTAAACCTCGGGACGCGTATCTTGGACCTACGTTGCGGGACAAACAAGGACCTGGCGCGCGGATTATTTTGTAATAATATCCTCTATGTAACCAATTCAATTCATTCTTTCATTCAATATTCTCAAATAGAACCAACACATACACGTTACGTTCACGCATTTATCATACACAAATAAATACACTCATACAAACACTCACACATTAGAAACGCACCTAACACACTAATGTCGAATTTCTATTCTATTCTTGACATATTAATTTTCTTTTTTTTGTAGAGCAGTTGAAATGGACTAATAATATAAATAAAATGTCACTACTTATACAACAAATTAGCTAAATATTAATACTACTATTTTATTATGTATTTGAATATGAGAGGAGTGTGGTCTTCTGACACTTCTGGTATTTTATATTTAAAAGTTAAAATTTGTAAAAATTTATTGGTAAAGGAAATGAAGATTATTATATTTGGTGAATTTGAGCTCAACGGCCACCATAGCACCCCGTGCTAACCAATGATGTATTGCAAACTATAGATACTGGTGGCGCGATTCTCATGCCACCTGAGCTAGTGGACTGTATTTTGCGGGGGGTGAAGTTAACATGTTTCATATGACACTTTACACAACAAACAAGATAGGTGATCGGGTTGCCGCGGAGGTGGTTTAGGCATTGAATGCAACCCGAGAAATTAGGAGAGGATGCACTAACCTTTACTACGCCACGTGCTGGCTGGGCCGGTGCACCGGTCTTCTCTTCCTGGCTCAGGAGCTGCTGCCCACATCACTAAATCACTTGAGGGACACACGAGAGGCACAATCCGATCGGTAAAGGTCTATGAAAGCGGTTAAAATCCAACAAACATTATTAATTTCTGAGAGTCACGCGCGCCGCTGCCATTGTTGCTTCTAGTTCAAAGCGGAAGTGAAGATGCGTCTATTTTGACAATTGAGCGGTGCGAAAACTATTGCTATCTCACTTTAAAGGTAGTGCGGGAGGGAGATGGGTATAGGGAGCGTGTGTTCAGTGTCATCAATTTGAATTACTACTATTGAGCGAAAATAATACAAATTCTACTATCGGCGCAACCATTCCCCCCGGCTTGAAGGGTTACCTTCAAAACGAAAAATGCGGAACAAATCTAAAGTCTAATCTAAATCTAGGTTTGGGAAATAACAACTAAAATATAAACCTAGATTTGAACTCGTGCCTACTGCTGGCTAGGCAGAGGGCAGAGGCGAACAACCGGGCGCAGATACGATCCGGTTGCGGTTTTAACCCGTACAACACGAGTTATCCCGCGGGAATCGGGAAAAACTTCCTCTACTACTCCTAGAGGCCAATGTAAAGGAAGCGCATTCCCAGTCATAAGGACTACCACCGTACCTACAGTAATTGGGTTAGATGGAGTATTCCATTTTTGACGCGACTGCAGCGTGTGCAAACAATCGGTTCTCCAACGATTCCAAAACGATTGGACTAATTTATCTAAAAGAGCGTGACGAGTTAGAAGGTGCATTCTATCGTCATCAACATCTATTGCGGGCAAATATTTTTGCGTACCTAAATCACCGGTCAACTCTATATGACCGCGCGTAGATAAAATTCTCAAAAATCGGCCTACATAACAACACAACGCAACAGTCTCGACCAAGACGAGACGCGATTAGCCAACAACAAAATAAGGGACTCTTCACGCGGGACCGATACAACAAGCGAGTGCTTCTTCTCCTCGGGTGGTTCGGAAACCGTAGTGGGATTGTATTGACGAACTGGCCACTTATCTAACGCGGCGTGAATCCAGGACGGTCCACTAAACCATAACGGGTGATCTAAAATTTGCGAAGGAAGCAATCCACGAGAGACAATCGGCTGGGTAGTCGGTGCCAGCAACGTGAAAGAGATTTTGTGGCGCTAATTCAGATTGAATTCTTGCCACTCTATTAGCGACGAATGTGTCCCAACGATGGGGCGAAGAGTGGGCCCAACACAAAGCGACTGTTGAGTCCGAAAAAGCTAAAATTCTACTAATATTAATGCGAAAATTTACAATTATGTCAAATAAATTACCTTAAAGATTTTGACCACAATACAAAATGTCATTAAGCGACACGGAAGTGCTAGTCTTAGCACTGCCATCCAAAACTACGCGGAGTTTAGTAGTAAGCTTATCTTCTCTAATAACTCCGTGGTGCGGGATAATGTACGAAGGCTGGGTCCCGCCAGTGTCCGCAGGCGCAGGTGAGATGCAACCTTTATCTAAATATTCGTTAACAACCTCATCACAGGCCCGCTTCAACTTTGGAGACGCCTGCATCTTTCGTTCTAAACAAAGAAAGCGTTTTTCAGCGGATACACGGGAGTCACCGAGCGAAAAAATATCTCCCTTGAAAGGGAGCGCGACAACATAACGACCCTGCTCATCACGAGTAGTCGTGCGACAACAAATCTCCTCAGCCATCTTGTCATCAGGGCTTAGGATAGATGGGACATTGACCTCTTCAATTTCCCGAAACTTGCGGATGGTAGACTCCAGTGGCGGCTCGACGGTGCAACAGAACGAAGCAGTCGAGTGACTAAAACTATCTATAGAAGCGGGTGCGGAACCAATTATAACAAAACCAAGAACTGTTTCCAGTGCGTGCGGAGCGGGGTACGTCGGTCCCCCTTGAACCTTACGTGATAACTGGAGGTGCGGGAGAATCGAAGCGCCGATCAATATATCGACGACTCCAGGAACAGCGTAAGTCTCATCTGCTAAAGGCAAGTCTTTAAATTTCGTTAATAAAGACGTGTCAACCGGGACGGTAGGCAACTGTTCAGTTATTTTATCTATAACGAGCGAATCCATGTCAAACCAAATATTATTATTAAAACGAGATCCAAACCTTGTTTTAACGGTGCCATGAACAGCTGACTGTAAACCTCCAAAACCCTTCACCACTGAGCGGGTTGAACGCTTATCAACATTGAAACCAAGACGTTGACAACAATCTTGAGTAATAAAATTACTTTGCGAAGCGCCATCTAATAGCGCTCGAACAATGTGCGGTTTACCTAATGCATCGACAACAATAACGCGAGCAGTCGCGAGGACAACAGTAGTGAGCGCAGTACTAGCGGACAACGAACACAAGGTGACGTCATTCGCAGCGGTCACCGGGCGGGCCGGAGCGCGCGCGAGCGCGGGCTGCGGTTGTTGCGCAGGCCGCCGTGTGCCACCGCTTGACGAACCAACTGTGCTCACATTGGATGCGGCATTACTATTTTCAAAATGAAGTAAAGTGTGGTGTTTCGCTTGACATTTGCGACAACTATTTCTACTATTACATAAAACAACGCGGTGTTTAGTACCGAGACAATTAAAACAAAAATTATTAGCGCGAACAAATTTATAACGATCACTAGGCGATAATTTTAGGAAACCCGGACACTTGTACAATTGCGAATGATGAGTATTACACAAAGAGCAAACAGGTGTTTGTACATGTGCTGGTGCGGTATTAACATAAGTATGAGTTGACCTCAGTGACTTCGATGACGCATCTATTTTGCGTTCAGAACTAACAACTTTCTTCGCGCCTTCATGTTTCGATGAAGAGCGTTGCAATATTTTTATATGCTCGCGAACAAAACTTTCTAAGTCTTCGAACTTAGGAATTTTATTGCCGCGATGATCCGACTCAAATAAACGAATGGTTTCGGAATCTAATTTCTTTAAACCCATATACAAAAATAAGAAGTCGCAGAGGTCATCGATCTTTAGGTTCTTTACGGCGCGAACAGATGATGCGAAAGTATCTAGAAACTTCTCTAAGTTTTGATCGTTACATGCCGTAATGGGTTTCAAGTCAAACATCTGATCCAAATATGCGTTAGCTACCGATCTTTTATCCTCATACTTAGCTTTCAAAGTATTTAAAATTAAATTATAATTTTCGACACTAAACGTAATTCCAGCGCAAACGGTTATAGCTTTACCAGTTAATTTTTCAACGAGATAATGCAATTTTTCGTGATCTGTCAACGAATCGTTCTTATCTATTGTATTCTCAAAACTATCTATAAATAAACACCAATTGCGAATGTTACCATCAAATTCGGGTATTTGAATTGGTGGCAACTTAGGTCGGTCGCGAGTGGGATTGGGTCGGTCAGACGGTTTCTCCAAACTCCTAGCGACGCGTTTGATACGACAATACAAATCGTCAAACGACGACAAGGCCTGATAACTCACTGAGTAATCGGGATTTAAATTTAACTCTAAAACGTTGATGTCATGTACTAAGGATTCGAAATCCGCGCGTAAACTATCCAAGTTTTCTATAGAACACAAGAACGAATCTCTAATAGCCAAATCAGAGATTTTAAGTGCATTATCACAAATCGATTGTACACGAGAGTAAATCATTTCTCTTTTAGCGTATAAAAGTTTCAGTTGAACTTTACTATCGGTACTACCACCCTTTGGGGGCATTTTTACAACTAATATCAAACTAAAGTGCGGTAAACAACAAATGAAATGACTTAATCTTAGCGGTACCTACAGTACAGCGACGCGGCGCGAACGATATCCGTAGGTAGGTAGGTACTTATAACTGCGAGTGCCAGCTTGAACAAAACGCGCATAGCAACAAGATCGTACCTACGCGAGCTAGATCGCTGTCTAGGTTCAACTATTATTTCAGGGATTAAGTATTGCGTAATATCTATTCAAATTAAAATACTTTCGTATGAATTTGAATGAAATGCGAGCGAGGTATAACCACGTATCTACCCACGTAGGTATTAGGTAAATACGATGCGAGCTAGCGGCGAACGGACAACTTAATTGAAACAAATAAAAACAAAAGCCAAATGCGTTAGGTATTACACTGTGCCTATGCACTAGGGTGTCAGGATACCTAAGATCTAAACCTAAATGCCTAGATGCGGGGTTTTCTACTAAAATAACTAGGTATTTAGGTGCGGTGCGTTTATTCCCTGTGGAATAAATAACAAAAGCGAGCTACGACTAAGGATCGATACGATAAGAGAAATGCGAGCGAGGTATAACCACGTACCTAACCTATGTAGGTATCAGGTAAACACGATGCGAGCCAGCGGCGAACGGATAACTTAGAAATTGAAATAGCCAAATGCGTTAGGTATTACACTGTGCCTATGCACTAGGGTGTCTAGTATACCTAAGATCTAAACCTAAATGCCTAGATGCGGGGTTTTCTACTAAAATAACTAGGTATTTAGGTGCGGTGCGTTTATTCCCAATAGAATAATAACAAAATGCGAAACTACGACTAAGTATCCGGCTCGACCAGGACCAAAAAGAATGGTGGCGCTATTCTCATGCCACCTGAGCTAGTGGACTGTATTATGCGGGGGGTGAAGTTAACATGTTTCATATGACACTTTACACAACAAACAAGATAGGTGATCGGGTTGCCGCGGAGGTGGTTTAGGCATTGAATGCAACCCGAGAAATTAGGAGAGGATGCACTAACCTTTACTACGCCACTTGCTGGCTGGGCCGGTGCACCGGTCTTCTCTTCCTGGCTCAGGAGCTGCTGCCCACATCACTAAATCACTTGAGGGACACACGAGAGGCACAATCCGATCGGTAAAGGTCTATGAAAGCGGTTAAAATCCAACAAACATTATTAATTTTTGAGAGTCGCGCGCGCCGCTGCCATTGTTGCTTCTAGTTCAAAGCGGAAGTGAAGATGCGTCTATTTTGACAATTGAGCGGTGCGAAAACTATTGCTATCTCACTTTAAAGGTAGTGCGGGAGGGAGATGGGTATAGGGAGCGTGTGTTCAGTGTCATCAATTTGAATTACTACTATTGAGCGAAAATAATACAAATTCTACTATCGGCGCAACCAGATACGTTATGCAGGAACATCGTGGTTATCAAATAAGGCACAAACACTAAGTTTAGTATACATAACAAATATAGCAACCGGCGGTGAGTATGGTAGCTAGAGCTCACTAGAGAGTTTTTGTACAGTCAGTGGGAAGACCAAAAGCTTGTTCTGGTTTGTCGTTTACACTGACGGCACAGAAACTCTGTGCTTACAGGGTTGGTAGCGCGAGTGTGGCTCCCTTGGTGTTACACACGTCCATAGGTCACGGTAACTACTTTCCATCACGTGGGCCGTGTGCTTGTCTGCCACACAAGTTGTATAAAAAGAAACTTAGTCGCACGAAGAAATCATTATTATTAATTTATGTGAATTATTTTTTTATTTATATCAATAACATTATTTTTATTACGAATTCTTAAATAATGACGTACTTTGATTGGTGCGTAAAATGATGACGTTCGTCATCTTTTTTTTCACCCATTTTCAAACACGGACGAATATATATTTCATTTATAATAAATACATCATTGGTGCTAACTTCAAAAGATACTTTATGAAATGTGTAAGAACCTACCTACAACGGCGTGTAGGTATAAAGCTCATTTTAGATCCTAGATATATGTCCCGAAGTATACAGCATAGCTAGTTTGAAACAACTTCATTTAAATGTGGTTAATTTGTTGGTAAAATTAATATCCCGCAGCTGTGTGCAATATACTAAGCGCGGAATCCACCAACGAAATTGAAATCAAACAGGATTCAAACTATTTATTATTCAACCTAACTATGGAATTATATAGTTTAGTTTGTTAAATGATTGCAATGTCTTATTTCATCCTACTAATATTATAGAGAAGAATCAAAGAATCAAAGAATCAATTTCATTTATTCAGTTTAGGCACACAAAGAGCACATATGAACGTCAAAATTATACAATTGAGTATGTCAAGAAATAATATTAAAATATTAAATAATGTACAAATAAACCATTGGAAAATGATTCTTTCGCTGGTTCGGTAGGTTAGTTCTACTGAGAAGATACCAGCAAGAAACTCAGCGAACTATATTAGAACTAGATTATTTTTCTTTTTTTTTAAATTTGCTTTAGTTTACAATTTATTTTGTGCGAGCAAGCAAGAGACTTATGTTGACCACGCATTGATATCATTAAGATACTCATCCACTTTATAATAACCTTTACTCATTAAAGTTTTTTTCACTTCTAATTTAAATTTATTTATCATATTAATCAAATCCTGAGGAATTTTATTAAATATTTTTATGCTGCTTCCTACAAATGAATCACCAAACTTGTGAAGCCTAAGTTTTACTAAGGTTACTATAATTTAAGCAACCCGCCCGATTTTCCCCGTAGCATTTTTTGAAATCTCATATCAGTATATAATATCAGTAAATCTCATATCACATCAGTACCTTGAGCCCGTAATTTTATGGTCTTCAAATAATGTATAGAACTTTGTCGGATTTGTTGACATTTATGATCACTGTTCCGGTCCCTTAAGTAGTAGCGTAATGATATATAGCCTAAAACCTTCGTCAATTAACGAACTTCTCAACACGAAAAAAATATTTTTCTCTTGAATCAATAGTTCCTGAGATTAGCACGTTCAAACAAACTCTTCAGCTTCATAATATCGATATTGATGTGGACGTTTGTGAAAATGTGTTTGTTTGTTTGTCTGTTTGGATGTTTGTATGTTTGTTACTCTATCACGTTTTAACGGCTGAGCAGATGTGTCTGGGTACATGGATAATTCATGGTCTGTAATAACACGTAGGCTACTTTTTCCCCGTGAATAAGCGCATCGGTTATGTGAACGGTATAAGAATAGAATTCCAAGCGGGAGAGCATCAACTCAGGCCTTAACATATACGTAATACGATCTATTGGTTTACCTTATGGAATTATAAAAATAAAAAATTATACAACGCAGATATTCCATTCAAATAAATTAAAAGTTTTAATAGGAACCAGTGCTGTACAAGTAAATTAAAAGCCTATAATCAATGATATTACATAAAAAAGAGGCAGATATGTTACTAGAGCGCGCCTGGTGAAGACGTGAAAACGTCCCAATTGGGACGTATCGCATTCAGTGCATGTCTTGCCAACGCCGAGTTGTCACGTATGTAAGCTCTTAATAAAATTGTAATAAAATGCCATCGTGTGCTTTTAAAAAATGTACAAATTACGACACTAAGATTAATAAAACACAAGGGATCTCCTATCACAATACATGTAAATACATAAAATATTACCGATTTATTAGTGTTTTCTAATAAAATTAGTTTAATAATATTCTTAAAATAATGGCGGCAGAAAAACGAGACAAAAATCTTTTTGACATGAGTACGACAAGGACACAATAACACTGCACGCATAGATTATCAGTACAGATGGGACATTTTCACTTTATTGCCTACTAAAGTAATAATTGACCTGCTGTTCAGTTTAATTTGTTATTTAAAAGTTTGTAATCACCAGTATTAATCACCATCACCAGTATTAAGGTATATCGCGACATATCGATTAAGTCAGGACCATATTGAAATTATTTTTGGTATCATTCGACGCCAAGGTTGTTACAACAACAATCCGAACACCATTCAATTTAAAGGATTGTACAAAAAAAAACAATCATTTAGAGTTACGTAGTGCTTTTAGTGGCAATTGTATTCCTTTGGAAAATATTCCTGTACTTACGTGCTCATCATCAGGAATCATAAATATTAATTCGTTGTCACGACTTCCTGTTTTACACGAAACTGATAATATTGTAGATGTCCTTACATCCAGTGATAAAAATTCGGAAAACAATACTAATATTCTTGCTGGAATGCTTAGTAACGAAAGTTCTTCAGAATCGGCTAAACAAATATTTCTGGTTGGATTGCATGAAAATTAGCAAAAACTTTAAAATGTGAAACCTGTGTTGATACCTTGTACAGTAATGAAAAATTGTGGTTCCACAAATTAATTACAATTAGAGATATGGGAGGTTTATGCTATTCATCAGAAGATTTGTTTTCCGTTTGCTAACAGTCAGAAAGTGTTATTAAATCTCATTTGAATGAAAAAGGAGTTCATTTTGTAAATAATGAAGATGTTGATAAGTTAAAGTATCGAATTTTAAAAAAGTTTTTAAGCTTCAACATATTTCACTCACTTTTAGACCATTCAAAGCAACAAGCACCGTCTTTTAATCATCGCATAAATTTAAATAAAACATTAATTGACAAATATACTGCTGTTCGGCTTCATTCTGCTCATAAAAATAATCCCGAAATAAAAAAAACTTTCTAAGAGGCAGAAAAGAAATAAATTAAATTTATTCGAAGGCGTTTAATTTTTTCAAATTTAAAATGATAATTAAGAAACAAAACGATAATTAATATCGTTTTGTTTCTTAATTATCATTTTGAATTTTATATTATCATTTTCCGAAATGAATAAATACGTATATTTTTTTCATCGAATTTTATTTCTTACCTACCAACGAAATACCCCTTCTGTTCAACAAAACTAATCTATGCTTCGAAGCTATACTAGAAGCGCAATCGTCCGAGTTATAGCTATCTTTTTTACTCACGTGCTTATCCCATCTTTCGCACTACTTTAACGCTAATTGTCAACTGTTGTGCACTGTATAGGCATGTTTAGCCTGCCGGATCAGATTTGACGAGTCAGTTACTATGAACGTAACATATCTTGTATATAATATCATTGCCTATAATAGAGTTTCAGAAATGGTTCTCACTTCTGAAACTTTGATTTTATAAATGTTGAAAATTCTATCTAAATATCGCCTGAACTGGCCACTTTGCAAAGTAACGGGACTCTTTTGGTAAAATCACGATGTCCGTCTGTCTATCACCATACTAAAAACAGAATAACAAATATTGAAGGGGGGTTCTCACACATCAAATATTTTATTTTTTAATCGATAGTAATAACGGCAACAGGTAGACGCTTAATATATTTACAGATTGATTTAATTCGTTGTGTAGTCACTTCAAAAATTCATATACTTATATAGCATAGAATTAAGCGTCATTAGCTTAGTGGTTAAGGAGTCGGCCTTACAATTGAAAGGTCCTGGGTTCGAATCCTAGCCATTACACTACCCACGTGAACTCACTCCTAACACAAGCAATTTAGCTTAGCTAGAGGGGTTAGAGGAAATATTAATAATTTCGGTTCTATTATTCTTTAAAAAAATGAGTAGGCTAATGTTGTATAATTACCTATACAACATTGCGTGTATCCCTTTGTGTGCGAGTCCAACTCACACCTGGCTGTTTTGTTTTTTTTTATTTATCATTCTTATTGCTTTACAGAATTTATGGAAGTCATGACGGGCGGTGATGACTAAGCGACTGATTACCATCTAAGCTGTTTGCAGAACTTCAATATGAAGACAAATCTTCAAGAAATTTGACATGAGTCCAGCATCATAATAATACAATATGTCTCCAATGTTAACATAATATTATTAAACTTTGTGAACCTATAACACCTACATTTAAAATATGCTAAGTTACGTATACAATAAATACCTTTTCTTATTAAAATATAATTCGTTATTTTACCTAGATATATAGAATAATTGCTTATATTCCCTCTAACAATTGCTAATGTTCCGTCTAACCCCTCTAGTTAGAGGGCTTATCAGCAATGGCAGTTGCTAATATTCTTTAAAAAATAAGATGTTATAATTTTGGATAGATGTTGTTCATGAGGCCTCATCTGGACCTTCGGAGCCATGCTGGTATACCTACTGATTGGCTGTGAGCTTCATGGGCAAGCTTTTTTAATACCACTTAGGTGGTAGACAAGCACACGGCCCACCTGATGGAAAGGGGTTACCCGGGCAAATAGACGTGTGCTGGCAACGAGAGTTCCGCCGGAGCCGGTGCCGGTGGAAAAGCACGACGTCTGTAAGTCGTTTTTGGTTGTCGAAGGTGAGTTTGACAGGCATGTGCCTCGCAACCCTGTAAGCACAGAGAGTTTCTGTGCCGTCAGTGTACAAGACAAAGCAGGAAAAGCCTTTGGTTTTCCCAATGACAACACAAAACACCACAGTTTGCTTGTGTAGGCCGGTTTGTACACAGAAAGACGGTGTTCCGTGAACAACCGGCCGCGGCTCTCACAGGCTAAACTGTGACGTAGCTCAGGCTCGAAATTGATTAAAGAGTGCACATATAAGAGTGCCTTATAAATCTATACTGTCGAAGTCATTCTAAAGATGAGAACAGTATTCCACGCAGGGAAGAACCTGTGTTTTATAGAAAACATCGTTGCTCCATTGTGAAAAACTGTCTCACCTTGTTCAGCGAGTCTTCGCAAACACTCTCGAAAATTCTAAATATATATAGCCATACATAAAAATATAATTATGCACTGTGCGGTAATCAAACGCACAACCTTTGAATTAGCAGTCAAAAAGTCACTAAGTCAGAGGGTTCTGTTTTGTATCTAATAATATCATTAACGTATTCATCTCTCAAATAGCTTTCCAATAACTAAATACCAAAATCGAAACCATTTCTGTTGAAAAGGAACGAGTATTTGAGACACTATCTTAATGACACTTTCGATGAAATTTTTGTTGTTTAGTTTGTAGCGAACGTTCTTATAGAGCAAAAGTTCCTGTTATATTACTCTCTCCGTGTTTTCTGTTATTTAATTAGGTCATAATGAGGCTGCCTCGAAATGCATTTTTGCTCTTTGTGCCAGTGAGGAAAAATAAGGAACTTTTATTCATTTAGCTATAAGAGGTAGAATTGTATTAGATATCTATTCTTATTCAACAAAAATTAATCGTCGACATCTATGTATGCTCATTACTTCCTAACGACTGTACTAATTAGGATAATTTTGTTATGTTCCCTACCATCACTAAAAGGTTTGTAAGTATATAAGTAATTTTAAAACTGAAAATTCCACGCCGGCGGTGGAGTCGCAGCCAAGAGCAAATTTTTGATAATCTCTTTACTTATAGCTTTTAACTAGGTATCCTGTTTACAATACTCTTTTAAAAACTTGCATTTTAATTTGCCAGTGAAACTCTACACGGTTGTGTTCTCAACACTTTTAGTAGATTTTAAGGAAAGAGTAAACACTTTTGCAGCAGCTGAAAATTGCCACGTAAAAGAAACGCAGTGTCGCTTTTAAGAAAATAAGAAATAATAGTTTCCGTTAGCAGTACGGCACTGAGTACTACTGGGCTACATTAGTATTTTAAAATGTTAGTTACACGTTCGTAGCCGACTGCAAACAGCAATAGCATGCCGCCGATACAACATATCATGAAATAGACCTGACTGTGATAATAGTTTAATAGGAGGTAGGACACGGAGGTATTTCCACCCAATAGCGCAGTTCGACTGGGTAAGTACCTTCGCCCTACAGAATATCACGGCTATAATAACTTCGTGTTGTGTTCCCAGCGGTAAGTAGGGTAGCCGTAGCTCACTGGAGAATTTGTGCTGTCAGTGGGAAGACTAAAGGCTGGTCCTGCTTAGTCTTCTACACTGACGGCGCGGAAACTCTGTACTTACAGGGTTGGCAGCGCGAATGTGACTCCTCTGGTGTTACAAACGTCCATAGGCCACGGTAACCACTTTCCATCAGGTGGGCCGTGTGCTTTTCTGCCACCTAAGTGGTATAAAAAAGTTATTGTTTATTTTTTTACTTCATTACTCAATTGACTTTCGTCTCTTCACATCCATTAAAACTTCTATACAGGTACAGATACCTAAACGGCAACTCTGAGAAGCCGCAATGAAACAATATTTCACATTCAAGTTTATTTCACGGTACATTGTCTCTGCTAGTGTAGTGTGCAGTCGGTTATAAATTCGTACCGTAAATTATGTAGGAGTGCATGTTTTTTCTTATACATATTATTATTTACATTATTAGGTGTATGGCCTACCGAGACCTACGTGGCTAAGACAACCGAGCCTGCTGATATATCGAAGAGACTCTGGCGCGGGCTTTCTTTTCAAAATTTTAAACCTCGAAAAACTTCGATAATAATCTATGAGGTGTAAAACTAATATCTTTCAAACTCATTCGCATTCACTAATTTTCTTTAGTAGAATTTGGACCCCGTTCCCGCAACTCATGGAAACGTTAAGATGGAGATGTTTGGATGTTTATTATTCAATCACGCTCTAACAGCTGAACGGCTCCGGAACAAATTTGATACAGGTATAGATTACAGTCTAGAATAACACATAACAGTTTCACGCCAATATCAGACAGATTGTATATATCTGTCTGATATTTGCTATAGATGCATGGCTTGAGCCAACTGAGCTTAAATAGTGCTCGAAATACGGCAATAGATTCACCTCTATTACGTGGGATCGAATACAATTATTGGTGAAATATATGGATATTAATTCGCCTCTGAGTAACCCGCCGAGGATTATCTTATGTATATGTGTTTGTTTTATATTTTATTATAATATTGGGTGGTTGGCTTATATGAATCTACATCTTTCTCTAGTTATATCCATGGGGTTACTAAGAACAAATTCTCTCTTTGATGCTGTATCCTGTGTAAATAACCCCCGTTAATGTTTTAAATCACTCCTACGTGAAACGGGAGCCTGTTACATAAGCTAACATAATTTAGGCTTATGGCAACCTTGCCTCGTTTGCACTACTTTGTTATGATTATAATTTAACCATTTATTTTCTGACAATAAATAGAAAAATTAAAATTAAGGAGTTGAGAAGTTATTTTACTTTACTTGAATGAAATGAAGCAATTGTTATATATACAAAAATTTTCTATTTAATTTTATCGATTTCAATACAATATCTAAACTTGAACATGTAAACCCTTTCTCGAAAATCCGCCCCAATTGAGCAGTCCGACTGGGGAAGTACCTCCACCCTACAGAATATCACGGTTATAATAACCTCGTGTTTTGTTCCCGGCGGTGAGTAGGGTAGCCAGAGCTCACTGGAGAGTTTTGTGCTGTCAGTGGGAAGAGTGTAAGACCAAAGGCTTGTCATTTTGTGTTCTGCACTGACGGCACAGAAAATCTCTATTCTTACAGGATCGGGAACACGGGAGTGACGCCCCTGGTGTTAGGTACATACGTTCATATAGGTCACGGTAACCACTTTCCATCAGGTGGACCGTGTGCTTGTCTGCCACCTAAGTTGTATAAAAAATACTTATATCTACATTAAAATGTAAATACTTAGTACCTAGTTTTTGAGTAGGGTAGCCAGAGCTCATTGGAGAGTTTTTGTGCTATCAGTGGGAAGACTGAAGGCTTGTCCTGATTTTGTGTTCTGCAATGACGGAATAGAAAATCTCTGTTCTTACAGGATATGCAGCACGGGTGTGACTCCCCTGGTGTTGCACACGTTCATAGGTCACGGTAACCACTTTCCATCAGGTGGGCCGTGTGTTTGTCTGCCACCAAAGTTGTATAAAAAATTAGATTAAAAAAAAGAAATCAGGCGTTCAACTGTGATTTGTCAAAACAAAACTTATCTACGTTTTCACGAGGGTATTAAAACTTTAGAATCACTCATAATACAGGTTTTAAGTTTTGAAATTACACATCGTCATTATTTAAATATATTTTAAATATACCTACTGCTACTGAATCAGGTTTCTTATTTGTTATATAACCACAAACTAATTTCATATTGTAGGTAGAGTTTATTTGGCTACCTGCTTATAAGAATTTGTTAACTTATATTAATTGATTTAGCCATCTATTTGTAATAGTTTAGAAATTAAAAAGTTATTGAACGTTAACTTACATCAAAGTAATCCTGTACAAATACACCATTTAACAATAATAATGAACTGTAAACAAATACTCTGATGCTTATTGTACATAAAATAGGCATTATTTGATACAACGAAATACATCGACTTCTATAAGTAATATCTTTAAGAATTTTGTAACAGTCAACCCGTAATGGATGAGTAAAAAACCTTTGTTTCGCTTGCTTGTGAATTTCTTGGTAACTGCTCCTAATTATGTTCCTTAGAAACGGCACAGGTGCTTCGTTTCCACGGTAATCATCAAAGCAATTATGACAAGTTTGCAAATAGACGCAGCTAGCTACAAATATCACAGATGTACCTACTGGGAATTTCGCTTTCCAGTAGTGGAAACAATATTAATGATTCTAGAAACCGGGAAGACAATTTTCGTGGAATAATTAAACATATATATAGGTAGGTAACGTAAGTATAATGTGTGCCAAAACAAGTTTTGAGTACATATTTCGTGTTGTGTTCCCAGCGGTGAGTAGGGTAGCCAGAGCTCACTGGAGAATTTGTGCCGTCAGTGGGAAGACTAAAGGCTTGTGCTGATTTGTCTTCTACTGACGGCACAGAAACTCTGTACTTACAGGGTTGGCAGCGCGACTGTGACTCCTCTGGTGTTACAGACGTCCATAGGCCACGGTAACTACTTTTCATCAGGTGGGCCGTGTGCTTGTCTGCCAACTAAGTGGTATAAAAAAAAAAAAAAAACATATTTTGTAAGTCAATTTCTCTCTGATCTGATGCCGACTATACCATGGATTTATTTAGATCGAAAAAGTGAATGCGCAGACGGGATTTGAACCTGGGTTGTGTTTTTATTTCAAAAAGCTATATTCACGTTAACTTCTGCAGTATCATACTAGAATTGCATTGGTCTGGGTGTTTCTATGTATAATATGTATGTATTTACAAAAAGAAAAAAAGTATCTAAGTATGTTTATCCGCATTCTAGATCCCATAACACAAGCTAGTTAAGCTATGCTTACCATGGGTCTAGATAGCGTTGTGCAGAATGTCGTGGAATATTTATTTATTATTTATTTATCATACTAGAATGATGTTCATATATTTAATTGAAATTATTTCAAGGAAATGAATGCTGAGGTAGCAGAGATACTAGCTGACCCGGCAAACGTTGTTTTGCCATATAATGTTAAGGGTGGACAACCCTTATCATTTAGGGGGATGAAAAATAGATGTTATCCGATTCTCAGACCTACCCAATATGCTCACAAAATTTCATGAGATTCTCATCTCAGTCAAGCCGTTTCGGAGGAGTTTAACCACAAACACCGCGACACGAGAATTGTATTATAAGATTTGCATTGGTCAAGGTACCCAATGCATTCCAAAATCCATACAAAATGCTGGAATTTTTTGATGCCTGAAATTACAGTCCCATTTTTGTATATATTGTATAGTTAGCATAGTTTTTAGTTTTTAATTTGTAAGTAATTGTGTATTATAATAGCATATTTTATTTAATGTAATCAATTAAAGATTTTAGTAGCCTATGATAAATTTCAGACATAAATCCTATTATAAATAAAAAAAAAAAATGCTGGTTCTGCAAATAATGCCATTAAATTTTAGACTTTACTGGCATGACTTTAGAGTCTAAAATTAAATAGTAATATTTTTTAATAACGATGTATTAATTAATTTTCATTTAATTGTGGACTTTATTAAGTAAAAAAATTAATGTAATTTTTTTATACCACTTGGTTGGCATACAAGCACACGGCCCACCTAATGGAAAGTGGTTACCGTGGCCTATGGACGTGTGCAACACCAAGGTATTCACAATCGCGCTGCCAAACTTGTAAGCACAAGACTTATTGCAGTGTCACTGGTATAACAGTGGTTATAGTATGACATAAAATTAGCAGAATCATATAAGGACCCCGTCATTTAAAATTACGTTATCATTATTTGTGCTACTGTATAAAAGACGAACCTATTATAATTTAACCAATTACCTTATGTGGACGTTAAACATGAATCCTAGTACAAAAGCATAACAAAACAATCCGTAGCAATTACTTATATTGAAAACAAACCCAATGAACAGTCAGTCAAGAAACTATGCAACAAACTCCGCTGTGACATTCGATAAGACGTCAATTCAACATAATTAGTTCCTTAAGGCTAAAAGTGGACGAGCGTACACATTTATGTCTAGTACATATATACATAACATAACATAAACTCACGCCTATATCCCCGAAGGGGTAGGCAGAGGTGCTAGCACCCACATTTCGCCAGTTTATGTTTAGGTCCCAATGTCATTAACCGAGCACTTATAAACCTGCGACAAATACACACATAGCTTCGAAAAGCATCGAAAAGTCATTGGTGTGTGCCATGGTAAAACCTGGCATCGAACCTGAGACCTCGTCTCAGCAGTTCATTACCCACACCACTGGGCTATATATATTTTTTTAACATACATACATACATGTAATCACGCCTTTATCCCCGGAGGGTTAGGCAGAGGTGAATTAACACCCACATTTCACCATCATTGTATTCGGTCCCATGTAATAGGGGGTGAGCCTATTGCCGTTTTCCGGGCACTATTGTTGCCTCGTCGTTTTTTTTTAAATATTAGTTTATACAATAGGTATATAAGTATATATACCCAAGTCGATAGACACAAGATACCAATTAATACGTTGTCATTCTCTCATTGTATTACCAACAGTTATCGGTTTCTGATATTTCCTTGTCTCCTTGTAGTTGGAACACCGGTACCGGATATTGCGTTACAGCTCCGTAGCACCGGTATCCGGTCCCATAAACACCCATTACCGCTCTAGTGTGCAAATGACTTCGTCCGTCAGACACAAGGTGAGTTAATAGAATTAATAGTTCGTGGAATATTGTATTTGGTTGACGTTTCGAGAATTAATGGAATAGATAACAATAATAATTAATTATTTATAAACTATGATCAATAGTGCTTGATTATCGATGGCTATGAGTTATTAATTATAACGTTGGAATATATGGGGTTTTCTATAGGAACCACTCTCTACTTCCCTACACAGGACAACACTTGCAGGGCTTAGATGCACACGGTATAGAATATCTGATCAAGAAACAAGCGTTTTGGGGACTCTTTCCGTTATCGCACTATTAAAGACTGGAATTCATTACCAGCTCACGTGTTTCCTTCTTCCTAAAGTCCCGGGTCCTTTAAGCGGGGCGTGAAAAAGCATATGATGAGGCCGTCAAGCTGAGTGTCACCATTGTAACATGTTTATATACGTAACGGTAACCCTCTTTTCTGACTTGCTTACCATCGAGGCGAAGTCTAATTGACGTGTTCTTTATAAAAAAAAGTAATAACGTTATTCGCTCTTATTTCAGTAAATAGTCTTACTTTTAAAAATGGAATATGATATTGTCAATCCAAAATCACATTCCATGTGAATGATTCGATTCGAAAGGTAATTGGTATTTTTTTTAAACCTTAAGTTTTTTTTTTAAATTAACTGTATATTTACCATGTTTATTTATCTTGTAGAGATTTCAATTTTATTTCCGATTGAAAAACAATAAACATATTTCGTTAATTCTGTAATTAATTAATTAAAATTCATATTTTTTTTTATATTTCTGGCCTATAACAATAGGAACAATGACATGGTCTCGATTAACAACGATCTACCTTGTCGGTCTAAATATTTGACATTTGTATACTTCCTGAACGACAACATCAATACCTGAGCTAGTAGAAAGTCATTATTTAAAAAAGGATTCGGCTTCAAACTCCATCCAAAACGTACTATATCAACCAATTCGTAAACTTAGGTACTTTCTTTATTATTCTGGCAGAAGTGTCAAAATCCATTACTTCCACCGTAAAGGTTTACACTAGACTTTGCGGTGTGCTCTTCTCTGCATTCAAAATTGGAATTTAGCCTCTACTGTGTTACTTCAAGCCCTTCACACATTTCCCACAAAGTGGCGTGCATGCACCTTCTCCGTACAATCTCTTAATTAGGTAACGTCAGGGTAAACACGAACGTCATCCTTTTGACTGTCGGGAACAACGCCCATGGTGAATGGAGGATAAAACGTAAATTTACCCCTTAGCGTTCAAAATTAGATGAAAATCGTAATAGTAACGTGTGATAATTACAGTTTTGTATACTTGTACTAAATTGTTGCATTGTTTTTATAATAATACTAGCCAATGCATGCATGAAGAATGTTATGGAATATATTAGAAAAATGCTATTATGACTGACATTGATGAGTTTTTGAATCATAATGATACATAATTTAAAATTGATTATTGAACTGACAATTTTAATTTATTTAGCATTTTATTGATGAATTTTAACGTGACATAACATTTGACATTTCACTTTTTTGTAAACCTACTTCAATTTACTTTTATATCTGATAATACTATTGACATTGTTATTGATTTTGCTAAAAGATTTTTTTTATTGGTTTTTGAATGATATCACATAACTTGGAATTGATTATTGTATTGTTTTTTAAAAAAATAATTGTTATTTTATTATTTTATTGATCAATTTTAACTTGACATAAGTAACGGTTGATATTTTACATTTTTTAAATTGGTTTGCCGGGTGACACTTCAAGAAACTGCGTTACGCTCCGCTCACGTTATGCGCTCACAATGAGAGCGAGTGAGAGGCACGCGTCCCTTCCACTCGGGCATGGTTAGCCCGCCTAAGAGCGAGAGAGACAGACATAAAAAGTGAAAGGCACGCGTCCTTACTATTATTTCATCCTTCTTCCTACTATACGAATGAATATTCACATTAAAATTATTTTACCACTCAAAGTCGTTGTCACGTAAAACTTTCGCCCGTATACCGACTTTACAGGCAACCAATTTTTTATTGATTTGCATGTATTTATTATTATAGAAATTTTTGACATTTTTATTGATTGCCATGTATTTATACTGTTATAATTTCTGCACCAATTATGTTTGTTGAGAAATAAATGAATTGAATTGAATTGAAAAATGAGAGCGAATGAAGCGAGAGTAGTATGTCAGGATCGTAGCAAATGGAGATCCGTGATCTCTGCCTACCCCTATGAGAAACAGGCGTGATTTTATGTATTTATGTATGTATGTACTAGCCAATGATATTCCCAGTTACAGAATATAATTTTTCTTTGTTGTCTTCACCCATTCAGCCGGTAGAGCGTGATTGAAGAACAAACATTCAAAGTCTACACAAACTTTAGTTATTAAAATAGCCAAGTTCTTGTTTCGTTTATTTATTCTTCTCACAACATTAATTCTATGTCTATGAATCCTTTGGCTGCTAAAGGGTACTAGACTTTTTACTTAGACTTTTTATATTAGTTTCAGAAAAACACTGGAGCTCTTTAATAACTTTAAGAAATAGAATTATTTCACAAACCGAATACAAAGATTCCGTTTCGCTTAGCATATTAATTTTAATATTAAATTATTTTTATACAAGAGATCCTACTCAATGTTTTGAAAGGACTTACATAAACTAAACAATTTATCTCTTATTATTATCAGAGTATAGAAGTGAAAACTAAAACAAATTGAATACTCAGCAATTACTGGTGGTAGAAACTTGGTGGCACAAATTTGTCTCAAGTTTCGACCGGGTAGGTACCACCGTGCACTATTGCGAAAAACCCTCCATAGCAATTCAATCTCGGTTGGATTGTGTTCAGGGGTCAGCAAGTGCATAGCCGGGCAGAGGTGGTGGTTGTCGCAGCACTAGTGGGACCAGTGGGTCTTGGCGTAGTCTAGTGGGGATGGCGCGGGGCGATGCGCCGAACAGGGAGACCTGTAGAAACGGTGGTGCCGCTGGCCGCCCGCGGTATAGTACAGGGGCCCAACTGGGGTTAACCACCTTGGGAGGCTGCCTCACCAGGCCGCGCATAATCCCGATATGGTTCGTCGTGCCGGTTGGTGACCGGAATTGGGAGCCCGGCGACCATACTCGGGGGGGTACGGGGGCCCTTCCGTTCGGCGCGTCGGCTCTCGCCATGCCTCACATTCATAGATAAAACCAATATCCCGCGCTTTGTCACACGGTGCTGCGGCGGCAATCACCTCTTTTTTCACGCCTTCTCCCACCCAAACTCATGGCAGCGCAATTAAAGGAAATAGGCAACACAGCGGCTCGACACACTCCCAAAAGCTTGCTATTTGAGGTGGAGTCCACTAACATCTGTGGGCTCCATGCAAACCTCAACGCCGTCCACCAACACCTAGAGACGGCGAAACCTGCCATGTTTTTTCTAACGGAGACGCAAATACACCGCCCTGACGACACGACCTACTTGCTCTACCCTGGCTATGTTCTTGAGGAAAGTTTTCGTGCAAAAGCCGGGGTGTGCGTGTTTGTTAGGGCGGATGTTTGCTGTCGCCGTTTGCGCTGCCTAGAGGACCCATCCTTCTCCATCCTTTGGGTACACGTAGACCATGGCCCTACGAGTCAGATCTATGTGTGCCTCTACCGTTCCCATACAGGAGATGCTGAGACAACTCGACTCTTTGAATATCTGAGTCAGGCGGCAGATGATGCGCAGGAGCGATTTCCGAATGCCGAAATGGTGTTTTTGGGGGATTTTAACGCCCACCACGAGATCTGGTTGGGCTCCTCCAAAACAGACCATGCGGGAAGAGCCGCCCACGCGTTTGCTCTGGCGCACGGCCTGACCCAATTGGTGCACGAGGTCACTAGGATACCAAGAAGGTCGGGCCTAGCACCTTCTCTGCTAGACCTTCTGCTGACGAGTGATCCGGACCGGTACAGTGTATCGGTGCGAGCCGCTTTAGGCAACTCCGACCACTGTCTGGTCTGTTCCACGGTGCCCATTATAGCGCCCCCACGACCCGTGCAGGGGAAGCGGCGTCTCTGGCACTACTCGTCAGCGGACTGGGATGGACTTTGTGACTATTTTGCGTCCATCCCGTGGGTTGAGCGCTGCTTTGAAGGTAAGAACCCATCGGATTGTGCTACTGCTGTCGCCGGTGAGATCGGTCTGGGTATGGAATACTATATCTCATACACCGATGTCTCCGGTGACCGCGGGGTGCGCCCTTGGTTCGGGCGCGAGTGTGCGGAAGCTGTTGAACAAAAACAGTCTGCGTACCGCGCTTGGGTAAGGGCGCGCGCCACGCGCCATCCCAATCTGGGCCACTTCAAGGCGGCGTACAACAGAGCCACAAAGGTCTGCAGAAGGGCCTACGTCAGAGCGGATGCCCTGCGCATAGCGTGGCTTGGTCAAGAGCTAGTGATGATGGCGACTGGCTAAAGCCGTGCAAGCCAACTTCTGTCAGCCTTCGCTGCCTCCGCTGCGTAACCCTGATGGATCCCTGGCCCATGAGCCGCAAGAGAAGGCAAATCTGCTGGCTAATCTCTTTGCGGCCAACTCCCGAATCGATGATTGTGGTACGCAGCCACCAACACTACCCGACAGTGACCACGCCATGCCTGATATCCATATCAGGCAACGCGATGTCCGTGCAGTGCTGCAATCACTCGATGTCCGGAAAGCCAGTGGTCCGGATGGTATTCCAGCGGTAGTCTTGAAAAAATGTGCAGCGGAGTTGTCTCCAATGCTTACGCGCCTGTACCGGCTATCCTACAGTTCGGGTACAGTGCCTTTGCCTTGGAAAGAGGCGAATGTTCAGCCGATTCCCAAGAAGGGGGATCGCTCGGAGCCAGCCAACTATCGACCCATAGCCGTCACCTCAGTGCTGTGCAAAGTGTTCGAGCACATAATCAACAAACAGCTCATGCGGCACCTAGAGGATCACTCCTTAATTAATGACCGGCAATATGGCTTCAGACCGAAACGGTCAACGGGTGATCTTCTAGCATACGTTACCCATCTTTGGGGTGAGGCTATGGACAAGCACGGCGAGTCACTGGCAATTAGTCTTGACATCGCCAAAGCTTTCGATAGAGTCTGGCACAAATCGCTTCTTTCCAAGCTACCTGCCTTTGGTCTGCCTTCTAGGCTGTGCAACTGGGTTGCTAGCTTCCTGCAGGGGCGCCGTATTCGCGTCCTTTGTGACGGACGAGCTTCGGAGTTTCTGCAGGTTAATGCTGGCGTGCCCCAGGGGTCCGTCTTATCACCCACTCTCTTTCTTCTGCATATCAACGACATGCTGTCTACCGGCAATGTTCATTGTTATGCAGACGATAGCACTTTGCATGGGAGTTATCATGGACATCCTGCGGCCAAGCAGTCGGATATCGCGGAGAAAAGGCAGCTTCTTGTCACTGAGCTTGACGGGATCCTGAATCACATTTCTCAATGGGGCTCTGAGAACCTGGTTGAGTTCAATGCCAAGAAGACGCAGGCATGTGCGTTTACAGCAAAAGTATCTTCTTTCCTTCCCCTCCCCACTCTTCAGAGCACGCCACTGCCACTGCAGGACAATCTCAATATCCTAGGTATGGATGTTCGCTGCAACCTGAATAACAAAACTACATCGAAAGTATCATCAAAACAGCCTCACGAAAACTCGGAGTCCTGAACAGAGTGAGACGGTTTTTCACGCCGGAGCAGCGGTGTCTTCTATACAAGACACAAATTCGCTCCTGTGTGGAGTACTGCTCGCATCTCTGGGATGGTTCAGCAAAGTACTTACTAGATGCTCTCGACAGGTTGCAGCGACGTGCGGTCCGCATCATTGGGAATCCCGAGATCACGAACACCCTAGAACCTTTACAGCTGCGTAGAGATGTTGCGTCCATGGCTGTATTTTACCGTTTGTACCATGGGGAGTGTTCTGATGAGCTCTTCCAATTAGTCCCACCCTCCCCTTTCCTACACAGGACAACGCGTGCAGGTCTTAGATGTCATCCGCACACGGTGCAAAACATTCGATCAAGAACCAAGCGGTTCGGAGACTCTTTCCTCTGTCGCACCATTAAGGCCTGGAATTCATTACCAGCTCACGTGTTTCCTTCTTCCTACAGTCCCGGGTCCTTTAAGCGGGGCGTGAAAAAGCATATGATGAGGCCGTCAAGCTGAGTGTCACCATTGTCACACGGTATGTGTAAGTAATGGTGACCCTCTTTTCTGGGACTTTGCCTTCAGCTTACCATCAGGCAAGGCGAAGTCCAATTGACGTATCCTATATAAAAAAAAAAAAAAAAAAAATAGTAGTCAGAAGTTAGCCCTTTTATCATAATAGAGTTTTTGTTTCACTTATAACTTTCGTATGTCATGAATTATGTATGGTATGTATGATATGAATTAGGCCTTTGGGATAACAATGTATTGAGTAAATCGTCGTTCTGAGAATATTACGAATTATTGCCCAAAGTATCAGATTTTAGTTAAGGCTTCCTAACGTAGGAAGTAAGATATATATTAAATTTTTGTTAGGTATTTCGTCTGGTTTATTAAATTACCAGTATGATATTCGCTTATTAATTAAAAGCATTTTATTGAACACTCGTAGCGTAGCGGTAGGGCATTCGACTGCTAAGTCGTAGCTCGCAGATTCAGTCCCTGCTCATTGCAAATACATATATAAATATAATATTTGCATTCGCCTAGGGGTCCAATGCATTATAATACAGTTTCTGTGTTTAATACGTACCTATATTATTATAGGTATAATGCATGCATTTATCCGCATTCCAAAACCCATATAACGAGTCCTGCTTCGTTCGGGTTTAAATAGTGCTCTGAAACATGGCTACAACTTTAGAATATTTATTTCGTACAATTCAGCTAGTTTTTTGATTGTAAACTTCTTAAAAGATTTAATGTCACACTAATTAAAAATATATTAAATTTCAGGTAAGAGAAACTTCGAAAGCCAACCTGGCTTTCGAAGTTTCGCTTCAGTTTTTGAAGTGCCATGGAGGGAGTATTCTGCGGAGTTTTCGCCCTTTGTCCATTGTTAGGTCATTCCTCTTGTGATCGAGGATATAAAGATTGCGTGTAGATTAGATTGGCAGAGATTTGATGACTCGAGATTTGTTCAGGTTACAAAAATAACGATGGAATATTTTTAAGAAAGTTTTCACGTAATTTTAAACATAAGCTGTATTGAAAATAGGTGGTACCAATGAAGTTTAAAAACTATTTGAGGCATGAAACCATAGGTTTCTGTATAATATTTCTTTTTTTATATAAATTTTAATAATGTTCATATTACTAACTTTAATACATTATATTTTCTGCTTTGAACGTGTAAGGAAATAATAAAGTGATTCCAACTAAATCACGATATGATCCTATAAAAATAGATTTGTTTCAATGTGTGAAAAAAACAAACAACAATATCAGGCGTCTAGTTTCATAAACGAAAGTCAATATGGTGCGAATTAGCCTGAAGCTAACTTGATATAAGAAGTGCTTTTATTTGTCTGACCTTTACACCTTTTTATATAGATATCATGTGTCGAAGCCCAAACATTATCATGTAGTCCTTACTAATATTATTGTTTGTGAAAGTGTTTAGATGTTTGTTCTTCAATCACGTTCTAACAGCTTAACGGATCTGACTGGTAAGGAGATATATTAAAACCTGGAGTAGTACAACTTTTTATTCAGGAATAGGTTCCTTTGGGTTGTGAATACGTGATCGGTCCACACCGGCGTAGCCCCTGCCTACAGTTAATATATTATAATATATCTTTCTAAGTATTGTATGGTAAGAATAAGTTATTGTAATCATTAATGATTAATAAGCACGATATTTTTAGTCGTTAGTAACATCTGCGATCACGTCTTTAAGATGTTGTATAAATATGAATTTGTATGGAATACAGGAATTAGTATAACTCCCTTGACTTAACTAGTTTGAGAGGAAAAGTATACATATTAAATATATTATGAATTTGAAAATAATATGCAAAGTACAAAAATGTCACCCGCATACAATACGAACAATACTATTTCGAACCAAGCGGTGCGCTACGTACCTACTTTCTTTGTCGCATGATGAAGAACTGAAAGTACTGAAATAAGATTATTTCACGGAGAAGGAACACGAGGAAGGAACGCGTTTGCGTGTTTCTTTGTTCTTATAATCCCAAATTCTTTAAGCGGGTGTACCTAAACTATCAAACCGTCAAGGTAGGGACCACCATTATAATCCTGTAATCCGTAAGTATCAGGAATAGTGGCCCGTATCTTCTTGACTTCCTTTTAACGGGCTGCAGTCAATTGACATAATTAATATTATTAACGTAAAGGCTTCCAAACTTGGATATTTTACTCTAAAAATGAAGTCAGTTAGTGACATAAAAGTAAAATTACAAAATACGTAGCTACAAAGCTATAATATTTCTGGAATGGAAACGGATTAAATTTTTCCAGTAGGATAAAAACGGAATTATTATTATTATTTTAATCTGTGGGTTGCAAAAAGCGGGTTGTAAACGGAAACACTCTACAAAAAACTGATATTTAAAAGGTCATTGGTGCTCAGTTTTCCACATTTCCTCGCAAAACAGCTACAAAAATTGACGTGTGAGCTTGTCATATAACATTATTGCTGCTTGTTAGTAAACACACGTGTGTACTAATTAATGTATATGATAATGCATCATCTTTATGCGTAGGGCTTATTTTTAGATCACACACAAAGTTGGCCCTGTCGATAACATTGGGCGGTGCGGTCCTGGGATTCCAAACTTCTTGATGCCCGCATGACATCCAGGTGTAACCAACATGTGTGATAATTAGTTCGAATAATAATTTCTTATATGATACCCCATTATAAAAAGATAAGTCTAACAATTATAGAAGTTTTTACACTTGAAGCGCAAATAACTGTATACAACATTATTTTTTTGCACCATATTATTATGTTTCATATCATATTATTATGTTTCATGTTGCCGAGTGGTTTCCGGCAGAGTAGAAATTAGGGCCACCCCATCTCTTCCCATGCGGTGTCGTACAAGGCGACTAAGGGATAGGGCTGTTTAACATCAAACAGATATATACAACCCAGACTCAGTCTCAGATGCAAGGTTCGAGTCAACAATAATGCCCGGAATACGGCAATAGGCTCACCCCCTATTACGTGGAACCGAGTACAATTATTGGTGAAATGTCATATCATCACATTTTGTACTTGGTTAATTATCTATCTGATGCATAATTGCTCTATTTTCACAATTGATCATTGCTCCTTCCCAGGATTCTCGCGAAGTGAAAAAAAAACATTATTCACAAATCGTTTATATAATTTTATGGGGCATGCCATTTAGCGCACCAATTTAAAATTATGCTAAAATTCTTTCATACCACATGTGTGATAATTTTGATGCCGTTTGTATTGGTGCGCTCAGTGGCATCATATATTTTCACCTGTATTTCTTAATGCCACCAAATGAACATACAACAAACAGTGTTAGAATACAAGCCGGTGCATAAATATTAGCGGTGGTAACATTAAAGGTGTTCACTAATTCACGTGTGCTCGACCTAAAGCCCCTGCTTATAGAACTACGAACACCCTGTATACTCACTAACATAAATAAAGTACTAAGAAAGTAGTCTGTTTCTGTCATGTATTTGTTGTGTTCGCTTCGGAGTCAGCGCTTACTACTTTTGGTTTGTCTGCCGTCAGTCGCCCCATTGACGGACTCCTTACATCCTCACATAAACCTGAGGCCTTATAAACTCTAATTTTGAGCTATCTTCTATTGAAAACTCTATAGGTTGCGTAAGCGCTGGCTCCGAAGCGAAGGCCTCGTTTACAACCGGTGATGATTGATGAACAACACGTAGACACTACAGAAAAAATCTCGAAATGTCAAAAATACAATAGCAGATTTTGGTTTGACAACGACGTTATTCAAGTTCATAACATTTACGCGCCGCCTACGACGTACGTGAACCTGTGACCTACGTGCTGTGGAATACACTATTTCCAACACACTCATACTAATCATAATATGTCACGTCAAACTGTCTTCAAGAAAAAGGGCTCCGACGTCTAGATAGACAGATACAGAATTGGTTCCATAAATATATTTGATATTCCGGATATTAACGTTACCTTTGAGGTGGTTCATATTACTTACTGGCTACTGTGAAATATGGAAATAGAAAAGATAAAAGTTCAAGACAAAAATTCAAGAAGCTAAGTTATTTTTTTCCTCCAAATTTTTAATAATTCTTATACATGTCAGTCACACATGTCAGTTGCAAATCTAAGAATAATTACGGGGACTATCATAGATTATTATATATAGTCTCAACGACGACTCAACAAGCACCTATATACCTTTTGTGTCACGGACAGTCTCCTTTGCAGGGGGTGTTACATTGCCGAGGAAATGGCCGCCCACGTAATACTAGGTAGTAGCTCCTCAACTATCTCAAATCCTCGGCACAGTAAGCCTGTGAACAGCCCAGTAAGCTTCTGCGTTTCTGGGTGGAGCTAGAATGGCTGCTTTAGCCAGTACTCTGCACGCACAATAGTCCATAAAAGGAGGCTAATTGCGGGCAAGAGTCCTTTTCCATTCCATTGCCATTTGCATCCGAAGTTTGTTCTTTGGAGCTCATTGTTTTTGATTGGTACCCTATATTGACTTTTTGGAAGCGATTGCCCTCCCGTAACTTCCTACCTCCGAGAAAAATTTTGTAGTCAAGCTGGTATGTGAGATTAACTTGAGCCTTAATAATGATGGCAGGAACCTCCACTCTGTACACTCCTATATATTTCCAAGAATGTGTCTAATTTATTTGTAGACTCTAGTTGCCTCGGCAAGCCTCACTCAATACGATTGCTATTCAATAGGTATATTCATTTCCAATCAACCATAAAAGTAATTTAGGCTAATGTAAATTAATGTAATGCTTTAAAAAATAGGTATAATAATTCACTTATAAGAATACAAGTCGTGTCTTATCGATCGAAAAGTAGCGATTACTCCACCGGCAAGAGCACAGCTCTTAAGTGTAGAGAGAGAGAGAGAGAGAGAGAGAGAGAGAGAGAGAGAGAGAGAGAAGAGATGAATAAAACGACGGAAGGCGGAGGATCGAAAGCAAGTATACTTTGGGAGAGTCTTTGTCCAGCAGTGGATTGCTATAGGCTAATTGATTCATTGAATAAAAAAAGGATCTGATATCTCACCCAAAAGCGGGATAAAAATATATATTTATTCAACTATTACTTTTAGAGAATCGAGGATAATAACATAAATCCCAGTAGTCTCTTTTTATTCAGTAATAAAAGTAATTTGGAAGAACTTTCACTAATTAAACAGAGAACTTAGTTTCAGTACTTACCTACCCAGAATGGACGGTTTCATATTCAAGTCATGAACTTATAATGTTTCTCCTTTGTTGCCTAAAGTTGTAACAATAAAACCTTAATGTACACGAATAAAACATAACCCTTACTAAGCCCTTTGGTATAAAAAATTAAGGCTATTTAGGTGTTACGCCTCTCCAAACGCATACGGGCGTTACACTCAAATTTCATTACAAGATCACCTGCGTTGTGACAGGTGATCAAAGTTTACCAGGGTTAGTGGGAATTTCTACTTTAATTTAATTTCTGCTGTGAGTTATTATTCTATTTTGAGCTCTGGTTATCCTACACAAAGCCTCACCGACTAAGCCTGGTAGGACCTAAGGATGTTGGAAGGACCTCGTACTCTGTATACCTACTCTTGTTTATTTCCAAGAGGGTGTTACAATATTTTTAGTCTCTAGTGGCCCCACATTCGGTAAGGCTCACTTATTACGATTGTTATGCAATAGGTATATTCATTTCCAATCGATCATAAAAGTAACTTGGGTCAATGTAATAACAAAATAGAATAATTCACTTTTACTAATAAATAAAGGATCTGATATCTTTGTACCTCAAAGGCATATACTATTCGTCCTAAAAGATCACCAAATTAATTCTTGGACAAAAGTTGTTATTGTTGTGTGAACAATAACATTATTATTTATCATTGTACAATATAGCATTACATGTAAGCAATTATTGTAAGTGGTCTGTCCCTTTCACAACCACACACACATCTTTCTTTCAATAACACATTATTCACAAT
Source organism: Eilema griseolum (assembly GCA_963662185.1). Lineage (NCBI taxonomy): Eukaryota > Metazoa > Arthropoda > Insecta > Lepidoptera > Erebidae > Eilema > Eilema griseolum. The sequence continues at coordinate 19,383,560 of OY759240.1, read as the reverse complement.
ATGAGAAAAATGTGTTATAGAAAGAATGAAGTATGCGGCCTTATTAACAAGGTTGGTGGGTGATTATTTATCATCAGAATTAACGTTGATTAGCCTCAGAATGTTGATAGATTTAAGAACATTTATGATAAAATTTAAAAATTAGGTACTAAGTATTTACATTTCAATGTAGATATAAGTATTTTTTATACAACTTAGGTGGCAGAGAAGCACACGGTCCACCTGATGGAAAGTGGTTACCGTGACCTATATGAACGTATGTACCTAACACCAGGGGCGTCACTCCCGTGTTCCCGATCCTGTAAGAATAGAGATTTTCTGTGCCGTCCGTGCAGAACACAAAATGAGGACAAGCCTTTGGTCTTACACTCTTCCCACTGACAGCACAAAATTTCTCCTGCGAGCTCTGGCTACCCTACTCACCGCCGGGAACACAACACGAGGTTATTATAGCCGTGGTATCCTGTAGAGTGGAGGAACTACTCCAGTCGGACTACTCAATTGAGACGGAAATACCGTCGTGTCCTACCTTCTGTAAAAATTATCGAAAATAATACATACCTATTAGTATTGGGTATTCGAAATCTACCGGTTAGCTTAATTGCTTGTGGTAGAAATGGATTCGAACCGAGACCGAGGTTCGAACCTACAACCTCTTAATCGCAAATCCGCCATCTTAGCCACTAGGCTACTTCATTAGAGTGAAATATTCAGTAGACAACCTGTCAGATAACCAATAAAAGGTATGATTTCACCCCGATTGACGATCTCTGAACTATTTCATCGACGCGGAACTAAGTCGGATCAGAGATGTATAAAACAGACAGCACCTAGATCTTCTCTATCAATCACTGTAAACGTAACCGAACGTGATTTTGAGGTTATAAAAATGGTGCGTTAATGTTTTTTCAGTGTTTATTTGAGAAAAGTTTGTGTTTTGAAGTTTGTGAAATAGAATTGTTTGTATGATGTTGTTGATTAATGTGTTATGTTTGCTTTTGTTTCATTCAATGCGTGGTGCTCAGGAGGAACTCGACAAAAGTCAATTGCTACGTAAGTATTTTTACTGCTGTTTGTAAAACTTACTGCCTATACAGTGTGAAAAAATAAGTCGGGCCCTGGAGGGAAACTACCTTTAATCCTTAAGTTGGCTAATTTTATTTAAAGGAGACATTCCTTTATTTTTAAAAAGAATTAAAACTAGCTTCAAAAATTTTGATTTAATTTACCATGTTTGTTAGAGCGATTTGATCCTTATGATTCTGATATGATTATGATTCGCCACCTATTACATTGGGACCTAAACATAAACTGGCGAAATGTGGGTACTAGCACCTCTGCTTACCCCTTCGGGGATATAGGCGTAAGTTTATGTTATGTTGTGTTATGATTTACCTACACTATCGATTGATGCTATAAAAATACAGAATGTTGTTTTTTCGTATTTTATTCGATTTAACTTCCGGGTGTGGCAAGCGAATTTTCAAATAATTTTGAATGCAGTTTTGTTTCTTTTTAAAAATAAAATAATATTTCTTTTAAGTAAAATGATCCGACTAAAGGATTTAAGGTGGTTTCCCTCCAGGACCCGACTTACTTTTTCATCCTGTATAGGTACTTAAACCTATATATTTCTATTATATTATTGAAATTTTGAATTGACATGAATGGCAGGATTTTTCGACAGTTTTGACATGTGTTGACGATTGTCATATACGTCAAATTACATTCATCTGTCATTCTATTCTACAATACCTTGGTCAGAGTAGAATTTGGTCCACCCCATCTCTTCCCATGCGGTGTCGTACAAGGCGACTAAAGGATAGCTGTTTAACATCAGACAGATATGTACAGCCCAGACTCAGCCTCAAATGCATGGCTTGAGTCAACAATAGTGCCCGGAAGACGGCAATAGGCTCATTCATTATTACGTGGGACCGAGTTAAATTATTGGTGAAATGTGAGTGTTAATTCACCTCTGCCTAACCCTCCGGGGATAAAGGCGTGATTATATGTATGTATGTATGTAATACGCCGGGCAACGAATTGCCACTTGTCTAGAGGGGCAGAAAATAGGGAGGGTACTATTGGATGTAATACTATACTACTATATGTGGTAATAGGTAGGTAGGTACGCAACATGCCAAACTGTCATAATTAACTATTGTCCGTTGCAATTAATCAAATCTCTAAGGGGTTTTAATCAGTTCGATGCCGACATTATGGCAAGAGGTAGTTATACCACCTTTGTGACTTTGGCAAAACCGGAAGTTATCTAAAAATAAACTAATGGCCAAATTAGCTATTCCATTGTCACCTTATACCTACCTAAGAATTAGATTGGCGCCATCATACTATGGCAGGGTAACTTTAAAAGCTACCTACATCTACATTATAATAAATTAGGTAGGGGATGTAACAGTTATACTGGCATTGGTCTGCTACATCAACTCAATGAATATTCAGGAAGCCACCCGCGTCTTTTGTAGCTTATTATATACATACAAATTATCTATATAGTCTAAAAATATTTTTGCAGATAGCACTGTTTGTTCCAGAGAATAATGCGTTCATACAGACAAACTGTTTCAGTTCATTATTCCTATAAACTTCTTACCTACCTAGGTATTTATTTATATTCGTATGTTATGTTTACAGTTCTGAAGAATGCCTTCGATGCATTCGACCATGAGAAAAAGGGTGTTATCAGCACAGACATGATTGGCACTATCCTGGAAATGTTGGGTCACGAACTGGATGATGATACCCTCAAAGAAATTATCGCTGAGGTAGACGTCAATGGTATGTATTTTTACTACATAAGGTGATTCTCATACTGATCCGCGTCACGCGGCAGGGCGCGTGGAATCATGGTGTCGCGTCGCTTCTACAGAGCTCTTTTTGTATAGAAAACACGTGGGGTCCAATACATTGAAAACGTACAAGCAGAAAACACGCGCTTCCGCACGTGATGGCGGGGAATACTAATTTGTTATACGCTTTAAAACTAGATGGCACTACATAGAAAGCTTTTAGTTAGCTAGTCGAACACTGAGTAGCTTAGTTCTAAACGTTGAATATAGATGGCACCTTTACAAATTACACTAATCCATTTTTGTCGCTATTGGCGTAAATATCATTAGATAATTATAAAAAAAATATTTTAATTGAATATTTACCTGATAATAATAAAATAATAAAAATAAAAAGTAATAATTAAATAAAAAGAAACGTCTCACCGTGACAATGTTTGCACATTGCCGTGACCAGGATTCGAACCTGGGTTACTACGGCCACAACGTAGGGTCCTAACCACTAGACGATCACGGCTACCGAGACATGCTGTATAATGTCGAATTTATTAGCCAGTATCAAGGTTATATTGGTTTTTAATGCTAAAATTACGTCATTTACAGCAACTGGCGAGTTACAATTCTCAGACTTTTGCTCCTTAGCCTCTAAGTTCTTGACAGAAGAGGAAGAAGATGACGAAGCTATGTTGAAAGAACTGAGAGAAGCATTCCGGTTGTATGACAGAGAAGGTTAGTCACTTATGAGAAAGAAAAATTTTTTTTTAATACTTTAAGTCTTCTACTTATTCGTGAGGAATTGTCCATTAACCACATGAGGATCAACAATAGGTTCGGAAAAAATTACGATTTTTCGCCAGGGGTAGGCAGAGGTAAGTATAGTGACGTCACGTGTATTTTTATTTCGTCTATAATACGCGCGAAAATAGTGAATTTGGACACTCGTTTGTACCAAAAAAATCATGTTATTTTGGGTATTGTACCAAAAAATCACGTGATTTTGGAATTTTGGGGCTTATTTGTAGTCTAAAAACGTATCACTATGAGGAGGGGAAAATTTTGAAATATTGTTAAATAAACATCACGTGATTAATGGACATAATTATATGACATGAATTATTGATGTTATTATAAAAATCGAACGCCTGATAGATTTTTATAGCAATCTTTACATTGGTGTATTTTTTATCAAATTAATAATAATACTGGGTGGCGCAAAAGTACTGGCACTAAAGAAAATACCTTTATTTTTTTTATATGACATTTTCTGTACTTCTGTTGTTGAAAATTGTGTAGTGAACAAATGTAAAATACACTGAAAATAAACATGGACCGTTTTACTCCCCAAGAACGTGGAATAATTGTGTCAATGTTCTTAGTGGACGCTTTTCCAGGCCGAGTTATCTCTCGTTTTGGCGATTTGCCTTGGCCTGCAAGATCACCCGATCTGACCAGTCCAGACTTCTTTCTTTGGGGTTTTTTGAAATCTCGGGTGTATGTGAACAAGCCACAGACTCTCGCAGCTCTAAAAGAAAACATTCGTCAAGAAATAACGAACATATCGCAGGAAGTGTCACGGCAAGTTATGCAAAATGTCATAAATAGGGCTCAAATGTGTATCAACTCTGGAGGTCACCATTTAAAAGACATCATCTTTAAATCCTAATGGTACGAAATTTAATGGTACAAATATACATTTAAAAAAACTTAAATCTAGTTTTCTAATTTAGAAAAAATGTTATAATAATAAATAATAATAATATAAACTCACGCCTATATCCCTGAAGGGGTAGGCAGAGGTGCTAGCACCCCCAAAAAATGTTATAGCCGAACCAAATAGGGTCTTTACTTTTGCGCCACCCAGTAGTTTCAGAGCGATTGTTTCTTTTCGAGTAGGTACCCGTTCGGTGTACGAATAACACAAGCGGGATAGGATACCTACCTACTGTATGAACATTTCAAATACTTATCCCCTCATTTCAGGTAACGGTTACATCACGACAGACGTTTTGAGGGAAATCTTCAAGGAATTGGACAACACCATCACAACTGAAGACTTGGACACCATGATTGAGGAAATTGACTCTGATGGCTCAGGAACTGTAGACTGGGATGGTAATATTACTTATTACACTTTACACTTTTAGAATCATTTTTATATCTCGATCTTAAAGAATTTACATAAAAGTGTCTAAGGGGTATAGAAGATATATATATACGAACCTAAACGAACAATTCATCAATTTAACTACTTAGGTACCTACCTATATTATTTAAATTACACGACACCATGTTTTTATACTTACTTCCAATTCCCCCCTTTAAGTATTTGCTTTCGATTCCCTTCGAATTGGTCACCCAACGACCATAGTCTCATAATTTTTAACGTTTCATTGTTTGTTTTTTGTTTCAAAGACTTTTTCTATTTTCAGAATTTCTTGAAGTAATGACTGGAGAATAAATGTACTGCAATGGATTTAGATTATATAGCTAGTTAATAATAAAATATTATAAGAAATTAGAGTAAGGTCGAACAATTACAAAGAAGAAATAAACCTTCTTTGAAGACTGTAGGCAATCCTACAATAAGATAATGTGATACAAAATAAATTATTTGTAAACTATATGTAATTAACATGAAATTATAATTTAGCTGCGCGCAGTATTTTTTTAAATAAAATAAATACTAAGAATTACAATCTGTATTATTTCTGATAAATGCGACATCTATTAGAATATTGTTGAACTCAATATAATTTATAAAGTCTTGGTCATTGACACTAGATGGCGTTAGTAGGCATTACCTTCCTGATTTTCCTGGGTTCATGAGCTGAATCAGCTGAATAGAACACCTCTAAAAATGTTCGTAACTGGGCACTAAAAGAAATAATTTATTTCCTAGTTAATGTTAGTTAGTCTAATTTTGCAGATATTATTATTAATAGTTCATTAAAATCATACTTCAATTCATCAAAAGTGAAGCACCAAAAGAATCTTTTAGCAGCAATCCGTTTTTTTTTCAACAACCGTTAGCAGGCAATCATAGCATTGATCTACAAAATAAACCCACCAATGATAAGAAAAAAAAAACTCTCATCGGCGATTCTTTTTTTTTAACAAAACTGAGTTATGATGACAAAAATCTGATCCAGTCTCAACGTAACCAGGCGAATTTCTTCACTAATTGTATAACGTTTCCGTTTCATTACTTTTACTTTTATTGTTTACTTTTAAAATGTTGGCAATAATAGATATCAATTCTATTGAATTTATTTCTTAAACCTATTTTAACTTACTGTGTTTTTTCTGTACAATATTTTTTTTAATGATTATTTTTGTATGAGTTACGAAGCGATTTAAGTCCCATGTACGTTGTAATCTTAGACCATATTACATAGACACCGCTTTGTTTTACTTCGCAATAAACGATTTTGTGTGAGTAAGTTAATGTCACGCGGTAGCCTAGTAATGAACTGCTGAGACGAGGTATAATAATCCGATCCAATAACTTTTGGATGGTTTTCGAAGTTATGTGTGTATTTATCGCAGGTTTATAAGTGCCCGGTTAATGGCCCACCTATTACATTGGGACCTAAACATAAATGGCGAAATGTGGGTGCTAGCACCTCTGCCTTCGGGGATATAGACGTGAGTTTATGTTACGTTAAGATAATGTCAATGTTGTTTTTTAAATTGTCAATGTGTGCATGTCATGAGATGTATGTATTATGTCAAGTTATGCCGAAATCGTAGACATTTTTACACCGCGTTGAAATGACACTTGCGGCGTCTATAGAGTTTGTATAGTTATATAGTCTACGGTCGGAATCCTAGTCGTTTAATAGATACACCTTTTATATGGAAATAAAAAAAAATTTCTGCATAAAAATCTAACAAACATGACAAACATAAATCCCGAAAATTCCTTTTTTATGATGCTCAGTTGGAACGTAGCCCAAATAATTATATGTTTATATATCTAATGAACAGATATGACTAGATACTTTTACAATTTTATATTAGTGGATAGGTAAGTATACAGGATTTCTGCCGTTTTGACTAAACTTACTGACCATCAACACACAGAAAAGAACATCAACTAAGGTCACCCGTTACCTCGTACGAGTGAACATACTTAGCCCTTATCCCAAGTTTATTTGGGGTCGGCGCAACATGTGTTCTCATTCTATTCATCTCTAGTTGCAGTCATATCAACATTCACTTCCTTCTTGACCATATCATCTTTCACACAGTCCATCCACCTCATTTAAGGTCGGCCTTTCCCCTTGTAGCCATCCACTTCCATAGTTAGTGCCTTCCTTACGACGTTACTTTAATCCCTACGCATTACATGTCCGAACTAGGACAAACGATTTCATTCCTAATCTAATCTGGATAATTCTGGGTAATTCTAATTCCTGGATAACTAATCTTGTCACACCACACATCCATCTCAAAATTCTCATCTCGGCTACATGCAACCATCTTTCATACGTCACCTTTACTGGCCAACTCTCCGATCCATACAGGACGGCAGGCCGGATCATGCTCTTATAAATTTTTCCCTGAAATCGAAGGGGCATTCGCGAGGCACTCGTAGTTACTGTAACCTGCCGCCATTTCATCCAACCAACATCAATCCGGTGCATTATCGATCTAATTCTCCATCACTTTGCAATTTAGTGAACCGAGGTACCTTACTTCGGAGCAGGTTGGAGCGCCATTAAGCGCTATGACTGTGGGACTAGAGAGACCGCCGAAATCGCAGAACATGTATTCAGTTTTGGTTCTGCTAATTTTCAGGCCAACATTCTCTAGCCTTTGCTGCCACTTTACCAATTTACTCAGGACCTCGGTTCCATCCTCACCAACAAGGACAATGTCACCGTCAAAAATCATACACCAGGGTGCCTCATCCTGTATATCCGATGTCAGTACATCCATTACTAATAGGAAGAGGTACGGGCTTGAAACCGACCCTTGATGTAAGCCAACAGCCACACTAAACACATCGATGATGATGCGGAATATGTGGTTTCATACTTACTGCTTATTATTGTAATAATTAAAAAATATGTTGTTATTACAAAGTAAAAAAAATTGGTTCGCAAGCGTCAGATGTAATAATAAAAAATGGGTGTCATGTGACAATGTAAAAAAGTAAGTGTGTAATCTCCTAATTAAAAGAAATAGAAATAAAATTGGTTTGTAAGTACATTACCATAAAAGTTCGGGCGCCTTGGAGATACACATGCCTAAGATAATCAGCGGAGATTGGAAACTTTTAATCTTCCGGAGGTGAGCTAAATGAAACCAAACTGTGAGGTTTAAGGTTTTATTGTCCACTCCAGTGTGCATTCAGAAATAGATGTAAGGATACATTCCTAATGTATAACTAACCTTAAATTTAAAATTAGATTTTTATAAGCTATGTCAATATTATCCTACGTCAATATGATTCTATGTCACCAATGCACTTTTAGGTTATTTTGAAGTTTAGATTTAAAATATAATTAAAGTAAGCTCACGGCATCCCTCGGCGAGTATATGTAAACACAGCAGCGGGAAAGCTCGTAGCAGGCGAAGTTTTCAGTTTAAGCCCATGCGGTACATCCATGTTTGAGGTGAAAAGCCCAAACCCTCCATAAGGAAATGCAGTTGACCGAAGACAAAGAAACGCCGAAAAAGGTCCAAAGAAAAGAGAAAAGGCAAAGACAAAGGAAGGCGGTTCCAATTGGAAACCTGTAACAAAATTGCATGTCATTAGAACAACTCCTATATGAACACGAGGTCCTAATTTTTTATAAATTTGAGCGACTTACCGCCTTAATTTGCTGGAACAATGCCAATAGCAAAAGAAATCATAATATTCTCAGATTAAGAGCTGAAACAATAGAATTTTAACAATTATTTTTCACATTAGGAACGTGGAGAATTTCCCACAAAGTGAATCTTATTAAAAAATGACAACTCACCAGAAATAAACTATAATTCCACAAGAGGATAGTTGTGAGGACACAAACTATTATCCTTTAGGCCAAAATACTCTCATTTTTATGAGATTTATTGAAATTAAGTTACGAAGCCATGAATATCGACCATCCAGCCTCAACGCTAGGAAGAAAGGTGCCTTGACAGGTATACGTCAAAATGTCATTCACTCCGCGTTCCGAAACTTTTCGTTCAAAAATAGAATTAAAACCGGTGTGACGACGTTCGCAGAGCGCGTCGTTACATTACATCCCTCCCCAAAAAGAAAAAAAAGAAAGAAGGAAACTTCCTTTTCTAATGAAAATTATGAGAGTCCAGAACAAAATTCCAAAAAACCTCAAAAGACAAAATGTCTTGCAACATTTTTCAATAAACAAAAAAGGCAATGCGAAAGCATCTTGCATTGGGTATTGCAGAAATAATTATAAAGTAAAGAATGTGAAAGCATTCCAAAAAATCAAAGAATGTGAAAACATTCGAAAAGTAAAGAATTAAGTTAAAAAGAACTTCCAGTTTCAAATGGAAACAAAGGATATTATCCAACTTAATGGAATAACCGAAACCAAACTCAGAAAAGAGTAAAAACTTATTTCAACACAAAAGTGAAAATAAATCCTTCAATAAAACAAATTAAACAATCCCTACTCAATTCCATTCCAGATATCGATTAGGCAACCAACGCCGTCGAATCTAATCCTTGATCTTAACCAGCCTTCTAGCATCAATACAAAAGTGCGGTTGAGCTCCTACGCCACCGACTCTATACCAGCTATTCCTGAAACAAAAATATGAAACTAACAAGATATCGGTTAAGCACCAACGCTGCCGAATCTGAAAGAAAATCGGTAAAAACAATGAAGTTTTCCCACTGTCGGTTAGGTTGAAAAGCCGCCGACTTCAAATTCCTATTCCAACATCCAAAACGTCAAAACAAAATCACAACAAAAGTGTCGTAATAATATATTTATAAGCATTGTGATCGGCATAACACCACCAACTTTCCGAGCACAAGCAAAATATAAAGAAAATATGACAATTGTGACCAGTACAACACCACTGACTTTCTGAGCACAACCGCATAAGAAAAGTATGACATTTGCGACCGGCACAACACCACCGACATCCCGTGCGCAAAGCATAAAAAATGTAACAATGTGTATAAAAACACAATCGTACAAAAAGAGAAAAACGACAATTACGACCGGCTCAACACCACCAGCTTCCCGTGCGCAATGCGTAAGGTGTGACTATGTGTATGAAACACAATAGCACAAAAAATTGTAAAGTCCAGTAAGACACAAGTTTCCCAAAAAATGGTATAACAAGGTGTGTAAAAAATGCATAAAATGCGTCCAATCCGAGAATCTTAATACTAAGAAAATAACCCAGAACTGTACAAAAATAAAGTTCAAGAAACTTAACCTTCCATTCCCTAAGTGAGTGGAAATAAGTCAAGTGAATTTAATGTAGAAAACGAATATTAAATTTCACTCCTATATTAGAGTAGAAACTAAATTCCTAAATTTGTACAAAATATACAATATTAAATATACAAGTGTATAAAAATATATACAGGAAAATAATCCTATACAACAAAGATAAATAAAAATATAAGATCTTTTGATGTGGAACAATTTGTTAATATGGAGTAGAGTTACATAAAAATAAGTCCTAAAATGACCTAAGTTATTTTTGAAGGAAACTAAAATTGAAATTAATAAATTGTTGTGAAGTTCCTAACATACATCTCCTTTCAACACCCCTCAACCTTTCAAACATCACCTCATAGTGGGGTCATACTTCAAACAAAGTACCAAAGACAAAGATAGACATTGTCAAAACAAGAATAATTTTAATATTTAATTATGTCTTTAATATGATAACGACCAGTATAGTTTTTATTAAGGTCTTTTAAAACATAAACATTAGAGGAAATTTTATCTATTATTTCACACTTAACAAACTTAGGTGCTAACTTAGCCGAAAAGAATGCAGGAGCATTAGACTGCACAAAACTTCTCCTCCACACTATATCTCCCACCTCAAAAGAAATGACCTTCCTTCCTATATTATAATAACGCGCATTACGCTTATAAGCTTTAAGCAATGAAGCTTGAACTTTTATAAAAATATCACTAAGTGATTTAAGTGAAAAAGCAAATGAAGACCTATCAACAACATCAAGTTGATTGAGGTTATCAAAAGAATTACTAAAACGGTGCAATGAAGCATCAAAAATAAGTTCTCTACCGAACATGAGAAAATTAGGAGTGAAATCTGTAGCTAGATTCACACTACTATTTAAAGCTAATTGAACATGAGGCAAATATTTTGACCAAGTTCTATGATCATCTTTAACAAAACAAGAAATACATGTTTCGACTGTTTTGTTATATCTCTCTACAGGATTATTTTGAGGTGTATATAAAGTATTATAAAATATTTTACTAATATTATAACTTTTTAGAAAATCTACAAATTGCTCAGCCGTAAATTGGCTTCCATTATCACAAACAAAAATTTTAGGTGTTCCAAACTTAAGAAATATTTCTTTTTCAAGTATCCTACAAATTACTTTAGTGGTAGCACTAGTCATAGGAAATATCCAACAATATTTTGTAAAAACATCTATGATTGAAAGTATATACTTATGGCCAGAATAAGCTTTTGGAAGAGTTCCAATAATATCAATAGAAAGCATTAACATTGGTTTATCAACTTTCTTAGGATTAACCATAATTCCATGAGGTGGATTAGTAGAAGATTTATAAGCTTTACAAGTATCACAAGAAGAAATGTATTTTTGAACATCAATAAACATACCTTTCCAAAAATAATGTATTTTTAATTTATTTAAAGTTTTATGAATTCCTAAATGTCCTGAATTAACATCATCATGATTAGATTTAATAGTGTCTAAGATGTGTTCTTTAGGTATGACAATTTTCCAATTTAAACGATTATTAGGATTATATTTATCTTTACAAAATCTATACAAAGTATCACTTTCAACTTTGAAATTTTTATATTTTCTAGGAAACTTTTGACAATTTACAAATATTTTCAAAAAGTGAAATAATTTTATTTAACTCGTGTTTCTCAGAAGGAGAAAGTTCAGAAACAGAAGTAACTGCATTTACACAAGTAGTGGATTCATATTCAAAAGTAATATTATTCCATAAGTCTTTAGCAAGATTAAATTTCAACCAAAAGTCAAATCCCAAAATAATTGAAGGTTTAAAAGAAGGTATTATCAAAAAATCTACATTTTGAGTTAAGTTATCACAAGTGATAGGTAAAACCATAGTTCCAATAACATTGTGTGCAGAACCATCAGCAGTAACAGCGTTACCTTTATAAGGTTTAAATTTATAACCTAATTGCAAAAATGTTTGATGAATATTAGAACCGAGTACACAACTACAAGCTCCACGACTATTCGAAAATGGATCAACAACTTCAGATAAATCAGCCATGATATGAGGCATCTCATGAGTAGAAGTACCAACTGGAACATCACCAACAATATTCTCAAACAAAGGCGGGACCTGTATTTCCTTATTCATGTTTGATTTATAAAAGGATGTGAAAATCTAATAAAAAGTTGTATTAAATACACTATAAGTTTCTAATTAAAGTATCAATTAAAGTTTCTAATTAAAGTTAATTAAATTATGAATGAAGTTAATTGCATTGATAGCAAAACGCTAAACTCAAAAGTCAAACAAACTCATAGAATGGAATGTTATTGTTGCAAAAATTATTTAGGTCAAATGCCTATAAAGATAAAAATGCATTAGTGATTCACAAAATAAATTATTTATGTCTACTTAAGGTAAACAGCAAATATTCAAATATTACTATGTTTTCACACATGTGAATAAAGGTTAAGAACTAGTAATTATATAATATTACTAAGTGGAAAATCTTACCTGTAATAAACAAAAGCTATATAAGATAAAACAATTATAACAATAACCATGTTATACAAATTGAAACATTCACCTGTAATTGAGAGATACAAACAATAGTACTAACTTGTAGTATGATTAGTTTTGCAAAGTAAACAATAACAAAGATTTACTGTAATACACAGTTATGTAACAGTAAAATACATGAAGAAAACACTGTTCTTAACATGATAAGGTAAAAAATAATGCAAAGGTGACAAGGAATAAAGATATATGCACACTGTCATGTCCCTGTTCGCGAGTGCCAATTGTAATAATTAAAAAATATGTTGTTATTACAAAGTAAAAAAAATTGGTTCGCAAGCGTCAGATGTAATAATAAAAAATGGGTGTCATGTGACAATGTAAAAAAGTAAGTGTGTAATCTCCTAATTAAAAGAAATAGAAATAAAATTGGTTTGTAAGTACATTACCATAAAAGTTCGGGCGCCTTGGAGATACACATGCCTAAGATAATCAGCGGAGATTGGAAACTTTTAATCTTCCGGAGGTGAGCTAAATGAAACCAAACTGTGAGGTTTAAGGTTTTATTGTCCACTCCAGTGTGCATTCAGAAATAGATGTAAGGATACATTCCTAATGTATAACTAACCTTAAATTTAAAATTAGATTTTTATAAGCTATGTCAATATTATCCTACGTCAATATGATTCTATGTCACCAATGCACTTTTAGGTTATTTTGAAGTTTAGATTTAAAATATAATTAAAGTAAGCTCACGGCATCCCTCGGCGAGTATATGTAAACACAGCAGCGGGAAAGCTCGTAGCAGGCGAAGTTTTCAGTTTAAGCCCATGCGGTACATCCATGTTTGAGGTGAAAAGCCCAAACCCTCCATAAGGAAATGCAGTTGACCGAAGACAAAGAAACGCCGAAAAAGGTCCAAAGAAAAGAGAAAAGGCAAAGACAAAGGAAGGCGGTTCCAATTGGAAACCTGTAACAAAATTGCATGTCATTAGAACAACTCCTATATGAACACGAGGTCCTAATTTTTTATAAATTTGAGCGACTTACCGCCTTAATTTGCTGGAACAATGCCAATAGCAAAAGAAATCATAATATTCTCAGATTAAGAGCTGAAACAATAGAATTTTAACAATTATTTTTCACATTAGGAACGTGGAGAATTTCCCACAAAGTGAATCTTATTAAAAAATGACAACTCACCAGAAATAAACTATAATTCCACAAGAGGATAGTTGTGAGGACACAAACTATTATCCTTTAGGCCAAAATACTCTCATTTTTATGAGATTTATTGAAATTAAGTTACGAAGCCATGAATATCGACCATCCAGCCTCAACGCTAGGAAGAAAGGTGCCTTGACAGGTATACGTCAAAATGTCATTCACTCCGCGTTCCGAAACTTTTCGTTCAAAAATAGAATTAAAACCGGTGTGACGACGTTCGCAGAGCGCGTCGTTACATTATACTATACAATATAATATATTCGGCGAACTTCTCGCAAAAGAATTTGTACATTTTGCACAAAACTACCTGTATCCATGTATGTATCCATGGGGATTTTCTCACAAAAAAGGGCACTTGTCTATAATACCTAATACATCTGAAGCAGGTCTAATTCTGTACATTGAAAAGATTTAAAAAAATGCAGCTGAATTGATAATCTCCTCCTTTTTTTCAAATCTATCTAAATGTTCAGATTGTCTTTTGAAAAGATATTTAGTTACCTACCTACTGCTGAGAATTACTAATTGTTATCCTAAAATGTATATTATACTCTCACTTGAACTAATATCAATCTTGGACAGAAAAATACACAAATTTTATCCACGACAACGTAACAAAAGTTGAAATACACTCGTACATTGCTAAATCCGATCTTCGAACACCAAACTGGCTTGTCACGAGAACAATGACATCGAATAAAAACTTGTGTATAGTTCATTGATTGTTATTATTTGCGTAATCATTGCAAACAACAAATTACAGGGAATTGCTCCGCGGCTCCGGAGTCCGGACGTGACTTAGGTTAGGCTCTTAACTATATTTAAAGTAGGTACTATATAAAAAGTATAATGCTTTAGAAATGAACACTTCGGAGTTGTCCTCATTCACGTAGGAATACTTTGATTCCAATTATGGATTACACAATTGTAATTTTTGGGGTTCCGTACCCAAAGGGTAAAAAACTAAACCCTATTAATAAGACTTCCCTGTCCGTCTGTCAGTCTGTCTATCTATCCGTCTGTCCGTCACCAGATTGCATCTCATGAACCGTGAAAAATTTCTTACCAATATAATTTATCTTTAAATAATGTCCATTTTATATGAAATTTAATTTCATCCGCAGTGTGTTCTCGGTAGCTTTTTGTAATCTTAAGCTTTATAAATTGTTTCCAGCCTAAATGGAATTACACAACTTGCGAATTGACAAAAATCATTAAGGGTCGCCTATGTTGGTGACCAAGGTCGTTCGGGTCTCTAGGATATTCTTTATAGAACACACAATGCACCAGATTTCCTAGCCACACTGGTTGATGTTACAAAACATCGTACGGTTACAATCAAGCCCAATTTTAATAAAGTCCGTGGGGATTTCCACACGGCAAAAGGCTACGATGACCGCTTTCCGCACTAAATATGTAAAAAAATAGCAATGCAAGCATTGATATAAATACAAAACCACATAAATGGATATAATTACAATGATGTGTCGAAATACAACCAATGCGAAAAATTTATTTGATTATCTTGCTTCATACGACATATTATGTAAATGTGTGTAGGCGTACTACATATTGTACTAGTATAAGCAAAAACGTGTATCAAAAAGAACATACCGTTTATTGTAGTCTCCGTCTAAGGGCAAACGTTGCTTTATGCGTGTGTACTGCGCGGTTACCCGCACTGCGAATTGAAGTTCATCGTCGCCCCGATATGATATTAGTCAAAATGTCGTCAGGTATTAGATAGTAAGATAGGACATCTGGTAAGTAACATTTCTGCAAAAAAACATTTTTTATGTAATATTAATAAAACATATTTTTTAATAATAATAATAATAATTAATTGTTCAATAAACCTGTTAACACAATTAGAAAAATGATCGTGGATCTTTTAAGCAAAGAATGCCTGTGTCAGGTGACCACGCTCTTCCATTTCTATACAGATTAAAACCATGGTTTAACGAGCAAATAAAGTAGTTTAAGTATGTACCTATAGTATGTGTATGTGTATGTGTATGTGTGTGTACATTTGACTATGTATCTATGGAATTGAACTTTCTATTGTATAAATCGACTATGAAAAATAAGCTACATTAAAATTACCTAAATATTTGAGTATAATGACACCCTTGGACAGAAGTATAACAAAACCATTCAACTGCTATAACCATCCATCAAGCCTTGTCAAATTTTATACACAGGCATACAGGCGACACAATCACCCAGTGCGACTAAACCTGTTAATAAAAAGAAAAAAAAACATTCTTGCAAATCGGTGTGTGACAATAAATGTGATTACACCCTAAGTTTACTTCAAGGTTACTCAAACACATCGCCAATGCATTCTTGTATTGCCCTATGCAACGATACGAATTTGCAGACACACTGAATTCTAGATCTGTGGTCATCCACCCCGCCTCTCAATCTTCGGTATCTAATTTCCCTCTACCATCATTGATTAGCGGAAGAACATCACCCTAATCACCACTTACAACACTTTCAGCTTCTGATAGGTTAGTATTTACCACGCGGTTGATTACTACAATAATCTACTGAGATTATTCTAGCCATGCGTAAATTACGACACCGCGTACGAATGAGAGTCTACAAGCTGAAGTACAAGTAATGGTTGCCTTCAACAACTCGTTCGTATTCAAGCTTATTTGTGGTCTGGTCCTATTTCATTCTGATTTCTTCCTACTGAGTTTGCGTGATTGATATTTGGACCAGGAAATTGCACAGAGACCAAATTGTTAGTGCAATTTAACATGTTAGGAATGATAATAAAACGTAATTATGTCTAGGTGTATTGTGTAAGGTCATGGTGCAAGGTTCCATTGTTATTTAGGTTTTCTTTTTAATTCATATATGTTAAGGCTATTTTTAAATGACAGGCGTTGAACTAACAAGAACACGAATTTTGTTCAAGGAGTTGGTGTTGGATCAACACTTGTCTGCCACTTAAGTGGTCTAAAAAGAACGCGTATTTCTATGTGGATGACTTCATAAATAAATATTCTAGGATATTTATAAAACGTTAAAGTGCTGAAATAACAGAAAGGTGTTAACTTTTTTATCTCACCGCTTTTAATCGTAGGTATTCTCAACCAATGCCATTTTCACTATTTTACATAGTTATTGTGAAATTCAATAATCAAATTTAAAGAAATAGCTTTTCTTCTTTGCAGCGATAGGTATTGGTTTAGATAGCTATTTCTATTTTCATAATTCAGTGTACATATTTCTGTTTTTTTTTGACATATGTTTTCTAAGAAATTTTTCTTCATCTTTCAAATTTTTTCTACTTCCTTTTATTGGAATATCCGACAACTCTAAAATCTATATTTTCATATGGTTACAGTATATGAAGCATTTATTCTAGTTTATGATAATCGATTATAAATTAGATTATTTTAACTTATTCGTAAAATAACATTCAAGGTAAATACCGTTTTGGTTGTAAAACTGTCGTAAAATCGTGTCAAATGTAAGACCCCATTATTAAAGTCTCACTCACGATACTATTCGCCTTGAAGTTATCTGCATAACTAATATGATATTTTATTGAGGCAACTTCTGCAATAAAGAACTATAAGGCTAAAATATTTTAAAATTTAAAAGGCGTAAATCTAAGTATTTTTTCAAATATTATTTGTATTCATTGCGTCAATTAACTTCGAGCATATACATGAGACAGTAATTTAAGGCAACTGCCACATGCAAAGAAATATAATATGCCAAAATCTACAAATGTATATGGAACCAAAATTTGTCAATATATAGGTAGGTATTACCTGAAATTTTAAATAGTTTACCAGAACAAATGGGTGCAAAAATGTGTTACAAAACAACCAATTACAAAAGTACCTATATAAACTATTGTATTGATTAACTACTTATGTTATGTATTCAGTACCTATTCAAGTATTTTCAACTTTCAAAACCAAACTCCCGCTCGCATAAAAACCATTGTGGTTAAAGCTGGTGGCTTAAACTAAGGAAATGTACCTATCTATGTTACGATTTGTACAATAAAAAAATCCCGGCGTCCGCTTATTGTTTTTCATTAGTATGTCTGTTTTTCGGGCGCAACGGTCACTGACCCCGAGAGGAAAGCCTTCACTTGTTTAACAGGTGCACCGATTGGTAGAGAAGGTTAGCTTAGTGTCCAAAGATGTTGGTAGGGTGCACCTAGTCTTCTTTTTATCTTCTCGTTAATTCCAGTCGCATTCGAAGCTTTCATTTCAGAGTCTGGGGTCCGCTTTACCAGTCTAACTGGACTAACTAACAAACTAACTCTAACTGGATTTGGCTGAACTTCGATATTTTCCGTGAAGCGACTGCCATGTGACCTTCCACAACTCAAATACGATACATCAAATCATTGCAGCTAGACCAGTTGTTAGACTTTTAATGGCTCCAACTACCAGAAACTACTGCCATAGATGTGCGTATTGCAACCGGCTTCACGTGCTCTCTGAGGCACGACCAGACCAATGCAAATACAAATATTCATGCCTACAAATATTTGCACTGAACGGGTATCGAACTAGCGACTCCTGCGTAGCGGCCGCGTTCACTACCGCTACGCCACAGAGGCTGTCGAGGCAGTGCACCTAGTCTAATTACCGGTAAGCCGTTATTTCGTTTTGTTTTACATTACATTCAATTTATCATTGCATTAATGAAGTGGTTCCATTATTCATTAAACCTTTGCTGATATGACTAGCTCCTTACTCAGTTATTAAAGTATTAACTACCAATAGATTATAACTGGTACAGAAATATGAAATTGATTAAAATGAATCAATTTATAACAGTCCTACCGTATAAAAATTACCATGAAAGGAAATCAAATGTGTAGAAATATGACGCCATTTATACATTTGAACTCAGTGAAGCATTGATATATTATTACTACAGTGAAGCTACACATCATATTGAAATACACTTGTACTTTTTCCACAGTATTTTTTTATTATTGCTCCTGACCGGTTTCGCCTTATGGTATCCTACTTCTTAAACATTACGACACCATTATTCATATGTGGGTAGTTGTAATATCGTGTATAGTTCAACGTTTTTCCTCAAAATTTGGGGAAATAATAATTATTTAGATGGTACTAAAGATTTTAAATTTTAAAAAAATAAAGCTTTTTTCTTTATTTTATTCGATTCAAATAGAATAGAAGATTCTGAATCAGGATCATCTTCATCATCCTTGGGTTAATCTCGGTTGCACCCGAAACTCAAAGTACACCTCTGAGTCCAGATTCTGCATTTTCCAGTCTAACTGCGTGTTTGACTGAAATTCGATATTTTCCGTGAAGCGACTGCCGTTTGACTTCCACAATACAATAGCGATGTCGAAATATTGCAGTTAGATCGAATAGAAAACATGATACGAGAGACCAGTCGTCCTTTTTAAATCCCAGTCACTATTACTAACATGAGAGTCACTCTTTCTTTTTCCCTTTGCGATAGGGGCTTTCGAAATATTTACCATGTTTTATTGTTTCGAGTTTCAGATATTTCTGTTAATGTGAATGACCATAATAGTTTAAGTACCTATGTACCGCGTTGACGCGTTTATTATTTCAGTGATGAACTTCACTTCCCAAATGTTTTATTTTCCTAATTTTCTGTATGTATCCTTAAATATACCGAAACATACTGCAAGTAAAACGAAGGTCGCAGGAAGTCATCAGGAAATAGCGATCATTTGCGACAACATAGCCCCATTTTTCCATATTTTCCTTCCAATTGTAACCTCAGTCGGCTGGCTGACTGCAGAATGATTCAATTATTTCTAAATTGACCAGCGGAGATGATATTGACCGACTATTGATCTGATGCATTAGCTACATAATATAAGCTTTATCGAGACGGTGATCTATTTTGACCTTAGCAACTAATTAAAACCCGAAAAAATTAAAAATCGCATTGTACCAAAGGGTTTTACACTTAAAAATTGATCATGAGCTGTCATGGGCCCCTTCACCGGTATGCTTATAAGTAATAATTATGTAGAAAAAACCAATGAACTCTATACATTGCTTGTTCCGGCTAAAAACCCAAAGCAGGTAGTGCATTATGCAGTAATTAAATCTAAAGCGTAGTGTACGTAACAAAATACTTTGGCTTGTTCACGGATCTGATAAAAAAAGGCTCAATGTTTTCTTCTCAAGGAGAACTGGTAGTCAATGCTTTGTTAATTACTTGAGACAGGTGATATGCAGGGTTTTTTCTATCGATAGTATAATATAGTGAATCATAATATGAGAAATCAGAATGAAATTCTTACCAATACAAATTTCCCGAGAATTGATGTAAATACGTCATTCATTGTGATTGAGGTGTGCTGTTGACGTTCGGGGCATACTTTAACTGCTAGTGGCATTCTTACGTGATGGTTCCTATAAGCCAAATCGCGAGGAGAAGGAGAAAGCGAATCCGAGGCTCCGAAGTAGGGAGCCTGAGATGCGTCTGGGAACAACATTAATATGATATTATCATCATTTCAGTTGGTGTAGTAGTGCAGCGAAGTGACTACCATTTAACCTTCACAACCAATTGGTGATATCATAATTCTGTAGTTAGAATACTCGGAATTTTGATGACCCCAACTACCTGAAACGACCGCCATAGATGTTCGTATGGTAACCGGGACCGACGGCTTAATATGCTCTCCAGGGCACGAAAATATCCAGACCAATGTAAATAGACATATTTATAGACAATACAGCGGCCGTAATGAGTGTTGTGTTCCCGGCGCGGTGAGTATGGTAGCCAGAGCTCAATGGACAGTTTTTGTGCTGTCAGTAGGAAGACCAAAAGCTAGTCCTGCTTTGTCTTTTGAACTGATGGCACACATACTCTATGTTCTTACAGGGTCAGCAGCACGAGTGTAACTCCCATGGCGTTGCACACGGCCTTAGGCCACGGTAACCACTTTCCACCAGGTAGGCCGAGAGCTTTAAAAAAAATCTGATACTCTTAATCTGAAAGGAGAGCTTGCACCAGAGCCTTATCTATCAATCAGTAGGTATACCGGCTAAGGTATTGGCTTAAATCACAAAAATCTCTATGGGGCAATCCACATTATACATAAACCATGAATGAAATTATATTTATTCAAGGTATCGGGACTTGACTGATCAGTCAAGTCGTGACCACGGGTGCTGCAACGCATCCGAAACGTCGGCAGAAATAGTAAGTTCCATGATTTAATTCGCGAGAAGTCCTGATATCTTGTATAATTATGAATTCACAACGCGATAGTTTAAAAATGACATTATATTTTTCAAACTTCCGCCATTATAAGAGTAAGCGTTCACCCACGCTTACTTGTCTGTTGTGTAACTTTATATACAAATTTGCAAAGTAACATGTTTGGTATGTCTGTGAGTCACCGCGTTGCTTTGATCATTGTATTTGGAGTTAATTCTGTTGACTTGTCATATCCGGTGTTACGAAAATACTGTTCTTGATTTTGACTTGCGTGAATTTGATTTCTTTATGTAATGATTTTAGGGTTTGGTTTTACGTACTTATTGAGATTGGTAGGAGGTAGGACACGACGGTATTTCCGTCCAATTGAGCAGTCCGACTGGGGAAGTACCTCCGCCCTACAGAATACCGCGGCCATTATAACTTCGTGTTGTGTTCCTAGCGGTGAGTAGGGTAGCCAGAGCTTTTTTTGTACAGTACACCCTTATATACTGAATTTTCAATCTTGTGGTATGTACTATCGGCAAAGGATAAACAAGGATATAGTATATGGTAGGTACGTAAGGATATAATAATATATATAGTACACCTTTTCAAATAATCTTATATGACAAAACATATATAAATACTTAATATGTTTTGTCATCCTTTGGCGAACGTACATTTTACACATGAACATGCAGTTAACAAGTTTTTTATAAGTTTTCTTAAACTTAAGAGAAACTAAATAATTGCATAAATAATAAATATTCTACAACACTCTACTCAACGCTATCTAGACCCATGGTAAGCATAGTTTAACAAGCAGCTTGTGTTATGGGATCTAGACTGCGGA
This sequence comes from Eilema griseolum, assembly GCA_963662185.1. Taxonomy (NCBI): domain Eukaryota; kingdom Metazoa; phylum Arthropoda; class Insecta; order Lepidoptera; family Erebidae; genus Eilema; species Eilema griseolum. The sequence goes on along the minus strand of OY759240.1, from coordinate 19,361,532 downwards.
TAAACATACTTAGATATAGAAACACATATTATACATAGAAACACCCAGACCACTGCAAATATAAATATTCATGCGTATAAATATTTGCACTGAGCGGGAATCGAAAACGGGTAGAATGTTCGGCTGCGCCATAGAGGCCATCGTCGTATGTCTATTATAACATAGTGCTAAATACATGGAGTATGGGGCAGGATATATTTACATACATTGATAGAAAAAAGTCGTATGAACCGCGTGACCACTAGTCATTGGACTCAATGCGATTACAAAATACTTAATTTCAAAATTTCAAATATTAAGCTGTGCGGAAATTTCAACAGTACTCTGCCACCTGCATGCACATTAATCTAACTCAACCGCAGGCACGAGGCGTGAAAGAAATCTACTTGCCATTTTTCACACATGCCTATTTCTATTTGTTTGAATTAAGTTATTTATGTTTTTTTTGTTGTTAGTGTGTTAAACATCATATGAAACACCGTCGAATTAACCACTGGTCATTAGATTTTTTGTTCCATAACGCCCTCGCCGTAGACTCTGCTGCAACTCAGCCTCGAGTGTAATGATCAACTTAATTCATTTATGTCAAAATTAAGGACCCAATAGTGGAGATTAGCTTTATAATATATTCAATATCGATTAGGTAGTTAGTAGAAAAGTAAACGCAGTGCTTGACCTGGAGGTGCATTTGAAACTTATACATAAAATTTGGAAAGGTGTGTTGGACATGCGGTCGGGGGGTTCATTACCAACAATTACCAAAACGGAAATAAAGCTTATGCGGTAAATAAGAATACTAGTCATTTCAGGGTTACTAGTATACTTTGAGACATTTAGGGTTGACGACCTCCGTGGCGTAGCAGTAGAATGCTCGACTGCTACATAGGGCCGCGGGTTCGATTCCCGCTCAGTGCAAATATTTGTATGCATGAATATGTAACATTTACATTGGTCTGGGTGTTTGTATGTATTTACAAAAAAAAGTATCTAAGTATGTTTATCTGCGTTAATCTGAGATTCCATAACACAAGCTAGTCAACCTATGCTTACCTACCATGGGTCTAGATAGCGTTGTGTAGAATGTTGTAGAATGTTGCAGAATATTGTAGAATATTGTGGAATATTGTGGAATATTGTGGAATATTGTAGAATATTGTAGAATATTGTAGAATGTAGTAGAATATTGTAGAATATTGTGGAATATTGTAGAATATTGTAGAATATTGTAGAATATTGTATAATATTGTGAAATATTGTGGAATATTGTAGAATATTGTAGAATATTGTAGAATATTGTAGTATATTGTAGTATATTGTAGAATATTGTAGAATATTGTAGAATATTGTAGAATATAGCAGAATATTGTAGAAATTTGTAGAATATTGTAGAATATTGTAGAATATTGTAGAATATTGTAGAATATTGTAGAATATTGTAGAATATTGTAGAATATAGCAGAATATTGTAGAAATTTGTAGAATATTGTAGAATATTGTAGAATATTGTAGAATATTGTAGAATATTGTAGAATATTGTAGAATATTGTAGAATATTGTAGAATATTGTAGAATATTGTAGAATATTGTAGAATATTGTAGAATATTGTAGAATATTGTAGAATATTGTAGAATATTGTAGAATATTGTAGAATATTGTAGAATATTGTAGAATATTGTAGAATATTGTAGAATATTGTAGAATATTGTAGAATATTGTAGAATATTGTAGAATATTGTAGAATATTGTAGAATATTGTAGAATATTGTAGAATATTGTAGAATATTGTAGAATATTGTAGAATATTGTAGAATATTGTAGAATATTGTAGAATATTGTAGAATATTGTAGAATATTGTAGAATATTGTAGAATATTGTAGAATATTGTAGAATATTGTAGAATATTGTAGAATATTGTAGAATGTTGTAGAATATTGCATAAAAACGAACCTCTTTTAAGATCACTTCGTTATCCGTCTGTCCTATCATCAAGACCTATTTTCGCGTATGCTTAGAAGCATCAAGTCACAATTCATACCACATACTTATGTTTGTAACGTAATGAAACTGTGCAAAAATTAAACGTCTAAGTGAACGCAAACATAATATATTGCGGTTTATGCAGCAATTTTGTATGGGACCCTCGTTGCACGAGACCGACTCGCAGTTGACTGGTTTTTTAAATTACGCCATTTTGTGAATAGTTGTCAATAGATAGATGACTCTATTGACAACTATTGAATATCTATTGAATACTCTAAAGTATATAGATTACATGTTATGTCAATTTCCTGATAGCATCAACACCATAATATCTTTGCCAAAGATAAAATTAAATCAATCTCAGACGCAATAAATCTCAAACTAAATCCGAACCTAACAAAGGCATTTGAAGCTCGTATGAGGTCAAACTGAAGGTCAATTGATAAGCTGTCAACATGACACGACTAGACAAGAAGGTCAAAGTTATGTCTCTTAACACTCCTGAATAGAGTTCAAATTCATTCATCATCAATGAATGGTCTAATTCCAGCTGACAAGTTTATTAAAGTCGTACAGTGATTTGTGTTTTATCAGATAATGCATTTATTATATGATTATGGTACTTTAAAAGGTTCATGGTGTTATTTACGTTTTCCAAATAGGTAAAAGGGCTATTGATTGATGTGCAGTATTATATCTTAAATTTCCGCACTGTACCTATAGATAACCTTGAAGATTGAGATAATGTAGAACAAATTATAATAATTGTAATGAACGCTTTTGAATTACAATTATTATCCATTTAGTTAAAAGGTTTGTAGAATGATATCCTCAATACTCAATACATTTATTGCATTCCATAATGTGATACCTACAGATGACAGATTAAAATGAAGTTACAATTATGGACCCTGTCGGGCACAGCACAATGTTTGGAGAGAGGGATAAATTACTATTATACAGTTTCATTACAATTTTAATTTTTTATATAGATTACTTAGAAAAAAAAAAAAAAAAAAAAAAATTAATTTTAGATATATATTAAGTTTTTTATACCTTGTCATTTGAAGAGTGATGATATGATACTGATTATGATGTGAGCAGAAGTTTTAATCACTGTTCAAGAGTAGGTACTTATATACAATAAGGGAATTTAAATATAGGCAATATTAACTGATAATAATAAATTTAGTTCTATGTCGTATTAACTTTTTTAGTTTCATTAAAAATATAAATTACTAGTCTCTCAATACATAATGTTTTAACAATTTTGAACACTTGCAAAGTGAACATGATTTAAAAAAAAATGACAGTATTAAATAACAATTTAGATGTCAATACAAAATACAAAATGTTTATATCAGATGTCAAACAAAATACCATCATAATCATATCAAAATACAAAAGTCAATTAGCAATGTCAACATAAAATACCAAGGTCAATTTTATATTTATATTTTGAACACATGCAAAGTGAACATGATTATAAAAAATGACAGTATTAAATAACAATTTTAGATGTCAATACAAAATTGAAAATGTTTACATCAGATGTCAAATAAAATACCATTAAAATCATATTAAAATACAAAAGTCAATAAGCAAAGTCAACATACAATACCAAGGTCAATTTCATATTCAAAGTTCAGTATACAAACAAAATTTTAATTTATTCGATGTCAATATTATATTAATAAATAATTTTTCGTTCTAGTAATAATGTTAATAATAATATGTTTATGTTAGGATGTATATTATATTTAATGTAATCAATGTCATTCTGAATTGACTATTTATTTATTACGTATATTTTAGGGTTGTGACTAGTTTTTATCATCAAAGTATTCCTGTAAGCTGTAGTAGTTTTTACTTGATAGGAAGTTTTTTAAGTTGTTTACAAAAATGCTAAATTTTTCCTCATTTTTAATGGGCTCGGGCAACCTATTATATATTTTTATTGACATGACCAAAGGACCTGAAGAATGTATTTCGAGTTTGGAGGTAGGTAGATTCAGTCTATTTTTATGTCTCAGTGCATACCTAGTTTGTATGTTTTCACGTGTAGTGTAGTGTTCTGGATATTTCCGGACAAACTTACATACCTCCAAAATATACATGCAAGGCAATGTTAATATTCCCAGGCTCTGGAAGTGGGGCCTACAAGTGTCTGTCGGTTCTATATTTACTAATATTCTTATTAGTTTTTTTTGTTGAGTAAATACAGTTGGTGCGTCTGTACTGTTTCCCCATAAAATGATGCCATAGGTCAGCCAAGAGTATGCATAGGCGTAGTAGGTAACCAAAGCCGTTGCCAAATCGGTGGTCTTCTTAACTTCCCGTAGGGCATAGGAGAACCTTGATATCTTGGCTCTTACCTTTTTGACGTGCGGCTTCCAACTAATGTGAGTGTCTATGGTTAAACCAAGCAAGTTGAATTCTCTAACAGCTTCTAATTTTATATTGTCATAGGTAAAGTCTACAGCCAGTGGTGGTTTTTGGTGAGGGTGGAAAGGTATTAGTTTAGTCTTTGTATAGTTAATTTCTAATTTATGCTCAGTCATCCAAGATGTCATCCGCAAACAGTACACATGGTCCCTCAATGGCTTTAGGCAAGTCATTGATGTAGAGTAAGAATAATAAGCACCCCATCACGCTACCCTGAGGGATTGAGGCTTTCACTTCCAGTTTATTGGACTGAATTTTTTCTATTTGATTAGTAGTTTTGTTAAAAGATTCAATCTCTACCAGTTGTTTCCTGTCTGTTAGGTATGAAGAGAGCCACTTGTGAGCTTGTCCCCTTACACCTATTCCATATAGTTTGCCAAGTAAAATATTAAATTGCACTTTGTCGTAGGCCTTAGTCATATCAAGCAGCAGACCTACTGCGTATTTCTTGTTATTTATAATGTTTAGAGCCTCTTGTATGTATTTATAGACAGCTAAGGTTGTTGATTTATTTTTACGAAAGCCGTTTTGACTTTCGTCGAATATCTGAAATTTCTCACAGAAGGAATATATCCTACTATACATTGCCTTTTCTTTTTTTTTTTTTTTTTTTTTATATAGGACACGTCAATTGGACTTCGCCTTGCCTGATGGTAAGCTGAAAGCAAAATCCCAGAAAAGAGGGTCACCATTACTTACACATACCGTGTGACAATGGTGACACTCAGCTTGACGGCCTTATCATATGCTTTTTCACGCCCCGCTTAAAGGACCCGGGACTGTAGGAAGAAGGAAACACGTGAGCTGGTAATGAATTCCAGGCCTTAATGGTGCGACAGAGGAAAGAGTCTCCGAACCGCTTGGTTCTTGATCGGATGTTTTGCACCGTGTGCGGATGACATCTAAGACCTGCACGCGTTGTCCTGTGTAGGAAAGGGGAGGGTGGGACTAATTGGAAGAGCTCATCAGAACACTCCCCATGGTACAGACGGTAAAATACAGCCATGGACGCAACATCTCTACGCAGCTGTAAAGGTTCTAGGGTGTTCGTGATCTCGGGATTCCCAATGATGCGGATCGCACGTCGCTGCAACCTGTCGAGAGCATCTAGTAAGTACTTTGCTGAACCATCCCAGAGATGCGAGCAGTACTCCACACAGGAGCGAATTTGTGTCTTGTATAGAAGACACCGCTGCTCCGGCGTGAAAAATCGTCTCACTCTGTTCAGGACTCCGAGTTTTCGTGAGGCTGTTTTGATGATGCTTTCGATGTAGTTTTTGTTATTTAGGTTGCAGCGAACATCCATACCTAGGATATTGAGATTGTCCTGCAGCGGCAGTGGCGTGCTCTGAAGAGTGGGGAGAGGAAGGAAAGAAGATACTTTTGCTGTAAACGCACATGCCTGCGTCTTCTTGGCATTGAACTCAACCAGGTTCTCAGAGCCCCATTGAGAAATGTGATTCAGGACCCCGTCAAGCTCAGTGACAAGAAGCTGCCTTTTCTCTGCGATATCTGACTGCTTGGCCGCTGGATGTCCATGATAACTCCCATGTAAAGTGCTATCGTCTGCATAACAATGAACATTGCCGGTAGACAGCATGTCGTTGATATGCAGAAGAAAGAGAGTGGGTGATAAGACGGACCCCTGGGGCACGCCAGCATTAACCTGCAGAAACTCTGAAGCTCGTCCGTCACAAAGGACGCGAATACGGCGCCCCTGCAGGAAGCTAGCAACCCAGTTGCACAGCCTAGAAGGCAGACCAAAGGCAGGTAGCTTAGAAAGAAGCGATTTGTGCCAGACTCTATCGAAAGCTTTGGCGATGTCAAGACTAATTGCCAGTGACTCGCCGTGCTTGTCCATAGCCTCACCCCAAAGATGGGTAACGTATGCTAGAAGATCACCCGTTGACCGTTTCGGTCTGAAGCCATATTGCCGGTCATTAATTAAGGAGTGATCCTCTAGGTGCCGCATGAGCTGTTTGTTAATTATGTGCTCAAACACTTTGCACAGCACTGAGGTGACGGCTATGGGTCGATAGTTGGCTGGCTCCGAGCGATCCCCCTTCTTGGGAATCGGCTGAACATTCGCCTCTTTCCAAGGCAAAGGCACTGTACCCGAACTGTAGGATAGCCGGTACAGGCGCGTAAGCATTGGAGACAACTCCGCTGCACATTTTTTCAAAACTACCGCTGGAATACCATCCGGACCACTGGCTTTCCGGACATCGAGTGATTGCAGCACTGCACGGACATCGCGTTGCCTGATATGGATATCAGGCATCGCGTGGTCACTGTCGGGTAGTGTTGGTGGCTGCGTACCACAATCATCGATTCGGGAGTTGGCCGCAAAGAGATTAGCCAGCAGATTTGCCTTCTCTTGCGACTCATGGGCCAGGGATCCATCAGGGTTACGCAGCGGAGGCAGCGAAGGCTGACAGAAGTTGGCTTGCACGGCTTTAGCCAGTCGCCAGTAGCCACGGCTTCCCGTGGGATGCATCACTAGCTCTTGACCAAGCCGCGCTATGCGCAGGGCATCCGCTCTGACATAGGCCCTTCTACAGACCTTTGTGGCTCTGTTGTACGCTGCCTTGAAGTGGCCCAGATTGGGATGGCGCGTGGCGCGCGCCCTTACCCAAGCGCGGTACGCAGACTGTTTTTGTTCAACAGCTTCCGCGCACTCGCGCCCGAACCAAGGGCGCACCCCGCGGTCACCGGTGACATCGGTGTATGAGATATAGTATTCCATACCCAGACCGATCTCACCGGCGACAGCAGTAGCACAATCCGATGGGTTCTTACCTTCAAAGCAGCGCTCAACCCACGGGATGGACGCAAAATAGTCACGAAGTCCATCCCAGTCCGCTGACGAGTAGTGCCAGAGACGCCGCTTCCCCTGCACGGGTCGTGGGGGCGCCGTAATAGGCACCGTGGAACAGACCAGGCAGTGGTCAGAGTTGCCTAACGCGGCTCGCACCGATACACTGTACCGGTCCGGATCACTCGTCAGCAGAAGGTCTAGCAGAGAAGGTGCTTGGCCCGACCTTCTTGGTATCCTAGTGACCTCGTGCACCAATTGGGTCAGGCCGTGCGCCAGAGCAAATGCGTGGGCGGCTCTTCCCGCATGGTCTGTTTTGGAGGAGCCCAACCAGATCTCGTGGTGGGCGTTAAAATCCCCCAAAAATACCATTTCGGCATTCGGAAATCGCTCCTGCGCATCATCTGCCGCCTGACTCAGATATTCAAAGAGTCGAGTTGTCTCAGCATCTCCTGTATGGGAACGGTAGAGGCACACATAGATCTGACTCGTAGGGCCATGGTCTACGTGTACCCAAAGGACGGAGAAGGATGGGTCCTCTAGGCAGCGCAAACGGCGACAGCAAACATCCGCCCTAACAAACACGCACACCCCGGCTTTTGCACGAAAACTTTCCTCAAGAACATAGCCAGGGTAGAGCAAGTAGGTCGTGTCGTCAGGGCGGTGTATTTGCGTCTCCGTTAGAAAAAACATGGCAGGTTTCGCCGTCTCTAGGTGTTGGTGGACGGCGTTGAGGTTTGCATGGAGCCCACAGATGTTAGTGGACTCCACCTCAAATAGCAAGCTTTTGGGAGTGTGACGAGCCGCTGTGTTGCCTTTTTCTATAAATTGCGCTGCCATGAGTTTGGGTGGGAGAAGGCGTGAAAAAAAGAAGTGATTGCCGCCGCAGCACCGTGTGACAAAGCGCGGGATATTGGTTTTATCTATGAATGTGAGGCATGGCGAGAGCCGACGCGCCGAACGGAAGGGCCCCCGTACCCCCCCGAGTATGGTCGCCGGGCTCCCAAATCCGGTCACCAACCGGCACGACGAACCATATCGGGATTATGCGCGGCCTGGTGAGGCAGCCTCCCAAGGTGGTTAACCCCAGTTGGGCCCCTGTACTATACCGCGGGCGGCCAGCGGCACCACCGTTTCTACAGGTCTCCCTGTTCGGCGCATCGCCCCGCGCCATCCCCACTAGACTACGCCAAGACCCACTGGTCCCACTAGTGCTGCGACAACCACCACCTCTGCCCGGCTATGCACATGCTGACCCCTGAACACAATCCAACCGAGATTGAATTGCTATGGAGGGTTTTTCGCAATAGTGCACGGTGGTACCTACCCGGTCGAAACTTGAGACAAATTTGTGCCACCAAGTTTCTACCACCACATGCTTTTCGAAGATTTTTGAGGCAGTAGGCAATAGGGCAATCGGGTGATAATTACTAGGCTCAGTTTTTGAGTCTTTTTTGTGGACCGGCTTTATTACTGCGAGTTTCAGTTGGTCTGGAAAGGTGCCCTCTTCGAACGACTGGTTCACCAATATATAAAATGGCAGTGTTAATTCTTTAGCACAATATCTAAAGAGGCTGGGTGGAAACTCGTCGATACCATGGCTCATTTTACTACTTAAATTTCTTAAAATTGTGATAATTTCGTAAGGCTCTACAGGACTGAGAAACATAGTGTTTTCTGTAGGGTGGAGCACTGATGTGCCATTTGCCTCTCTACTTGATATGGGGGTGGCTATGTCGCCAATTGACGCGAAAAAGTGATTAAAGTGCTCGGCTATCTGTTGAGGTTCACATATAAGGCTATTGTTAGTTTTTAATTCTATATTCTGATTTTCTTTTTTAGTTTTTTTATTGGTTCGCTCATTTATAATACTCCACATTGCTTTAGTTTTATTAATAGATTTTACTATCTTATTTTTGTAGTGAAGTTTTTTCGAAGTGATGACTACCTTTTTTAGTATTTTTTCATAGTTCTTATAATATGTTTTTAGTATTAGATTATTTGTTTTTTGTGTGAGCAATTTGAGGAGTCGTTTATTTCTGCAAGAAAGCCTAATACCCACTGTTAGCCAATGTTTTCTAAATCGACTTTTTAGCTTTATTTTTCTCACTGGCATGCATATATTGAGTATATTAGTAAGCGTGTCTTTAAAAGCATTGTAGTTCTCATTAATATTTTTATTATTTGATATAATGCTATGCCAGTCCTGTTCATTAAGTTTAGTTTTGAATTTTTCCATATTTGTCTCACTAAATATTCTTTTTTTTGTATGCCATCTAATCGGTTGTGTTTGAAGTAGTTCAAGATGAATGCTAGTCCCATTGTGGTCGGAAAAGCCTAATTTTTCTACAGTGGTATAAAATTTTATGTTGTTAAAATTTGTGAAAATCAGGTCTATGCAGGTTGAAGTGGTTTTCGTAATGCGTGTGGGATATTTTATGTGTTGCGTGAAATTATACTCTAGCATGAGATCAAAAAATGCATTGGTTTTTGTCGTTTTTTCAAAGTAATTAATATTGAAATCTCCACCCATAATTACATTTGATGTTGAGTATTTATTATTTATATATTTTAAAATTTGTTTCAGCTTACTTGTGAATGTTTCTTCCTCTCGTCCATTCCAATATAAAGATAATAACAATAAATTTTCTAGTGGTAACTCGCATGCACACACCTCTATAACATACTCCACAGACATGTTTGTTATTGATTGAATGTTTACATATTGTATGTGTTCACGAAGTAGAATGCAAACTCCTCCGCCATTGTAGTTAGTTCGGGTATATGAGGATGCCACTTTGTAGTCGGTGATCTGGATAGTTTCTAGCTTTTCGCTTGTTAACCAGGATTCTGATATGCATGTAGCCATATAGATCGGGTGATCTGTTATGAAGGCTTCCAGGGTATTTTGTTTGTTGTAGATACTTTGCATATTTTGGAAGAGTATTTTAAATTGTAGGTCTGTTTTTACGAAAGGAATGATTTGGTGCCTCGTAATTGGATTCTGTTTGGAAAGTTTGATTGACTTGTTCTTCTTGTAAAGTGCAACTTTGTCCAATTGTTTGAATATCTTTTTTGTTTTGTACGTCACTAATAAGCTTTCCGTCTATAAAAAGTTTATTATTACGGATTATCGCATGTTTGCCTTCCTTTCGGGCTTTTATCATATCTTGTCTTAGTATATATTTTTCCTTACGGTCGTTTTCGCTCAAGAATTCCGATATAAAAATGTTGGTTCCTTGGAGACAGTGGCTATTTTTTATTATATAAGTTGTCAATCTTTTACTTAAAAATTCTATAACCAGCGGTCGGTTGTAATTGGTTTGTCTACCTAGTCTATACATTTCTTACGTCTAGTTGCATGGTGTCATTGAAGAGTTCTATGAGTCGTTCGTGTAGATCGTATTCCGGCTCCCTATAGTACTCCGCAAAGCCGTATATCACTATCTTTTTGGTATTGTTTTCCGTACATGGTGTTGCAGGTGTTGTTTCTTTTGGTGTTGATAAGTTTCTAATTCCTCTTTTCAAAGATTCGTTCTCGGTCTTTAATTTGTTTATGTCATCTTTTAATAGCTCAATATCTTTTATTCTTTGGTCATTTTGTGCAGACAAATACTTAAATTTTCTATCTATGTCTTCTCTTAATAGACCGACCGCCTTTTTAATCTCAGCTTGAATTGTACATTGTAGTTCTGATATTATTAGATTGTTATTTTCCTTCAGGCGTTGTATAATGACCTCATTCAAATTTAGGAGTGTGAGTGTTGTTTGTACATTTGTTTCCAACGTCCCGCCTCCTTCTTCAGTCTGTAAGGTATCTCCCAATACACTTTGGTCGTCAGAGTCTATACTGGTGCATTTTGTGTTTGTAACTCTTTTCCTGAAAGTGATATTATTTTTTTCCTCTGTGGGTGTGTTAAAAATTAGGGATGTCTCGGGTTCCTGCTGTCGTATAGGTGTATTTGTGTTATTTAAATTTGGCATTTTACAGCGACAGGCTTGGCATTTCCATGTTTTTTTGTGTTCAATTGTCATTGCAATGAAGCGCTCTTTGGTAACATTCGCGCACTCCAAGTCGTATACGCTCTTACACAGCGTGCAGACTAAACATCCTTTGTTTTGTAGATTATGTTTACACCCTGCACATATAGCCATTTTTAGAGGTAAATATTAGATGTCACTTATCAATTTCAGTTCTAACAAATTTAGTCAAACTCAAAAAGTGATTTCGAGTGCCAGGATCGATCTCAAGCAAGATCTCAGTAAAACATTTGTTAAAACGGTACGCTTTGGCACTACGCCACCACGTCAGTTGCAATGCTAGGTGAAATATGTGAATACTATTGATTTAAGCTGGTATGTGATGATTAGACATAAAACAAATTCATTTGAGCTCGGCTGTTTCTTTTGTTCGTGCTTAATGGGATCAAAGTTCAATTTTAGCAAAATTTTTGAATTTTGTACGACCATTTAACTTTTATTTGTGTTATTTTACGAGTTTTACACGTTTTTTTCACTTTCAATATGTACTGTTTTTTCACTTGTGCACTCAGGTTTAGTTTTATATACTTATATTTACTGTAGCACCACTTTTTGCACTGTTTTTAGAATATAACATCAATAAAAATTTGTAACACGTCCGCTCACATCAACACCGCAGTGGGTCTTTTTTCAACTTAAATTTAGTTTTATATATATTTTCCTATATATATATATTTTCCTCACTTAAATTTAGTAATTTAACTATGCGAAGAATGTCAATATGACTTGAACCGCTGTTTCAACTGGCTGCTGATGGAAACTAATTCAGGAAGCTGGCGGAGGTAAAATGCACTTATGACTTTTAGTCTTTTTTTTTTTTACGTGCGCAAAACCTCCACGGACACCTCCCCACCGGAGCCGGTGGAAGAGGTTATGTCGAACTCGAACCGACTAAAACGCACGCCGTCTGTGGGTCGTTTTGGTTGACGAAGGTGAGGTTGACAGGCATATCCCTCGCAAGAAACTCTCCGGCGGGGAATCGAAGCCCGGTCTCCCGCGTGACAGGCGGGGATACTTACCACTATACTACCGAAAAATGACTTTTAGCCTAGGTATATGTCTCTAGACCTCAACAGCGAGCGGAAACCCACCCACTAGCAACTGTCAGGTGTCGGTGCTTACATACCTTGCACAAGAATAATAGCAAGAGCTGGTCAACCCTGTTTGTAGCTTTATCGGCCCACGGGCGTTTAATACTTACACAATAAGTTACATTAATATCTAGCCCTATATTAAACGAATGGCACTATTTCGCAGTCAATATCCTGGACAATCAGTAAAATCGTCAGTGAATTGTGGAGGTCAGATGCCATTTACTTCAATACAGAAGTTCGCCCATTTTGTAGTTAAATTCTTCTTCTTCTCTCGTGTCTATGGTTCACATTTGTTTATACTATTCAAGAATAAATTTTAAACTATCACGGTGTTTTTTATACCAATTAGGTAGACAAGCACACGGCCCACCTGATGGAAATTAGTACCGTGGTCTAAGTCTAAGTGCAAAACCAAAGGAGTCACACTCGCGCTGCCAACCCTGTAAGCACAGAGAGTTTCTGTACCGTCAATATAAAAAACAAAGCAGGACAAGCCTCTGATCTTCACACTGACAGTAAAAAAACTCTCCAGTGAGCTCTCACCGCCGGAAACATAACACGAGGTTATTATGGCCGCGATTTTCTGTAGAGCAGAGGTACTCCCCCAGTCGGACTGCTCAATAGAGGGAAATACCGTCGTGTCCTACCTCCTTGAAATTAAATTCATAACATAAACATAACATAACATAAACTCACGCCTATATCCCGGAAAGGGTAGGCAGAGCTGCTAGCACCCACATTTCGCCAGTTTATGTTTAGGTCCCAATGTGGGTGGCATACCTATTGCCAATAACCGGGCACTTATAAACCTGTGATAAATACACTTAACTTCGAAAAGCATTGAAAAGTCATTGGTGTGTGCCATGGTAAAACCTGGGATCGAACTTGAGACCTCGTCTTAGCAGTTCATTACCCATTCCACTAGGGGTAGCCTAGTGGAATGGGTTACTTCCATTACCTATAACACTAGGCTACCGCGGTTACTACTATATTTTTCACATAGCATGGGTACGGTGACGTTTGGGATTTGAAGTTACTAGAGATGTAGTCAAGATAAAATCGCATGAAATAAAATCGATTATATATCTTATCGAGATCATTTATTAATGAAGAAGAAATCGATTCTATTAACTAATAATTTTGAAGAAAAAAAGTAAAACAAAATTGATAACCTGTTTAATTATTTATTAAAAATCAAACATGTTCATCATCTTCATCATCATCATCATCGTCATCTGACTCGTCGACGTGAATAATTATTTGGGAATCAATTATGCAGTCTATTCTAATGTCTCGCTCCCAGTCATGTAAGATTAGATTTTTGGTTTTCTCCACTACTTTCTTCCAGTCATCGCCAGTGACATTTTTGCATCCCTCTTTCAATAACCCCATCATTTTTGTGGCTGTAAAAGGCGGAGCTGTATTTTTTCGTGCAGCGTATCCTGAAACAAGATAAAAAGCAAATTGAGTCATAGAATTCAAGTAATAAACATAATCATATTTTTGTCAGCATATAAATAGACTATGGTTAAACAAGTTACCTTTGATTTGGGCCCAAATTAATTCAATGGCATTGTACTGACAGTGGTACGGTGGAAGCCTCAGGACTTCGTGACCATATTCGTTTGCCATCATATCTAATTTGTATGTCGTTTGGGGCTTGTGCATTTTTACGAGCTTCACTAGCTCCACCTTTAATTTCGTCTCATCGGCTTCCACATTATTGGCTTGGAGCCACTCGATCAACTCGCTCTTCTTATTGGAAGATGTCGGCGGTTTGTTCAATTGCACGGAGTGATATGGGGCATTGTCCATAATAATTGTGCTGGGTTCTTCTAAATTGCTAAGCATATTTTGAAACCACTCCGTGAATACTTCCGCATTCATATCTTCGTGATATTCTCCCATCTTTTTCGATTTAAAAGCAAGTAGCCCATTTTCTACAAATCCTTTCGATGTGCCTGCGTGACAAATAATCAATCTCTCCCCTTTTCCTTCTGGCACTTTGGTCGAGGCATGAGGTGTATCGTCAGTCCACATTTTACCGACCGTATGATTGGCATTCAGCCAAGTTTCATCCAGGAAGACGACATTGCTCCAATCGGTAATCGCTTTAGCCTTTTTCAAAAAGGTAACCCGCGCAAGTGCTATATCGCCCCTCTCCATGACAATTTTTCTTTTGTTTACTTTTTTGAATTGGAAACCAATGTCCTTCAATACGCGCCACAAGGATGTAGGACTTCCAGTAAACAAATCAGCATCTTTTAAAGACTTGACCAGCTTTAGAAGCGTCGGTAATTCTTTATTCTGGTAATAGTTATAAATGTGGCTCCGTATAGCATCGGCCGCAAAACTGTCTACATCTGTTACAGATGCCTTTTTGGTTCGCTTTTTATTAGGGGTGGACAACTTATTTTCTTCTGTATCGTGAGCACCATATTTTTCTCGAGTGATTCGAGAAACCGTGTTCCGCCCAATGTCTAACGCATCTGCCACTCGATCCAAAACGTTGGACACAGGCAATAGCGTTCCGCCATTCTCACGTTCCCGCTCAAAGTAATCCCGCAATCGAACTACAAATTCACGGGCTTGACTACCAAGCACAGTCTTTTTCGTTCTTTTTGGCATTTTGCCAAAAAAAACAATAAAACAAAAGTCAATAACAAAAAAACGGTAACGAAAACAACAAAGCACAACGATAGTCAATAACAAAAACAAGTAACAAAAACACCACGCAAGCTCAAAACAAAGAAAACAGACCGCAATCAAGGTAGACGCACTCGTACTGAGTTGATATAACAAGATGGCTGCCAGCTCATGCTTAAGCAGTGTTGCTATATTATAATAAAGCTCCACAAAGACAAAAATGCTTTGTTTAAAGTTTATTATTACATAATAATTTTTATATTTATATCTATTGTGACACAAATTAATTATTGACTGTTACATATCTATTTTCTAATATAATGTACTAAGTTTAATAAACAAATCAAGAAATAATTTATAAATATTAAATACAATAAAAATAAAATAACTATTATACAACTTATAGCTAAGAACAATTAAAATGCGTCGTAGAATTCCTCCGCATCGCATGCCTCTTGTGGTAGCGTTCCCAGAAGACTGGCAGCATTGCCACGTTGTATGGCAATGCTTATTCTCTGTCCTAAAAAGAGGCCAGCCTTCTGGTCACGAGAAGCGTCGACCATTCGCTTCGCAATCTCACGGAAGAGGTTGCGAGCGCTCGGACCCCATGACCCCAAAGTCTCGACTCCAAACGGCACAAATTCATAATCTCCGATGAGATTGGAGTATTTGCGCCGCTTGAGAGCCTCTGCAGAAGCAGCAGCAGCACCAGCACAGCCAGCCGTGCTAGTTATATGGGTAGGAGCCATGGTATCAACGCATGTGGCGTCCCACACCAGAGTCCTACCCATCTTCCATGGCATTAACGACATACCATCCGGTCTCTTGCCATCGTCACGCGCCAAACCGTTTGGTTCTAATACAGCTGGTACACCGGCGGTGACAAGAGCACGGCGGACTATGTCGTTGAGGCTGGCGTGCCGTGGAATTCGCCCAGCGCTCCTGCAGCACGACAGACCATGGTGTCCGAGTCTGTCAACGGCTTCTCCACAACGGCATTGATGCGGAGAAACACACGGCGCACCTAAACGGAGACAAGTTGCGATGCGGAAGGTAGTGTCATCTAACATAGTCCCTACGTTAGATGACGGAAGAGCTTGTAGCCAAAGACCCGATTCCCACACTCCAACCGCCAGTAAACGGGCACGCTCAGCAGCATTGGAACATGTATTTAGTAATTTTTTTCCAACTAAGCTGCAGAGCGGCCCGTCCCACTGACGCTATGAGAAAAGGTTCCTTGGGAAATCGGTGTTTGGACATGCAATTTTCCAAGCGTTCACTGCATCAGTCTTACACAATACTTCAGAATTAACTAGTGTAGGTGCAAGGATTTTCCTAGTTAATTCTTCCGTACTGTGGACTGAAGACAGGAACGCTGGTAAGCTGACATCTGAAATTTTGCGAATACCGAGCCCACCCAAGCGAATCGGTAGAGTCGCTTGTAGTAAAGCTCGGTCATCCAAGGCCACATTTAAAATTTTGGTGAGGGTATTTTCTATAATATTACATAATTATATTTTATAATCGTATTTTAGTTAAAAATACAACTAACGATTTATGATACTTTATTCGACAATTTATCGATTATAACGATTTTACTATGTCAATCTCTAACGCAACCTGTTCCGATTCACGCATCAAGAATTATGTATTTGGAATGTTTATATTTAAAGTTTAAATAATTACGGAGAAATAAAAATAGTTTTAAGTTAAAAATGCAAAATAAAACAGTTTTCTTTTTATCTTCGTATTAAGTGTTGTTTCCTGTATTCCGCGTTAGGTAAATTGTTTCGAAATGAATCATGCATGAAATGGAATTAGTCAAATGTCACCGTACCCATGCTATGTGAAAAATACACTCGAGAGCAATGAATCCGGGTCACTTAAAGAATCCTAAAAATCTCGGAAACTAAAAATGCTAGGTTAATGCAATAAATTGTATTTAATAGACAATGTAATACTCCTTAAATGAAGGTATTAAAACTTCTTAGTTATTGTAAAGTTATATCATAAAAAAATCAAATTTGAAAAAGGGCCACTTTCGAAGATGGAACTACGAAATTACAGCATTTGGTGTTGCTTTTGTTTGTAATCTGTCATTTATGTGGGTACATAAACCATGTTGATAGTGCTCTATATTCATTAATCAAGCTGAAATTATGTCGCTTACGCCTGAAGAATGCACCAGAATACTTACAATGCTGGAAACCGGCCGGAGTCAGCGCGATACAGCCAGGACTGTCGGTGTGTCGCTGTCAACAGTACAAAGAGTTCTCCGACGTTACGAAGAAACTGGTTCTAACCTACGCAGACCAGGAACGGGCAGAACCAGGTGTACCACAGCACGAGAAGACCGATACTTGGTGAACACCATGCTTCGAAATCGCTTTCTCACAGGAACTGAACTCACCAATCAGTTTCGACGCCTCGGAGGAAGTAACCGAAGTGCATGGACAGTAAGACGTCGGCTTGCTGAATCTAACTTAAAACCCCTTAGACCTGCAAACGGCCCTAAACTGGAGCGTGGGCATCGTATTTCGAGACTAAGTTATGCCCAGAGCCACGTAAATTGGAGTATTGAAGATTGGTCAAAAGTTATGTTCTCCGACGAATCAAAATTTATGCTCTACAAGCACGATGGAAGACACAGAGTGTATCGAAGACCAGGGGAAAGATTCAAGCAAGCATGCATCGAAGAAAAAGTAGCCTACGGTGGTGGGTCTGTACTTGTGTGGGCCGGAATTTCTTCTGAAAGTCGCACAGAGCTGGTGATCATAGAAAACGGCTCTTTAACTAGCGTAAGATATGTGGAAGAAATCCTCAATGATCACGTTGGTCCATTTATGGTCAATTTAGGTGAGGATGCTATATTTATGCATGACAATGCCAGACCTCATACAGGTAGGATTGTGAATGACTACCTTCAAGAGATGAACATTACTCGTATGGAGTGGCCAGCGCGCAGCCCGGATATCAACCCGATCGAGCATGCTTGGGACGAGCTAGGCAGATGCGTAAAACAACGAAACCCTCCCCCAATCACGCTTCGTGAGCTCAAAATTGCTCTCACAGAGGAATGGGAGAATATTCCCCAAAATCGTATAAGGAACTTGGTGTACAGCATGCCAAACCGCGTAAACGCAGTAATGGAAGCACGAGGAGGCAATACGAAGTATTAAAATTCAAGAAAATCGTAATAAAGTTCAAAAATTTCATGTTTCCTATTTTTGTTTTAAGGAGAGATCAGCAGTTTTTTTCTTTATGTAATTTTGTGTTAATAAAATGTATGGTGACTCATATTTTTTTTACTTTCATTTAAGGAGTATTACATTGTCTATTAAATACAATTTATTGCATTAACCTATCATTTTTAGTTTCCGAGATTTTTAACATTCTTTAAGTGACCCGGATTCATTGCTCTCGAGTGTATTATAGTAAATTCATAATTCATAATTGTATAAGGGTTACGAACTTTTCGCGATTAAATCTTGGAACTTACTACTTTTAGGACATCGTGTTTCTCACACCTGATGAAGCCATCTTATAGCCGTAGATCGATCGCGGATACCTCCCCACCGGAGCCGGTGGAGAAGGTTATGTCGGACTCGAACCGACTAAAACGCACGCCGCCTGTGGGTCGTTTTGGTTGCCGAAGGTGAGGTTGACAGGCATATCCCTCGCACCCCGGCCGACCCAGGGCCATCTCTCGCGATCTGGCCCTCGTCTCAGGTGTGGGGACTACAGAGTCCCCAACTCGACCCCGGAAACGGGGAGGCGCGCCAGGCGCGCCACCGCCGCGGCCTGCTTCTGCCAGGGTGACAGGCGGCTCCACCTGTCACCCCGATCGTAGGGGTTGACACATTAGACGACAGTCATTCTTACAATGTATCAACATTTACTAAATTAGCCAAATCATAAAAATAGCGATGTGGACTGGACTTTGATGGGGCTTCTACTCCCCATGACGGGTCTTAATATCGCTCATATTTTTAGTTTGTTGCAAACCAATGTTTAATCTATTGATCGGAAGTAATAAACACGTATATGTATACGTTAAGTTCATATACCACTTTCCAAATTTATTGACACAGAACTAATTGCAAAAAGATGCTTGACTAAAGACAAGAAAGATATTGGAAGAAATTATGTTACATGACTCCTCACCACAGCATACATTACCACAATAGCAGAAAATAGTATTCAGAATGAGTAAGGACGCACTACATTCTTGGGTTCAGTCGGTAAGTAGTGTAATTGGTCAGGATTCATACCTCAATTTTGTAAAATGAGGCCTTAATCATTAAGCTCCCAATGCTAAGTGAATCTCTATGTATTAGGTCTATTAATACATGTGTACCTAACCCTTAGGGAATTTATTTATTTATTTATTTATTTATTAAATAGGTTTTTCCACAGCAAATGTATTACAAATCGTTTATAAGATATGTTTAGTGAGTAATGTGGCTGATACATTTGCCAATTACGGATAAACCAACATGCGTATTATTACAATATTGAAGAGAAAAGAAAAAAAGATACCTATATTAGCACAGAGATTGATTAGACAAATGACAGTTATGCGTGAGTTTAGCAGAGATAGTAAATGAATTACATACCTACCATAACTTATTTTTATACTGAATAGGTATACTATCTACTTTAATTAAGTGGTGGAATTTAGTGGGTATCCTATAAAAAAAACTTAATCATCATCAGATTTAACGTAAGCACCAGGCCATAAAATAGGGTTACAATGTTATTAACAATGAAATGTATACAGAGCGTTAAGCTAAAGTAAAGCGTCCATTGTACGAGACAAGGTGATGTTACGAAATGTATCCAGGGTTGTCACATTCCAAAAATTAAATAATCACTCGAATGTTGTGTATGAATATTATTTCTTCATTTAATTTTTCAATCTATTGCAGTTCAATAATTATGTATTTTTTTCACTCATATTTATTTTGTGTTCCAAACAGTATCCGTATGGAATACAAAATATATGTTGAATATTTTTATTTTCAATAATCTCGAAAAATGAGTAGGACATACCATATGCAGAAAAAGAGGTGCATGAGAAAGTAATAACTGAGTAGGTTAACACATTACACGATTAAGCAATAAATATCCCATAAATTTGTCATTTTATTCTACAATACGCTGATCATCGAATTGCCACTTGTCTTAGGATTGTTGGATCAGTTAGATTGTCTGCCTGTTTTGTATTGTAATGGTACAAAAATGGTTTACTGACAACCCTATTTCTATAAATTAGAAAACATAACTTGAATAGGGAGCAATTACAAGGTAGCTTTGTTATGGTTTTTATCAAAGGTACTGGGTGCTATGTGCAAATTCTCAGGTATTAGTTACACTTAATAGTTATCGATCTTTTCGTTCATATTCCTTTTACGGTGAAAGAAACTTTGCGACGAAGAAAAAGGTGTAGTGATTTTATACCGAAATAAATACATTCTTACATTAGGCAAAACGGCTGCTTAGAAGCTTCGGACAGAGAACCAATGCAAGCGGATTGAAGAAACTGATTCCTAAGGTGAGAGTGAATAGGTAAACAACTAACTTTTTATACTTCATTCTTGGGTTAAACACTGATCACACACACACACAAAATCACGCCTTTATCCCGGAGGGCTAGGCAAAGGCGAATTAACACCCACATTTCACCAATAACCGTATTCGGTCCCACGTAATAGGTGGTGAGCCTATTGCCGTATTCCGGGAACCATTGTTGACTCGAGCCATGCATCTGAGGCTCAGTCTGGGCTGTATATATCTGTCTGATGTTAAACAGCCCTATCCCTCAGTCGTCTTGTACGACACCGCATGGGAAGAGTTGGAGTGGCCCAAATTCTACTCTGCCGGGAACCACGCGGCTCAAATGACAACACTCAAATGAGAAAAACTGATCAAATAGCACTATTCTGCTTGAACTGCTTTCAGTTTTTTTATAGTCAAGGGTTTTTGTCAGTGGTACCTTCTTGCATTGAGTGGGGTTTGAGGGTTCTAACCGAGGACTTGCTTACTACTATTGCAAGTCTAATGTCAGGACATTAATACGTACTACAGAGTGTACGGAAAGATTTTCACGTTGCGTTTAAAGCGGCGACATCTACCTAAGCTCTTTTGAATAGTGGTAACCAGCAAAAAATCATATCAACGTTTCAAGAATGAACTTTAATTGAAGTCAAATTGTCTAATTTGTGCAATCATATTAGACAGTCAATGTGGATTCAATAAGTGTAAACAAGTACTTAAGTGATTATCTAGATTAATGTTGTCAACGTTTAGATAATATAAGTGGCTATTTTAGTGATTTATTTGACTACCCTATCTAGTGTGGACATTAAAAAAGTCACTACACTAATCATTTGACAGTTGACACTCATTATTTTTAATTTATTTAGTCTGTTAATTTACTGACAACTTTCCCGTTATATATGTCAAGATCGTGTTAGAAGTTCTATGTCCTTTTTTGGCAGTTATGTGACAAATAGACACATGTAGAAAAAACATATTGTGCAAGTTAATTTATTGTCTTATTCCATCTTACCCAGGTTAATAAAAAACCTCGATTACTTTTGGTTGGAACACAATATTTTGTAAGTGTGTATTGTATTATTGTTTATGTCGATATACCCTGGTATCGTATATATAAGTATCCTCATACTAATACAACGACATCGGTAATATTTTAAAGGTGTACAATATTACTAATCTTTGGCATACGAGTAGTTTGAAAGTATGCACTCCGGGCTCCAAGATGTAAGTTTTAAATACCATGGAGACTAACGATGCGATGATAACTACTGAAAATACATTTATTTTGCCAAAATGTGCGATTTTAATACCTTACCAATTGATACGTTTATAGACGAAATTGGCTACTCTTTCATCATTTCCTTCTATTGACTACTATTTACTCCGAACTGTTTGGTCCCTGATAAAGTTTTTCCGGTCTCTGAAAAAAGAAAGAAAGGCTCTCCTAGAAAATTACAAATGAATTGTGGGAGTCAATCCTGTTGCCTTGCATTCCAGAATAAATATTGCTATTATTGCCACAAATCTTTTTAATTCATCTTCATTTCACGGCGTCTTTTTTCAGCTTATCTTTATTTATTTGAGTTATAGTTCGAGTTTCACATCTATAAAATGCACAAGTATAAAGCTCCATATAATGATGTAATATCTTTTCCTGAATTATTAATTAAAATTTTGAAGGCTTGTTTGTTTATCAGGGTTCTGACTATCATATATTTAATGCATCCGTTATAACCAGTTTGAAAATGTAACTATGATTATAGCTGGGATAGGTGACACACTTATATAAAATTGTATAACGTGACACGATCTATGCACATTTCTTCAGCTATTCAAATAATATTAAAAGAACGGGGTTATTAAAAATTACTGATTTAATTAAAGATTTCTTGTATTGATTCTGAGAGCTTTACGAACATTCTTGAGCCTCAAAAAAACCTTTAGTTGCAAACTGCAACCTGTACACCTGCTAAACGATAGACGAGACTCAGGCACAGGTTTTCCTCTAAAGTCCATCATAAGAATGGAATCTCTCTAACAAACCTGGTAAATTAAATTAAGGTAAATCCATGAAAGAGAAGGTTTAGATTTAGGTAAGTCGGTTCGATTACTGAGTGTGACATTTTCAGAAATCTTCAAATGTAGTTTTGTTTATTTTTAAAAATAAGAGTATGTTTCCTTTGAGTGGAATTAACTCTAGTATTTAGACTACTTTCTCTCGAGATAATGTCGAAATTTTCCACTCTGTATATCTCAGCTCCGATTACACTCGTCGGTTCAATTGAAAAGAAAATAAATGTCCTATGAAGCCATTATGCAATTCAACATTATATTTGTAGTACCACAACTTGTCTAATTCTGATGACGGAATATGTCGCCATGTAATGTTTATTGCATATCCAGGAAACCGACATCCACACGCTCATAGTATACGATTTCCTTTCCAATTTACTATTTTGTTTACGTCAAAATCGTACTACTTATTACTTCACTTACAAAGTTTTTTTTTGTTTTTTTATACCATTTAGTTGTCAGACAAGCACACGGCCCACCTGATGGAAAGTGGTTACCGTGGCCTATGGACGTTTGTAACACCAGAGGAGTCACAGTCGCGCTGCCAACCCTGTAAGTACAGAGTTTCTGTGCCGTCAGTAGAAGACAAAGCAGGACAAGCCTATAGTCTTCCACTGACAGTACAAATTCTCCAGTGAGCTCTGGCTACCCTACTCACCGCTGGGAACACAACACGAAGTTATTATAGCCGCGGTATTCTGTAGGGCGGAGGTACTTCCCCAGTCGGACTGCTCAATTGGGCGGAAATACTGCCGTGTCCTACCTCCTTGTCGTTGAAGTGATAATGTAATCTGAAAAGTCAACAAATGTTAATGCGAATAGAATAAGACTATTCCGCTTGTCACTCTGGCATAAGTAGGTCGCACTCTGTGGTCCCCACACCCGAGGAGGGCCAAATCGAGAGAGATGGCTCTGGATCGGCTGGGGTGCAAGGGATATGCTTGCTAACCTCACCTGCGGCAACCAACAACGACTCACAAGCGCCGTGCGTTTTAGTCGGTTCGAGTCCGACATAACCTCTCCTACCGGCTCCGGCAGGGGGGGATTCCACGGGGATGTTTCGCTAGAATATTTTAGAAGAGAGAATGGTTCTAAAAGGTTTAGATGTAGTATTGATTGGTGTTTGGATGCATGATGATCTGAGAATTGAGCCGTTAATTACAGTCGTATATTTCAAAATATATTATTTTAAATTCATAACCTATATACCATCATCCTTGCGGTCCCGATCGCATTGGAGGCCTTCATCTAGAAGTCTGAGGTCCTCTTAAATATGTAGAGGTTTGGTTTTTCGGCTTTATTCGGAGCGATTACAGTCTGACTGCCCAACCTAAGTTGTAGTTAGTAATCAGCCATTGACTGAATTGTTCAGGTCGCCCATGTGGGCCACTGTCTTAGCTTTTGGTCGGCAGCGCGAGTGTAACGCCCTCGCTGAAGCGCTTACAAGCGCACAGCCCACCTGATGGAAAGTGGTTACCGTGGCTTATGGACGTGTGTAACACCAGAGAAACCACACTCGCGCTGCCGACCCTGTAAGCATAGAGTTTCTGTGCCGTCAGTGCAGAGGACAAAGCAGGACAAGCCTTTAGTCATTCCACTGACAGCACAAATTCTCCACTGAGCTCTGGCTACCCTACTCACCGCTGGGAACACAACACGAAGTTATTATAACCGCGGTATTTTGTAGGGCGGAGGTACTTCCCCAGTCGGACTGCTCAATTGGGTGGAAATACCGCCGTGTCCTACCTCCTACCAAATTTGTTTGATATACGTTTTCTTGAAGGTTCTCGATATCTAAAACTAATAAAAAAGCAATTCAAATGTTTCTTGCTAAAAAGTTATCTATAATAGTCCCGCTGACATTGCTTATTCTAACGTAAAAGTTCAACATAATTCAAAATAACGATCTTTATATCACAGCTGACAGTAATACTTTACATTCATACCGCTTATCAGGTTAATGCTTTTCGCGATCACGATACAGTATTTTCAACCTTACGGCATTGACCTAAGGAATAAAGATAAAGCCTCAAATAGTGCGTAGACGAAAACCATAGCTGCACCTGATTCGTGAACGCTCAAAGTACTTGTTCATGGGATATTAGCTATTGTGTAAGCCTAACGACGTTATTGTTAGAGATATTGGTCAAATGATACTAAAGTTTGAATAGCTCACACAGAACAATGGTTTGTTAGACAGTTATCAGTGCGCATGGTTTGTTCCAATACAAGGTTAATATAATTGAAAACTTCTTTACTTGTTAGTTGCAATAGTGCATAGTAAACGAGCTGTTACTCCTATGATATATTGATTCTGAGACCTATAGGAACTCGGCAGGGGTGTGAGGGTTATTTTTTTATACCACTAGGTGGCAGACAAGCGCTT
The DNA here is from genome assembly GCA_963662185.1 of Eilema griseolum. Lineage (NCBI taxonomy): Eukaryota > Metazoa > Arthropoda > Insecta > Lepidoptera > Erebidae > Eilema > Eilema griseolum. Next base: position 19,336,491 of record OY759240.1, on the reverse strand, counting down.
TCTGTACTTGCTTGCACTTTCCATCAGATGGGCCGTCCTGATGGAAAGTGGTTACCGTGGCCTATGGACGTGTGTAACACCAGAGAAGCCACACTCGCGCTGCCTACCCTGTAAGCACAGAGTCCCTGTGCCGTCAGTGCAGAGGACAAAGCAGGACAAGCCTTTAGTCACCCTTTGACAACACAACTTATTTCCGGGTTTAATAAGTAGCCTATGCGCTATAGAAGAAAGTCGTGTTACTTACACTCTTACACTATTTATAACTTAAGAACAACTGTACCGATTTTGCTGAAAATTGGTGGAGATGTAGCTTAGAATTAGGAGAGGGACATAGGCTACTTTACTTTACTCATCCAGTTCGACTTTCATCCCGTTGGATCGCGATCCCGTGAGACGTGACAAAAAAGCTCAAAGATAATACTAGTCACTATAAAACGTGGTATAACAAAAACGCATCTTACTTGGAATAACAAAACGTAAATAAGAGCTAAACGTAATTTTGTCTGAGAGTTTTGGCGCCAACACGAAGAATCGCGGTATAATTTTATTTGCCGAAATTGGAGTGATTTCGAGGTTTAATGTATAAAAATGGTGGATTTTGATATTTGACAACGGGCACAGTGTAGGAAAGTGGCATATTACAGTGAATTGTGACTTCTCGTGGTGGTTCCAAATCTCCCTAGAAAACTTGTAGTAAACTTCTCACAAATTTACTGAGGCAGCAATCATCATTCATGGTCATCATTATCATCAACAATCATTCCAACTAAGAAATTAATGAACTGATGACATGGCAGCATGGTCATAACTCCTTGGCCGGTTCCGAAAAGAATAAATGAAAAAAAAAAAGGAAATACAGTAATTTTGTCTATGGTTTAGTATGATTGAAAATCTGATAATTATAAATGTTGTCAGAAATCAATAATAACTAATAAATAATAAATAATCAGTATTGATCAGTCACTCGAAAAGAAAGTTCTCCACAAAATGAATAAATGATTACCTATAGGTGTAACACAGATTCACTGAGGTGAATATATCTTAACATATTCGAAACGTAACACTGACGAAGTTGCTGGCAGAATATAGATTTCCGCAAACACGCACTTGAACATTTATAGGATCTGTGGAAAAACACTTTTCATTGTTATCTACTTATATCGCTATGTGAGGTGCTCAAAGAACTTTTCCTGATGATACAAAACACTTGGCTTACTTTATGGTACTTGAAGTGGTACCCTATCTAGAAAAATATCAGGTGACTTCTCAGAAACGTAAGGACTATTATTACAGATATGAAACTACAGAAAACCACAGCTATAAATATAGCTATAAATATGACGGCGCCTTGGTGTTTCGAGAGTCAAGAAACGTCAAAAGGGACATGACAGTTGACAAGTGTCAGTTTGAAAGGCGCGTTCTGACGTTTCTTCACTCTGACGCAACTCCGAACTCTTTTGTACGCAGAGGCAAAGAGAAGAGAATCCATTTGCATCTCGCGAAGACAAGACGTGTTCGGTGGAGTGTCATTGCAATATAATTGTATAGTGATTAGTGATTATATTAACGGCTATATTTCGCTGAAATAATAATTTAATTTCGAATAACATCTAAACACGTGGTTTTAATTTCTCCTCGCCCGTCTACCCACATTCGCTCAGCATTCACAGATGGATCAAATAAACAAGGATGTGCCTTTATCAGAAGTGGGATGTGAAGGACTTACTTCTGAGGAGAATACTCGTACCAGATCGTCAGTGCCGGCACCGGTACAAAGCCTGTCGCAACAGATGGAGTTGTTTTTATCCCGAATGATGGCTTTATCGCAGCCGCAACCTTCGAGCAGCGCGTCTATCCAGTTGATTGAGTTCGATCCTGATAACAACGAAGCAGACATCGAAGGTTGGTGCAACGTAACCGAAATCGTAATCAACGACCGTAAGTTGAGCGGGGCAGACCTACTTTTGTTACTTACACGTGCACTTAAAGGCCGAGCTAGTACCTGTTTAACACGACTACAAGCAGCGCAGCTGACATGGCCTCAAATAAAGGAACTATTGCTCGCCAAGTTTGCCAAACCTATGACGCCTCAAGATTATTTCGATGAAATTCTACGTTTCCAAGTTGGTGCTAAAGAAACCGCGAGTGAGGCAGCCATACGCCTTTGATACATCATCGGACGTATACCGCGGATGGAAATGCCTGAAGACATAACCACGGGATTCGTATCGTCAGTTTTGTGCCAGAAAGATGGAATGATTCGTCGTGAGCTCCACTCTCACAACCCGACCACTAGATCTCAACTTCTGCGAATTATCAACGGTATATCGCTGAAACGGAAGCACGAGGGCAGTGATAACCACGATCCGGATGTTAAGAAGACCCGATTTAATGAATGGCGCTTCACGGGAACATGTCATCGCTGCGGTGTTTCGGGTCACAAAGCGATAGACTGCCGCAAGCGAAAAGAAGAACATGCTGCTTCGGACAAGACGCGTCCCCAAAGTTCCAGAGCCGCTGCTAGACCAATCACCTGCTTCATGTGTGGACGACCAGGACACGTGGCGTCGGCGTGTCCAGATCGAGCGGGCAGCAGCGGAGCAGCGGTGGTCAAAGAGGTCAATGTGTGTGAACGCAAGGCGTCGAGCAGCACGTTGACTACATCATCCGGTGAGCCAGTTTCCTTTCTTTTTGATAGTGGATCTGCTTGTTCTTTAGTAACGAATAGCTACGCGGATAAGTTTCCTGGCACTGCGCAGTGTGAATTAGTGTATCTGACGGGCATCGGTAGCGGTGATGTAGAATGTGTTTCCCAGGTCATTAGTCCCATCAACGTTCAAGGCCTTTCGCTCTCAGTATTGTTTCACATAGTACCTGATGGCACTATTGCTGAACCGGTAATAATAGGTAGGGATATATTAGAGGGGAACGTGCACGTACATATCGATAATGATCGAATCACCTTTTCTCAGCATAAAGAAGTTAACATAGCTGACAAGTCTAGCGGATTTAATTTTGCGAATATTAATACGGACTTACAAGGTGATGCAAAGTTCACCGAGTGTCCGGCGTGGGAGACGCCGAGGCGGGAGCTTGTGGCGGCCCTGGGAGTGAGAGTTCTCACGCTCTCCACCTTGCTCGCGGCGATGGTCCGCTGCGCGGATGCGTGGGCGGCCGGCGCCTCCTTCTGCGAGCAAGTAATGCTCGTGAAGGAGGAGGCGGGGCGGGAGCGGCAGCGGGAGCGACGAAGGATCGCAAGCCAAGCTGCCCGCGTACGAAGGCAACTCGGGCGTCGGAGGTCGATGAACGACCTCCGCCCCCCATGAGCGCCGGCCTGGGGGTGACAGGTGGAGCCGCCTGTTACCCTGGCAGAAGCAGGCCGCGGCGGTGGCGCGCCTAGCGCGGTTCGAGTCCGACATAACCTCCTCCACCGGCTCCGGTGGGGAGGTATCCGTGGGGATTTTGCGCACGTAAAAAAAAAAAAAAAAAAAAGGTGATGCAAAGTTGGCCTTGGTTAGAATTCTAGAGAAATATAGTGAGTTTTTCATCGACGATATCCCAACGCGACGAGTCACGACGGGCGTTCTCCGGATAGATCCTATTGATCCGAACAAGACCGTGCAAAGGCGTCCTTATAGGTTAGCACCCGCGGAAAAAGAAATAGTCAACGAGAAAATAGAGTCCCTATTAAAAGCGAACGTTATCCGAGAAAGTAGTTCTCCTTTTGCGAGTCCCATTTTATTAGTTAAAAAGCACGACAATACTGATAGGATGTGCGTAGACTATAGGGAACTCAATGCCAACACGCGTCCCGAGCATTATCCGTTACCGCGTATTGATGAACAAATTGACCGTCTCCACGGCGCGCACTATTTCTCGTCACTAGACATGGCGTCGGGCTATCACCAAATACCAGTCGACCCCGATAGCGTGGCGAGAACGGCATTTGTGACACCGGAAGGTCAATTCGAATATTTGACCATGCCGTTTGGGTTACGAAATGCCGCTTCCGTGTACCAGCGGTGCATCAATACTGCTCTCGGGCCCTTAAAAGACAAAGTAGCGCTGGCGTACATGGATGACGTCATGTGCTACTCAAACGACGTCACTACAGGGCTAGAGCGTCTAGACTCTACTTTGAAAGCTCTTTCTGAAGCGGGTTTTTCAATGAACTTCAAAAAGTGCAAATTTATGAAAAGCGAGATAGATTACCTCGGTTATGTCATAAGAGCAGGAGAAGTAACACCAAACCCCAGAAAGATACAGGCTTTAGTTGATGCTCCCACCCCAAAAACAGCCACTCATGTTAGGCAGTTTTTAGGTCTGGCTTCTTATTTCAGAAGATTCATACCGAATTTCACCCGTGTAGTAGGACCTTTGTAGGGTACAAAGGTCCTACTACACTTAACGAAATTGAAAGGTCCTATTAAATGGACAGACGCTCACAACGACATTCACAAAAAGATTGTCGATATTCTTACGTCAGAACCGGTACTAACAATATTTGATCCAGACTCCCCTGTTGAACTTCACACCGATGCGAGCTCTGAAGGCTACGGGGCCATATTAATCCAGAGAAAAGATAGCGCTCCTCACGTGGTGTCTTACTTTAGTCGTCGAACGTCTGACGCGGAATCGAGGTATCACTCATACGAGTGGCGGTTGTTCGTGCGGTTGAGAACTTCCGACATTATTTGTATGGCCAGCATTTTACGGTCTTTACAGACTGTAACTCTTTAAAAGCATCCAAGTCAAAAACCGATTTAACTCCACGCGTACATAGATGGTGGGCTTTCTTACAAGCGTACGATTTTGATATAGTCCATAAACAGGGTATTAGCATGAGCCATGCCGACTATTTATCTAGAAATCCCATTTTGGAGCCCATATCCAGTGCGCAAGGAATTAATGACGCCAGTGACTCAAGTAAGAGGAACAAGGAAGTTCATTTTATAGAGTTACATCAGGGTTGGCTGGCCGTAGAGCAAAAGCGCGATAGCGAAATATGTGACCTTATCAGCAAACACGAAAACAACGAGTTGCCAGAAGCGATTGCACACACGTATGACGTGCGAAGAGGTATACTGTATAGGAAAATTGACCGCAATAGAACCAGCTCGTGGTTACCGATTGTTCCTAGATCCCTCACGTGGACACTTATAAATCATGTTCATTCAGAAATTATGCACCTCGGGGCAGATAAGACACTCGACAAAATATATGAGCAGTACTGGTTCCCACAAATGTCCAAGCAGGTGCGTAAATTTGTAGATTCATGCATAGTATGCAAAGCTTCAAAAGGATCCTCAGGGGCACAGCAAGTTCGACTTCATCCGATACCCAAAGTGTCCGCACCCTGGCATACAATACATATAGACATCACGGGCAAACTAAGTGGTAAGAGTGATAGGAAAGAATATGCATCCGTAATTATCGATGCGTTCACTAAATATGTTCTCTTAGAGTACACACCTTCCCTCGATGCTGCAAGCGCAATCCAATGCCTCAAAAAAGCAGTTTGCTTATTTGGCGCACCAAAGCGCATTATAGCGGACCAGGGTAGATGCTATATTAGTGCAAATTTCAAACAATTTTGTAGCGAACATAGTATAGAGCTTCACCTTATCGCCACTGGCTCTAGCAGAGCTAACGGTCAAGTTGAGAGGATAATGCGCACCTTAAAATGCCTGCTGACAATAGTAGAAAATGACCCAAACAGAACGTGGCGAGATGAACTCCCCAAAGTCCAGCTCGCGTTGAATAGCACCAGATCCAGAGTAACGGGTTACTCTCCCACAGAACTAATGTTCGGTATACGGGCACAATCATTAGGGATATCATCCTTATCCGTGCACGAAGAACCTGAGCCCCGTTTAGATTTAGATACTATTCGGCATAACGCTTCTGAAAATATCAAAAAGACAGCTTCAGCGGAAGAAAAACGCTTTAACCGGGGTAAAGCAAAAGTGAGGCCATTTAGTGTAGGTGACTATGTCTTTATCAAAAGCAGTGAACGTAACCAGACTAAACTACAGCGAAAGTTCAAAGGTCCTTTTACTATAGTCAAGGTATTAGATCACGATAGATATGAGCTGCGAGACATTGATGGGACTAACCGAACCTATAAATACGCCCATGAAAACTTACGTGCAGTGCCCGGGGGCATCAGTGGGCTAATAGAAGTAGCTACTTCCTTAACTCATAATGCAGAAGGGTCCGAGACGGCGGCAGTCCATAGTCTTGAGAAGGGAATGGCAACATCTGATGATGATAGTGATACTGTGTCGGTATCTAGTTTAAACACTTTGACTGCCGGTTCTGACACCCTCTCTGCTTCCGAACATGAAGAATAGTAAATGGTGAGTGTATAATAGTGCGTAAATCCTGCTCTTCTGCCAACATCAGATCTAGAGTTCATGGTATTGTTTCGGCTGTTGGGTGCGGTGTAGTTGGCCAAGTGGGCTGGCCTAAACCGGGTCGATGCCCATGACCAGACTATGTTGTCTTATGTGGTGTATGGTGTAGCTGATCGACTGGGCTGGCCTAAATCGGGTCGATGCCCAGGGTCAGCATCTTGAGTGTGAGCTGAGTGGCAAGGTACTGGTCTGGAACTGGCCTATGGGGGTCGACGTTTCGGGTCAGTGAATTGCAGCAGCTGTGTGTGATTTTTGTGACTGGCGGAAGGGGCGCTGACTGGTTGTCCGGTCCATCTCACCATGTGACTTGGTGAGCTGGTCGAAGGGACGCCTGAGGTCCATCCAGTGTGTGTAGTTAAAGTGAGAGATGAGAACTCGGATCTGTTTAAACAGGTGACGTAACTGAGTAGCTGGTCAGGGATGGGCGAGCAGGCCTTGTAGTGGACTACAGTGGTATTCTGTTTTTGCAGGTAACACGGGGCGTACGCTGTCGCACGAGGACGTGCGAATGTCAGTCCGGCCGTGACGGCGCCTTTGTGTTTCGAGAGTCAAGAAACGTCAAAAGGGACATGACAGTTGACAAGTGTCAGTTTGAAAGGCGCGTTCTGACGTTTCTTCACTCTGACGCAACTCCGAACTCTTTTGTACGCAGAGGCAAAGAGAAGAGAATCCATTTGCATCTCGCGAAGACAAGACGTGTTCGGTGGAGTGTCATTGCAATATAATTGTATAGTGATTAGTGATTATATTAACGGCTATATTTCGCTGAAATAATAATTTAATTTCGAATAACATCTAAACACGTCGTGGTTGTAATTTCTCCTCGCCCGTCTACCCACATTCGCTCAGCATTCACAGATGGATCAAATAAACAAGGATGTGCCTTTAAATATATAGCTTGTTTTGTATTCTTGGCGGTGAGTAGGGTAGCCAGAGCTCACTGTAGAGTTTTTGTGCTGTCAGTGGGCAGATCAAAGGCACAAGTCTTATTGTGTATTCTGTACTGATGGCACAGAAACTCTCTGTTCTTACAGGGTCGGCAGCACGAGTGTGACTACCTTGGTGTTGCACACGTCCATTGACCACGGTGACCACTTTCTGATGGAAAGTGGTCACAGCGGTAGCGGGCCGCGTGATTGTCTGCTACCAAGTTGTATAAGAAATAATAATAATCATAAACAAATATAAGTATCTATGGACGTTTATCGGCCATTAAGAACCCATAGCACAAGCGAGTTAAACTATGTGTAACTATTATGGGTCTAGGCGCTATGCAGATTGTCCTAAAATACTTATTTATTATCATTACACCATTAGCGCACCGTAGAAACTGCCAAAAATGTTTTGGGTTTTTCTATTAGGCATTTCTTTGTTACAATTCGACCTCTAAAAAGTATCTGGTTGACAGTAATATACTCTCGACTACTATGGTGATACTTATATATTTGCTGTGTATTTTAACTAAATCTTTGATTAAAATATACTGAATGACGTGTACAGTCGGCGTCAGAACGATCTGGTATTAAGAGTAAATCAAACTGTTTTATGGCCTTAAATTGTATTACTGTCCGAACTAAACCAGATATTAGAACAATCAGTCAACGGGAAGGGGGAGAAACAAGGCATTAAAATCATTTTGAGTACTTTATTCGTCAAATTTGATTTGATGCTGACTGTATTACTGTATTATAACTATATAAAGGAATATTATCAAAATTCTCATAACTCTTCGTCTTCTCCGCGGCCGCGGTCCGCTTCCCATTTTCTTTCCATGGTTCGTTTTATTTAGACTTTTATGAGACCGACTGCTGCCTGCATTCGAGAGGAAAGCCTGCACCTGCTGCTCATACACTACCTAGCAGGTGAATCGACTTAGTTTTGCCCCGACGAGATCTGCCCCTCTAGACAACCTATGGGATTTGACGTTTATGACATACATACATATAATCACGCCTTTATCCCCGGAGAGTTAGGCAGAGGTGAATTAACAACCACATTTCACTGGTCATTGAATTCGGGTCCACCTAATAGGGGGTGAGCCTATCTGAAGAAGTTGTAATGCTTATAATGTTATTCATAATACAATGAGTTATTTAATTAAATTTATTGACATGTAATACAATATTATGTTAGAAATATTATGCTTACTGTACCTACCTATTTATTTATTAATTTCTATCTTGACATGATCTTACATAATATGATCTATTATAGTTGGGGCTGCCGTCTGAAATACAGATATTAACTTATCTAGTTCAGACACAGATGTTGTCTCTAATATTGTTTAAGATTGTAATCAAATTTTTCTATATGTGTAAAATGTGTATTTTTTTTTTTTTTTTTTTATACCACTAAGTTGACAGACAAGCACACGGCCCACCTGATGGGAAGCGGTTACCGTGGCCTATGGACGTATGCAACACCAGGGGTGTCACACTCGTGCTGCCGACCATGAAGAAACCTTCTGATGCCCCTCTTGAAGAACCCCATATTGTAGGCGCTTGGGAAAACCGCAGCAGGGAGGTCATTCCACAGCTTGAGTGTGCGTGGGATGAAGTTTCTTTCATACCGCACAGTGCGTACCGTCTCAGGTCGCAATGTGTGGGGATGAATTCCCTGCCTATGGCGAGAGGTGCGATGATAGAATGAAGCTACGGGCATCATGTCAAACAATTCATCTGAGCACAAACCATTGTATAGGCGATAGAACACACACAGTGAGGCAAAATCCCTCCTAAGGCTAAGAGGTTCCACTCTACCTGTGAGTATGGGATTGTCAACCAGCCTCAATGCCCGTCTTTGCAACGAGTCGAAGGGGTCAAGCTGGTATGCAGGTGCTCCAGCAAAAAGGTGACAGCAGTACTCCATGTGAGGCCGGACCTGTGCCTTATAAAGAAGGAGTTGCTGCCCCGCAGTGAAGTACTGCTTCGCCCTGTTGAGCACTCCGAGTTTTTTTGATGCCAACTTAACCTTGTGCTGCAAATGACTTCGGTATTGGACGTCGCTGGAGATATCGACACCAAGGATCCCGATACTCGAGGAGATGGTAAGCGGTGTGCCCAGGAATTGCGGCGCTACAATGAATGGGGTTTTCTTAGCGGTGAATACACATACTTGTGTCTTAGTGGGGTTGAATTGGACTAGGTTTAGTCGTCCCCAATCGGATACTCCAGAGAGAGTAGTCCGTGTAACACGTGTCCCCGGTACTGTCGTCCGCATAACAATGAATGGAGCCATCAGACAGCATGTCATTGATACAGCGTCGGAGACAACACGGAGCCTTGTGGGACACCAGCGTTTATGTTCATGCGGTCCGAGCAGCTGCCGTCGACGACAGCTTGGATGCTTCTGTTGGACAAAAAGCTGGCGATCCATTCGCAAAGTCCCTCGGGGAGTCCATAGTACGGCAACTTCGCAAGAAGACCTTTGTGCCAGACCCGATCGAAGGCCTTTGCTATATCGAGGCTGACCGCTAGTGCCTCACCCCGACTCTCGATGGCTTGCGACCACCGGTTTGTGAGATACACAAGAAGGTCACCGGTTGAGCGACGGTGGCGAAAGCCGTACTGTCGGTCGCTCAGTAGATCGTTTCCTTCAAGGTATCTCAGGAGCTGTGTTAATGACACGCTCCATAACCTTCGAGAGTAGGGAGGTTATAGCGATAGGCCTGTAATTGGTCGGATCTGTCCTGTCGCCTTTCTTAGGTACAGGGTGCACGAATGCGGTCTTCCACGAGGCTGGGACCTGCCGCGCGGAGTAGGAGAGTGCAAAAAGGCGTGTAAGTACAGGGCACAGCTCAGGGGCGCAGTGTTTAAGCACCATCGCCGGTATCCCATCCGGCCCACTCGACTTCCGAACATCTAGGGACTTAAGCTCACGCCGGACCGCCCGTTGCGTGATTTTAACTTCAGACATGGAAGCACCACAGCTGGGAATTATGGGTGGTTCGGCGTCCCCGTCGTTCATAGTCGAGTTTGACGCAAAGAGATTACCCAACAGATCGGCTTTCTCCTTAGCGCCATGGGCCAGACTACCATCGGATTTTTGCAGCGGTGGAAGGCAAGACTGGCAGAAGTTTCCCTCGGCAGCTTTGGCGAGCGACCAAAATGCACGACTGCCAGATGGGTAGCGCGCAAGCCGCTCGCCAATTCTGCCGATGAACTCAAACTTAGCCCTGGCCGTAGCTTTTTTACTAGACCTCGAGGCGGCATTCAACTTTCGCTTCACTTCAGTGATATTAGGATCTTTATTGGCTAAAGCCGTGGTCCAAGCCCTGTATGCAGATTGCTTGTGGTCTCTTGCTTCTCTGCAGGGCCTATTAAACCAAGGGCGTTTGCTCTCTCCTGTTGCGATCCAGCGGTTCGGAATATAACATTCCATACCCGCTAGGATCGCATCAGCTACTGCTGTTGCACAGGAGCTGGGATCATTTGAAGTGAAGCAAAGCTGCCTCCACGGGTACGACGCGAAGAATTCTCGCAGTCCATCCCAGTCTGCCGACTTGTAGTGCCAGACATGCCGCCATTGAGGTGGCCGCGGTGGTTCAGGCCGCGTGAGAGTCACTTGCGCCCGAACGAGGCTGTGGTCCGAAGTACCAAGTGGTGCTTCCACAGTTACTGAGTATTCGTCCGGGCGTGAAGTCAGCAGAAGGTCCAGTATAGAGCTTCTATGGGTCTCTATTTCTGGTGTTCTAGTAATAGAATGCACCAGTTGAGAGAATCCGTAGCTCAGTGCAAAGTCATGAGCAGCCCTTCCCGCAAAATCAGTTCTAGGAGACCCCAGCCACTCTACGTGTATGTATTTGCTTGAAATAAATAAATAATAATAATAATAAATACGTCAAATCTCATCATACATCTGTCATTCTATTCTATGTACATCGAATTGCCACTTGTCTAGGGAGGCTGTGGTCTAATTGCTTGAGCGTAGGTGGTTTTTATGGTACACTATCACATTCACAATTGCACCATAGAGACAGTATATACTGATTAGCGACAATAGAAATATCCTGTCTATTGTATTGATACAACCAAAACTGATAGTTGGCGGTACAAGTTGGCCTAGTTTTATGAAATCGATGGCATAAGGTGCAGACAGTCAGACTGTGATAAATTTAATCCGAGAATATCGTGCAGGGCTATCAAGCTGTACGTTTGAAGGGATACTTCGGTTATAGATACTTTTTGGCCTAGGGGATCTGAAGATGGAACAGATCATGAAATTCCATGTGCGGATATAATCGATCCAGCTACTTGAAAGTTGTATTGGAACAAATGCAACCAGTATTCAAGATTCTCAATTCAGTGCACTTACTCTTAACCCTCCTTCTAATCTGGCTTACTCTTAATCCTACGTGAAAGACACGATGCGACGTGATGCTATGCGCCGCGACACGATTCTTCACGTGACGTGTTCAAGCGACAACGTAGGACACGATAAAGAACAGTGACTGTTTGATATGTTCGCGTCGCGTCCGGTTACCGCGGTTGTCACTCACGCATGTCAAATATCAACGCCTTATCTTGGCTTTTACGGGAGCGACTGCTGTTTCTCCTCTGAATTCCCAGGTCAAGGGAGGGATTGATATAAGGCTACGATTATAACAGTTGTATGTGTCAATTCCATACATTGATTAGGTATTCTATTCTCTTGTCTAGGGGGCTGAGGACAAGATACCGGGGAAAATAAGCTACTGAAGATATAAGATTATAATTGTAGAAGTAAACGCAGGAAGGGACTATGTACGCGACGCAGCCCTATCGAAATACTGTTTTGCAATCGAATACTTCGTGACCAAACGTAAATGCCCGGAAGTCAATGGTCCACTTACAACTCATTTTTCGTGGCCACGATCATGTTATACAGAATATAATTCACTCAAAACGGACAGTTTTGCAAGAAAAACTGTGGTAGATTTTAATGTTAACAGATCGACGTAATGGTATTGTGAGCTTACAGATAATATTAATCAATGGGATTGTTCGTTCGAAGCTATAATCAACTGGGTATTACTCATTTATATAGTAGTCGATTATAGCTACACCAACGTACATTCAGACAAATTACCTACACTTATTATCTGCTTTAAAAAAGAGAAGTTTTCAATTCTAGAATTGAATTTCATAACAACAAAACTGTATTTAAATTGAGTAATGACTATTTATATTATTTAGATTTCTTTACTATTAGATTTAGATCAAAAAATGTCAATATCCAGCTAGACAAGGGACAATTCGTTGGCCGGCCGGTGTATTGTAGAATAGAATGACAAATTTATGAGATTTGACGTATTTGACAGCCATCAACGTATGTCACACGTCACATGCCACTTGTCTAGAAGGGCAGGAAGGGAATAGAGTCCACGACCAGTTCGTTTTTAGAATATTCTCTTAAAAAGGGAGTAACTGAGTTACCTGGACACCTGGATACTCAAAATTGGGTATTTATTATAAATTAAGAATAAAAGAGCGGTAGAAGTCTGTTGTAATTTGATCGTTTATTTTTGTTTATTTTAAATCATCTATGACGTTTAGTAAAAAGTAACTAATTTGACTAGTCAGTCAAATTCCTAGCAGACTCTGTCGTAAACTTTCCTCCTGGAGTTTAGATGTCAGATCCCACTCATATAAAGTTTATCCTCATCCCACTTCATCCAACCCTTAATTTTAACCTTTAAAATCCAAAGTTATTGGAAGAAAAGTAGTGTACATCTGGCGTTAAGGTAAAAGTTCCAGATGTGACTGAGAACCACGCTAAGATGACGATGATGATCACATAGAACCAACTACAAGCTTCGATAGCGCCTTTGGGTTGTGGAAGTTAGTGGCGGTCGCTTCACGGAAAGTACCGAAGCATCGGGTGATTAATGGTAGTGTGAAGAATAAGAAGATGATGACATAAACCATACTGAAGTGTAGAATACTCGTAAATTTTATCCCATTATGCTCGTAAACCTACATATTTTATTGTTTCGTTATAGTCACTAGTATCTAAAACTAATCTAATCACACCACAATCCAAGTACATGCCTCGTTTATAAAATTTAGTTCAATTGTCATCAACATTGCACAATGCGCAAGAGTTTTTCTCCACAGTACCTTTTCGCAGGGTCGATCGGAAGATCTTGACATAATTACTTGGCATTTGAACTACTGACAATGGTCTTACGTTATTATAATTGTAATAAAAACACCTTAGATTATAATATAGTACAAAATTTTGTGAATTCATGTTATTATCAAGGTTTTGATTATTGTATTGTCTTTTGTTCTAGTGCAAGGTTTCGGGTTAGGCAATTTTATCATTTTCTTTGATTTTAGTCCGACATAATGATACCATCCAATGTACTTAATATAAGCTTTTTAACACCATTTTGATGTCTTGAGAAGGTATTTTTCCAGTTGGGTAATTTTAACCCGAGGATATACCAAATCGAAGAAATCATCAATCAAGAGAACTATCATTATAACGTTAACCAAATAGTGGTGACCCCCTTTCTTGGCACTTTACCTACATCAGTTTACGTGAAGTCCTATATAAAAAATACATTTTTTGGGAAACATCAACTAATTTCCTCCGCTAATATTTTGAAGCATTAAACGAAGTGGTCATGTGACTTATTAATCTAGATTTGTAATCGATTTTCTCCACCGACTGCGAATAGAATAAGATTGAGTAAATGCTAAAAGCAATAAAAATTGTAGAAAGATTAAGGTCTCTATAAAAACACTGATTTGTAACAAACCTTCAAAGTTGTAATAAAATATAATCCGTGTAAATTAAGAATAAGTTCGTGATATAAATCATTTCGAAGTAAACGGGGCATGAAATTAATTTTACCAATATTTTAATTCAATAGTTCTTCTATAATAAATCTGCTATTATATCGAAAGTTGCAGCTTCCTTGAAGAATCGTTGATATTTTATTTTTATTAATATTTTTATGCTTCATTCAAATATAAAATTAAAGAAGGGCTCTCATCTACGTGGTAATCAAATACGTTAACAGTGGCCTGGCTAGTGTTGCTTAGCCTTACAGGTGACTAGGCCTCAAAAAGCACATTAAGCCGTCGCGTCGGTCCCAATTACAGTCGTTACGGGTAGTTGGAACCCTAAAATGTCCAACAACTGGTCTATAATACAGAATTTCAATATCGCCAATGGGTTGAGGAGGTCAAATGGCTACCGCTTCACAGTTAGACTGAAAAAGAAAACGAACCATGAACACCTCGGATGCGACCAGAACGAATCTGAAACCAATATTGATAAAAATTATATAGATTGTTTCTGGAGGTCTGTGGGAGAGGCCTATGTTCAGCAGTGGACTATGTGTGGCTGACATGATGATGGTGAAGATTGTTTATAGCCGATACAGACTTATACTAGATAGATACTTCATAAAGTCAAAGATAGACATAATTTTTTCACACCTAATTATTACCTTGACTCAATTTCGCTGCTGCTTGTATAGACTGAGATACCCGACTGATCATTAAGCTAAAAAAGATAATCACACAGAATGTATTTATTTTCAAAAATCAAAATACGTTTAAAATTTAAATATCTAAACGTATTTTGATTTTTGACAATAAATTTGCATAGGTATGGAGCGCCGGTTTTTTCTCACGATGAATGCCGAAACGTATTCGAAAAGCATTCGGCTGCATACGTGAGTGCGCACGCGCCTGATTGATATGACAAGCGACATGCTCGACTGATTAGTGTCACCTTCTAGTTTCCCAGATTTCTGGGAAATTTCGTCAGCGCGATTGAACGTTTCATTCAGCTAATAATATATATGCAAAGTCTTTAGTCAATTTTTAAAATATTACAAGCGCGACGATAGTACTCAAATTTCTCAGATTGGTGATACAGATCAGTCTCTCTCACTCATCATATGAGGTTCAGATACAGTGGAAACCCAGTAAAGGTCGACCTAGGTGTGCGTATTATGGCAAAGATTGCAGTCGTTTTCACATATATTTATATAGAACACGTCAATTAGACTTTGTCTTGCCTGATGGTAAGCTGAAGGCAAAGTCTCAGAATTTTAAAGAAAGGCCGGTCTCTGTTACTCCAACAGGAATGAGGCGTTACTAATTATAAACAGGTTAATTCTTTAAAGTGGTTTTATGTGATTTACATATTTACATACAATAAATAATAGATACTTACATCCTAAATAGGGTAGGCATGTTCCAAGGAAGCGTAAGCGTTTGCTCTAACGCAGTACCTAATGGGGTCAAGTTTATATACTGAAGACCACATGGTCAAAGCACATGCTTATTGCGTACATTAGGTGAGTTCTATATAACAGTTATGCAGTAAGTAAATATATATTTAATGAAATATATACACTAGACTGATCCCTCTATAATTCATTTATCTACTAAAACCAAAACAATAAAAATTTACGAATAAAATAAACAAGCGGTTTGCAATTATTATATTAGACATTTTTATTAATTCAACATCTAATTATTAAAAACTGTTCAGTTCATAGAATACAATACTGCAATTTCATTCTGTATGATTACATGTGGTTAAATAATCATAATGAAAAGATAAGTAATTAACATTTTGTGATTGACAATATAATAATTTAGTGAAAGTTCAATTTCATATCACATAATCTTTGTTTTCATTGGACTTTATTCAAGTTGTTGTTTAGAGTTTGTTTATAATACAATGACATATTATATTATGAGCAAAACTAATTACTGCAATATTTGCACACAATAATTTATGCTGTGTATAGTAGTGTCAACGAAAAAAGTAGCTTAGCTAATTTTAACTTAACTCTTAAACCTATCGTAAAATTTTAAAAAAAGAAGTATTTTTTTTAAATATTTTGTATGCGTATATAATTAGGGTTCGTAAAAGGTTTGAATGCTATGATAATTAATTATAAATATGTTTAAAAGATTATTATACAATTATAATAATAACTAATGTAATATGTTCCTATGACTTAAAAATTGAAATCAGGATGTCCAGATGCCAGATATTATGGATGAAATTTAACAGTTAAATGAACAATGATACGATTATAAATCTGGCAAAAGATACCCGTTTTTACGCCGTACGTAGACGTAGGTATAAAAATTGTTTGTAAATTAACACTAAATTACCAAAGCTCTTCCATTATTATATTTGTAAATTGTAAGATTCGACCCACATTTGGTACGAAAACAGATATTTAATGACACAGATTCTGGATTTAAAATAAAAACTGTGAAACCTTTGATATGTATCTTTTACACAACTAAGTAATTTGTAAAAAAATAAGTTTTGTAAGTAGGTCAAAGCGATGTCGCGATAACTCTTACCAATAGAATGGTAGAAGATACCTTTGCACCATCAAGATTTTACAAGAAGATGCTTTTTCTATTTTCTTAAGGTAGGTATTTCTTTTCCATTATTCGGCATCTTTTTACTCATCAAAATGACGTCATTGAAGTATATAGTCATTGTATTAATGTTGTTAATATCAGTATAAATCCAACAAAATACGTACCTGATACTAAGAGCATAATATCAGTTTAAAGTGAATACATAATTTAGGCAAGACCTGCTTTTTATATCAGTTATTAAATATCTAAAACGTTAATATAAATTGTGACTTATCTAATATAAATATCAGGAACTTAAATGCACGTTGTCGCTTGCGCAAGCACTCTTAATTAGCTAGATAGCTTTTTATCATTAAATTTGTCGGCAACTATCCACACTAAAATGATAAATGCGAAATTAATTCTGTTGGTCTGTCTGTTACCTTTCACGTCTATATTTCTGAATCAATTGATAAAAATTTTATACAAAGTAAGCTGGGACTTGGAGAAAGAATATCACTTGTAATCGATCAACTAAATCGACTCTCACACAGCTGATGTCGTGGATAAAGGTAGCAGACATTCAGTAAAAATAAATTAAAATATCAAAATCTAATTGAAAACGAATCACACTATATCGAAACGAATCATGTATGTAGTCTACAGGTTTAATAATCTCACGAAAATGCACTGTAAGTTTTGTTTTGACTAATCATACAGAATAACGATAGATTTTATTATTCACGTTTTTCTTTCCAATCGAATCAATTTGTTCTCAGCTTTGCTGGCTTAAAAAGCAGGTAGGGTTTATCAACCGGGCCCATGGCCAGAACCTACCTACTATATCAGAAACTGTTGTTACCACTATCACTAATAAAAAACGGTGCGTGACTGAGAAAAAATGGATGAAAATTACTAAACTTTCCACTTGAATTTCACGATACTTCTATATCTAACAGGATGGAGAGATAGAAAAATGTTATTTAAACAGTGAGAAAGAAATACAAAAGTCGATTTCAATTGCTTTATATGTAGAGAGTCCAGAGTTCGTTTTTGACACAGATGAATATGATTCGCTACTCCATAGTTTTTAAACTCCTTCTTTCTATAAGTTGAATTATATTTTTATAATATGGATGCTATCTAATTCTCCAATCCTGAGAAGAAATACTGCACCAAAACCTTATTCTTTAGTTAGTAAGCCTACCGGCTTCCTGGTAAGGTTGGTTTTGTCTCTAAGGTCGCAAAGATAAGGGTCATTCGAGACCAAACGACCAACTGCTCGAACAGTTTTTAAGTGTTATTTAAATATCAACCTATTTCAATTTAGTCAAGGTTTAGAATAGTATGCAGCATGAATGCTTATCCGATAAGAGTTGCTGTTTACCAATTTAAGCGTGGTGTAGTCTAGATTGACTCTAAAAAGCTCACGGACATTTTCTTTTGTCGCTGCAATCGAGAGCATTGCTACATACATGTGTTTCTCCTTGTAAGTACATGTGTCAACACATATTTTAATTAATTAGACTAATTAAAATCCGCTACTTCAAAAGTTTTCCTTATATAGTTATATATTTGCCTAATGGCAGCGTAGGCATAGAATAGATAAGTGACAGCGTAGGTTTCGGTAACCGACTACTACTGAGATATTTTTAATTAATTAATAGATTTGAAAAGGAGATTAAAGTTAGACAGATACTGAATTTTACATTTACATTTAGATCGACTTAGAGAATAGGTTGTCCTTTAGTCGCAACGAGTCGCAATATTATTCTATTAGATTAGTGAAGCAATGAGAATATAATGTACTTAAATCCGTTTCTGCCTTCCAAATATTTATCAGGTACACCTATTTTTTCAAAATCAATTGCATATAATATGCTATAGATATATAAAATTGCTGGCAAATTAGAATGTATTTGAATTTAGAAAACAACTACAATATCGATCATTGATATTAATCAGGATTAAAAATTGGTAATTATAGGTGCCTAATATTATATATGTTCTAGTTCATTCTATAACAATAATATAATCATTTTGTAGTTAATTTATGGCGATTAGTTTAATAACCAAGATGCCTATAAGATAAAGCTATCATTAAGCTGACTGTTAAAGTAATTCAAGTAGATATCCTAATATTTATTTAAGAAGATTACAATTCTTACGGATAAAACATCACAATAATTTTAGTGGCATTTTGTTGTAAATTTTACAGTCTACAGATACATAAATGAATTTATGAATAACTTATTCACAGAACTATCTTTTTATTCATTTTCACGACCACCCCAGTTATATATTCGCATAACCACAACGGTTATGCGAATCTCCTTACTTCCACCTTCAGTTGACCATCGGAGTTGAAATGATATTAACATTATCAAAATAACTTATACGTTGGCAAATACTTTAATTGGCGAAAACGTGTCCTCTTTATAGGCCTCAAATACATAGGTACCTATTAGAAGGCATCCATCACTCGCCCAAACTAGGGAAATAAATACCGCACACGCTCACCGAGTGTCCGGCGTAGGAGACACCGAGGCGGGAGCTTGTGGCGGCCCTGGGAGTGAGGGTTCTCACGCTCTGCACGTCACGTGCGAGCAAGTAATGCTCGTGAAGGAGGAGGCGGGGCGGGAGCGGCAGCGGGAGCGACGAAGGATCGTAAGCCAAGCTGCCCGCGTATGAAGGCAACTCGGGCGTCGGAGGTCGATGAACGACCTCCGCCCCCCATGAGCGCAGTCCTGGGGGTGACTGGTGGAGCCGCCTGTCACCTTGGCAGAAGCAGGCCGCGGCGGCGGCGCGCCTGGCGCGCCTCCCCGTTTTTCGGGGACGAGTTGGGGACTCTGTAGTCCCCACACCCCCGAGGAGAGGGCCAGATCGTGAGAGATGGCCCTGGGTCGGCCGGGGTGCAAGGGATATGCCTGTCAACCTCACCTTCGGCAACCAAAACGACCCACAAGCGGCGTGCGTTTTAGTCGGTTCGAGTCCGACATAACCTTTTTCACCAGCTCCGGTGGGGAGGTATCCGTGGGGAATTTGCGCACGTAAAAAAAAAAGTTAGGGTTTGCACGCGCTTACGAGAACACGCATCATATTGAGCAAACATAATATTGTAGTCGGTCTTGTGACTTATCGCTGTTGAAAAACATTATATCAGAAAGCATGTAGACCATGTACTCGCTTTTCGATAAAATATTATTTAAATTATTTGTAAAATTCAACAATTTTGCGACACTAATATTTAATAACAGTTAAACAACTGTAAACACATAATTTAATGACATAAAAACACTAAGCGTTTAATTGAATTGTTTATTTTAATTTTCTGCCAAAGCGATAGCCCTAACACTCGAGTTGGTGGCGTAGTATGTATGTTTGGAACCAAGAGCAGTACCTATGATAACTCGTAAGTTAATAAAACGGTGGCTTTTTATTATTTATTCTATGCCTGTAGCTATAAACCGCTCACAGCCATCTTTGCCATCATTAGACTAAATTAAAAAGTTGATTTAATATATGTATAGAGAGTGAATGGATTGCAACCAGAAGGCATTATTAGGCCTGTTCGTCTAATAGTTAGTTATAAGAACAGCACATAATGATAATGTATTAAGAAACTCATATCGGACGGAAGCAATCTGTTATTAAGATGCGGAACTGTGTGGCGAGCGCACATGTCAAGATGTTAGTTGAATATTTTTTGAATATTGCCTATATGCATCATGATTATAATATGTTGTATCATTTATAATTTGTCAAATATTATACTATCATACATCTATAACACAACTGTCGAGGGCTCGAGTTACAAACCCTGGTCGACGAAAACGGCAGCGCCTCTTCCTAGCAGGAGAGATGCTACTGCCAACGGGCAATTTCAGCCGAGGTGGTAGCGGTCCTGTAGAGGGTTACTTAGGCTGTACCCTAGCAGCTCTCCGCTTAAATTGACCTGCCGAGTGCGGGTACCGTAACCAAGCACCCCAGTCTTCGTAGTACCTACCTGTAAAATAGTAATACCTGTACAAAATGACATTTAAATTTATGTCAAGTTGAGTATTTACCTAATACGCACCGTGTTCTAAGAAAAAGTGTTTAATTACGATACGGTTTAGTACGCACTTAAGTTGTTTACTTCCGCATTCAGTTTTACTTTCTTATAAAAAATAGAGAAACCTACCAAAAAACCTACACCTACAATCTTTGGCGCTTAATTATTATGCCCCTTAAAACTAAATTAAAATATATTATTGTTACATCACAAATAGGTATTTATTGCACAAATGCTTCCATTTCGTTCCACAAATGTTTCCATTATAATCATAAATAAATTTGATTTTCCATAATTTTAACAGACTGAATTTTAACTGTTTGAATTCTCAGCTTGTAATCTTGACTTTGACATCTGGCTGCATTTAAAGCAGCTAATTGGCAGTTTTCGCCGCAAGCCATACCTATTAGGACAAAACAGGTTCGACGATGTAATCTCTGTCTACCCGTGTAGACGTTCCAATGGTATACTTAGGACTTCTGTTACATAGCGTGGAGTCACTATTACGATAATTTAGGTGTCCCTTGCGGCGTTTCTAGCCATTAAAGCCGAAAGCTTTATTATGTAAGTGGAGTAAATATTTATTCATCAGTGATTTCATTTGTTACGGCATTATTACCGCAGAGTTTCTTGGCAACGACACCAAGATTCTATTAATATTATATGAATATGTATGTAGAATAGGCAGAGAATTCGTCACTTATGTTCTTTTAAACTTAGGACATAATTATATGTTTACCGTCTATTTGTCATGTTTTCAGATTAGGTGACAATACTGAAAATGGTCTAGAAGAAAAAATAGTAATTAGATGTATTATTACTTTGGCCAGCTCTGGAATAGAAGACACTTCTTTACAGATAAGTTTCTTGAACTGCCAGTGCTCATTCTCAGGAATAGAATTTTACTAAAAATGTTTACCTATGTATTTGTTTCAGGTAGTTTTTGTGTAACATACTTTATTAACTATTTATTCAAACTTTTTTCAACGTCATATTTTAAAGTATTATTATATTAAAGCAATCGGGAAGTTATTATTTTAAAAACATTTAATGTTTGAGTAGATTCTTGAATTCAATATTAATTACCAATTGTAACCGCTCGCGGTACACTGTACCGTGGTAGCCTAGTGGTATGGGTAATGGACTGCAGATGATCCCAGGTTTTACCATGGCACACACCAATGACTTTTCAATGCTTTTCAAAGTTATGTGTGTATTTATCGAAGGTTTATAAGTGCCCGGTTAATGGCAATAGGCTCACCACCTATTACATTGGGACCTAAACATAAACTGGCGAAATGTGGGTGCTAGCACCTCTGCCTACCCCTTCGGGGATATAGGCGTGAGTTTATGTTATGTTACAAATTCTTGCCCATAATTCCACCCACTTAAAATACTGATGATAGTCTATGTGTTATTCTAGACCACAAAGGGACTACAAGGGGTCTACTTTCCGACTTTTACTCTCCACCTCGTAAGGTCTTAGGCGTCCATGGTAGTGAGACCACTTCTTTTTGGGCACGGCGGCAGAGGTGGCATGACCAAAAACATCACACAAAAACCCATGATACCTGCCGGTGTATATGCGTCCCATGAGAAGGAGCAACATTAGTACGATACTCGAATCAATAATGACATGAAATTGTTTCTTGTAACATTATAAGATTTAAATTACAACATATTTTGTAGATCTCCCTAACTGGTACTAGTCCTTCTATCTAGGCACAATTTCTTGTAATCATCAACTCGATTTAGAATTCTATACTAGGAAAATGTCTTAATCTAGATTTCAATGAAGACAAGCTCGGTTGCGATCGTGATTTACTTATCAATAGGTGTACTGCTCGATATCTATTCAGAAGTGTCACCATTTATGGAACTATAGCAGTTAAAGCAAAAGAAATGGCAATTACTAGAGCTATTTCCTGTTAGAAGTGATTCAAGGAATGCTGCAAGGAATAATTGCGGCAACTATATTAGACATGTCAATTTATAGACCCACACCATCGCTGCAATCTTTTCGATTTTAAAATTAGAACTGTTTTTATACATGTTGTTGATACAGGCTAATGCATTCTTAATGTTGCTCTCGATAACATCAGAACCCGGCGTGCTTACTTTTTTCTACTTCTTTTGAATTGGTTGTTATAGAAGCGGAAGCCTCAACCGGTAATCAGAAGGTGTTCCGGCGAGTTTTGGACCCTGAAGGCCTTTTTGGGACTTCCATTTACCCATCATTTTATAGTGTCACTATTTTGGAATTTTACAATTATTAAAATAATAGAAATGGTGGTTGAACTTGAATTGTTTCCTGTCAAATAATTAAAAGAATGCCACAAGGACGAATTTCGACACCTTTATGGAAATGTTAAGTTTTGAACCACATTGCTGTAATCTTCCATATTTCAAAATTAGAAATGTTATTTTATTCTTTGCATACGTTTAATACAGTTTATTATAATGCAGATTTTAATCAAACTTAATATTTAAATAATAATTATTATTATGCAAAGATGTTGCAGATATTTTAAATGTAAAGAAGACGATACGATAACATTTATTATGTAGAATGTTCATGAATATGGAGTTTGTAACGTATCGCAATTTTTTTATGAACCACTCTCACTAGTGGGGCTTGGTCTTTTGAGTATAGATTGTTATCCTTAACTCGGCACCAATACATTTTACATGTTATCTAGATAATTTATTGCATGCAATATTTGGTTTTCCATATAAGGGCATGGAGTTACGTGTGTACTAGTTACCACATGTTTTTTTTAAATCATACATCATTTCATTATCTGACTACGTTGACGGGTCGCGTGGTAGTTGTCACTAGCCGTCTGGAAGTCTGACACTTCGCTGATAACTTTAGTAGATACCTCACCTCGTGTCTTAATTTAAAAATCCGTATATTGATTATACAATATAATATAATTATTGAATATCTGGGCAGAAGGGGTTTGGAACTACATCCACGATTACGCGCCAGCTTATTCTAGAGTACAGTCAACAAAATATAGAACATACAATATACATTTCACTGCTTCGACTGTATACCTATACTCCATTCGGTTAGGTTCCCAACCAAAGGTAAAAAATCTTGTAGCGACTTTTTATAAAAACTAAATTAAACAAATAAACTAGACCAATTAACAGACTAACTAGAGGTTTAATTTTGATTTTAAGTCTTCATTGTCGTTAAATATGATGACTAAGTAAATAGTAATTGTGAACGGATTTGTTGATTTTAAATTGAAACATCGCCTAATATAATGTGCTTTGAGCCTTCAATACTAATTTTTTATGTTATTTACGTTATTATTAATAGTCTAGCTAAAGGACATGTCCCCCAAACATGCACCTATTTATTACTAATGTTCAACATTCTATATCATGTTCCAAAAGATTATAAATAAAATGTCTATGGTATACGAAAAAAAAACTAAGTATTGCAAAAGTTACATTCTCTTGAACGATTTGCAAATGATATCGTTAATTCAGATATCCGAAACCGATTTTATAACGGTTATTAAATACTTCCCCGACAGCATAACTAGATGTTACTCAACCGACAGAGATATAAACACTAGTTAAATAGATAAATTAAGTGCATACGTGTGATTATTTGTCGCAACGAATAATAACGAGTTGCTGTTTTTGTAATCCTTTTAAATTTAGGGTTCCTTAGGAAACATTTTCGAAATATTAGTAACGTAGCAATTGCTATATGAAATACTGATCCTGTTATCACGATCCATGGGAATCTATTCCTGGAATAAAAGTGGCTTAAATGTATTGTTATAAGCCACTAATTGTCATTAATACGTGAACTCCCCCTTCCCTCGTACTGTTTTATGTCCCAATAAAGAAATAAATAAACGAGTTTCAAGCATACGTCCCTGCACTCCCATTCCTCCTTACAATCTTTCACACCTTATTTTCTAATAAGTATATATGTGAAAGTTTGGTCTGGAATAATACATATACTATTGAATGAAATTTTAAAGTATTTGGTATGCTAACCGCCATAAGACGGATATATGTACAGAAGAATTTGGATGATTTCGGGCGAAGGTTCTGTGGCTTAGTAATCAGGTCGTTCCTCTTGTGAGGGAAAGATCGCGGGTTCTAATACCGCCTGAACAGATTTTTTTTTCTACTTATATCTTAATCAATTTGAAAACAGGGACTATTCTTAATCCCAGAAAAAAGTTCCCATGGGAGACGGAAGTGCGAGCATGCGCGAGGAGTTCATGTGAGCGAAAAGCTTGTTTACAATATTAGCAAAGTCTAACGAACACTTTATACTAGTAAGCTATTCAATTCTCTCAGGTATCACCTAGTTATTGGCAGTGAATTCAGGAAGTTTCTTTTCTTAATCAATCCGAGGTCATGGGAAAAAAAACTGTGTGAGCCTAACTCTTTAATCCGTATCAATTGCTTTACATTGACCACCCATCGAATATAATGCAAAGAGATTGTACGCAAAGAAAAAAATACTACGGAACTAAATTAAAAAAATGCATTTGACATTGACAATTGTTGTAGACACATTACTTTATAATGTAACGTTCGTTATAACCAGTGATATAATTAAGCTCTAGAATGATGTAGAGTTATTTAACAACTTATTTCAATAATTATCTATTTATAATTCAGCAATAGATTATAGGTAAGACGATTTGTAACTTTCTAGTGGGTTTTATAAAGATATTAAGATTCTGGCTTTTCTTGGATAGCGGCCGACAGCAGGACAAGGGTTTCGACCCCACAGATTTGGATTTATATTTCTCCCCTCGACACCCAAATAAATAAGAGTGCATTCTCTGAATTTTATAACTCCAAATGTTGGAACACAACGGATTTAGCGGACGTGAAAGATTAAAGATAAATCTTAAATGGATGAAATATAAACGGACGTAATTTTCTAATACTCTTTTGATAACTGTTTTTTATTTAATAGGCTCTGTTAAACATAAAAACATACATTTAATCACGCCTTTATTCCCGGAGGGATAGGCTGAGGTGAATTAACACCCACATTTCATCAATCATTGTATTCGGTCCCACGTAATTTAGGGTGAGTCCCACGTAATTTGCCGTCTTCCGGGCACTATTGCTTACTCGAGCAATGCATTAGAGGCCGAGTCTGGGCTGTATATATCTATCTGATGTTAAACATTATCTCTTAGTCGCTTTGTACGACACCGCATGTGAAGAGATGGGGTAGTCCAAATTCTACTTTGCCGAAGAACCACGCTACTTTCTCATACTTTTTTGATAACTGATTTTAATTTAAAAGGCTCTGTTAAACAATTTATTTAATTTGCCTACTCCCATTAATCAACACCTAATTACTGTCTACTTATAAAATTAACTACATAAATGTTTTTAAATTAACTGACTACGTAACATGCTCAAATTTGATATCGAATTATTCTTATCTTAAAACACATTTGCAGTTTGTATCTTACCAAGTTACCTTTATTAAAATACCTAATTTAAGAGTCAGTCCACTGCTGGATATAAGCCTCTCCCAATATTGGGTGGCTTTGTCCTACTATTTCCACGATGGTACTAGATTACATTAAGTTTTTCTTCTATGGTAGTGATATCACCTGCATGGTCGGATGAGATGGGGTGGTGACACTTGTATTCTTTCTCCCTCATCACACGAAAAACAATACAACTAATTAATTTAATTAAGTATAATGTCAAATATGACGTATTTTTCCTGGGCAAAGTCTCCGGGTTTCAAAATAACTTGTAAGTCAACCAGCAATCTGGTACTATTGATAGACTAGGTTCTGTTTATTTTTAATTCAGTTTAAAAAGATGCAACCGGGAAAGAACATTTTTTTATACCACTTAATTGGCAGACTACGCGGCCCACCTGATGGAAAGTGGTAACCGTGGCCACACTCGCGCTGCCGACCCTATAAGCACAGACCTTCTGTGCTGTCAGTGTAGGAGACAAAGCAAGACAAGCGTTTAGTCTTCTCACTCACACCACAAATTCTCCAGTAAACTTTGATTGCCCTACTCACCGCTGGAACTCAACACGAAGTTATTATGGCCGCGGTATTCTGTAGGGCGGAGATACCTCCCCAGTCGTTCATTCAACCATTTCACGACACCTCACGATAAACTGGATGGGGTAGGTTGCGCTGATTAAAAAAAAATTAAAATGGAGAAGATATATACTAAATCTTTGATTAAAAGTTCGTTTTTAATAAAAAGCTTCTAACAAATATTTTTCATTTAAGTTATTTTTAGCATACTGATGATTTTATTTTTATTTTTATTATTTTGCTTTTGTTTTTTGTTGAGCGCTTGCCACACTGATTTCTATGAATATTTTACATAGAAATTATAATTATGACAAAAATACATGATTTCATATAAAAACAGAATGTGTAGGCATTACGAATGTTTTATTGCAAAAAAAGGTAATCCGTCAATTTTTTTTTCGTGAGATACATAAAATTACTTAGACATTATTTCGTTTTCACGCCATTTTCTTACTTTATATACCTAGTAATTATTTTTTCAACATTAAGTTTATTAATTTACATTATGAATACATTTTTATGTAATAAACTTAGCCACTTGCCCCGGTTTCGTACAGATACAAGGTAATTCCCTGTTAGTTAGTCTTCAAAAAATGTATAGAAAATTGCCGGCTTTATGAATATTTATGATCACTGCTCCGCTCCCTTAAGTAGTAGCGTAATGAGATATAGCCTAAAACCTTCGTTGATAAACGGAGTATTTAATAAAAAAATATTTTTCAATTCGAATCAGTAACTCCTGAGATTAGCGCGTTCAAACAAACAAACAAACACATCAGCTTTGCCAAAAAAATACTTTTTCGAAATAATTTAACATTGCACCCGAGCTTTATTTATAAATTGCTACTTACATTACAATTAATTTTAAATGTTTCTAATACTGAAGTCTGTATATAGATTGGTAACACGGACGTGACCCTTCAAAACTATAGTTATTTACTTTATTAAAATACATAATTATTATAATGTAATTATATTTCTAAAGTTAACTTTTGAATTAATTACAATGTAATGTTTACTGACCGTATTACATGTGTAATGTATTATTATAATTTATTTATTACATTAGGTACCTGGCCATTCTTGGCAACTGTGAATCGCAGTTTGTTTATCATACTAAAATAATGATTTTAGTATGATGAATAAACAATATCAATCATAGATTTTAGACAAAAAATATCTAACTGTTTTTTTAAAGTGTTGTAACATTAATGGAATCCATTTTATGACACCTATATCCTATCAACTTTTTACTGTAAAGTTATAATTTATGAGTTCTTTCAACTAGTATATATAATAACTTGAGTGATATTTTATTGCAATTTTTATTCGGATTATCTGAATTTAGTTTTATTGATAAATAATTCAAATTGCTCAATGTTCATAGTTAGCAATCGACGAAATTGTGTTAATATTCTTACTTTCATACTAATACGTATTATAAATGAGAAAGTAACTGTCTACCTGTATGTTCCGCTTTAACGTCTAATCGAATGAACCGATTTTAATGACACTTATTTATTAATTTATTTTTTAAATACTATTGTATCTGACATCATATTCATTGAAATCATAAAACCTCACCAATCGTATTATACATAAACCATCTAAAGATATATACGGTATCTGAGGTATATGGTACGCTGAAAGTGGCAGCGGCTTCCCTTGCCCCTGTACTGTCAGGTTTATTAAACATCTGTTTGAAAACAGACATATGCAACTCACAAAGGTCTCTCCTTTGTATAAGGGCAAGTGGAACTGAGAATGATGAATGAATGGGTTGTGTACTAGGTTAACTGCACTCCTGAACCCCGGCTTCAAATACACTTTTGGATCTGTCGATCGACCACGTCTTTAACGCGTGAACTCGCTCACCGAATTACGACGACTCTCGAAAACAAAAAACAAGTAGCATTAGATGTTGCTGACCGTATCTACCATAGTAACAGTCAAGTTGGGACAATAAGGAGTAAGTGATATACCGCATGCACTGCTTACTTACTTAATGTCGGGGAGGTAGCAAGTCTTTGTAGGGTGCGAAGGCACGGTGAAGTCGAATCTAGTGATATCTGAGATGGGGGTAGCTCAGGGTTCATCAGTGTCAAACATTCTTTTCTCACCGCTATTGAATGATCTGCCCGACGCTGTAAAGGACATCGACATTTATATATGCGGATGATGTAGCTGCGATAGTTATGGCATCATTTGTATGTATCCGCTATAGTATCCTTTTTTATTAATTTTAATTATTTACTTTTTAGTATTCACAAACAAGGGCAATAAGGTATTTGATGTACATGGTTGACCAAAAACCCTTACGGGTTTGTCTAAACAACCGTAACCGACATTCGACTCGGGCTTATAACTAAAAATTAAAGTAGGTATCTATCTATGAGGATTCAATACAGATCAAATTTATTTATTTATTTCTTTGAGCTTTTACAACAAAAATTAAACAAAACAGCTAATCAACTTCTTTGGTGGTTTCAAGCGAACGGACTTGTACTTGACATAACCTCATTTAATACACTTCGATTTGTCGGGTAGACCTGTAAAGCCACTTACAGTATCAGTATATGGGTTGGGCATTAAGTAAGACGAGGCGATAACATTTTTCTGGTTTGAGATAGATAGAGGTTTAAAATGGGAGAACCACATTGACAAAGTTTGTAGCAAGATGAGTAGCGTATGCTATGCCCTCAGCCGAATAGCTCGGGTAGTACCAGTTAGGGAAGTAAAAGCCTGCTTTGCAACCGTGCACTCTCTATTCCAATATGGTACAGAATTGTGGGGACCCGCTGCCACCTGAGAGCCCGGGTTCCAAATGCAAAAACGTAGAGCTACATATGGTAGGGATATCGCAGGGACTCGTCGGCAAAATCATATTTCTCCATTTGGGAATCCTCACCCTATCTTCGATACTAATATCACGTCGCATTGCACATGAGGGTAAACCATGAGAAGTGTGCGAAGCGAGGTGATGCGCACGCGTATTGCACAAATATAAAATATTACTATATACATCGGTGATAAATGTAGTATATAGGTCACTAGCGAAATCCGACAAGACAACTCAGATCATGGGTTCGTTGGTGCACTGTACACCACCTAACGTGACTTCCTTTGCACGGATTGGGTCCTTCAAGCCCTTTATTCTCACTAGTTCAGTTGTCTGGTTCAGTTTACTGGGATTATTTTTCTGACTTGTTCAGTTAATTGAACTAGCTACGGTTACAGCGATGGCTTATTGAGCAAGCATTCTACTCATTTAATGAACTGGTGTCAATGAAATCACTGTAAGTAAATAGTGATAATTCCTATTTGATGACATTGTAATGTTTAATTTTTTACTTTATTTTAACTCGAAACCTGACATTTTTATAGCTGAATGACACATTTTGGACATTAATTAAGTTATTATGATAATTTGTTGGAAACGTTAAATTTTTGACGCGAAACCTGGCATGTTTAAATTGTGACATAGGCTAGGTGTTAATTAAATAGCATTATTATAATACGATGACATTGTAAATTTTACGTTACCTGACATTTTTATTTTGTTTAAAATGTGATTGATACGAAATTTACCTGACTAAAACTGATTAGTAACTGATTAATCGATAAATGTGTTGATATGTATTTATGTGACATGCGTGTGTGATATGTATTTATGTGACGTGAAAAATATGATTAAATGAGTTATGAGTTATGGTGCGGGCTTTTACTTTAAAGTGTACAGGTTGTATGACTATCGCATTATTGTTTACATATTTTATTTTATTGTTTTATTTACGTATTTTATTTGGTCACCAAAATCTTCTATCGCCTGTTATCACGATTTTTTTTTTCTTTTCTTTAATATTTACAATATATTATTGTTTACTTTCATATTGTAATATAAGTACATAACTTCTACATACCCTCATTGTGTGCATGTGCACAATACTTAAATAAGGTTCCAGTTGAAAACCAGAGTCAGGTTTATACCTGGCACATGCTGAACTGGACACCTATTTGGTGTATCTGTAAGCCACTCTGTTTTATTTGTTTTTCTTACATTTTTTTTGTATTGTTGATTATTGTTATCTCTGTGACCACCTTGCACCAAATAAATATTTATTTATTTCTTTCTTTCTTTATGATTTGATTGAATTACATTAGGTACGTTAGACAAAATTCGACCAACATATCTCGTACACGCTCACACACACATTATCTTTTTATCTTTCCTTTTCGACAAACTCACATTCTTTCTATCTTGAAACCAGTTGAAGGTTTAGTATGAGTATCGAGTATGTATCGCCCTTTGTCATCATCTGCGGCAGAACCTCATTCATTCATTAGCCATCTTTTTTTACGTATGAAAATTCCCCACGGATACCTCCCGCCGGAGCCGGTGGGAGAACTTATGTCGGACTCGAACCGACTAAAACGCACGGTGCCTGAGGGTCGTTGTTGGTTGCCGAAGATAAGGTTGACAGGCATATTCCGGCACCCCAGCCGACCTAGGTCCATCTCTCTCGATCTGGCTCTCCTTGGATATGGGGACCACAGACTCTTCAGCTCGTACCCGGAATCGGGGAGACGCGCAACTCTCGCCACTGCCGCGGCTTGTTTCTGCTAGGGTGACAGGCAGCTCCACCCTTCACCCCCAGGTCTGCGCTTATGGAGGGCGGAGGTCATTCATGGACCTCCGTCGCTCGAGTTGCCTCAGAATCTTGAATAGCACATAGGCAGTTGTCCCGCGAAGATATGTTTTTTATACTACTTAGGTGGAAGACAAGCACATGACCCACCTGATGGGAAATGGTTTCCGTGACCTATGAACGTATGCAACACCAAAGGCGTTACATTCGTGCTGCTGACACACTTGACAGGAAAAATCTTTCTATGTCATTAGGTGACAAACAAAAAACCGCATTAAATTCCTAACTGCTGAGATTAGAACGAAATGTAAATTATGATGACATTAGGCTGGCATTCAATATAAATTATTAACAATAATCATTTAGTCAGATGACTAATATAATTTGGAGAGCTTTGACCAGAATTAAAAAATATAATGGTATAATATAGTAATTATGATTTGAGTGCGAGCATTCCATGATTTAAGAATGGGATGAATTTTAGCGGGATGAATATAAAACCCCAATTGTTGGGACTATTCCTATTCGAGCCAATTCCAACAAACGACAATTAGGTGGCAGACAAGCGCACGGCCCACCTGATAGAATGTGGTTACCGTGGCCTATGGAGGTGTGTAACACCAGAGGAGCCACAGTCGCGCTGTCGATCCTGTAAGCACAGAGTATCAGTGCCGTCAGTGCAGAAGACAAAGCAGGACAAGCCTTTTGTCTGGCTACCCTACTCACCGCTGGGAACATAACAAGAAGTAATTACGACTGCGCGTGTATTCTGAAGTATTTTAATCAAGTAAATACATTTAAGTGACGAAAATAACTGACAAAGAAAATGTGGTGTGGCGAAAGACACCGAACCAAGTTACAGACTCGGTGGGATGGTAATGCAGGTAAAATACCTACTTGGATTATTTTATTTAAATACCTATATATCCATACACCTACCACATGTGGCCACCTACGTTGTGTAGAGCGTTCACCACTACATTACGCTAGTTTGTCAAAATATTTACACTAATAAGTATAAAAACTAATTAATTAAATTGTAAGGATAGAAATTAATATACTTAACACTCACATTTACATATTTTTTGATGGTCATGAATGAAAGTTGTCCAATTTGAATACTCAAAATAATTTATCATTATTTAGTTACTAATATTTTACTTTTAAAATTAATGAACTTAATTAATACTTAAATGTCACTCACCTTCGTTTAGTACCAATTCCTACATTCTTTTTTGACTTTTACGGAAGCAAATGCCTTGTTACCTCCTCCAAAAGGAAAACCTGAAGATTGATGGACAGACGGATTTGCTTGCAGCTGATACCTGCACCTGCTGTTTTAGTGGATGATATAAAATTAAATGAATAATAGTAAATATACTATTATTCATTTAATTTGTATATCAATGTTTACAGCTGAGGCGACATTGAGACGCGACCCGACAGGCGATGGTCTTAACAGAGCCGCAGACCGTAACCATCAATACACACGTGTATCATACGACGTTGTTCAACACACGGATAAAATGATACTAAAATCATTTAATCTACTCTCATACTGAAATTAAAACATTTAAAATTAAACAGACATTAAAAGAGCATAAAAAAAAAAAAATGTTTTTTCCATTTCGATACAACTTCTACTGGACTCAAGGAGGTATCAATGTATTTACTTATGCTACATAGTCTGTGGTAGACGCAACATGTATGCGCGATCAGCAAATGGCTTTAACGCTAAAAATAACTTTATTATTTTATAAAATAACTTACGCAAAGTATGTAAACTATTTCATGAGATTATATAAAATAGTGTATGAAATTGCACACAATTTGAATGACACTTCAGCGGTACTCACCAATTTTTGACACGTGTATCATAATGTACTATTACCCACTTATTTAGGACATCGATATTTCTTTATACAAAATTCGCAAGGCTACAATAAGTCAATGCAGTACTCGTATAAATAGAATATCAGAACTGGTGCAATTTATGCATTCAATATGATTAAGCTACTAACTACCATAGCCATTTAGGTTAAGTAATTCGGATCATTTGATTGTATTATGGCCACATAATACGATATATATATATATATATATATATATATATATATATATATATATATATATATATATATATATATATTATATATATATATATATATATATATATATATATATATATATATATAGTATACTGATCAAATTCAATGGTCGATATAATAGCATGAAATCTCGGGACTAAGCTGTAATTTTTCATTTCCATGATATATAATTACTTATTATTATCTCTCGTGGTTCCCGGCAAAGTAGAATTTGGAAAACCCCGTCTCTTCCCATGATAGATAGATAGATAGATAATTCTTTATTGTACACCAATAGATTACAGTAAAATTTGTAGGGAGCATGCATACAGTTTAATGTACAATGGGCGGCCTTATCGCTGGAAGTGATTTCTTCCAGGCAACCTTGGGATGGACAGTAGTGTAATAAAACAAAAAAAATTGGTGTAGTTAGCAAATAAACTAGAAACAAGTTTATAATATATTAAAAGATACAAAAAGAAAGATAGATATGAGAGAAGTTCAAATAAAGTTAAATAAATATACAACTTTAGCACATAAATAGATATACGAAGTAAATAGTACATAGTAATAAGAAGGGAAAATAGTGAGCATATTAATCGTGAGCTGTCACAGTGTTCACAATGATAGATAGTAGTCCTTTACCATTCTTTTAAATATGTTTAAGGATTTTGCTTGTCTGATATTCAATGGCAATGCGTTCCATAAGCGCACAGCCTTGACAGAGAATGACTTACCAAGAAAATCAGTTGAATGCATTGGCATTCTCAGCCTCAAATTCTCGGATGACCTCAGGCATCTCGTATGTGTGTCATGGAGGAACTGGAATCGTTCTTTGAGATAAGAGGGAGTGATGGGATTAAATAATACATTATATAATAATGTTAGAATATGAGCATTCCTGCGAAGCCGAATTGGGAGCCACTTGAGTTGTTTACGGAAATCTGACACGTGATCATACTTGCGTATACCAAATATGAATCGTATGCAAAAGTTATGAAGTCGCTCAAGTTTATCTAGTTGCTCCTCTGTGAGATCGGGATAGATCCCGTGCAGTGTTGTACGAGGCAAGTGTGACTCGAGTCAACAATAGTGCCCGGAAGACGGCAATAACCTATTACCTGGAAACAAATTTAATGATTGGTGAAATGTGCGTGTTAATTCACCTATGCCTAACCCTCTAGGAGTTTAGGCGTGATTACATAGGCTGCTACTTATGTATGCGGAATCTGGGATTCCAATAATTTTAAACGCAATGTCTGACCTCCATGCACATATTCGTTCTTTTTTTAAATACTGGCCGCTAATATTTTTTTCTTATATACGTTAGTGTTTTGTTTTTGTTGGGTTTAAAATGTCATATCGCTGAAAAAATGGAACTCGCTCGTGAAAATATTCGTGCTATGATTTATTACGATTTTCGACGTGGTTTAACGCAACAACAGTGCGTAGATCAATTAACTTCGACTTTTGGTGGTGAAGCTCCATCAAAAACGACTGTGTATCACTGGTTTAGTGAGTTTAATCGCGGGCGGAGTAAGCTCACGGACGAAGTTAAAGAAGGTCGCCCGAAATCGGTGGTTGAGCCACAAAATATTGAAGCTGTGCGAAAACTAATAATGCAAGACCGCCATGTTACGTATCGCGAGATAGAGGCCATTCTGGGCATATATATGACGAGCATTCATAGGATATTACATGAACATTTGTCTGTAAAAAAAATTTGTTCGCGTTGGATCCCGCACAACTTAACTGAGGATCAAAAAATGCTCGCGTCGAATGGTGCAAGAAAACCTTGAAAAAATTCAACGGAGGCGACTCAAAATCTGTTTATAATATCTACACAGGTGACGAATCCTGGATCTACGCGTACGATCCCGAAACTAAACAACAATCAACAGTTTGGGTGTTTCTAAATGAGCCAAACCCTACGAAAGTGGCTCGTGCAAAAAGCACTGTAAAGCAAATGGTGGCCTGCTTTTTTGGTATTAATGGCCATGTGGCTACAATACCACTGGAGAATCGCAGAACGGTTAATTCGGAGTGGTACACGACCATTTGTTTGCCAGAAGTATTTGAAGAAATACGCAAAAACAACCAGCGACGCAGAATCATACTTCACCATGACAATGCCAGCTGTCATACATCTCAGGAAACAACTACATTTTTGGATGGTCAAAAAATAGAATTAATGGGTCATCCACCGTACAGCCCTGATTTGGCTCCCAATGATTTCTATTTATTCCCAAATGTAAAGAATAAATTACGTGGTCAACGATTTTCGACCCGTGAAGATGCCGTAGACGCGTTCAAACAGCACGTTTTGGAGATACCTCAATCAGAGTGGAAAAAGTGTTTTAAAAATTGGTTTTATCGAATGCAAAAGTGCATCGATCATAGTGGAGAATACTTTGAAAAACAATAAAAGCATATTGAGCCATATACATTTGTTTATTTTTTCTATTCCGCATACATAAGTAGCAGCCCTTGTATATGTATTACCTATCACTTGTAGGTGGCATATTGGTACAAGTTACTTTAATTTTAGTAAAACTTGGTTTTGTTTGAATCAACATATAATATTATGAAAGTTAGATCCAATTACCAACCTCGGTTATTTAGAAACTGTGTAATTTTATAATGGGAATCGATTCCAGTAGCTAATACATAACGTTTGCTTGTCTTTAAGCTATTTGCATAGAAACTGCGCATTTATCCTATTGAGAAAACCTTTAGTACCTTCATTACAGAACTGTTTATAGGATTTAAATTGTCATTCTGCGTAGTGGTACGGTTATAAATTCAAAACATAATCAGTGTTTGGTTGCAGAACATTGAATACGTTTGTGCAATTGTATCTGTATATTGTATTATTATATCGCCAAACCTTACCATAGAGTAAGGTCTGCGTAGATTTTTGTTACTCGTTAATTCAGGTACTCAATGAAATCACACAATCCATAATAATATTAGAAATGCAAAAGTAACTCTGTCTGTTTGTTTGTTACGCTTTCACGCCGAGAACACTGAATCAATTTTACTGAAATTTAGTACAGATATAAACTAGAACTTGAAAAAGGACATACCCACGCGACCGGAGCCGCGGGCAACTGCTAGTTATAATAGAATTTAAAATATTCTATTTTTTTATATCCAATTTTCGACTTTATCATGTATAACTGGGTGTTTAAATGGCTTGGAGGTGTAATTCTATCGCCAACTTAATAAGTCATGAGCTAGAGTGGTGCCAATGAACAACATAAAAACAAGTGTGAAATTACACCGTTATACAGGAAATAATTAAGTTCGTTATTAATCAAATCTCGTGAATTTATAAACGTAGATAATAGTTGTCTCATGGCCTTGCGTAATTATACTTTTTTTTTTGCTTTCATAATATATGCCAACTTTCGGTTTATGGACGTGGACCTTCGGCTTCGAGTATGCGTTTAAGGACATTGTTTTCTTTAAAAAGAACTGATGACGATTAGATAGCCACCTTCCTCTAAACAATTATGTTAAAAAAACACTATTATTTTTCTACTACTGACCAATTTAGTTATTGATGTTTGACAACAAATTTAAATTTCATCATTTCTAAAACGTATTTACTTCGAATACAAGTATTTAGTTTAAAAAGATCCCCGTCACAAAAAACAACCCTCAAAAATCAAAAATAAGTTGTGTTAATTAGCCCTATCTGTTTGATATACCTAGTAATAAATATTATGATTCAGGCGTTGTCATGTCGAAGGACTCTAACTGATAGAACACTCCGACCCCGTCATATTTATCGGAACGATACCAGGTCCCCCCGACATGACAAGCTCCTTGATTTGATACCCACATTGAGGGAGTTGTGATATAAAATGTACTCCGTCATTTTGTAGGGGCGGCCATTTTTTTAACATAGCTAATAATACTCCCGAATAATATACTTTTCAAACAAAAAAAAACTAAATCCAAATCGGTTCATCCGTTCAAAAGCTACGATGCCACACACACACACACACACAGACACGTCAAACTTATAACACCCTGTAGTTTTTGCGTAGGGGGTTAAAAAAAAATTACCTTCGGCAACCAAAAGGACCCACAGGCGGCGTGCGTTTTAGTCGGTTCGAGTCCAACATAACCTCCACCGGCTCCGGTGGGGAGGTATCCGTGGGGATTTTACGCATGTAAAAAAAAGGGGGTTAAAAATGTCATAATAATCTCGTCCCTAATAATTCATCAAAGATTTTGAGAGTTGATTCAATTTATTTGTCTCTAGATCATTATTTAATTTGACATTCGATATTCGATATAGCATAGCACACCCAGCTCCTTATTACGTGGAACCAAAATGAAACGGACCATCCGTTTCTGAGAGAACCTATGACATAACCAATGTGTTATTATAAACTACATTCTTTGTGCCAAATTTCATCTATAGATCCGTTCAGCAGATTAGACGTGATTGAGTAAACTACATTCACGTATTCAAGATGTGACATTAATATTAATATTATTAGTAGTAAGAGAAATACAACGCAATATTCCTCACAAGATAATGACCGCGACTGCGGCGGCGTGGTGTTATCGCGTTTTTTTATACTACTTAGGAGGCAGACAAGCACACGGCCCATCTAATGGGATGTGGTTACCGTGGCCTATGGACGTATGGAACACTAGAGGAGTTACACTCTTGCTGCCGACCCAGAAAACTTTTTAATGCCCATCTTGAAAGACCCCATATTATAGTCGCTTGGGAAAACCGCAAACGTCCTAATAATGGTCTATGTACTCGTATGTGCCAATATTCATCCAAATCTATTCAGTTTACTCATAGTTAAGTAACAAACGTCTTAACATCTTCATAAACTTTCACATTTACAGTATTAGGTTTGTACATCATCGTTAATTAAAGGTTTACACAGACCATAACTAAGCCACCTATACAGTTAACCATGGAACAGTGCCTTAAGCCAAAATGTAACAATGACTTAATGAAATAAAAGGCTAATTAAAAATAATTGATCATAATAAACGTGAATTACAGCAGATTGTGTCAGCTAATATGCTCTATTATAAATATTGACATTAAAGGTATATACTCGGCTCAATATCGGTCAATGGGGCCATTTGAACTGATTTGTTGCATTTGGTAGCCTCAAGCCATAATAGCACTGTTATAAATTGCGCTCGATTTTTATATAAGGCTATCAGAACCATATTTAAAGTTGAAAAAGCGCAAAATAATGACTCGATAATTGATATTATAACAGCATTACCCAAATCCATACAATAATTATGACCAAGTTAAGAAGTTCGCCATGCGACTTTCTGTTACCGATATGAATATTTATTTTACATGCAATTACTGCGGTCCGTACTTTCACATGGAAAATTTTCGTTTTTTGTCTCTTTTGGGGATATATGCACGAAGAAAAAAGGGGAATATTTCATAAACCTTTACATAATGGATGTTTGAAATACAAAAGACAATATATGCTAAAATGTAAGTAATGATTACTAACGTCTTAGCATTGTCTCTGCATGCATCCATGATTTTTCTTTCGGAGGTCGGGGTCCGTCTACCCCTTTTCCTCCTTCTGATTTGGTTTGTAGGATTGACTATCGTCTGACTTCCTAACCTCGAAAAAGAAATCCTGCGTTAGAGCCGCGTAAGGGCGATAGGCTTGGCTCAAAGCGTCTTGGTATTCACTCATACCAGGTAGGTTAAATAGCATGATCTAATAACCCGAACCGTATGCTATTTGGGTGGCATGTGTGCCAGCTTTTTATTTGTTCTTATTAAAGAACCTGTTGTGAGTTTTGAAACAGCATTATGTTCTATTATTATTATTATTCGTATTTTTAATAACTTTGTTTTGAGCTTTTCCTTATTCGCTAGGAGCTTTCACTTTTAAACCCTCTTGGTTTTGATATTATCTCGGTATAAAGTTGAATTTTGGAAAGCGGTTTCATAACCTAATTAATCGTTATGAAAATAAAGCCTGTGTGAGACCATTTTAAGGGATTCAAGCGATTTATTTACTGGCATCCGGCTGCTGAAATAATAGAATTTTGGAAAGTGGTTTCATAACCTAATTAATCGTTATGAAAATAAAGCCTGTGTGAGACCATTTTAAGGGATTCAAGCGATTTATTTACTGGCATCCGGCTGCTGAAATAAAACTAAAACGTGGCTAAAAGTTAATAATAAAATAATACCAGATATGTCGTGAAACAATATATTACAAGGGGTTATACTTGAATGAGCAGGCGTTGGCCACTTAACATATAACAGGTGGCCTCACCACGGAATGCAGGAGGCATTCCCTTCATTGAGAACGGGCATGCGTAGAACACGACGTGGCACTATCTCAGACCTGCTTCTGTTTGAACCTGCTTCTATGACCCCGAAAAGCGAGTGTATTTATGTATGTTACAGTTACAATAAGTTTCTTCTAAGGTTACCAGTCCATGGGTCACTGACATTGACACTGTTTCATGTGATGTATAACCTATTGTCAGTCTGAGAATGATCAATCAAGTTAAGAGGAATTAATTTTATATAACATGGTCCCGACAATGGAATTATGAATGTTATGATACTTAATTATGAATATTTATTAGATTATTATTATAAATGTGGGGTTTATAATGTAAGATGTGGATTTTAGAATGTATAATGTATACACGGGTTTGTTTTATAATTATCCACTATTGTGATGTTATTGTGGTACATCTTTACCCACAGTCTTAACTGTACATCAAATTAATTAGTTACAAAAATACATGTTCTACTACACAAGCTTTTACTATGTTTGTATGTTACGGAATTTTCGAACTCGATTTTTGAGCTTTTAAAAATTTAAAAATAAATTTTGAACACTGGATGTGTTTCCTTTTTGTTTCCTTTTTTCTACACTGCTATCAGGTAAAGCAAAGCCACCTATCCGTGTGGTGATGTAGAAAGAATACAAGTATCCCATCTCATCCAAAGGATGTGGCTAGAGGCGACTAACAAAAAATACGCAGACGATATCACTGCGAAAAGGAAAACTCTAAATAAAACTCTGTACAAACCCGGCTGGCCAGCTTGGAAAGAGTAGGTCAACGCCTCCCAATATCGGGAGAGGCATATGTCTAGCAGTAGACTGCTATACATAGATACATACATACATATAATCACGCCTTAATCCTTGGAGGGTTAGGTAGAAGTGAATTAACACGCAAATT
Source organism: Eilema griseolum (assembly GCA_963662185.1). Classification (NCBI taxonomy): domain Eukaryota; kingdom Metazoa; phylum Arthropoda; class Insecta; order Lepidoptera; family Erebidae; genus Eilema; species Eilema griseolum. Next base: position 19,295,656 of record OY759240.1, on the reverse strand, counting down.
TCACCAATCATTGTATTCGGTCCCACGTAATAGGGATGAGCCTGTTGCCGTCGTAGCTGAGGTTGTCTGGGCTGTATATACCTATTTGTCTGATGTTAAACAACCCTATACCTTAGTTGCCTTGTACGACACCGCATGGGACTGCGATAGGTTAATTGATTGATTAACGAAGCCAAACCACAGGTTTTTCGTATATAATTTTGGGTGTTAGAAGAAGACTTCTGCGGAAGCCACTGCTAGTTGCTTTTTATTTAGTATATACTTTGTCTCTACAACGATTTTGTATTTTTAATGTACAATTATATATTACATAATTTTTGACATTTAGCAATATTTACTTTTAATCTATGATATACATAATCAATTTAAATATTCTGTTCTGTTTCGTTCCTTTTTTGTATGTCAATATTTTTTATTAATATGAACAATTCAATTAATTTTAATTTACATCTGATTCAGTTCACAGGCTAGTGTGCAGTCCAAAGAATAGTGGCTGCCTTTACAGATACTGTCTCTAGAATCGAGGTACCTGCCTTGACGAGCTCTATAAATATTCCCTTCTTAAAGGACCCAGTATTTTAGTTACAAAGAAACACGTTTGCTGGTAAAGAGTTCCAAGATTTTATTGTGTGACAAAGAAACGAGTCAATGAATATTAGAATAGTCGCTGTATATAATTCTACGTATAAACATCGTACTGTTTATAACCTAAAAGCATAAGCAGTAACTTCCCACACACCAAAAATTACCACAATTACTTAATTCGATTCTATGTAATATATTATACCACTTTGTTACGTTAATCACTTATACATAACACAACATTACATAAGGCTTCAGCACAATTAACACTTTTTGATACAGATTATATTGTACGAATTTGTAAAATGTCAAGTTAATTGCCAAATCACAATTTACTAATGTCATAAATTTTCTGTGCACCGAAATGTAAATTGAACAGTCTATCAATTAATTTCTAACACGCTTCGCAAATGCTTCATTAGTAGTTGCGAAAAAATTAAATTTATAATATGTAGCAAATTATTACAGAAGACATCTGTTGAGTATTTACCCGACTGTCAAGAAGGATTATGTTTTTCATGAGCATCTTGTATGTATGTTAGTAATATTCTAGGATTTTTTCAATAAACCAAGTTGGCCGCTGCTATAATACGCTATAATTTAAGCGCGAAAAAATTAAAATAAATTGTATACTGCAATATGGGAATCAAATTAAAGGGCTTATCACGACGATTTCAAAAAGGTATATCATGAAACATGACTGATTTATTTGATAGCAGGCGGTACTCATTAAGTTTCTTTCGGTTTATGATTGGGAAATGGGTACCGACTGCTATCAAATAAATCAGTCATGATTCATGATATAGCTTTTTGATTTTTTCAGTGTCAGTCGGGTTTTTTGTTTTTAATATTTTTCCATTGGTCATCAACGTTAAGACATTTCGGGTTACACTTCGTTGGGACTTCGCGTCCATGTTGTGATGCAACACCTCATGCCAACCTTTGTACCCCTCAATTCTAATCCTGTACCCACTGCACACCTTCAGTTCATTCGACTCTCTGCGGCTTCACTCCTCGAAACCCCTGTTACATCCCTTTAACCCATATACAAAGCCGTAATTAGATTTCTAAGAATTTACGGGAATCTGCCGTATTTATTGACATTTGTGATTACTGCTACGCTCCTTTGGATAGTAGCATGATGATACATGCAGTTACAAATATTTTTTAAATCGGCCCAGTAGCTTCGGAACCCATTCAATACAAACAAACAATTATATGCTTCCTCTTTGCAATGTAGTATAGAATGATGTAAAAATGTTGCATTGCGGTAAAGCTTTAAAGTACATTTAGGCATATATTATGTATCACGACTACATAAGTGCCGCATGTGTTCGTGGGCGTCACGTATGGACTGAGGTCGTTTACCGCGCGAAAATACCTTCCAACTACAAATTAGTTTTGCACACAACCTTTGTATTCCACATAATAAATCCTTTGTAGCCAACCTATTGCCGTCAGTCAAGCTCTTGCTACACTTAAGCATCACGGTCATACGATCAATAGGTCCTGGTTTGAATCCTGGCAATTTAGTTTCCCTGGTGTGCTTAGGAAAATTATTAGTATTACCAGTTACTAATATGATAATTGAACTGCGTGTTTGCTAGACGAATTTACAGAAAAGCCCTCTCCCTAAGTCACCACTTCGGGCCCAGCCTTAGACTCATATTCTACTTCACATGGAATGACACAATGCAAAATACTTAGGTATAGATGGTAGAAGTAGGTTCATATCAGCAGAATACTTACCAAGTTCGTTTTTTTGACCGAATACTTTTCTTAACAATATAGAATCACTTGATCACCTGATGCACGAATGTGAACATATAAACTATGATTAAATACATATGTACTAACAGTGAGATAACTGCAACATGGAGCAGGTACCTTCGTTTCCTCCTGTCAGTTTTGAATCATGGGAAGTATAATTTTAACAAGGACAATTATAAAATTGCGCGGGGCAAGTCCAATCACGCGACCGCAGTCACGATTAAGCAGTACCAACACCCACTTTGGATTTCAAATATTAGGTTTAAATTCACTACAGGTTGATTATTTTAGAATTCGTTACGCATAATCATTTTTTGTTATGTGGTTAACCAAACTCTATAATATAACATCGTTGCGAGACTAAAATATAACGTTTCTTTACAAAAAGAAAACTAATGAATAATATGGCTCTGCTTCAGTGGCGTAATTGTAGCGAATGCAGTTGCTGTTCATGATTTAATGCTGGGTTCCATTTTTCGTTCAAGGAAGTTGAAATTGATTTTTTTTTAATCTGAGACCGTTATCCTAATTTTTTTCTGAAGGTTCTATCTTGACATTTGAATGCAACTACCGACCTCTCAAAATAGAGGAAAATTTACGCCAGGGCCTCGTCACTCAGTTGGCAGGTGTCAGGTACACCTGCATAAGCAGTTCAGATTGATTCCACGAAGATCTTGTTAAGTTCCCATATACCACAGTGTCTCACTTACTATATGACTATAATATTACTAATAAAATATATGATATTAATTTATTTGTCATGCATTTGTACGATTTTAGAGTATGCCGGAGGCCTTGCATTTCTTCTTTTCGATTATCAAATTTTCTTTCCTTTTTCTCCGTTCCCTTCTGTCAGTCTCTTCTTCATCTAGTTCATCAAGTTTCATTCTGAGCTTGCACTTGAGTCTGAGGTCCATTTCGTCCCCTACCGTGTACCGGTCTACCCTCCATAGAAAACAAATTAAATTCAGCCTGTACATTGCACGTAAATCCTGTTAAGGTAAGTTATAGATACAAGAAATGTCAACTTATGTATGTTTTGCACCTGCTCGATACCGCGTAGGATTTATAAGTGAAATATGAAGTAAATAAGCTTGACACGTTTCAATCATTGTGGCGTAAGCCACTGAACCTAATATAATTTATTCTATAAGGTGCATTTTATCCTGGACAGATATTTTCATAAAAATAGTCTAAATAGTCTAATCAATATTTATATTAATAAAGTTATAGTCAAAAATAATAACGGTTTTGGACAAATGGATGGATCTTTGTTATTTATAATAAAGTTATATATGATGATGTTTGATTATCATCACCCGATCGCCAATCTCGGTTGCATCCCAAAATTTGAACTTTGACTTTGCTTATTTTACCCGGGTTTGCTCTCCCGACAATTTATTTTGGTCTTTGCCGGAACGACTGTTGTCTGTTGTTCCAACACCGAGATAACAATACTTGCTAGAGTCCCGTCCATAGCTGGTACACCTGCGGTTTGTAGTTGTACCAGCTCGCTGCAAGTAAGCTCGCGATTGGTCTCCTGTGATCTAAGTAGTCTCTACATAGTTGGAAATGCACATAGATTAAGTTTTATCCGGCGAATAGATTCCTGTCGATTGCGACAACGGAAACAGTATTTGACACAGACGGAGTCGCGTGCAATAACTAGTTTTAAATAATTATTTAATTGGGTTACTTTTCTCAGTTCTATATGTAATAATGCACTGTTATGTATCGGTAAAGTCACCATCAAGGCTGTTTGGTGAAAGTAGCGCCAAAATCGTGTTTTCAAAGACGTCTGGAAACCGCTGGAGACTGTGAACTGCTATTACAACTAAACGTGGACCATTGTACCGCCCAATTTCATACAATATATTGTTACCTAATTAGACAACTTAGATTATACCGTGTGTAGTAAATTATGTTAGAACTTCGGCGCTTTTGATGGCTTTTTGAGCTAGCAAACCCGCTTAGTCTTAATTCATTCAAGTTGCAAAATAACATTCTTACGGGTGCAAAATGGGCATCCCCAAAATAGATGAATTCTAAAAAAAGTTGTGTCCAACGATTTCTAATATTTTCTATTATACATATATAATATACATCTGACAAGTACAAAACAATAATCCAAATCGGTGAAACTTGTTATTAAGCTTTGCACTTACTAAAAAATTTAGCTATCATTTTTATCCACAAAGATATAATCTCTAGAACTTCGGGGTCAAAAGTCTTACTATACACAAATTACAATTTATAAAATATGTTATAATTATTACTAAAGCCTCTGATTACCTTTGACAAGTGAATTTGACCCGCTGGAATGTTACACGCGAACATTTATCACGTGGGTGTGCGCACGCGCATGCCGCCCTTGAACTGATTATTGTATCGACTATTATTGATCGATTTTTGGCAACCACTATTTAGATAATTGAGATCAGCCGGATAAGCGGCTACTATTACATGTTGCAATAGTCTGTCGATGTTTTAAAATGGATTCGTTTTTATGTTATTATTGTAGTACATCCTGCTCAAATGGTCTTTAGTTAGTGCAATTGAATTAGTTATAGATATTGGAATTGGGTGTAGCTGCTATATAATTTTACACTTTATTCGGTTTTATACTACTGTATTATCAATCATACTTTTTACTTGATTGTGGCGTGTGTTGAATTAGGGTGCTTACATAAAGAAGCAGGTTACCCGTATTGGTAAGCCGGCGCGATCGACCCTTGTTTAAACTTAGTAGGGTGTGTATAAATAAGTATGCACGATGGACAGTCTTGATGATTTCTGGTCTCTTAGGTGACAGATAAGCACACGGCCCACCTGATGGAAAGTGGTTACCGTGGCCTATGGACGTGTGTAACACCACACACGCGCAGTCAACCCTGTAAGCACAGAGTGATATACAATGTAGAATACAAAGCAGGATAAGCCTTTAGTCTTCCAATCAATCAATTATAAAGGAAGTCAATAAGATATAGGTGCCATAAAGAAAATTCTAATTCTATATTTCCCAAAATAGTGCAACGTAGGTAAATTACATATTTTCAAAGTCAAATTCTGTTTAAAACTAAGTTTACCAAGCGGTGGTAAACTTAGTACTAGGCGCTAGTGGAGAAAAAACGGCGCAATAAACTCTTCTGCGGCATTTTCGAGACGTCAGCTTATAAATATGCATAGCTAGTGATTTCTTAAATTAAATATGGACGAATGGACATTAAGTCTCGTGTCAAGATAATTAAAAGTATATAATTAAAAAAAACTTTATAGTAAAATAATTAACCTACGTAAGAAACATGGAAACTGTCAATCATTATCACACATCCTACCCTGAGTACGCTATAGCCGGTAACGATCAGTTTAAACTCTCACCGCACAGAAGCAGGCTCGCCGATACCGGCAACCGGTTTCTTTATGTAAGCACCCTTAGAGAGCTTTTCAACTGTAGTAAACACTTTACAAACATCATAGGATAATTTTGTAGTAAATATTAGCATACTATGTGCTAAAAGAAATTTATTTCTTGATTCCTTATATAGCTATTACCCATGGCAGTGATGTACACATACGTATACTGATATTGAAATAATGCTGCAGAATAAAAAACCCGTTGGGTTTCTTGCCAAAGATTTCTTAGGACGAAGCCTCGTTGTGAATCGTTGCATCAGTTTGGTTGTTGTTGTTTTACTTTTACTAAGACGTTTTGCAAGTTTGAAATAAACAATTTTTGATTTTTGAGTTCTTGACTTACCTATTAGCTAGGTATGTGAAAATGGAGCACCTACCTGAACATAAACTATAATAAATATTCTGATAATAATAATACTTATCCTGATATAATGAAAATGATCATAAATTGCAAACAAAACGAATAAAAACTAAATATTCCAACCATGAATTAAATTCGACAATTGTAATAGCATACCTGAGTTCCGGTTACGAGTATACAGTTCGAGCTCATTATGATACATTTTCAACAAATACATAATTATGTCCTTGTAATAATAAAGCAATTTTCATTTAACATTACAAGAATTTGATACATTTACGTTTAATTTAAACAAGTATGTGTATAAATGTCTGTCATTGCAGTAATACTTTTTAACGGTACTTTTCTTTACACAACGAGCTGTTGACCATGATACAAAATTAATAAGCTGTATCGCAATATACTTACTCAGTTGTAATAACAGGCAACAATAAATAAATAAATATTCTACAACATTCTACACAACGCTATCAAGACCCATGGTAAGCATAGTTTAACTAGCTTGTGTTATGGAATCTAGAATACGGATAAACATACTTAAATACTTTTTTTTTGTAAATACATACATATTATACATAGAAACACCCAGACCAGTGTAAATACCCATATTCATGCATACAAATATTCGCACTGAGCGGGGATCGAACCCGCGCCTCCTGCGTAGCAGTCGTGTTCACGTGTACCGCCACGCCACAGATGATACTATTTCAATATACCTAAAATCTCGTTATGATACTGTCGGAAATGCCCCTGAATATCACACTGATTAAATTAATAATAGATTTTATAGCGATTTCTTTGATGTTATTTCATTATTTGCACTAATTCCGACATTTTTAACAAGTATGTGTATAAATGTCTGTCATTGCAGTAATACTTTTTAACAGTTATTTTCTTTACACAACGAGCTGTTGACCATGATACAAAAATAATAAGCTATATCGCAATATACTTGCACAGTTGTAATAACAGGCGACAAATTTGGTGTACGGCTTTATAGCTCAACTAGTTAGTGACTAACTGTTGCATAGTTACGTGCTATGCAATTAAACTGAATTAATTAGTGTAAAAATACGTTCAGTATTTTTGCATAATTACATGCAATAGTTTATTAGCGGTTCACTATGCTAATAATTGCAATGTTTGAGGCTTTGAGCGTTATGCTTGAGGTCAAACTTGATATATTTTCTAAATAGATTTCCAAATGTTTTTTTGTACTATTAAAGTGACCAATATGTTCTTGGTTTTATGTTTTGTGTCCATCTAATAGTGGTAAATGTGTTATTTGGACGCTTGTGCTATGCTTTGGACGGTAGTCAAGTCTATCAAGGTGCCTGTTGCCAGCTGTGGAGAAGTAAAAGTAAATAGGCGATTTGGATAAAGGAGAGGAATATAATAGGACACTATTATTGTATTTAATCTCGATATGATATTGTACAGATATTGCAATATTTGTATAATATTATAATATACATTGGACTAAAATAGAAAATAATTATAGATATCTATATCACATTTTCTTTAGTGTTATTTAATTATGTACACTGATACCGTCGTTTTGGTTGCTTTTCAGCAGCTATCTAAATAGAGATGTCGTTTATTGTGTCTATAATGTGTTTATTATTTCAAATTGGAATATAATTGTTTGAACTTTAACTTTTTATTTCGTTTTAACTGTACGTAATCACACAGTAGGTTCAGCAGTATATATTTTAACCCACAGATTTATTATTAATTAATTTAAACTTTGCTATTGAGATCCAATTAAAAAGCAAAAACGACAAATGCACTTCGATTCAACAGTTAAATTGAAGAATAGATTTCTATATTTAACTGTCAGATGTTAAATGTGATAATTATAACTACCGAAAATAGAAACTAGCCACAAAAAGTCTATCACTCAAATGTTTAGAACTTTTAGATGTATTATGATTTATGATTTCTTAGGAATCATTTAGGATAGGATTGATTGATAGTATTAATTGCGTTATGGTACGAGGTATGCAAAAAAAAAAACTTGATATATTTGACGCACTATATTCATAAATTGTTACAAACCACTTCAAGTGTTGTACGGACACGTTCGCAAACACTTATCTAATTGAAGATTTGAGTGTTAAGTCATTTTTATAAGGCAATCAATCTATATTAACAGCTTATCTTTTATACTAAACCTATTTAGTAAGCTGAAGAATACGATGTTGAAGTGCTTACCACACACTATGTGCGGAAATGATTTGAAGCTACAAGCATTTTTATGCGAAATTCATAGCACCGCTTTTAAGCAGGCAAGTGATTATAACAAGATATGAAATTAGAGGGTTACAGTTAGAAGGTAAAGTGGTTTAGGAGTAGCAATTATGTGTATCTAACAATTTACAAGGAAAAAGTCAACGTCCAGGTCGAGTCTTGAAACTGTAATCAGTCCGTTTTAAGGGGAATAGTCTGAGTTATTGTTGTGAATGTTAAGATGGATGACATGTGTGGTGTGAGAAGAATGGACCGACGAATGCACGAACGCATGAAGGAAGAGACTGTCGTGGTTTGGACATACTATGAGAACAGTTGAAAGTAATGTTGTAAAAAAGGTACAAAGTATGAATGTAGAGGACTTTAGGAGGAGAGGTAAACCCAATCGATCCATCTTTTGGATGGATTGCCTAAAAGAGGAAATGGCACAGAATGGAGTCACTGAGGAAATGACATCTGACAGGATGGTGTGGAGGAGTGTGACATGTTACGCCGACGCCAAATAATCGGAACAAGGACAGGTAGATGATGACTCTGTTGGCTATCCTTGACGATTGAAATGTTTCATTTTATTTTATTTGAAAAACCATTTAACAGTATCTTCCAATTAATTTGACAACTGATTGATTATCTTAATACCATTTTTAAGTTTTCGCACATACATATTTAGTGCTTGCCGGTAGTTGGTATAAATTGATTCTTTCTATGTTCTATGTATGATGGAAGACGCTGCAGTTTTAAGGAGGTAGGACACGGCGGTATTTCCGCCCGATTGAGCAGTCCGACTGGGGTAGTACCTCCGCCCTACAGAATACCGCGGTTATAATAACTTCGAGTTGTGTTCCCAGCGGTGAGTAGGGTAGCCAGAGCTCACTGGAGAATTTGTGCTGTCAGTGGGAAGATTAAAGGCTTGTCCTGCTTTGTCTTCTGCTGACGGCACAGAAACTCTGTACTTACAGGGTTGGCAGCGCGACTGTGACTCCTCTGGTGTTACAGACGTCCATAGGTCACGGTAACCACTTTCCATCAGGTGGGCCGTGTGCTTGTCTGCCAACTAAGTGGTATAAAAAAAAAAAAGTCATCTACCGAATATGCTTTTGAATGATAAGAAGATTCATCATTATTATTTCAATAGTTTTAGAATAATACTGACGCGTATACCTAAACATACACACGAATTATTTTTTCATTTACTAAAATTTTGAATTGAAGCATGCAAGTTTCTATATTATTTGGGATCATGCAGACTACGTGTTTGGCAGCTATCAATTCTATTTTCTTTGAAATCTGGTTGCGGCAGCTCATGTATGAAGTTACAGTGATACTATACCTTAGTAGATAGAAAGTAATTATTATAAATCATGAAACTTTTCCTGATAGTGACTCAAATTCGTACTAATGAAATTTTTAAAGCATTTATTTAAATCGATTAAGACAGGAAAAAAATTGAATCAGTTCCGGCGGGATTCGAACCCGTGATCTTTTCCTTACAGGAGGAATGCTCTGACCACTGAGCCACTGAACTTCACCTACTTTTTCTATTTTTCATCCTAATCGTTTTTATTTTTATAGATATTTTTATACGATTAACCGATTTTTATAGATAAAAATAGATTTTTTTCCATCTTAATTGACTATCATGTTGTTGATTGTTCAAGTGAAGTTTCAATGTTCGATGTGTAATTGAATATGAAGTATTCGATAACAATACGTTATCGAATACTTCATTTTCAATTGAACATCGTGAAATGTTATTCCCCTAGTAGAGTGTTTCCAACGAAGTAGGTACTTCTTCAAAAATTACAAATCTAGAGCTACATAACAGTTATTGAATGATAACTCACTCACGTCAACCTACCAAAACAATTAATTACATGCTCATTGTTTACATTGTTATTTTAATGAGATTTTAATCTGGTTGCTCATAAATATAAAGTCTGGTTTAATTTTTACTCGAACAAAACAGCTGACAGTTATGGAGGGGAGCGCCGACACTTCGCAAGGTCTCGCGATATTAAATCGGGGTGCCATGGCCTGCTGTTGAATTTTACCACATAAGCAACTCGGCACAGGACAATGAATGAGATAATCGTGTTGTGTTCCCGGCGGTGAGTAGGGTAGCCAGAGCTCACTGGAGAATTTGTGCTGTCAGTGGGATGACTGAAGGTTGGTCCTGCTTTGTCCTCTATACTGACAGCACAGAAACTCTGTGCTTACAGGGTCGGCGGCACGAGTGTGGCTTCTCTGGTGTTACACACGTCCATAGGCTGGGTAACCACTTTCCATCAGGTGGGCCGTGCGCTTGTCTGCCACCTAAGTGGTATAAAAAAAATTAGAAGGTAGGAAAACTAAGGCTTTATTTAGCTGAATCCAAGATTTCATTGAATTCCATAACGTTTGTTCTGCTAGAATACCAGTAGGTATCTAATTCAAACTCACACACACAAAAACATTCACATTTATATTATTAGCCGGATTATACGTCGTTTCCATCGGCCTATAACGTCCGTGGTCACCAGTAGACTAATACTTTCTATTAAATGTGGTCTCGCACTTTCAAAATTCAATGGTCACACTAGAATCTGTGAATCCAGACTGACCATCTCTCCACAAGTTTATATAGAGAAGAATTAAATGCGCATCACCAGCTTTTATGTAACAAATTTACAGCCGTAGCTCTTTTTTTTACGATGTTTAATATAAGTTTGATATATTTTTACCTCATTGTAAAATAAAATTCTGTAGGTAGACTGCAAAATATGCGGGTTTCAAATGAGTGCGCGACTGAAGATCAAGCTCAGGCCTGCCCGTCATTCTAGCATAAGCAGGTCTAGACTGTTACATACGGTTACGGAGCATTTTCACAACAATCCCTCTAAAGTAAGCTGGGTAGGGCCACAAACAGCGTCTTTTCCTCTCAAGGTTATATTCGAGCCCCCGACAACCACAGATAGTAGAATATTTTAACCTACTTCACATACCTAGCGCACGAAGCGGATGCTCGCAAGATCCGCTATCCGCAATATTTCTTAAGCGTTTCATCAGCTACTATTTAGTTCTTAGATGAAGCGTGTGTATTAAAATGTAGAAGATTAATTTGGTCATCATTTCTAATTTGTAAGGTCATGAACACCGATGATGGTCGGAAATGATGCAAATGTTCAAATGTGCGCGCTCCGTGATCCAATATGTGTGTATTTGTAAATGCAAAAGCACCCAAAACCAATTTGAACTAAATAATATTATTTAGTTCAAATTGTTTCTTATAACTTCTTCTAAACACGTAACGTTCTTGGTATAACTTCTTCTAAACACGTAACGTGATCAGTTAGTTCTGCATGTCAGAGTGTTTCCCCTGTAAGTGACTGGTCGCGGCTTCAAATCCTATCATAGTTATATGTGTGATGACATTTCTCATCTAAATCTATACAAAAGCATGTGTGTTCCTTATGAACACACATACCTAATACCTACTTGCGTTGTTGTTTCAGGGACCAAAGGAAGGTAAAGATGAGAATGAGCAAAAGAGATATCTAGTTCATAATCTTACAATTTTCTTTATAAAGGTGGTGGCTCATAAACAAATCAATAATAGTATGAACAGCACAATAGAACCAGTCTATTTTATTCTCAGAAAGCCTCACAGTAATTTCTAATACCTTGATACTATTACCATCGATATGTTCACCAGTTCACGGTTAACTACTGATACGGAAATATTTATTAATACATGTAATCGTTGGTCCGTTTGTCAGTTGCGTAACGTCTAAGCGACTTGACAGATTGAGGTCATATTTATACACAATTTTTTTTTATACTATTTTGATAGCAAGAAAGCACGCGGTTCGTCTGGTACTCAGTGGTTATTAAAGACTTGTAATATTGGAGAAATCAGTTGATAGTACCAAAGTTATTATAAGAAGAATGAACAAAGGGAGGTAGGTTGAGATATCCGACACTTTCACAAATCATACGAAACTCGGTTGCATCTGAAGTTTACACTTTGGAGCCCAGAGTCCGCTCATCTCGTTCTTTCTTTCACTTTATTTATTATATAACCGCTCAAACTCTGAAAGGATAACCAGACCTCAGACTCGTCCGTCAATAAGCAGATGTTACGGGTTGCATGATGTGAGGTTGGCTTGGATCCAGTAAATATTAAGGTTAAACTGCATTACAGCAACGCGGTGCGACACTGCAGCGGTCCGAAGCCGCGATTCAATTATGCCACGATACCCTGCGCCGCTGGGCTGCAGTGCCACTATAGTGCGTTTTACTTCATAAGAAACAAGGGTCAAAATAATATTCGTGACGCGCCGCTCCGTGCCTCTCCGCTGCAGTGTCACGCTAGTGCGATTTCACCTTTAGAGTTAAGCGCGCCATTTTTTTTAGTTTTTTATACCACTTAGGTGGTAGATGAGTACACAGCCCACCTGATGGAAAGTGGTTACCGTGGCCTATGGACGTGTGTAACTCCAGAGGAACCACATTCGCGCTGCCGACCCTGTAAGCACTGACTTTCTGTGCCTTCAGTGTAGAAGACAAAGCAGGACAAGACTTTGGTCTTCCCACTGACAGCACAAACTCTCCTGAGAGCTCTACCTCCCTACTCACTGCTGGGAACGCAACACGAAGTTATTATGGCCGCGGTATTCTGTAGGGCGGAGGTACTTTCCCAGTCGGAGTGCTCAATTTTTACACAATTTATACAAACACCTTTTTGGTATTAAAAGGTATTTTTGTCGACATTGTAATGCAATGTACAATAAAGGATATATAAATGTAAGTATTGACTAAAGTTTTCAGACTTAGTTATATAGCTATCTATATTTACAAAAAGTAAATTATTGAAGAAATAAATAATAATTACTTTCCATATTTGTCAACTACACTATATATTTCACACTGGAAAGCAATGTTAGAACTATCATTCGGCTGATCAATTATCTTCAATCATATCGCAATCGCATGAACGCATGAAGGCATGGACTCGTGGTTACAAATGGTGACAGCGTGGACCGTTGCCACCCACCACGCATGCGGTTGTGTGTCATTAGGTACTGATAGTTAAAGCGAAGTACTATAAAAAACATATTTAAACTTTGTTGTTCATTTTTTCATTACTAAAGGTTCCAGGTAAAAGGCTAGGGTATTACAGCCGTGACTCATCATCTACAATTGGTCCGTATACTACCTGAAGTGTCAATAGTAGTAGGAAGTAGGACACGACGGTATTTCCGTCCCATTGCGCAGTCCGACTGGGGAAGTACCTGCCCCCTACAGAATACCGCGGCCATAATAACCTCGTGTTGTGTTTCCGGCGGGGAGTAGGGTAGCCAGAGCTCACAGGAGAGTTTTTAGTGTTTGTAACACCAGAGTAGTGGGAACACCAAAAGCTTCTCCTGCTTTGTCTTTTACACTGACGGCATAGAAACGCTTATTGGGTTTGCTGCGCGAGTGTGACACCCTTGGTGTTGCACACGTCCATAGGCCACGGTAACCACTTTCCATCAGGTGGGCCCTGTATTTATCTACCAACCAATTGGATAAAAAAAATTAATTAAATCGTTGTGGTTATGTTGCACGTACGCTAATTACCTACTGCAAGGAGTTTGAACCAGTTAAACCTTGACCAAATAATATAAAATGTAATACCTACCTTGTCTATTCTAATAAACAAGATATTACATAGGTAGTTACTATTGACTGGTATCATAATACAATAAATGCTATTTTACCCAATGTTTCTATGACCCAAAATTGCGCAAACTTATAACACAAATGTTTACAAACTCCTACGATGTCGTAATTAAATACTAAATCAGATAAAATAACGACTGATTATTATCAAATTACTTTTATTTAACAATTATTAATCTTGTTTTGAAGTATGTCACACCATTTAAATGTACGTGTTTTTGAAGAAATTGACCTTACACTCCATATTTAGTTTGAAGGGTACCTAGGTTTTAAGTTTCAAGTATTGCATAAATAGTACAATCTTTTAAACACCACTCGTATGAGTTGTTACTAAAATGTTACCACCAGAAAAGATTATGTACATTTTAGTAAATTTTGCAATTAGTAAATTTTGTAAACATATAGGTATAGTATGGCAAAAATTTTGGAGTTAATTACATAATATTCAGTGTCTCATTTCCAGACTGTACTCCAATATTAATCAATTAAATCTGAGAGCTATGATTTAGGTACCACCTTCATAAAGAATCTGTCAAAAAGGTGCGCGCGTGGTTCCCGGCAGAGTAGAATTTCCGATATGGTGTGAGACTAAGGGATAGGGATGTTTAAAATCATTCAGATATTTACAGCCCAGATTCAGTTTCAGATGCATGGCTGGAGTCAAAAATAGTACCCGGAAGACAGCAATAGTCTCACCCCCTATTACGTGGTACCCAAATCAATTATTGGTGAAATGTGGGTGCAAATTCACCTCTGCCTAACCCTCCGGGGATTAAAGCGTGATTATATGTATTTATGTATGTAGAACCTGTCAATCAATTAGCCTATTGAAATTCTCTCGATATGTGCACGATTGCACGCAATCTGTCAATTCAATGTGAACTTGTTTGTTCCAACGGCCATTGGTCTTTCAGTAGATGTGGCCAGCCCACTACCACTTAAAAAATGTTGCCAATTCTAATGATCTTGTCAACGTGTGAATTGACAGTGTATTTGCCAGTGTAAATCCTTTGCCTATTGCAACTGAACTGGGTTCTCGCGTTAAAAAGCGTGAGAACCCAAAAACGTGAGTAAGCTTGGTTTTATAAAATTTTGGATCCTGTCATTGTTCAAATCCGCTCTAATTTAAATAAGTTTTTAAAGCTTCCTTTTGCCTTTTAACAACTTCCACTTATTTTTTCTCACGCAATGAAACGTTTTGGAAACGTAAAATAAGTTTTTCAGGCACACATAAGCAGCGAGCATCACGACGCGCGTACGCAATCAAACATGTATCTGCAGTTTTTTTTTCTTTTATTTAAATCAATAGTATCTATACGTCTACATGTTAGTGATGAGGATTCTCATCTTAGTAGATGAAAACTAAACTAAAAGTAGAAAACACATTTTCCCGTGTAGTTCAACTATGATATAGTTAGTATAGTTCGATTTTTAAACTTTTTAAATTAGTTTATTATAATGATTTGTGGCTTGTGAGAAAATCACACAAATACCTAACACCTAGTTAAGCACAAATGTTCTTTACTATAGAGACATTGGGGTATTTACCAAGTATTGTTTTGAGTTTCCTATATTTTGGCATTGTCACAGCGATCGTCACAGCGAGTGTCACAGGTCAGTTCCTCTGTAATGCTACGCGCCTGCAACAGTCCCCAAATAATGAAAACTCAAATCGGTAGGTATATGGTAAATATCCCAATATGTCTAATAGTAATTTGTGTGACCATGATAGTTCAACATACATTTTATTCGTTAAGAATGTTTCGACACGATACTGTCAACATTTTCACAATCTTGCCATATTAAAATTGTCGTCGCCTTAACAGCTCTCTCAAAGAATGTTCTAATTGTGACCGCACCTCTTAAAAATATAAAATTTATTGCAGCACACTTTACTCAAGTTATTGTGTATGTTTGTTTACATAACCTACCATAACTAACTATACCTATATCAATAACTGCGCCGCTATTTCTTAATAGAAAATAATAGAGCCTGCTTTTTTTTAATTCAAGGATGAATAATAAACTGGCTGACGTAATTGGATGTCGTCGTCGATGGGAAGCGTAAGGAATTGGCCTTCAGATCAAGAAGTTCTACGCTACAATAATGGTACACTTGTTGAGCAACATGTGTTGCGCGTCAAATGTTGTCGAGTGAATACTTGATAAGAGGCTTTAAGCGCATACCGATGGTGACTTTACATTGCTAAATCAGCACTAGAAATATCAATTAAGTTATGCCAAAACAGGAAACCTAATAAGCTTCATAGAATTCCTCCGCATCGCAGACCTCGTGTGGTAATTTCGTAGAAGGCTGTCAACATTGTAGTGTTGCATGGTAGGTACCATAGAGAAGAGCAAATCTACAGTTTCTACAAGGATTAAAAAAAATTAACTATATTCGGAATTTTAATTCGATTCCAGATTTGACAATTTCAGTGTTGCAACGTTATGACAAGTACTAAATAGTGACGTTGCGAAATTATTCGATATGGAAATGGAATATTTCCGGATCGATTCTTCTCGTTTATAATTTTACTCTCGTAAACTAAGTATATCAGGAAATTAAATATTTCTGAACCGATAATTTAGTTTTGACGATTAATTAACGATCTGAGACTTTTCTTTTATAATTGTGTGTGAGATAAATAAAAAAATGTGATCATGAAGGCACATGACAAATAAAACAGATAGATGTATTATGGTAATAATTTATTTTATAAATTGTCGCCGTCATCGCTATCGCTATCGCTGTCACTTTCTGTAACATTTATTATAAATGTGTCTGTGATATTGTCAATTAACATATCTAGCCTACTCATTTTTTCCTCTTCTTTGACAACATGGGATACGTATTTAGACCATTCTGTAGCCGTAATTTTTTGAATGCCTTCCTGAAATAAATTTCTCACGTCTGTCAATTTGAAGGTTTTATTATTTTGAGCTACATGCCCCTTTACCTGCGCCCATATCAATTCGATAGGGTTTAGCTCGCAATTGTAAGGGGGCATTCTTAAAACCGTGATCCCATGTTGTGCTGCCATTTCGTCTACAGCGTACTTATTAAAATACTCGTTATGTGGAATCAGTTCTAAAAGCGTAGCTTTAACCATATCTGGTTCGTAATGAATATTTTTATTTAAAAGCCAATCTTGAATGGCAGCTTTTTTCCAGCTCATTTTTGGTGCCGTTTCCAATTTTCGGGAGTGGTAAGGTGAACTGAAAACTATCTAGGCTCTTTTATTATAAGTTTTGTTTTTAATATAAAAATAAAAACATTAACTTTTTATAAAATAGAGCAGCGATTACTAATTAATAAATAATTATTATGAATAATTATGTATTTATTTAATAAAAATCAATAATTTAGTCTTTAATTGGCACACTGATGGCACACACACTGCTTGTTTATCGATTTTTGTGTTCATCACTACACTATTATATGTGGTATCATTATTTCACAAAATGACAGTAGCTAATGTCAAATCTGGAATCGAATTAAAATTCTGACTATAGCTACTATTATAAATGCCAAAATTTGCATTCATCTATCAATAATTGTTACTTGTTTAGGCAACAACGGCCAAACAGTTTTGAATAGTATTTGGCACTTTGTATGATTACAATTCGGATAGCACATTGATTCCTTTTATCCCGAGAATAGGTTCCTGAGTGTAAGAAACGGGATCAGTGTATTACACGTGGGCGGAGCCAGCACGTTTGGTTTTAAGATATATCGCACTCTCTTCACCAATGGGTTGTGGACATCAGGTGGCAGTCCCTTCACAAACAGCAGACCCCGGATTCGTAGGTGAAAACTTCGGATACGACTGGGATTAACACAAGAATATAATATTATATTCTTTCTCCGTGTGATGACGAAGAAAGAATACAAGTGACAAGTACAATGCAGACGATATCTATGCAAGAGAAGGTAAACTCGAAATTAAAACCCTGTATCAACCAGTCTGACCAGTGTGGAAACAGTAGGCCAAAGCCTCCCAACATTAGGAGACTGCAATGGGTTAATTGTTTTGATTGATAATGCAATGATGATGATGAGGCTAATCAGTTACAGCGTGATATACACACTGTAACTGATTAGTGAAATCAGAAATTGCATTTCTTATAGTTTCTGCACTTATCCGATTTCTTTGAACGTCACTAATAATACTCGTAGCTTAAGTGAGTATTTTCTAATGATCTCTTACAACAGCTTAGACGTAAAATGATTGTATAACTTTATGACAAGTTTACCACATAATATTTATTACATTATGGACCATATCAGATTGGTTACCTCCCCTTGCTGCATTTTATTGTATAATATCAATTATATTGTGCTGTGGTAGTTATCTTGATAGAATTATCTAGCGATGTTATACTCCACAAACTGTACTAAGCCCCAACTAAGTCATAAAATAGCAACACGTATGTTTTGCTCGTGACATATATCGTGGACCTAAAATGTGCTCTATACGCGCTAAGGAGGTGGACGAGCTCAAAATCGAATAGGTAGGACACGACGGTATTTCCGTCCGAATTGAGCAGTCAAACTGGGGAAGTACCTCCAACCTACAGAATACTACGGCTATAATAACCTCGTGTTGTGTTCCCGGTGGTGAGTAGGCTAGCCAGAGCTCCCTGGAGAGATTTTATGCTGTCAGTGCGAAGACCAAAGGCTTGTCCTGCTTTTGTGTTCTGTACTGAGGGCATATAAAATATCTGTTCTTACAGGGTCGGCAGCACAGATGTGACTCCACTGGTGTTACACAAATTCATAGGTCACGGTAACCACTTTCCATCAGGTGGGCCGTGTGCTTGTCTGCTACCAACGTTGTATAAAAAAATACTCACTATTACAAAACAATTCGCGCGCACCAGGGCCAGGGTCTGTCTCGCAATTTAGGTATACGATATGTAAGATAAGAGTATTAAAACCGAAAGTACTAATATTCCCTGTAAACCCTCCAACTAAAGTGCTTGTGCTAGGAGTGGGTTCACGTCGGTAGTGTAATGGCCAGGATTCGAACCTCGGGACCTCGGCACCTCTCGATCGTTAGGCCGGCTCCTTAACCACTAAGCTACCGACAGCTATATATTTTGTGAGGCGCCACTAATCCTTACTGCGTTAATCCCAGTCGCATCCGAGGCTCTCCCCTCCGAATTCCGAGTCCGTCTTCCAGCTTTTCATCTTCTACTTCGCATGGTTCCCTCCCTCCATCCCTGGCAGCGAGGCCATTACGCCCGATTCGAATATCTGCGCCCCCGACCATGTTTTTTACTATCGAGTGGTTTAAGTGGATATTAAGTAAGAAGCTGGTAGCTACTTCCTCGGTACCAACTGCAACATAAACTTCGTAGCAACATTGTTTGGCATTTGATATCGATCAGCAGGAAACAATTAATACTTTACCACCTTTCACATTTTCTTATATGGATTTGTTCTATTTTGAATAACCTAATTCAGAATTATTATAATGATTAGATAAGTTAATTGTGATAGGTAATATTGGTTCGGTTGGCGGTAACAAAGTTTCTACAATTGGTGTGTACTGTACACAATGGGTAAAAGAAATTGACTATACTACCTTCATCAAGGCCTATTAGGAGGCGAAGGCCTAAGATTTACGGATGAGACTTAGAATAGTAAGTATAAAGCTATGATTCCAAAGCATACGACAACTGCAGACGCGGACCGTACCGTGAAGTACACTTGAATGACAAATTCGTTTATTTTTTTATTCACTGTGGTTTATCAATTTTTTTTTATACCACTTAGGTGGCAGACAAGCACACGGCCCACCTAATGGGAAGTGGTTACCGTGGCCTATGGACGTATGCAACACCAGGGGTGTTACACTCGCACTGCCAACCATGAATAAACCTTCTGATGTCCCTCTTGAAGAAACGCATATTGTATGTGCTTGGGAAAACCGCAGCAGGGAGGTCATTCCACAGCTTGAGTGTGCGTGGGATGAAGTTTCTTTCATACTGCACAGTGCGCACAATTAATGGGGTTTTCTTAGCGGTGAATACGCACACTTGTGTCTTAGTGTGGTGCCGTTTATACGTATCGAAGTTTAAACAAGTGATGTATGTGAAGAGATGACACGTCGTCAACCCGCACATTATATGGTCCATAAAAATAATAGAGAATCAGTCCAAAACTGTACATTTACAATTTTTCCACATACATTACTTGTTAAACTTCGATAGGGATGAGGATAGTTAAGGAGGTAGGACACGGCGGTATTTCCGCCCAATTGAGCAGTCCGACTGGAGAAGTACCTCCGCCCTTCAGAATACCGCGGTTACTTCGTGTTGTGTTCCCGGCGGTGAGTAGGGTAGCCAGAGCTCACTGGAGAGTTTTTGTGCTGTCAGTGGGATGACCAAAGGCTTGTCCTGCTTTGTCCTCTACACTGACGGCACAAAATCTCTGTTCTTAAAGGGTCGGCAGCACGGATGTGACTCCACTGGTGTTACACACGTTCATAGGTAACCACTTTCCATCAGGTGGGCCGTGTGCTTGCCTGCCACCTAAGTTGTATAAAAAAAAGAAATGCTGTCGCCTTCGGTATCGTACCTTAATTCGAAAGCGGGCTTAATTTAGGCTCCGATTGAAGCCCTCGGACTTTTACAAGGATACCATCTATCAGAATTTTTAAACATGATTTTTTATACCACTTAGATGGCAGACAAGCGCACGGCCTACCTGATGGAAAGCGGCTACCGTGGCCTATGGACGTGTGTAACACCAAGAGAGTCACACACGTGCTGCCGACCTTAAAAGAACAGAGTTTCTGTGCCGTCAGTGCAGAAGACAAGACAGGATAAAAGCTCACCAGTGAACGCTGGTTACCCTGCTCACAGCCGGGAACACAACACGAGGTTATTATGACCGCGGTATTCTGTAGGGCGGAGGTACTTCCCCAGTCGGACTGCTCAATTAGGACGGGAATACCTTTGTCCTACCTCCTACCTCTTACCTTTTGATAACAGAAGTTCAGCGAATGTAGGACAGTTCTAAGTAAAAACATTAACAGGTAGTGTTACTCTCCCTAAAGAGCTACAGCCGTGGGTTCCATTCCATCTTGGATGTTATTTGTTTCTAATTAAGATAATATAATTTTTTGTATGACACATAAATTTTATGAAGTAAGCATAGTAAATATTTTAAAATTCATTTTAATATTGAATCAAATATGTTAATAGGTACATAATAAGTACATAAAAATCGTTTAATAGCTATATACATCAATATGCACATAGATCAGACATGATTGATCGATATTAGAATATTATAATCAAATAAACATTAATCTCTCGTATCAATGATCAATTATAATGTGTATTTGATGAAAATATTACTCAATGTTAATACATGCTCTCCTCATTGCAACATGTGGGCTGTAATTGTAATTCTAACGATCTATTCTTAAATAAAACGATATGGTTGCAAGTTGCAACATCACCATTTATTGTAATTTGCCTGCTCCCACTTCATCTGGGGACGGAACAATATCCATACTTCCATACTAATATTATCAATACCAAAGTAACTGCCTAAACCACTGAACCAATTTTGATGAAATTTGGTTGAGGGGTAGATTAGACCTTGAGAAACGACATAAAAAAAAAAAAAAAAAAAAAAAAAATAGTTTATTTCTTTACCATTTCTCTTACATAGTTATTCAGTTACCGGAACAACCCAGGAAGCATGTAGTAATGCTTGTGTTGGGTCGTCCCGACATAGTCTATGTTTTGTCGCAATAATCGATATCCACGCGGGCGGAGCCGCGGGTAACAACTAGTAATAATGTAAATGCGAAAGTTACTCTATCTATCTATTACCCGTTCACGACTAAACCACTGAACTGATCCTAATGAAATTTGGTACAGTGATGGACTAGAGTTAGGGAAAGAAGGAGGAGTTAGGCTATCTTTGGTTGCAATGACCGATATCCACGTTGGTGAACCGCAGGTAACAGCTAGTATTATATACCTACTTCTCTCTTCTTTTCAACCCAGTAGAACGTCGTCAAGAAATCTAGTTCTTTTACCGTCACAATACCGGACAATGTAAACATTGTTCTCCACTTAAGATCTTCGGGCCTAAGCCGAATTAACTATTTTTTAATAACAAATTCTTTTAAATTTTTTAGTATGTGAGACCGGAGGGTAGCCACTACATTTAATGATGGACAGGCAAGGATATAGCGCAGGTTTGCCTCTCAGAATAGGCCAATACAAATGGCAGTCAGTTTGTACTACCGCAAAAACCAAAATGAACTAAAAGTCATTACGATCGTCATTCATATTTTGGTATCAAGTATAATTGCAGATATTAGTATTATTCTTCTATGCATATCATGTTGATAGGTATATAATATAATATTCGTAAGAAGTATCTAAGTTCATTCTAAAGCCTCAATTACAAGATGTTGTTAATTTAGGTCTAGATAGCGCTTTATAATTTTTTTAAAAATAAAATCAATGAATAATTTGTTAAAATTACTAAATTATGCTATAAATGTCCCAAATTACAACATTGTCGCTTAATATACAAATTAATTAACAACACATACGGTCGATCGAACATCAGCGCACGCGCACCGACACGCACGACTAGCTACCGGCATGCGAGAAGCCTTGTTTGCTAAGAGTGCACCGTTTAGGATGGCTGCACAAGCTACTCTGTATCGATGGTTAACTATGTATGTAATCTGAGCTCGTAATAAACGCTTAGAAATACATACAAATAATCACGCCTTTATCCCCGGAGGGTCAGGTAGAGGTGAATTAACATCCACATTTCACCAAGCATTGTATTCGGTCCCACGTAATAAGGGGTGAATATTGCCATTTTCCAGGCACTATTGTTGTCGAGCCATGCATCTGAGACGGAGTCTGGGCTGTATATATCTGTCTGATGTTAAACTACGTCTTGTACGACACCGCATGGGAAGAGATCGGGTGGTCCAAATTCTATTCTGTCGGGAACCACGCGGTTAATAACGTTTACAAATAATAATAACTTCTGTTAGGTAAAGTTCTATTTTCGAACGTTTTACAATGTCCCTACGCAATGCCGGTTGTATTGTTAAAGATAATGTTAGTGTGTTTGTCTCTTCAAATTTAAAACCACTATTAAAATCGTTGACGCAAGCATAATACTTTGTATTTTGAAACATCTAATCTTATTTGTTCTGCGATATAATGTAGTACACAGGTTGTATGAGGTACATATTTACTTATGTTAGCACATTTATTTAAATTGAAAGTTTGTACATAACAATTTAGACGTTTTTATTTTTCTAGAATGTTGCTATTTTAGACCTCATAATATGTGCCTTTAAAATAATTATTTAACCAATTTAAAGAAAGTGAATGAGATCATCAAAAAATGAAGCAAAATCGATCAACTGACTGGGTAAAATTGAATGCCGTTGGATTAAAAGAGTCCTAAAATATATTGAATCGAATCGAATGGGTAAATGGAGTGGGTGCCTCTCACTCATATGGATTGAAGCGTAATGACGTCCTGACAAAGGAAACTTGAGCAGACTAAATACGGAAGGAGGACGATCAGGGTGCTATAGCGTAATTACATTGGGATAGACCTCAATAAATTACACAATAGGTAAATTGAGTTAATTTAAAAAAATATATGAAAATATTCTTTCGCCTGAAATATGATTATGTATAATAATTGTATTATGAAGACTTCAGCACATTAATTTCATCTATTTTAGGCATGCAAATTATTATATTACTTTTATGGCTACATTAAAATATTTTTTAATTAGCCTAAATTCCTCATAATAAAAAACTAAATATTATGTTATTATCATAAATTATTTATTATATATCATAAATTATTTATTATTTTTATCTGTGTTATGCAAGAATTCATCTACCGTATAAAATAGTTTTTACTTTTTTTTAAGATCGCGCAAATTCTCCTAGTTTAAATTGTATTGTAATTCATTCATTCTACCTAGTAAAACAGTATGTCCGTAAGATACCAACTAGCCTCTTGGCTACCATTACAGGCGATGATGAAAGTTGGGAAAAGAGTCGAGCTAACGTCTTGTCGAGTAACGAACTGATGTAGGGTCAGTATTTTGTAGAGGGTATCTTAGTGTGTGTGTGTGTGTGTGTGTGTGTGTGTGTGTGTGTGTGTGTGTGTGTGTGTGTGTGTGTGTGTGTGTGTGTGTGTGTGTGTGTGTGTGTGTGAGAGAGAGAGAGAGAGAGATTTACGTTCATATATGTTACCAGATTATAAAGTATTCGCTGTAGAAGTCTATCATACACCTTACATACTACTACAAAATTAATTCATGAATGGTGGATCCTACTTGCCATTCATCTATTGGTCTGGTCATTTATTTGACAAGAAAATTAGTATCGAATGAATGGTCTTGTATGCTTGCGGCGGCAAATAAGGACACGGCCCACCTGATGGAATGTGGTTACCGTGGCCTATGACCTGTAAGCACAGAGTTTCTGTGCCGTCAGTGTAGAAAACAAAGCAGGACAAGGCTTTAGTCTTCCCACTGACAGCACGAATTCTCCAGTGAGTTCTGGCTACCCTACTCACCGCTGGGAACACAACACGCAGTTATTATGGCCGCGGTATTCTGTAGGGCGGAGGTACTTCCCCAGTCGGACTGCTCAATTGGGCGGAAACATCGTCATGCTACCTACTAATATAGGTATATAATATACCAATGGTGGTCATTTGGGCGGTGGCCTTTGGAAGTAAGCCATATAAAGTAGAAGTCGTGACTTATTTAAGATGTAGGCGAAACTTGAATACAAGGAATGTCCAATATCGAGTAACTCAATTCCTTTCAATGCAAAAGAAGGTGTTCCTAATTCAATTAGCTTGTTATTTATTATTGCGCAATTATTATTAATAACATAGACTGAGACATTACTATTAGATCTATAATAGGCCGTATGATAGCTTGTTATTAACATAGTTCCATTAACAGAGAATTTCAGCGAGTCGGTCACGATCCTATATAAAGTGGACTATTAAACAAAATGGTATAATAATAATTCATAGGCCATATTATGCAAATTGACTTACTGTTATAAATTTTGGATAATATTAGAATTTAAATGACTGCATGACCAATATTAGAGGGAAACCAGATTTTGAATACAGTTGAGTGTATTACAATAATTCTTAGTTTTTAGCATGCCATTCGAGTCCTAGTGAGCCTTCGAAAATTTTTTTTTCATAAAATCATTGCGCGTCTAATACCACAGAATTTTGTATAATTTGTTAGCGTAATAGTTTCATTATTAAACTATTACGCATTACTCTTAATAATCTTATTTATAATAAGCTATAAGTAGGCATACCAGGAAATGTACAGTCGTTCTCTGAAGCTGCTGAAGACTAAGAAAAAAAAATGGTATCGTAAGACAAATTTAACATTATTAAATTATTGTTTATTATTTTACGTTAAGTTTTTGTGGCGAGTGGTAATCGGTAATATGGAATGTGTACGTCTGTACGTGTAATCGCCACGTCCTCTCTGTATTTGTTCTGTGATGGGGATAAATTTATCCTCTATTGTATATGTACGTATAAATGCTAAATGTAAATTATTCAACACCTGCATACTGCCTGTTCTTAAGTATGGGTGGCAAACATTACAAACAAACTGGCAACCTGCCAGCGCGCGATGGAAAGAAGTATGCTTAACGCGAAGAAGTCAGACAGATTAACAAACCCTATCATCCGAAGCAAAACGAAGGTTTTTTGGCGCCAACACAAGGATGGGCGCATCACGGTATTATTTTATTTTCCGAAATTGGTGTGATTTCGAGTTTGTATGTATAAATTAAACAATCAAAAAAGGAGGCCTTTGCCGATTGACAAACGGATCTGCATAAAACAAATAAGCAACAAATTATAGAATAATATTAGTTCTTAGTTACAGATATACATGTTCTGAAAAAGTCTTATTATTACATAGGTTACACTAAAAGTTTCCGGAACTGGCCACTTACATAAACAATATTTAAAAATTTATTACAACATTTGAAAATAGAACTCTTTGGCTGTAGAATACAGTTTGTTTCATCTGACTGTCTTTTGTTTTTACCTTGTGGCGCCATTTAAAAAATTGTGTGTCTGCATCAACATGGATTTAAGTCGGGAAAATTTTCGTAGTATGATTTTCTACGATTTTAAGTGTAATTTGACGGCTCAACAGAGCATCGCTCGGCTTGAAACAGCTTTTGGCGATGAAGCTCTATGCAAGACGACTGTTTATAGCTGGTTTGCAGAATTCAAGCGTGGTCGTATCAATCTCAGTGACGAATCTCGCGATGGTTGGCCGTCCACCGCTGTGACCAACAAAAACATCGATGCTGTGCGCCGTATGATTGAAACAGACAGGCATGTGACCTACCATGAAATTCGAGCATCCTTAGAAATAGGCATGAGTCAAACACAATCAATCCTACACAAACATTTGGGTGTGAGAAAGCTGTGCTCGCGGTGGATCCCACATAACTTGACCGAGGATCAAAAAACGGACCGCGTCACTTGGTGCAGTGCCATGCTTACCAGATTCAACGAAGGTGCGTCAAATTTGGTGTGGGACATAGTAACAGGTGACGAAACATGGATTTATTGCTACGATCCCAAAACAAAGCAGCAATCGAGCGTATGGGTCTTTCAAGATGAGCCGAAACCAACCAAAGTGGCGCGCGTGAAAAGTGCATCTAAGCGGATGATTGCTTCTTTTTTTAATAAAACTGGACACGTGGCTACTGTTGCTTTAGAAAATCGTCGTACTGTGAATAGTGACTGGTACACGACCATTTGTTTGCCGGAAGTTATTGACGAACTCCGTAAAAATAACCGTAAACGCCGTATCATCCTGCACCACGACAATGCTAGTTCTCACACGGCCAGGCAGACAAACGACTTTTTGAAGGCGAAAAATGTAGAACTCATGAGTCATCCTGCATACAGTCCCGACCTAGCACCTTGTGACTTTTATCTGTTCCCAAAAATTAAGAACCAATTACGCGGCCAACGATTTTCATCACCAGAAGAGGCTGTCGAGGAGTATGAAAAACACGTTTCAGAGGTCACCACAGAGGAGTGGCACAAAAGTTTTCAAAACTGGTTTGATCGAATGAAAAAGTGCATAGACGCCAAGGGAGATTATTTTGAAAAACAATAAATTAATTTTGTACCTTTAATAGTATTTTTTCATATTCATTCCGGAAACTTATAGTGCGCCCCACGTATATATATTATTATATTAGTATATGTAGGAGTACGTAGCTTGTGAATGTAAATAAAATAAAAATCATAATCCTTAGTGTTGTTGAAACTTGCAACGCAGATATTCAGTTTGTATTTCCCGTTTCAAATAAATTTTCTATTTCTTTTTAATAAAGTTAAACTGATATTGAACAAAGTAATTAAGTTACATGCATAAATACTTACAAGAACTAACAGTTCATTACTTATTGCTATCATGTAGAAAATGTATTTTTTATATTTCTCACTAGCTTGTTGAAACTGTACGATAAACTGCCAGTGGGGTAATATTTCAACAAGAATGCACCAATTAAGTGCAACTTGTAAACGTTGATTAAAATCTGTTAACTAAGCCACTACATAATTATTTTAGTTACTTATGACGCTTTACGAAATAATTAACAGCAAGTATCACGTAAATTGTGTGTTTAGTGCTATTTTGTAAATGTTTTTAACACTTTTCTTATATAATGTCACGGGCCAAGTGATTAATGAGGACATTATTTGAAATGCCCCGTTAATATGAATAATAGCTAGTAAGATTTGGCCTTGTGTGTAATATTATGTAAATCATATTGTTTAGGTTAAGGTTTGCTTTTAACACCCAACATCAACACAGACCAACAAAATTACCTACTTATTTTATTCTACCTTCTAGGTGAAGGCTACACTCACATAGCCCGGAATATGTAACTGCCTCGATAGTTATTATAAATTTGTCCGCTTATTTATTTACATTTGTGTATTGTTTATTTAAATTTTGGAGTAAAATCATGCGCTATTATTATCTCGGTACCATTACTAAGGCGTGATGAGCTCCATTTACATAACATGACTAAATTTATTTTCTTTTATTGATTTTTTTTAACAGTTTATTGGAGAAAAAGTAGTATTAATTCTGGAGATAACGAATTTCACTCAAATATTGATACTATCGATTGATGCAATAAAAATACAAGATGTTTTACCGGGTGTGGCAAGCGAATTTTCGAAGATCTAAGAACTCAGTTTGTTTTTTTTTTTAAACATGAAGGAAAGTTTAATGTAACAAGCAATTTAGCTTAGTTAGGGGGGTTAGAGGGAATATTAGTAATTACAGTTGCTAATATTCATTATATAAAAAAATGTGTCCCTTAGTTCGGATCATAATAATATTGAAATCAATAAAACAGTTTGATTTGCTATCAATACTTTTGCAACTTTCTTAATTAAGATCATTTAGACCACTTTCCCTCCAGATAAGGTTAAAATGGTCCATCCTGTATATGTATAATATAACCTACAGTTGGTTGGTCGCTCCTTGATAATAATTTTAATCAGGTTGTTTGAATGGAAATTTGACAAATGAAATTTATTTAAGAGTAATATTCGCGTTTTCATATTTGTAATATTAAAATATGCTAATATGAAAGAAATGTTTATAAATAAACTTAATTTGAAATTCTTATCAGTGATGTTATAATTTCCAACTATCATGTTATTTAATTACTTAATGTAAATTAGACTGGATATTAAAAGATTCTTCGACTATACAACTTACTAACTGACTGCTCCCGGCTTCGCACAGGAAAATGTATACAAATACTATGATACAATACAATCATGCGGAATCTATGGGTACCTTTCGCACCGATCACCAATTTGGAAACAAATTAAGTATTTCAAATGATCTAAAAACATATTAATAAAAGAACTTAAAAAGAACTTGCTTTCCTTGCACTGTTCTTCTGTGGTACTAAAACCGATATAATAATTTTATTCTAGGGTTGTGCTGATTTCAACAGATTTTTACCTGCTAGTGCTTTATCTGTTTTATACAGCGGTTGACACTCGCGGCTTTGACCGCGTGATAATAACTATCGGGACCAAAATCAACCTTGATGACTCTACTTTTGGCCATGTCTCCGGCTCTATGTAATCAATTGCAATCAAACATACGATATTTTTTAGTTCGACCAATCCTTTCTAATAAAAATACCCAAAATATCTATCCAGTTTTGTGTCTATCGAGAACACAATAACAGACGAGAATTCTAATAGAAAAAATGTTTGTGTGCAGAATTGTTAATTTAACAAAAAGTAATTATTTTTAATGTACAATATGTTAACGAGTAGTTTTTACGTACCTACAGTTAATTTACAATGTAATATAAATATTTGTTAGGTATATAATTCTCGGAATCAGTAGGAAATGTAGAAATATTTACATACATTAATTTCGCACTTTTGATATTCATGTCCGATAGTTTCACAACCGAACCCTAAAACCGCTGTGAGTCTCGTTAATTAAAAGTTTTCGCCTCAATAACTTCTTTCAAAGTAATAACTTGATTCCAATCATACTTGATAAACCGTTTTTAACAAAAATAAATGTTTTCAGTTTTTTTTTTAACTAAAATTATATATTCTAGTTCAAATTGTTTTACTCGTTTAAAACATTCGCGAAAGCCTAGAGTACAGCCTTTTTTGCGAGCGAATACCCCTTCTGGCTTCACCCGTTTTGAAACACAGGCTCAGGTCAGTCAGTTTACGTGGATCACGTCTGTGAATCTATTAGGTATTAATGTTAAAATACCTGTAATCGTGCAGTTAGTAGAATACTTAAGTGGGGTAATAAAACTGGATGCGGAAAAGATCACGTTATCTAAGCGAAATAGGGTCTATTAGTGTCACGTACACGCGTAAAACAAGAGAAACTATATTTCACTAAAATGGGTGTTTATTGTTATTTAAGCCGGGTCCTTCAGCACGTATCTAAGGGTTACATACCTACCTCTAAAGGAATTAGTAGCCTATTATTACTTCAGTTTTGTCGATCTGTTTTATGTTAGAATGTTAGATAAAAGGAGGCTCCGAGTTCACCTTGGCCTAGGATTCAATCAGTAAAATACGATTGAATCCTAGGCCAACGATTCAATATTTTATCGGAATAGTTTTTAGTTCATAGGGTATAACTCAAAATAGTGTAGGTAATCACTAAAAATTTACTATTTGATTTTCACGAGTTCCTTGGTCTATATACGAAGTCCAAAAAAATTCGAAGTTAAAATGACCTTGAAGTTAAAAGGAAGCCAACATGAAAAGAAAATTAAAATTTGCTCATAAACAAAGAGGTTGTAGTTGAGCAAAAAATAGCCAATTATGCAATCAGATGTTTTGATACATAATTCAAATTTGATAAAAAAATCAAGTCTTCAAAAACCAAACTGAAAAGCAAAAATCAACTAACTACAGATTTAATTCAGTAGGCACGATTTTTTTTGTTAAAGTCAACTAATTATTAACATTCAGGGTCATTTGGACTCGGTAAATCTAAAAGATAGATTGGATATTTTTTAATAGATAAATCTTCTAAAATATAAATAGCTCGGTCCACGGTGTTTGTGCTCGCAATCCTCCAAGGTATAGTCCTAGCAAACTAACGCAGATAATAATATGCTGAAAATATTGTTATTCATAAATGTAAGTGGTAAGGTGACTGTAGCATTGCAACGACTTTAATCTACTTTGGTCCCATTTGCAATAGTAGTATAGTGCTAATTTAAACAATAAAATGTAATACATACGTCAAAACTAGAGTTAGTTACAAACAAAAAATAAATTTTATTATTTTAGTTGGAATGTTAACAGAAATCACATTTGCATTTTGTAAATCTGTTACAAATTACATAACTTTTATGTAACGCGTGCTGTCATAAAAAACCGTAATTATATTGGTATAAATTGTAACACTCTTACGATATACTTTAATAATTAAATTGATGCGTTAATTGTTGGAGAAGCTTTCTATTACGACATTGGCGCTTCACAGAGTTTCAATTTTTATTATTTTTAATTACGACGGTCATGTTCCAGCCACGCTGATTACCTGTTTTGCAAGAATTTCAAATAAAATTATACAATGCTCTAATAGAGTAATTTACTGTCTATTCAAATCAAATTTAGAAATGTGTGTATATTAAACGAGGCATGTCCGACGCCCGTATGATATCTTACATACATCACCGTTGAACAATATTAGAGCACATTCTTAGTTCGGTAGTTACACGAATATAGTTTTTTTATTTCATGATATTTTTTATATATGCTTAAACATACATGTATTTATAAAATGATAAATTTATTCTGAAATCGATAACACCACTTAGTTACCTAAGTATAATTATTTGTCTTAGTAATATGTAATCTACTAGGTGAGTTAATATGCAAAAATATTTATGATGAAATTATAGTGGGTGATTTATACACCCTTCCTCTCCTGGTCGGGGGGGCGGATATTTCACCTATAAAAGCTTCAAAAGCCAAATGTGAAGAAGAAGAAGGAGTAAACAGACCCCGGATTCAGAGGTGAAAGCCTTGGAATAGATGATGATGATGATTAAGTATGCATTGACCATCTTGCTAAAACAAAACTAAGAAGTTTGGCCAGTCTACATGTACATATAACAATAAAACTGGATTAAAATAAATTTTATTCAGTTAAGTGGCCTGATGATGCCTACGAACGGATTTCAAAGTAAGTAATGATTTAAGCTGACCTAAAACAGTCAATCAATAATAGAAATCTTTTATCTAGTCATCCGTAGACCGTATGTGAAACAATCTAATATAATAGCGATAATTGATAAATATGATAAATGACAACCTCTGTGTATATATTACGTAACTAGATATGATGCAAACGTAAACGAAATAAATGTTAGATTATCATTTATCAAACGTGTATTAAGAGGTTTAAGGTTCAGCGGCATTCTGACATCAGACATTGATTCTGTTTCAAAATCTCAATCTGTCAATCTGCTGTTTCATAAAGTGTAGAAAAGAATTTTAAAATACGACAGATACAGAGCTGTCTAGATTCAAAGTGAGTATATCTAAACTAACTTGTGTTCTGGAAAGTTAATAAAATGTACAAATACATTTTTTGTAAATACGTAGATACATAGTGTACATGCCCTACATAGAAACACTCAGCTCAATGCAAGCTAACATATTCTATATGTATACGTACAAATATTTGAACTGAGTGAAAATACTTTGTTTATAGAGCTAATAGAAAGTTAAAAGGGAATCTCAGGAATGAAGGACTCCATTGCAGATCTAAATAGTCCACCACTTTGACAGCCTCATAGGGTGACTTTTCACGCTACGCTTTTAAGGGACGCAGGATTCTAGTAAGAAGGAAACACGTGTATTATAAATAAATTCGAGTCTTTATGGCGATTTTACTTTTAAATAGAGATGACCACGTTATTAGAAATCCTTAGTAACATTTTAATCGCTACTTGACTAGCAGTCACCGTCATAATCTATCATTTACACCTCGAGGTAAATGCGCTTTAGTGATTTCAAATTCATGTAATTTGTCAGAATTCATTACTTAAAATTACTCCAATGGCAATGATATCAAATTTATAAATCGTTAAGTAAAATGAATCGTTTATTTTAAAGTATCAGGCAGTAAAATTGCAACTAAATTCATAACTAGTTTATTTTCATGAACTTATCATCAATTAGCCTATCGCAGTTCACTGCTGGACAAAGGCCTTACCCAGTGTCGGAAGGTTTTGGTCTACCGAATCCATGCTGGCCAGACGGGGTAAACAGTTCCCCACTGTTCTCTGTTCACCGCCTTGAGTTGGACGTATGAAGTGTCGCCACAGTTAGGTCATTCCAATTGATTATCATAACTTTTATAGACTAACCTATCGTAATTTTGTTTAATTATTTTTTATTAATGTATATATTATAATAGATTAATAAATTAGTTATACTATTTGTACCAAAATGTATTAATAACGGAACTACCAATTTATTTAACTTGAGAGGTTGAAAGGTTACTGATGAATATTGTATTTGTCAGTCACGTAATATGTGAACATTGTATTAGTTAATACCTGACAAATACAATATTCATCAGTTTACATCATCGTATTTAACTGCGATGCAAAAATATGTGCATATTGCTAGGATTGCTTCTAAAATTTTAAAAATTCAAAAGGTTTTGTGAATGATTTTTTTACGAGTTATTATTATTTATTACGAGTATTCCCTCGAACGCTAATCCTAATACAACCTCAAGAATTATTTCCTATTTCGAAGTTCAAAGTTAATTTTTTTTAAATATAAGAATTTATGCTGCTACTGGACATAGGCTTCTCCTAATGTTGAAGACTTTGGCCTACTGTTTCCACGCTGGCCTTGCTGGCTGGGTTGGTAAAGGGTTTTATTTTGAGTTTTCCTTCTCTCGCAGTATATCGTCTGCATTTTTCACCGTTAGTCGCCTCTTGCGACACCCTTCGGAATTCTTGTATTCTTTCTCCGTCATTCATATCACATTCATATTCATAATATAAGTATAACTTTTTACTTTACTTTACTCTGCTTTTACTCTACTTTAGGTTGACATAATTATATATATGTAGTATACTTATTTATTCATAATTTTAGATTTAAATAGATATATTACGAGCTCCAATAGAAGGAACTTGTTCTGTTTGAATAACTAAGAATAGAACTTGTCATAAATGGTAATGATTTATTTATTTGGAAAGGTATGCAAACGAAAGGACACTAAGCGTATACCAACAAATACATTCCCCGCAGTTACAAAGTTGTTTTGGCTACTACAATGTTTCGTAAGACTGGTTCCAATTAAAATACGATTCTGAACAAATTATTGATTACAAGTTATATTCAATAAATTTGCCCATTACAGTCCATTGATGAACATAGGCCTCTCACAATATGTGCCTGATTGCACTAGGCTATCCTAGTTACCCTTTTAGGTCATCAGTCAATCTATATGGGGGACGTCTTATCTTCTGTATGTCGATTTGCGGTCTCCACTATCCGAATATAACTTCAATTTAAACGTGATCACATTGTATGTACGCACAAAGATCTCTGAATCAAGTTTTCTCTCTCTCTCGTTTCTTTGAGTTGGTTAGAGTGTTCCCTAGAAATTAACTAGTCACGTGTTAAAGACCCGTACAAGGCAACTAAGGTATAGGGTGGTTTAACATCAGACAGATATATACAGCCCAGACTCCGCCTCAAATGCATGGTTCGAGGCTACAATAGTGCCCGGAAAACTAATTAATTGCTTCTATCTCGATCTTTACGAGGTACCAAGAGCAAGAAGTTGGACTTACACAAATATTTAAAACAATTAAATGTTAGTTAAACTCCCTACCTGATCAAATCGTAGCATCCATCCATGTATCACGTAAGTGCGAAGCATTTAATGGTGTAGCAATTTCCTCACCATGTCCATTGCTACGCATTGGGAAAAATTGAACGGCAGTTTCCTTTTGCGTTCTACTTCACACTACCTTGACCATTCTAGCTATTTTGACGGTGTACAAAATACGTTGCTATAAAATTAGGCTTTAGGAAGTGGAACTAGACTTTTCCCAGTAGAATTGGACTGGTTTACGTAATGCATGAGACACTCTCTAATTTTTATGTCGACATTTCTACTGTTAATGGGTACCAAAGGGTTAAAAAAAGGAAAGAAAAAGATATATTCCTAATCACATTAATAATGCTCATATCATATAATAACGCCGAAGCAGCGGTGTCTTCTATACAAGGCACAAATTCGCTCCTGTGTGGAATACTGCTCGCATCTCTGGGATGGTTCAGCAAAGTACTTACTAGATACTCTTGACAGGTTGCAGCGACGTACGGTTCGCATCATTGGCAATCACGAGGTCCCTAGAACCTTTACCGATGCGTAGAGATGTTGCGTCCATGGGTATATTTTACCGTCTTTACCATGGTGATTGTTCTGATGAGCTCTACCAATTAGTCCTACCCTCCCCTTTCCTACACAGGACAACACGTGCAGGTCTTAGATGTCTCCCGCACACGGTGCAGAATTTCCGATCAAGAACTAAGCGGCTTGGTGACTCTTTCCTCTGTCGCACAATTAAGGCCTGGAATTCATTACCAGCTCACATGTTTCCTTCTTCCTACAGTCCCGGGTCCATTAAGCGTGGCGTGAAAAAGCATATGATGAGGCCGTTTAGCTGAGTGTCACCATTGTCACAGGGTATGTGTAAGTAATGGTGACCCTCTTTTCTGAGACTTTGCCTTCAGCTTACCATCTGGCAAGGCCAAGTCTAATTGATGTGTCCTATATAAAAAAATAATAGTAGCGGAATCGATTTACCGTCGCTAAAAGTATCTAACATCAAATAAAGGAAAATCTAGTCTCTGAAATGATGTTCGGAGTTGACTCACGACATGTGAAGTATAAATTGGAACTTGGGTGACAAAGAGAGACCAGCATTCCGGCTATTCATGGTAGTGAGACCATGTATCGTATGTCACCTCTACGTATTGAAGTGAAGTCATTTATATGAAATTTGCTTCACTTTGTCACATTTCAGTCAACATTCTTAAAGTACGTTCTATTACTGGATATAGCAGAACATTGTTTACCGGGTTAGCCAGTAGCGCCCCATGCTATCCTCAAAAAACACACCTAAAAACGCGTACTGTACTTATAGAACACATTTTGAGCTCAAGATATTATATAAGTCGGTAAAAATATAGTTATTAGTATGCTCCAATTAACTATTTAGTTAATAGATTTATGTAGTACATTCATGCAACTCTGTATAATAGTTAATTATAGTGTGACAAAGTAAACGAACCTAATGATTATTAACAGAAAGTGATTGGTGTGGGTTCGAGGTGGAGCGTAGTCAGGTTGTCACAGACCTTGGCTAACTGTGGCAGTGTCAATGGAGCATTTAGGTAGGTATGTGCTAATAATGACCACTATGAGCGTGTACTGCACGACTTACTAAGGTCTCAGTGCGAGCGATTTATAGGTGTCGTATTTAGGGAATGGAACGAAAGAAATTAATTTTTTGTCATAAAACTGCTATATCTTGTCATCTATATCTCCTTATTTTTAGTACACTCGCCGGTGTGTGTTTTGAAAAAGTATTTAGAATAATAATAATTTATTTGCCTTTTAACATAGTAAAATGGATCTTACATTATGTTAAAGCATAGCATGTTTAGCTGCAGAATGCAGCATGCAAATCTTATCAGTTAATATAATGATCAGTTCTTACAATTACGTACATATACTCGTATCTTACTAAATTGCATTAATTTATAGAATTTGGTAAATGATGGAATTAATTTTAAGCATTTAGTATGCTAACTATTAAAAATCAATTAAGATTATATTATTATTAAGATATTATTAAGATTTGCCACAGTCCATGAAGGGTACGAACCCGCGATCGTTTCCTTACAGGGGTAACGCTCTTACTACTAAGCCAGGGAAAGATCGCGAGTTCGCATCCCGCCTGAACCGTTTAATTTTTTTCTATCTTAATCGATTTGGTTAGTGATAACAAAATAATTAGGAATGTCACTAGAATAATTATAATACTAAATAGTTTCATTGGTCACATTTAGTACCTACTAATCATCGTCGAATCAATTTAAATTGCTTTATTTGGATTGGTTACTCCTATTTATTTACATTTTATTTCACAACTCCCTCAATATGGATATCAAATCAAAAAGCTTGACGAGTAGATCAATAAAAAAGGGTAAAATAAAAATTAAATTAAAAATTTAAAAAACCCCCGTCACAAAAACAACCCCCAAAAAGTCGAAAATAAGTTGTGTTAGTTAACCCTAACCTAACCTAGTAATACATATTTTGATTCAAGCGTTGTCATTGTCGGGAGGATTTTGAATCGTTCCGATAATATGACGTAGTGCTCTACCAGTTAGGGTCCCCCGATATGACAAGGCTTCCGTCAAAATATGTATTACTAGGTATATCAAAGTTATAGGGTTAACTAATACAACTTATTTTCGACTTTTTGGGGGTGGTTTTTGTGACGGGGGTTTTTTAAATTCTTAATTTTATTTTTTGTTTCTATATGTCATGAAATCTTTCATTGTGTAAAAACATTTATCCATAAACCATTCCTTTGAAGAATGTAACCTACATTAGATTAAACGAGAATTGCGTAACTTTAAAGGGGCTAGCATAATGTATATATTTTTTTTTATAAAATGTAGTGCTTAATACATACAATGTATTATAAACCTCCTACACTGTATTTTAGTTTCCTAGTCTCACGTTTA
Source organism: Eilema griseolum (assembly GCA_963662185.1). Taxonomy (NCBI): domain Eukaryota; kingdom Metazoa; phylum Arthropoda; class Insecta; order Lepidoptera; family Erebidae; genus Eilema; species Eilema griseolum. The sequence continues at coordinate 19,258,151 of OY759240.1, read as the reverse complement.
GGTTCTCATTTGTTCAGGGTCAAAATAAACATTTGATGTTTTATCTCATTATTATATTTACGATCTTTCAAATTGGACCACACTCGCACTATAACCATTCATACATCATTCGCTTCGCTCTCAATAGCACCAAACCCTTATACATTACTTAACTTCACTTTACAATTCCCACGAACTACGCACGGTATTTGGCACTTGTTACGTATCTTTTATGATATGCCAAATTTTCTCTTTGATTGATACAATTATGCTTCATAATTATGTGTGTGTCAGCTAATTAAGTGCCTGTCGGTTTCCTGACACCGTCAATATAATCAATTAGTCTAGTACATTATTAGAAGTAACGGTAAATAGTGTTAAGTTTTCGCAATTTATTTACATAGATACTTATTAAATTATAGAGAAAGTTAATTGATTTAGCGGCCTTATCGACTGCCGGTGTATCGAAAAGGTGGGCTTTTATCCTAATTGGGTATTTGAGTGACTAGTCGTATTAGTTACTTTTTACTAAACGTCAGAACGGTTAATTGTATGGCAACTTGTATGAAATAAATTATTGTGACATCATAATATTCAATAGTCAAATAATTTACTACTACACGTTGGGTGAATGATTAATAATAAATAAAAACGATAAAATAAGAACCGACGCAACTTTACCACTTTTTTACCATTTTAATTTAATGAGCTCAGTTAAATTAATATCCTAATAGAACAATTCTTGATTAAAAATATACAAATCTACAATTCGCACAAAAAACTTGCTCTTATGAGGGCGTGGAATTGCTACGGCGAGCGGACGAGTACGTTTCTTATACCACGCTTCCTCAATTCATCAATTCCTTCCTACCTCCATGTGAGAGAAAATAAATGTAAGGAATCTTAAATATAAGCTCAAGTCTACGGCTCAAGTCTTATTTTTTTTCAGGATTGTAGGTACAACTGCAGTTCTGTCGGAGGGCATGACTTTGATTGCTGAATTGTAAACTGTTTATATTATATGGTATTTTTATTTATTTATATTTTTTATAAGATTTATAATGTCTTTGTACTGAAGTGAGAATCGCATGTGTCGCACTATTATAAATATATTAATAATAAAAATACCCAATTTTCGTCTTTATCCGAGTGTTTATTCTGGTTGCATTCAAAGTACCTTTTATCTCTAGGTCCACTCTCCTACTTTTTCTTTTTGTGGTCAAAATATTGGCTTTGTTTTTGGAAGATGTTTTGCCTAGGTAGTTGCAAATATTTAAAAAAATTATATATTTTCACACATTCCCCAAGTGCGATAAATGTCATTTAAATATAAAAAAAAAAATTACAAGTTTACACTTGTTATTTTCCTAACTCCTGACCTGAGACCCTCAGGGAAGAGGATGTTCGGATTCCCTTGAATTTATAAATACTGTGTCCCCTAAAACTTTGCTTATTATTGTAGAAGTGTGTATGGCTGCTTGTTTTTGCAATATATGTATATTAATGTTTGCATTTAATTTATCTATGTATACGTGCCTATTACTATGGGTATGATTTCTGTGTGTTTATTCCATGAACGGGATTTCTACTATTTTGAGTGCGTGATATTTGCTAAGTTTCTCTATTTCTTTTGGTCCTATATTATATTCAGATGGAACAGTTACGTCTATTAAGTAGGTTTTATTTTCGATCTTGTCAATGTACACATATATTATATCCGGTCTATTGTGTGCTATGGTAACATCTGTCTGAACAGGTATCTCCCACATTAATTTCACAGTGTCGTTTTCTTTTATTTGTTGTGGCTGAGTTAAAAGTTCTTTCCACCAAAGATCTGCTACTTCAAATTGGTGTTTCTTAGCTAATGCCCATCAGACGTACTTAACAATATTGTTATGACTTGCCGTATAGTAAGTGCCAGCCAGCTTTCACAACCCGAGACAATGTATTGTAAACATAGCCTGCACTTACCATCCACAGAAAGTCATCTGATAATATTAAATCATTCATTTTTGCATTGGTTTATGATGACTAACGAAATAAGTTTTTTTTTATACCACTTAGGTGGCAGAGTTGCACACGACCCACCCAATGGGAAGTGGTTACCGTAGTCTATGGACGTGTGCAACACCAGGGTCGTCACACTCGCGCTTCATATGAATATATGTTTGAAATCATAACTTGTTTATTGCTTAGCGCTAATATTATTCTTCTTTTTATCAAAATTTCTAAACTTATTCAGCTGAAGTTCAATCTATCAGTTATAAATTATAGTCAGTTCAGCCTGCGGCTCTGCTTTTTAACTGAGCAATACAAATATTGATTGTTGCATTACAAAATAATGTAAATCAATTTATTCGTTATTCGTTTCCTATCGCCTAGCTCTTACATATCTATTGCATATCGACTTCAGTTTCTACTTTCATCATCTTTTTATTCATCGATTTTATGCACGTCTATGCATTATTCTGCATAATATACGGTATAAAAAGATAAAAAAGTTTAATTGAAAAGTAAATACAAATGCTAGTCGAAAGTCGTGCAATGTAGACAGGTCACCATTGCAATTCTATTTGCTTCACTTTACTCCAACAGGCTATTTCAGTACTGGCTGGAGTAAAGTCGAGTTGGTTTAGAAACGTTGACACTTACAGGGCTTAAATTTCACTTAAACTCTTTCCTTTACCGCACCAATAAGACTTGGTATTTCTTACCAACTCACGTGTTTCCTTCTTACTGCAGGTCCGGGTCCTTTAAGCGGGTCGGGATAAAGCATCGGATGAGGCCGCCAAGCTGAGTGTCACCATTGTAACATACTACGTGTCTGTAATTTAATCTTTGTCGGCCTCTTTGCATATATTGTTTGGATGATTTTATATTGTTATTAGATTAAGATTTTCAATACGATGCGACATTGTTCGAGAAATAAATGAATATGAATATGAATGGTGATCCTCTCTCCTGAGACTTTGCCTTTAACTTACTATTAGATGAGGTGAGGTCAAATTGGCGTGTCCTATATAAAAAAAAACATAAATCATATTGGAACTCCACCCAAGGTCTACAGGACTCAAGCCCACCATACTTGCAAGCTAGTACAACTTCTGATAGATGGATGAGGCTCTAGCGCAGGCTTTCAACTCGCAGTTGGGAGATCAGATGGCAGTCATTTTCATAAAAGCCGTATAAGCAAAACCAGGAAAACGAGTCGGAGTAAGCGGACCCCGGCCTTCAAGGATATGACTTGGATGCAATCGGAAACAAACATGGTGATGATACTAGGAAATTAAGATCTTTTGCTTCATATTCTGTTCGTAAAGTAGTAAGTACCAAGTAGTAAATAAGTCACCAAAAAACACTTTTGATCAATCGAACACAATTTTATAGCCTTGCCCACTCCAGACTAGACATATAGCGAGTAAAATAATCCAGATTAGTTAAGTTGCAACACAACTACCTACAAGCCACGCAGCTAAAAAAGGTAGTATTACAGCAAGACGGCAACCAATATAATATCGTTATCTCTTGGGGTTACAGGGGTCAGGTGACAGTCATTCCGTAGTAGAGTTACTTTTACATGCCAGCGGTTTAAATTTGTACATGTATTTCAAATTTTTCAAGCTACACCTAATGTTAAAGGACATAAACATATTCTTTCTTTTTTTCATTTACCTTTCTTTTTAATTAGTTAGTTGCCTGAATTTTGGTAGACTAAAATCCGATATCAATATAACTACTAGCGAATTGCAAGACTTGCTTTGTAAGCTCGTTTATAAACATTAAATTAAAAAAATTCATGCCACACTAGTTGTTTTATTCTATCAAAGGTTTGTTGTAGATTGTAACATAATCTTTTTGAAGAACTTGTGTTCTGATCGAATAGTGAGAAAAATGCCCATTGGAGCTTATGACTCTCATTATCAATGCAAATTCATTATGCAAATCTAGAAAAAAAAAAAGCAATTTACACTTTTACCTAGTATATGATCATTCGGCAATCAAGAAAGCGGCAATCTAAATATTTAGTCAATAATAAATAGATAAATATTTATTTATCTATACTAAATACAGCTATGAATTTTATATTTTTTCACTAAACTGAATATTAGTAATACACTCGAGAGCAATGAATCCGGGTCACTTAAAGAATGTTAAAAATCTCGGAAACTAAAAATGATAGGTTAATGCAATAAATTGTATTTAATAGACAATGTAATACTCCTTAAATGAAAGTAAAAAAAATATGAGTCACCATACATTTTATTAACACAAAATTACATAAAGAAAAAAACTGCTGATCTCTCCTTAAAACAAAAATAGGAAACATGAAATTTTTGAACTTTATTACGATTTTCTTGAATTTTAATACTTCGTATTGCCTCCTCGTGCTTCCATTACTGCGTTTACGCGGTTTGGCATGCTGTACACCAAGTTCCTTATACGATTTTGGGGAATATTCTCCCATTCCTCTGTGAGAGCAATTTTGAGCTCACGAAGCGTGATTGGGGGAGGGTTTCGTTGTTTTACGCATCTGCCTAGCTCGTCCCAAGCATGCTCGATCGGGTTGATATCCGGGCTGCGCGCTTGCCACTCCATACGAGTAATGTTCATCTCTTGAAGGTAGTCATTCACAATCCTACCTGTATGAGGTCTGGCATTGTCATGCATAAATATAGCATCCTCACCTAAATTGACCATAAATGGACCAACGTGATCATTGAGGATTTCTTCCACATATCTTACGCTAGTTAAAGAGCCGTTTTCTATGATCACCAGCTCTGTGCGACTTTCAGAAGAAATTCCGGCCCACACAAGTACAGACCCACCACCGTAGGCTACTTTTTCTTCGATGCATGCTTGCTTGAATCTTTCCCCTGGTCTTCGATACACTCTGTGTCTTCCATCGTGCTTGTAGAGCATAAATTTTGATTCGTCGGAGAACATAACTTTTGACCAATCTTCAATACTCCAATTTACGTGGCTCTGGGCATAACTTAGTCTCGAAATACGATGCCCACGCTCCAGTTTAGGGCCGTTTGCAGGTCTAAGGGGTTTTAAGTTAGATTCAGCAAGCCGACGTCTTACTGTCCATGCACTTGGGTTACTTCCTCCGAGGCGTCGAAACTGATTGGTGAGTTCAGTTCCTGTGAGAAAGCGATTTCGAAGCATGGTGTTCACCAAGTATCGGTCTTCTCGTGCTGTGGTACACCTGGTTCTGCCCGTTCCTGGTCTGCGTAGGTTAGAACCAGTTTCTTCGTAACGTCGGAGAACTCTTTGTACTGTTGACAGCGACACACCGACAGTCCTGGCTGTATCGCGCTGACTCCGGCCGGTTTCCAGCATTGTAAGTATTCTGGTGCATTCTTCAGGCGTAAGCGACATAATTTCAGCTTGATTAATGAATATAGAGCACTATCAACATGGTTTATGTACCCACATAAATGACAGATTACAAACAAAAGCAACACCAAATGCTGTAATTTCGTAGTTCCATCTTCGAAAGTGGCCCTTTTTCAAATTTGATTTTTTTATGATATAACTTTACAATAACTAAGAAGTTTTAATACCTTCATTTAAGGAGTATTACATTGTCTATTAAATACAATTTATTGCATTAACCTAGCATTTTTAGTTTCCGAGATTCTTAGGATTCTTTAAGTGACCCGGATTCATTGCTCTCGAGTGTATTTCACGGGTTGGGACTATTTTGGGCGGTAGGCCACCTCTTCAGAGCCAGGTAAAAATGCGAGGTCCACTAAGTGATATTATAACCTAAACAAATGAAAACAGAAATCAGGAACCTGCGTAAATAATTACATATAACGTATATAAATACAAGATTACACTTTAGAAGTGTTACAAATCGATCGAATATAAGCTAATTTCAATTACGAAACATTACATAACATCCCAATGGACATTCATAGGCTTTATAATTAAAATTTAAGTAAACATTTAAGTACAATACGCATTAAGTAATGTTTCTCAACAATGCTGCCCGGGGTCCCTACCATTGTTTCAATACGTTCACTATATAACAATACACAGCTTCCAATCTGTCGTGGCCTAACACGGATTTGGTTTTCAACTTAAGTGGTTGCTCAATAAAATGACCTAAACGCGATCGGATATTGAGTATTGGTGCATTTTTGATTTCTTATTAAGATCTATTGTCCGCCATTGAGGGATCTCTTAGATAATACTTATTGTTGCCGATGTGTCTTTATTTGACATTCTATGGGTTTAAACGACTAAATACCTATGTATGTTTTAAGAACATAAATAATTAAACTTAAATGCCAAGTGTCAGTAACAAATGTAAAGAATTTTGCACAAGGAGCAGTAAAGTCTAAAAATGCTCTTATGCAAATCTGCCATTTTCCTTTACCAATTCTTTTTACTATAATTATTTAAAATCAAAAAAATTAAACTAAGTTAGAAGTCTTATTATTGTTGAAATGCCTTTAACTTTTTCTTTAATTGCCAATTTATGGTAAATGTGAAAGTATAAAATTGGTCAATATCAAGTTGTTAACTTTTTTGTAAATTCTAATTTGGAATAACTACATTAGAATATTTTATAACACAGTTTTGAAATACATTTTCAACTCTTTGTTTTATAAAGTAATTATTGCTGCACGAAGGAGTTTTCTTGTTTTAAAATATGGCTAATGCATACAAATTATATTCTACCCTCCGTTGTACAGGTATTCTCCGTGATGATCATTCCTACACAGACTTATGACAATTATTGGTGAATCAGACAATCAATTTATCTTCGTGGGTATTAGTTGAACTTATAGCTTTAACATCATGATAGTTGGCGTAATAACCATAAACCGTACATAGGTATACCAACTATGCACTGAACTACACAACTAACCTGGTGCTAAAAGACACAAACAAAACTGTTACCTATTAGGTTCTACGGAGGTAGGACACGACGGTATTCTCGTCCTAATTGAGCTGTCTGACTGGGGAAATACCTTCGCCCTACAGAATACCGCGGCCATAATAATCTCGTGTTATGTTCCTGGTGGTGAGTAGGGTAGCCAGCGCTCACTGGAGAGTATTTGTGCTGTCTGTCAGTGGGCTCTTTCCCTATTATGTAAATACTGAAAAATATGATAAGACTCTTGTGTACATAGGAAGCGCCAATTTGACTTCTCCTCGCTTGATGGTAAGCAAAAAGGAGGGTCACCATTATAGACACGTAGTATGTTATAATCGTACAATCGTGGAACTCGGCTTGGCGGCCTCATCAGATGCTTTTTCACACTGCGTTTACAGGACCCGGGACTGTAGGAAGAAGGAAACACATTGGTTGGTAAAGAATTCCAGGTCTTAGTGGTGCCCTTCCCTTACAAGCTTTTTTACCATATACAAACCGTGCTGTCATGAATTATGGTTACAATCAACACGTTAAAATCGCCATCCTTGATCGCCCTATACCTACATAACTTAACAACACGGTTTTTAATATTTATATAAGTAATTACGCAAGCTACATTTAATTCTGTAAAACAAAGGCCATTATTTAAAATTATACACTACTTTCCAACCTTCGACAGTAGCGTTTAAATTTATTATTATCTATTAACGAAATGATATCGTAATAGGCCTTTTAAAATAGTATGGAAGACAAGGCCGATTATATTAATCAAATTGTTGTGAACTTTTAGTAACAATGCTAGCGAAATAAAAAGTGTGCTTATAATTAGGTCCTTACTTATAACTGCCAACTTTTTGCATTGGTTACTTAGTTATAACATAGATTGGATAATAAGTTACTTCGTGTTTCTAGTTTGCTTTCGACGACAATTTTAACCCACGCTTTACTACTCGTATACACAAAAATGATAGAAGGACTAATCCGAACGTGAAAAGTTTAGCATCGTTTCTTAGAAGTAAGTATAAAACCTATAGCAGCTTTGACTAAATATTTTTAGACTAGATGCGGAAGGCAGAGGATTAGATAAAATGGCGCACATTGGGAGAGGCCTATATCCATCAGTGGACAGCGATGGTCTAATTGATTGATTGATTAAATAATTTTTTAAGTGATTTCACTTCTTTAGACGTGTTTAACACTTATTTAGTGAACAAAATTCATGGAATCGTAGTACCGTCATTGTCATCTATAATGGTGACAGTTCATCGATTGTGACAATTGATATTTGAAACCTCTGTATTTAAGTATTTTGTGTGAACAAAAAATTTTTAGATCTATACTCAGTACAAAATCAAACTTAGTAGGTACCTCAGTCTACACAGTCTACTAAAGAGATAGTTTACTGTAAACTGCTTCAATCAACAACGTTTATAAAGATAATGGCCACGAGCGCCCAGACTATATATCAATATCACTACCGACATTGTATCTTGCTGTGGGCACTGTGACTATTTACAAAGGTATTGTACGATTTGGCATTTGTTCCGTAAGCTTTCGAAATGCGTTGACATATTCGCGATAATGTAACTTATTTGTTTTAGAATTAAACAGCGCTATGGAATGTGTTGAAACTGGTTGGTACATAATTACATGTTATTAAACAAACCTATAAGATTGTATAATTCCTTATTACTTATTCATAATATAATATTTGTGTTGATATCGATTGAATTATCATAATCATGAGTGTCGTTGTTACTTACACATTTGTAAGTGACAATGACTTGTGTTCAGCAACTTCTGGGGGTGATTGTACAAACATTTTTGGGTTGCACTATTATGCAGGCCATTGAAGTATTTAGTGTAGGTATAGTAATAATAATGTTCAGTACCATTGAAAATGGACATAGAATAATATATTTACGCTGACATCAAACCAACGACTCCTGATGAACAATCTCCATAATAAACAAATCAGCAATGTATTCTGGTGTCTTAAGGCACAGTATTGTGACAGATAGCTCCGACGTGAATCACGAAAAAAATCTATTACAACTACCTCGCCAGGTCGGTCGGTGAGAATTACACAATTAAAGTTTAAATTATGTTTAAGCCCCTCAGGCAACGCGGCTACGCCTTTTTTAGGTATTGCTACGGCCAGTTACAGTTATACCTAGGCAGCAGCCACCTACATTTCTAATTATATTGATTTCTGCATAACTCACTGATTAGCATAAAACCCGATGAAGAAATAGATATGTAGATTTACTCTTTCTGAATTCTTCCAAAATAGTACAGATGGCTTGGTATTGGGTCTTATTAGCCCATTATAGATAATATGGGTTTATTAGTATCTTTGGTACATAAATCCGACTAACTCTTAATTTTACCGACAGCAGCCGAGGGATCTTCAAGGCTGTGCGGAGCACCTGAATTTTCACTATAAATGTAGATAGCAAAAATAATTTAACTATAACATACTAAGCACTACAGTCGAGCAATAAAAAGAAAATAGAAGAATAGAAATAGAAGAGAGTAGAATTTGGGCCACCCCATCCCATCTCTTCATTTGTGGGGTCGTGCAAAGCGACTAAAGGATAGGGCTGTTTAACATCAGACAGATATATACAGCCCAGATTCAGTTTCAGATGCATGGCTCAAGGCAACAATAGTGCTCGGAATACGGCTCACCCTTTATTACGTGACACCGAATACAATGATTGGTGAAATGTTTGTAGTAATTTACCTAACCCTCCGGGGTAAAGGAGTGTTTATATAATGTATGTATGTGTAAAAAAACGCAGGTCTTTTGCGATCAGGTTCCCTTCCTTCTCATTGTAAGGTAGGTAGGTACCTAATTAGACATTTACCTACTAAACTGTATTATACTATAAATTATTGTCATTCTGTAATAATGTAAGCGGATAGTGATTAAAAGCTTTCGTTACTTTAACAATTGGTCCAAGGACAACTGAATTATATCGAAGTTTGTCGAACTCGTAGACAATGATTTTAATTACAGATTAACAACTAAGAGTATTTATTGCATTAAGGTGAACTGAATTTAATATAAGTAAATCATTTTTATAAACGTAGCAAGCGTAAATAGTCAAGCTTTGACTATTTGCAACTTTTTTTTTTTTTCTTTTGTCTATTTTGCAATTGTGGCGATCTGTCTACACACTAAGCCACTAGTATGGTTGACACAACGCATCCTTTTGTCCTTGTTACATAGAGCTTCCTCGCTCTGAGCAGGTAAATCTTTCTACAAGACTTGGGACGTCATTTCTTTTCAGCCTTCTAAACTTGGTGCTGCCGTCACCACTGAGTTCCATGGCTAGTTGATTTTTGTGGTTTACCAGTCTCTTTTGATATTTTGCACTATGTTTAGTGATTTCTTGGCGAACAGTATCGAGCTTTGTATCGTTGTAGATATATTTATTAGCAATATATTGTGGGATGTTAAGTATAGCTCTCAGTGTCTTGGTTTGGAATCTCTCCAGTATGTCTATATTGCTGTTGCTGGCTGTACCCCACAGTTGGATACCGTACGTCCATATTGGCTTCAGAATGGCCTTGTAAACGGTGATTTTGCTGTTTGCATTTAGCTGTGAATGTCTTCCAATAATCCAGTACATATTGCGCAATTTGGTATCCAATTGCTTTCTCTTCGTCCAAATATGTTTTTGCCATGTCAGCCTTCGATCAAGGTGCATACCCAGGTATTTTGCGTGCTCTGCTTGGGGAATTATTTCTTTGTTCAGCATAACTGGTGGGCAGCTGTCCTTTTTTAGTGTGAAGGTTACATGTACCGATTTGGCCTGGTTAGCTTTTATCCTCCAAGTTTTAAGCCATACTTCAAGACTATCCAAGTGCAATTGTAACAGCCTTGATGCTGCACCAGGATTACGATGGGTAGCCAATAGGGCTGTGTCGTCAGCATAGGTTGCCACTTTGGTTTCGTCCATTATCGGGATATCCGATGTGTAGATAGTATAGAGGGTAGGTCCAAGTATGCTGCCCTGGGGTACTCCTGACTTTATTTCTTTTAGATTTGACACATCATCTCCAACTCTCACTTCAAAGCAGCGTTTGTCTAGATATGATTTTAGAATTAGAAAGAAGGAGTGCGGTAGCAACTTCTTGATTTTGTAAAGCAATCCCTCGTGCCATACCCTATCAAACGCCTGGCTGATGTCTAGGAACACTGCTGAGCAGAACTCCCCCCACTCAAGCGATCCACTTATAACATCGACAATTCTATGCACTTGTTCGATTGTGCCATGGTTTTCTTTGAAACCAAACTGATGACTCGGTATGATATCTACAAGGTGTTCTTTCATTCTGTTTAATATAACCTTTTCGAGGAGTTTTCCTGTTACTGCCAGGAGGCTAATGGGTCTATATGAAGAAACATCTTGGGGTACTTTGCCAGGTTTGAGAAACATTAGTATTTGAGCTGTCTTCCATTGTCCAGGGAAATAAGACATGCGCAGGCAGGCGTTAAATATCTTGACGAGCGCCATAATACCCTTTTTCGGTAGTTTCTTCAGAAGGGTTGCATCTATGCAGTCGTAGCCTGGTGATTTTCCCTCTTGTAGACTCCTTACTTCTTTGATTATCTCGGCTGGATATGTGTTTTTAAGTGGTAGGCACATTTGAAGTGCACTCGATAAATTTTCTTTAATCATTGCGCTCTGACCCGAGATTGCCTCAGGAAAAGGCGAAAAGACTATACCCAGATGATCTGAAAAGACAGCCGCTTTTTCTGAGTCTGATCTTGCCCATCTAGCATGAGAGTTTTTGATTGGAGGGATGTGATTATTTGGCCGTTTGATTTTACTTGTGGCTTTCCAGAGCGAATAGTTTGTATCTGCAGTCGGAGTCAGACCAGAGAGATACGACTGTACATTTGAATTAATAAATTCCTTGGTCATGCATTTAAGTTCTTCAGAGCATCTATTGAAAGCTGTTTTGTCTCTGGGGTATCTGGTATGTTGCCAGATTTTTCTGAGATTGCGCCGTTCCTTTATTTTGTCTTTAATTGATTTAGGGTATTCATTTTGTTCCGGGCCTACTCTTTTCCATGGTTTAGTTGATTTACAAGCTGCAGTGTGTATAACTCTGTTAAAATTTTCTATCTCTCTATCTATATCACATGTTGTCACCACTGGGTTTTGTAGCTTTATCTCGAATATGATAATATTCTGATATAATTCCCAATTTGTATGTTTGTTATACATCTTTGACGAAGGCTCACGTAGCACTATATGTGAATTTAGATCTAGTCTCACCGGTGTGTGGTCTGATGACAGATCGGTATAGGATTGAGTGGTCATATAGTTACGGCTAATATTTCTTAAAATATAGAAGTCTATCACATCGGGGATTTTATGTGGGTCAGTAGGCCAATGCGTTGGCTTTCCCTGTGACATGCATTCCATTTGACATTTTGTGATGGTTTTGTATAGTTGTCTGCCTCTAGGAGATATTATTCTTGAGCCCCAGTAAGTATGTTTTGCGTTCCAATCCCCGCCACATATGTATCGAGAGCCCAAGCGGGAGAAGTAGAAGTTGAAATCTTCTTCTGTTATTTTGTGTCGAGGTGGGCAATAGACAGCAGATATCGTAGTCTCAGCATTGTTCTTCGATTGAATTCTAATTGATGTAGCCTGTATTTTGTCAGTGCGGAATTCCTCGAGAGTGTAGTGTTTTATATTTTCTTTTATGATTATAGCCGACCCTCCGTGACTATTATCCGACGGGTGGTTGGTTGTGTACATTTTGTAATTTCTAAAAGAGATGTGGGTCCTTTCGGTGAATCTTGTTTCTGATATCAGAGCTATGTCTATATTTTGCATTTGTAGGAATACAAGTAGTTCTTGACGACGTTCCGTCAAGCCGTTGGCGTTCCATATGATTATTCGCAAATTGGTCAGGCCTTTACAGCTAGACTTGCGATAAGCTGGAGCATGCGGTCCATCATTTTGTCTATCATGTCTGACATGAATTGTTGTAGTCTTTCAAACATTGTGTCTAAAGTATGTGTTAGTTCGTTGTCTTGGTTTGTTGTTTTGGGGATTGCTGCTATCTTTGCGTAGCTTTTTTGTTTAGGTTGAGTAATTGTCGGTTGTTGCCTTATGACTGTTTTATTTTGCTGTGCTGGTTCTATATTTGTGTTGGTCTCCTTGGTCTTGGGTTTTATCTTAAGTATCTTTTCTCTGTACTCCTTATATTTTATGCAGCCTTTATAGCTGGCGGGGTGCTTTTCTTGGCAGTTTGCACATGTAGCCTCAGTTTCAGGCGTCTTACTGCATGTGGAGGTGGGATGATCATTTCCACATTTCACACATCTGAAGGGCCGGCAGCACTGATTTTTGGAGTGACCAAATCTCTGACACCTTTTACACTGCATGATTTCTTTCTTTTTGTGTGGGGCTTCTATAGTTACCTTCATATGGTTGAGGTATTTGATATTAAAAATATCCTTATTATTTGGGTGTGGTTCAAGATCCACATAAAATAATGGTAGTGGATTTTTGGTGACTCTATACTTCACGTTTACCACCTGTCTAACTTCATGACCCTGTGCATCAATTTGTTCCTTTATGTTTTGGGTATCTTCAGTGGAGTGCAAACCTCTCAGTATTACTCTGTAGGATCTCTCGCATTTAAGTTGGTATGTGTAATGCGCAATATTTTTGGCAGTGAAGTTTTCTCTTAATAATTTATATGTTGCTATATCACTTGGCATTAGTTTTACCACATGGCCTGATTTTAGTGTCTTTAGAGTGTACATTTGTTGATCCACCAGTGAATTGACAGTTTTTTTCAAGGCCGTTATGTCAATGACTCCAGTTATAAAAATCGGTTCTGGCTTTGGTACGTATTCTTTCACAGTTTTCTCTGTATTGTCGCATTGCAGGATATCAAACCTGTTTTGTGTAGGTATTCCAGTTATGTTCTTGGCTAGTTTAGGTTTATTGCTGTGTATTTGGCTCTCAGTCTTCCGTTTCTTGTTTCTTTGTGGCATTCTGTCATTTTGCCAATCATTTTGGTTTGCCATGGTATTATCTGCAGCTGGAGTTGGGCTTAGCTCCATTACTTCACTTTGGTTTCGGTATTTTATTTCATTTCCATAGTGAGCCAATGTTGGTAGGCTATTACTTCGCTCTTTGGTAAACATGCTTCAATGATATAAAGTTTGCTGTACCATATTTGACGTGTTGTTCAAATTTAGATTTTTATTTTTATTTTCTTCACTCATATTATTCCCACGAGTAAGGTCGAAAATATAGTGTCGCTTGAAGGGTGACGCCTATTCCCTCAAGAAGGCACAATACAACAACGTTAGCCGGGTCCGTTGAGGTTGGCGCTAAGAACTTGCTACCTGCAAGCCATACATCTCTTCAGCGCGTTTCCCACTTTAAGATTAGGGTGAATTTTGAAGAGGCTTTCTACCTTTTGACACAGGCGGTGAAGCCAATGCCCCCGTTTCCATCTTGGAGTTACGGGTTTCGGAGGTCATTTCCTACCCCCAACAAGTCTGCTTGTTAGGCAGGCTGAGTCAGGTTATTTACTGCCGCCTGAGACTCGGCGTTGTCGCTCATTTTGCACCACCCAGGGGGGACGTGTAGGGTGGGTCTAGGAAAAGATGGTAAAATCCTACGGACGCGAGCGACTTTCCCCCCCTAAACTAACTAACTACTATTTGCAACTGTGAATTGCTTACTTTTTTCTGATTATAAAAGATTGAAGAGGAAGGTTTTGTTTCTATAGTATAGAGTATATACAATCTTTCAACTATAACTATTTATTTGTGTAAGTATTACAATGTTATTGCTTCCACGTATCCACGTATAACTACATTCAAATTCGCAAGGTATTTAGCAGGTGAAACCTATGAAAGAAGAATCTTACAATAGAACCTTACAAACTTACTCTTTTCTATAAGCCTGTATCAATATTAGGCGCGTTTAACATTTTTCGAAAAACACACAGATTGTGACAATTTAAATTTGACACCTCTGTATATATGTATCTACATATTTTCAAAGTCAACTTTTCACTTCACAACTTCACACATCTTTCACTTCTTTTTCATTTCCCGAAATAAGATTGAGAAGAAGAATTGAGAAGAGAGAAGAATTGAGAAGAACTTGAAAACTACTGTTTGGTAAGAAATGAAACTCGTACTGGTATTTCCGGTAAATGTAACAGTATACTGAATCCTCTAACAATGTGGAAATTATTCTATTACATTGTAAATTTCCCTGTACATAACCAGCAGTAGTAATTTGAATCAGTTACCGCATCATAACTCATGGAGCTGTTACAATGTACGGAACAACAAGAACACGCATGTTACTCATCTCAAAGTATTGGGTACAGTACTCGACTTTTCAATTAGCTCATCTCACGTTGGGAAGCGGGCCATAGACGGAGCTATCCTTGAGGTTCCTTTGAAGAAATTAATTCGAAATGATAGGTTTTCTGACACTTGATGATCGAGGTAGGACATGACGGTATTTTGAGTAGTCCGACTGGGAAAGTACCTCCACCCTAAAGAATACCGCCGCCGTAATAACCTCGTGTTGTGTTCCCGGCGGTGAGTAGAGTAGTCAGAGCTCACTGGAAAGTTTTTGTGCAGTCAGTGGGAAGGCTTTGTTGTCTACACTGACGGCACAAAAACTCTCTGTGCTTACAGGGTCGGCACCGCGAGTGTTACTCCCTTGGTGTTGCACACGTCCATAGACCATGGTAACCACTTTGTATCAGGTGAGCCGTGGGCTTGTATACCACCTAAGTAGCATGCAAAAAAAAAGAAGAACTAAAGTTACCAATATAGCTCATAGAATAAATTATGTCAATGGTCTGGCCACATCTGCTCATGGACGCTGGAACAAACGATTCCTAGGGTGGAGACCATGAATCGGCAAACAAATGGACATTACATAGTAAAAAGGACGGACGATCGAAAAACAGGACCGAGACGGACTGAATGCGCAAGAGCGGGGCATCGGGTGCATGGTGCGTATCGAGTGAATGTCCAGCAGTGGACTGCAATAGTGGAATAATGGACTGCTTCAATTTTATAATAGATCGTTCTCTATTCCGCATAGCGTAATTATCCAGTTTCATATCAATTTAAAGTAGTTAAAACCGAAAATAACCTACTAATACTATAAACTCAAATGTTTGTGAAGATGTTTGAATAGTTGAATGTTTGGATGTTTGTTACTCTATCACGCACAAACTGTTGGATGAATTCTGCTGATATTTCGTACCGAGATAGATTATAGTTTAAATAACAAATAGATTTTTGTCAATGGAATATGTTGCGACAGTGCGGTTAGAAGTCCAAACGGGTAGAGCAGCGGTCCAGAGTTTTAATATATGCTACTCCACGCCTTTTCTATATATTTTTCAATCAATCAATTAGCCCACCGCAGTCCACTGCTGGACATAGGCCTCTCCCAATGTGCGCCATTTTAACCGATCCTCTACCTTCCGCATCCAGTCAGTCCCAACCACCTTTTTTCAAGTCGTCCGTTCATCTGGATAAGGGGTATCCTACCTTCCGTTTGCCTTCTCGCGGTCAATAAAAGAATCAAAGAAGAATCAAAGAATCAATTTCATTTATTCAGTTTAGGCACACAAGGAGCACATATGAAAGTCAAAATTTTACAATTAGGTATGTCAAGACATAATATAAAAATATTAAATAATGTAAAAATAAACCATTGGAAAATGATTCTTTCGCTGGTTCGGTAGATTAGTTCTACTGAGAAGATACCAGCAAGAAACTTAGCGAACTATATTAGAACTAGATTATTTTCTTTTTAAATTTGCTTTAGTTTACAATTTATTTTGTGCGAGCATGCAAGAGACTTCACTCTTCCGTCTCCACCCTAGGACTCGTTTGCTCTAAGCAATCCTTCGACACACGTGGCTTGCCCACTGCCACTTCAGCTTGCTTATTCTGCATAAATATTTTGAATCGACTGCTATATGCGTGCCGTATCGTTCCACTATAACTTACATCTTAGTCGGACGATTACACTACTTCCCGACATGCTTTAATGGAACAATAAATCGTTTAACAGACAACCATATGTCCAAATTTGGACAGAGATATGACGATTATGCTTACTTTGCTATGTATGATTTGTGCGTTTCCATTACACCCAGATGATGGCTAATAACGATAATCAAAATCGTGTTCTCTCAGAGAAATATCTTTCAACGAACTATAGTATTATTCTCTTTCATATGAAAGACGTGACAATGGTGATCGTACCAACTGAAAAGTTATATTATTAGTCACGATTTGTACGTATGTTATTACTTTGCTTGCTTCACTTTACGTATACAAATTTTTTTTAAGATTAATTGAGTATGTCTTAAAAAAAATTTAATAAAAGGAATGAAATCGAAAAAAAATGTACGTAGTAAACTAAATCGATGGTACCTGGTATGTTTGCCAGTATTCGAGTCTGGAACCTCTAGATAGTAAAGCCAACTCTTTAAACACTAAGCTACCGACGGTAATGCTTATTTAACTTAATGAAATGTTTGATTTTTATACATAACTTAGGTTGCAGACAAGCACACGGCTGACCTGATGGAAAGTGGTTAAGGTGACCTATGAACGTGTGTAACACCAGGGGAGTCGACCCTGTAAGAACAGAGAGTTTTTGTGCCGTCAGTGCAGAACACAAAATCAGGACAAGCCTTTCGTCTTCCCACTGACAACACAATAACTCACCAGTGAGCTCAGGCTACCATACTCACCGCCAAAGAATAGGAAAATATCAGTTAAAATTATATTCAAACTTAATTTTTTTATCTATGTAACATCTATGAATTTTAAATCTGACGTTTAGAGTACAATGCTCCTAACATCTGCCAAATAAATCGATGACATTCTAAATTTAAATGAATATGTAACAAGCGCAGTATATCAATGATAAGAATTTATGTACCAGAGAATTTACGGTTATTAATTATTAATTTCTTCAACTGATAAACAAGTATATTATCGTATAAGTAAAACATCTGCATGCAATCAAACGTTTATGCAACAGAGCATCAATTTCTTTCATGTGTAGTAATTGGAGCAGTATAAGCGCATACAGTGACATCAGCATCGCAGTAAACGAAGTAGCAATTTCTAATCAATGACAGCTATAGATCGTGCCTGACATTTAGATTTATAAACGAAAGTTCTAACGGGTCTAGATGATGATATCTCCGAATACGAATGAAGTCGGTAATGTGCAATAGTGATTTTCTATAACTCTGTTGTCCCGCCACCGTCGCGAGAATTGATTAGCTATCAACAAAGACTACAATATATGCTACTGGACAATGTTTTTAGCATAAATAAAGATATTTCGCAAGTCTGGAGTATAACGGGAAGGAAAGAAACATCTGGCAGTTCACTGTGATAAATTATATAGATAATAGTAAAACCTTACCATATTTCGGGCTCAGGGAAACCTAACTTGTTAAGTGGTACGTCTACCGAACAATGGATGGCGCACAGCACAGTGTTTCATTTCGGGTTTCGGGGTCAGACGGTATTCGCTCCATTATCACGAACCAAAAGCGGTTAGAATGAGTAGGTAAGCAGACCTCAGTTCCTAAAGTAAAAACCTTAGATCTAATGGGACCAACGGCAACGCTAGGATGACGAAGACTATAATACATAAAAAAACTAGCTAGAAGTCAAAATTCCAATGGGATTTTAATACAAAAATAGCGGTTCGGATACTGTCGATAACTATTCCCTTCTAGACAAGTGGTAATTCGTTGACCGGCGAGTTGTAGAATAGAATAACAAATGTGTGAGATTTGACGTTTATGACAGTTGTTAACATTTCTGAAATAGGTACGTCAAATCAAATACATTCGTCATTCCGCCGGCCAACGGCGTCTCTTGTCTAGAGGGGGAAATGTATTTATAGTTAATATCTATTATTCACAATAAATACTTTTCGCACACACGCGAAACAATGATAAATGTATTTCTATCTAGTTTACTTACGAAACCACATAACTAAACCATACCATTAACGATTTAAAGTATAGATTGGTACACATTTAGTACCTATATCTGATCAAAAGGATTGATTTACGGAATATGTGATTACTCTCATTTTGTAAACGTTTCACAGACTGAGGGCTGACAACGACTTTTGTGTCTTATTATATTTTCTGTGAAGTGACTGCCATCTGACCTCCACAACCAATTGGTGATATCTAAGTTCTACGCTTACCCGTAACAGCTGCTATAAATATTCACATGACAACTGGGCAATTAAGCTTCTAAGAATCATTTAAAATTGAAATAGAAATTTTATTAAACTAGCTAACTTAATAGAAAAGTAATACCACCTTACATGGATACTACCCACTTAATAGATATACATCGATAGCCTGTTAACTCTAAGATTTTTACGACATGAAAACAAATTATAACATCATTACCACACATGACAATCTCGATTAAATTCAATTTGTTTGACAAGTTGAATAGATTGCAGCTTAATTCACACCACATAAAATTTTGTAAAGCCCACTTATGAGGCCGGGGGGCATGGTTTACTTAATAATATATTAGGACATTGTTACGTATGCTATGATGTTGATAACTGACTTCGTTAAGAGTTAAATATTAGGGTTCTGTATTCTGTATTAATTCTTAACTAAAAAAGTTACGGCTATTCAATTAGGGGTAACTTTTACTAGACAAAAGTCACCTAACTGTCTATCACAAAGGTGTTTAATTGAAATTATAATAAAAAATGATTCAAGTAGTTGTTACCTGTTAACTCATGTTTAATCCCCTTTGAGATGAGTTTTCAAAATCTTACTGGTCAGAACCAAACTAAAATTTTAATCAAAATAGTAAAATAGTTGGAGATGTTTATAATGTTTTAAATTTATAATAAAGAAGGAAATGCATTTTGTAGTTGGCAGAATTATAAACGTTCGCATTTATAATACTTTAATAGGAAGAATATACATTTTTAAATGCAATCTGTTACTGCGAAGCATTTACTTATTCAAGTGTGTATTCAGATTTGAATAGTAAAAATTAATTTACACCTAATTTTGTTTTATCTTGTGCATAAAATGAAACACAAATGAAGGGTAGTTAACATGATTTACTATGCTGCGGAACCTCTCTAATCACCCTACGAATGTCACTTTGCTTCTCTTGAAACATAGTATACAAGGCTCTTTGTCGAAACACTACATACGTTGTGTGGACTTATCTGGCACAGGTAACAGATACAATGTCCAACATAAATAGAGTCAGCACTAGATCGATCTTGACGAACGAAGTACTCAAAATGATTTAAATGCCTTGGTTTCATCCCCATTAGTTCGGACAATAATAATTAAATAAATAAGCCTTTATTGTTGTTAATATTACAGTTCAGTTGAAAGTAACTAAATAGTCAATAATCGGTTTAGTTTTCCTTTTTTAAATCAACTGCTTGACCTTCGACAAAGGCCTCCTCAAAAGACTCTAAACTCTAAAGGCAACTCTTTTAATGTCGTCTTCCCAGCATTACTTTTGTCACTCTTTGCTTCTTTTGCCGTGCCTTGTATACCAATTTGATATTATTCCTGTCCATTTCTCTTTCTGTTCGGAAAACAATACAATTTCAATCTGTAAAACAGTTTGATTTGATTTTAATACCTAAGTATTAAGATCATTTTGAGACTTTGTAGTCAAGATCATTCTGACGCTAACTGTTCATGTGCCAGCGTTACGTCGCTTTGCAATTACGCTAACATACATACATTTCTTACACATAACTATGTAACAAATTTTACCTGTAACACATAGCTACAGGTAAAAGTTGTTACATATTAATAAAATTAATGAAATGAATTTGTATTTATATTAGAAAAACATTAACTATTACAAACCACTTTCTAGTTTTTGCTTAACAAGATACTGAAGACATTTACATAAATAGTCTGTTGTTCTGAGTTTGGGTGTTACATATTTATGTTATATTCGTTATAAATAATGAAGTTTCTATTACACTGATAGTTAGGTAGACTAGTTAGTAGGCTAGAATATTTATAAACCTTTTTTTATACTGGAATACATGTATTATTAATTCGCTTACAAGTTGTTTTATGATTCTCATAAGTCGAAGTTAATATATTTAATATTTTGTTACACTCGCACTGTCGACCCTGAAAAAACCTTTTAATGCCCCTCTTGAAGAACCCCACATTGTGGAGGCTTGGGAAAATTGCAGCAGGGAGTTCATTCCACAGCTTGAGTGTGCGAGGGATGGAGTTTCCCGGTAAGATGAAAAAACTCAGGGCTTGACGTCGTAAGTGAGACTCTTTCCTTTGCTGCACCACCAAGACCTAGAATTCATTACCAGCTCACATGTTTCCTTCTTCCTACAGTCCCAGGTTCTTTGAGTGGGGCGAGAAAGAGCATTTGGTGAGACCGTCAAGCTGAGTGCTACCATTGTAACATACGACGTGTCTGTAATGGTGACCTCTTTCTTATTTATTATTTAATATCGTATATTTATTACTGGTTTATAAGTGCCCGGTTAACGGCAATAAGCTCGCCACCTATTTCATTAAGACCTAAACATAAACTGGCGAAATGTGGGAACTAGCACCTCTGCCTACCCCTTCGGGGATATAGGCGTGAGTTTATGTTATGTTTAAAATACCTAAGCCTAGGTCTGTTTTATATTAACCATTCGACTAAGTACTTCTGCCATTCATTCTCTCGACATATTCCTTTATCAACATCCATCAGTACATTTACTTACTGTATTTCTGCATTTACTTGCATTATAATGGCGACAAATATTTGTGTGATTCACATTGTTCTGAGTCAAAACGCACTTTGTGTCCCGTGACTCAGAGAAAATTCTCTACTGAGGAAATAACTTCCGCGGTAGTCATTCAACAATAGTTTTAAAAACGGTTTAGCCATTTTAATACTTTTGGGGAAATGAACACCATAAAACACCCAAGCCGAAGAATAGTACACCTAGTTCTTTAAAAAGGGACGAAAACGGTATAATACTGGTTTTTCTCTACGGACAGGCCATCGCTCCCTTAGTGGCTAACCAAATCAAATTATGGAAAGAAGAAGTAGGAGATTTTCCGTAGATCAATCAGAAGTAGCAGTCTTATTACAAGGTCGGCAGCATGGGTGTGACTCCGCGTTCATAGGTCACGGTAACCACTTTCCATCAGGTCGGCTGCGTGCTTGTCTGCCACCTAAGTTGTATAAAAAAGTCAACTGAAATGAGATAATGTTGGTTATTTGTTATTTTCAAACTATCGTGGTGTTTCATTCATATTTCATATTGATGTTTAGATTTAAATAATAATTAAATTAATATTAAATAATAACTAATAAATATATCATTTTACGTCAGCAAAAATAGTAAGTTTCATGATTAAATCGCGGAAAGTTCTGAATTGTTTATTATAATTACATTGTTTTCCTTTTTTTAATGTAGTATGAAATGTTATGTAAATACTTTTATATATTTTTTTTCATAATTTAATGTAAGTTTCCGATTCAATTTACTGCAAGCCAAAATGCTTAGAATATTTTATATTCATATTAAATGCATTTCATATGCAGCTAGATTTATATAGAATAAATTGTTATACCTAGTTAACACTTAATTTAATATAATGCGAAGTAAATATACCTGATTAATTATGAAGGGGAAATAAAGATGCCTACAAAGATACAGCATTGTACATTTTCAAAAGGAAATCAACAAGGTAATTAGAAAAATATCTTTAATTCATGTTTCCCAACAATAAATATGTATATTACATATTAGTCAAATATTTATATTGTTTTTAATATATAATGTATTTACTATACACTAATATATAACATAACATAAACTCATGCCTATATCTCCGAAGGGGTAAGCAGAGGTGCTAGCACCCACACATATGGGTTATGGTATTTACAAAAAATTAAGATATCTTAGTAGGTATGTTTATAGCATCTAGCCTTGTCTTATGGATATAAGACAAGCTTGTTAAACTATGCTTACTTTTGATTTTGACAGCGTTGTGTAGAATGTCGCAGAATATTAATTTATTTTACCTGACCGTTCGGAACCAAAAATTGATATAGAAAAAACCACAAACATGACAACAAACCTGTAACTGTCAAACAAATGGTATTAAAAAGATAATTGTGACATGTCTTGTCAAACGATACAAATTATTTCATGCAGAAACTATTATTCTAGATCCTGTATGCAAAATCTCTCTATTTTAAGCTCGACTCTCACTGACACAATTCAAAAATAATTTAATATCTGACAGGCTTCCTTCTTTCTGATATGCAAGATAATGATCAACGTAGGTCCAAGTAGGAAAGACAAATCAAGGTCTTAAGTTTTCGTGCAATATCCGTGACGGATTTGACAAGACAGAATGTAAGAATGTATGGAGAACGCTTTATTTTGAACCTTCCAAAAATGTTAAGGTATTAATTTAAATAATAATAATCTTATCAATCAATTACCGTCAGAGTTATACAAAAGGTTAAATATACAAAGGTTTTACAAATAAAAAAATGTAAATATAGTGTCAATCAGGACCTCTTTCTTTTGTGCGGAAATGCCCACGAATATCTGCCAATCCGTTGACAACTCTGAGTGGTTATGTTGGAACCGAACCGACTAAACGCGCACGCCATTTATATTTTATTATTCTTGAAAACTTACAGGCAGACACACAAATAAATATGAAAACATAGGATGTCCAAGACCAATTACAAATTTTCAACATTATATAAATGAATTAGAGGCTAATTACGTTAAAGTCGGCAAACAAAATTAACAAAAAAAACATATACGAGTATAAAACAAACAAATCAACAGCCACTGAAAAAGATATCACAAAATGCTTTTGAGCTTGTTGACACTTGTATGTAATACATCGATATCGACATCCCGACACGCTGTATTGTATGTCCATATGACATGCTCTTAATAGATATCAGTTCTACCTGTATGCTGTCGTTACCGCGGGTACATCCAGAAAATTGTACCTGCGCTGGAATCCACATAGTACGTAGTGCTACCTTGCCTACCAGTACAGGTGCGTCGTCGATATAAGGTAAAAGGTAAGGTAAAGGCCTTATTGGATGACCAAAAGGCATTTACCTCGCTGAACTTGTGTCACCTACGGTTTTTAGATGGTGACCTCGGGTATGGGTAGCGCACTCGTAAAGAATGTCGTACATGTATCTATATTTTTTTTGTATCACTTAGGTGGCAGACAAGTATACGGCCCATCTGATGAAAAGTATGCAACACCAGGGGTGTGTCACACTCACGCTGCCGACCCAGTAAGCATAGAGAGTTTTGTGCCGTCAGTATAGAAGACAAAACGGTAAGCTTTTGGTCTTCCCACTGACAGCACAAAAACTCACCAGTGAGTACACACCATCGGGAACATAACACGAGGTTATTATGACCGCAGTATTCTGTAAGGCGGAGGTACTTCCCCAGTCAGATAGCTCAATTGAGCTGGAAAAGGAGCAAGAAAATACCGTCGTGTCCCTCCCTTTCTATCCATCCTTTTACTGTTGGATTAAAATATTATCATGTTCATAGGTACGTGTCTCGTGATAATATCAGTGCTCCTCCTCTACATCGGTACATATTAAGTTTTCAGAACATGCGACTCGATTAGAAAGAAAATTTAGTATTCCGTATCGTAAGAGGTTTGACCTCTGAATTTTCAAAGTACAAGAGCTAGAGTGAGATTTTGACCTCACATTACTAAGAAGTTAGAGTACTAGAAATTCACTATCGATTACTGTAGTGGTCAAGGATATAATCGTGGGAAAACTTCCATGCTCGAGATTTCTTCATAATGTTTGTTCTCGAAGGCTTATGAAATCGACCAATCTGGACTAGGTCAGCAATGTAGATCGGTACTCAGCAATTGAACAAATAATAAAAAGGGCTGTTTGTAATCACGGTAATCACACAACAAAAAATCTGGTCAAGTGCGAGTTGGGCTCGCCCACTGAGGGTGCCAATGAGTTACGATAGTATGCTTAATAAACGGCAATACTACTGATTACGTTAACTTTTTCACAGCTTCACGGTGTTGCTTACTGCAGTATATAATATGAGGTTCAACTTGCGTTCTTGAAAATAAGTTCTTAACAAACAGACATACATATATTTTTTGTGACGTGGTTTCCCTTTAGTAATGTCCCTTTACTTGCCAACTTCTCCTTCTTATAAAATACGGCAGAGTAGAATTAGGGCCACCCCATCTCTTCCCATGCGGTGTCGTACAAGGCGACTATGGGATAGGGCTGTTTAACATCAGACAGATATATACAGCTCAGACTCAGCCTCAGATGCATGGCTCGAGTCAACAATAGTGCCCGGTATACGGCAATAGGCTAACTCCCTATTACGTGGGACCGAATACAATTATTGGTGAAATGTTGGTGTTAATTCACTTCTGCCTAACCCCTCGGGGATAAAGGCGTGATTATATGTATGTATGTTCTCCTTCTTATAAAATCTTCTTCAAAATTTTCTTAATTTACTATTCTGAAAATTCACAGCTTTCATCATTAATTTTAGCTCAAGCATCTACTGTGTAGTGCTACGCTTCATATTCATTAACGGTATCCGAACGAGTGATTTATTCACACTGATCAGAGTAGTTGCTAATTGTTAATTGCCGTTGTAAATAACTTGAGATTTATTCAACTGATTTAATACTTCATAAATCATACGAATGCGATTAACTTCTTTTGTAGTTCAACAAGAAATAAAATAAAACTAGATATGCTAGTATTCACAGGACTTTTTTCTCTTCATTATTAGTAAACCTTCCGCATAGCCGCAACCTAAATATCCGCTCTATAGTTTGGGGACTCCTGTTGGCGAACGTGCAGATCGGGGAATTTCGCCGTTCTTGATGAGCGGACGGGCGTCGCGTCGGGAGGGTATGTTGGTCAAGCATTCACCAACGTATAGAGTAGACATAATACATAATGTACTAAACTAGAAATCACAATAATGCGTGCGGTGTTATCGATCGAGAATAATAACGCCTGTATATATGGGGATTTATCAGTAGTGGATGTAGAAGATGTAGTAGAAATAGTTGTGGATGTAGAAGAGACAATAAATAAATAAAATAAATAAAATCATCCACGCGTAATCTCGATGGACCAAAAGCTTGTGGCGGATAGGTTCCGCTCTTCTGTGCTTCTTCATCCTGAGTGGCCCACTCCTCCAGTTCGAGAGCCATTTTTTTCCTGCCCAAATAAAAAAAGTGGACCGCAAAAAATTAAGTTTGGATACCACACCCTTTGTTGATAGAATTGAATATTTACTTGCAGTTTATTTTTTATGAGATGTGACACCTTTATTCAGACTGTTTCAGACGTTATTAATCCCGCCAAGTCTTACTCATCCATAGACAAATTGCAACAATAATTCATTGATTGGAGCTTTGTGCATTGATTTGGCATTGAATGGTCATTTCAAAGCAATAAAAAATAAAGCTTCATCAACAAAATATTGAATGGAAATTGAATACAAAAGAATTATAAATACAAAACGCTTGAATTGAACCCTACTAAGTGTGAAAGTTTGTGAGAATGTCTGTATGGATTGACGTTTGTTACTCTTTCACGCAATAACTACCGAATAGATCTGGTTGAAATTTGGCATAGAGACAGACTTTTAGTCTGGAATAGTACATAACATGCTTTCCCGGGAATCTATTCCTGCGAATTGCAATAGAATAATAGAATCAGTATTTCATGCCGGTGGAACCGGAGGCATACAATAATTGTGAATCTATAAAGTATGTATTTAGACATTCAAGTTCAATTAAAAACGAATTGTCATACAATGTGAGGAAATTATATACAATAGAGAGGAGCGTGGGCGTTCATCATTTGTGAAGTACGCCAACTAGTTATTACATAAATAAGGCCCGCTGTCTATTCTTTAAAATTGAATCACACTTTTAGCATTTATTGTCTACTATTTTGACCCCCATGTTGATCCTATTGAATATAGCGCTAGCTAGATATTCAATTGCTTCCAATCCTACTACATGAATACTACCTGATAGGAACCAGACAGTATTCATAAATCATAAAATTTTATGTAAGCCTGTTAAAATCCACGTTCATAAGGAAATATTTTTGTCAATTAACATAATTTTATTTAGCCAAGGTCGAGTTGTACAAGTAAAAATTTTTACACTTTTTATTTGAAAACGTTAAACTTGCCTTGATATAATTATAATTATTTATTTCCGTGGATTTCTTAGTGAAATAGTCTCGAGGTTTGACTGATAGTTATTTTGAAAATTATTTGTATAGTGCTACTCATATTATCCTCCCTGGTATATATTGAGTTTACGTATGGTACTAGCCTGGACAATCACCTGGAGTAATGGTGCACATACAAATAATAATGTACTATTGATTATCCTCTGAGTCATATCCAAACTATTTTGAGGTTGACTTTTCAGTTTTTAATCTAACTATGAAGTGACTTCGATATTTTCAGTGAACCGATTAGCATCTGACCTTCCACTTCACTTAAATAATAATTAACAATGATTTTATGCAAATCAATTTATATACCAACTGTAGTACTGCTACCAACTGCTTGGGTTCACAAAAATAACTATACTACGAGGAAACGATCACTCCCGTAGCAGTTGTAGAGGCGACTACATTGATAATACCGTTGCGTGAAGGACTCTCTTTACTGTTTTTATGGTTTCAATCTCTGGCAGACATTTCTAATCAGTCAATATCGGACAAGATGCCTATGAAAATGTTCTCCGCACTAAATTTTTACTTTCTCTTTCTTGCTTGCTTGATTTTTATCTCATAAACGATTATAGTTTAGATCTTTAGGTAAAATAAAACTTAATTCACCTATATGTGAAAGCTCTTTACACCTACAGCTATCTGCTTATGTACATAAGGAGTCGATTTCTTTCATGTTGAGATAGGTTTTTAGAGGAGGTAGGACATGACGATATTCCCGTCCAAATTGAGCAGTCCGACTGGGGAAGTACCTTCACCTACAGAAATACCACGGCTATAATAACCTTGTGTTGTGTTCCCGGCGGTGAGTAGGGTAGCCAGAGCTCACTGGAGAGTTTTTGTGCTGTTAGTGGGAAGACCAAAGGCTTGTCCTGATTTTGTGTTCTGCAGTGAAGGCATATAAAATCTCTGTTCTTACAGGGTCGGCAGCAGGATGTGACTCCACTGGTGACACGTTCATAGGTCACGGTAACCACTTTCCATCAGGTGGGCCATGTGTTTGTCTGCTACCTAAGTTGTATAAAAATATAAATAATAAAAAATAAAAGTCGATGGGCCCTCTTAAATATATGTCAACTATAATGAAACGCATATTGTTGTATTCGTAATTTTATCTAGATTATACGGTATACTACTTTTAGCAGATCTAACCTAAATATTGACAAAAATAAAATCAAAATATGAAATCAGATGTTTCTAATTGAGCATATTGAATATTTTTCTAGCGTGTCTAAGAATTTTCATTTACGGTCTTTTTCCAACTCCAAGATCGATGAAACTCTGTTGATAATAAATTTGTAATAACTCAAGGCAGACATTGCGTGAACAGAAGTTTCCGTTCCGGCTAATCAAGGGTACACGCACATGCCAAAGTTAGACTAATCCTATATTCAAGTACGTATTAATTGCACATTTTGTAATGATTAATTAATGAGTGATTTTGTTTGCGTGTCAGGGTAATTTGTTATATTTATTGTTATACTCACGAGATTAGTCGTTTACGTTCTGTTTGGCCCGGAGTGCTGTTCTTCAGATCGAAATTAATTGATTTTCGGTATATTTCAAAAAAAAAACCTAAATTCATCGTGGCCTATTAAAATATCAAAGGTAACTTTACTTTACTTAGCTTTATGAAATAACCAAAGCGAAGAGAAATGGAGTTGCTAGCACTGGTATGAATAAGTATGTAATGCTTTTCTTTGAAAGAATGGTACTTAGTGTTTGAACAGGGTAAATATGATCGATATACTGACTAAAATCAATTATAAAATATTCCAACAAAATGAGAACCTTCCTCCTTTTGTAGAACGGTTTATAAAACACACAGTAGTAACAATATAAATCTCATTTTTTTGAGAAGTTAATAGAGTTTGTAATATTATAAACACGAAATATGTGACTGAATATCCTCTCGTGTATCTTGAACAAAAAAGGTCAAAATCCCCTGCGAATCTAAGTCGGTAAGGTTGAATAGTTTCCTAAATGTATTCAATCATAACTGGCACAGAAGCATTCCGTCGAAGTTGCGAACTCACGAACTGCCCGAAGGATTATGCAAATAGGTTGCTAAGTTTCCGTCCAGTATTTGTACTTTTTATTGCATCAAGGTCATGGTAAACGGTAGCTGCTATGACCGCAAGGATAAGGCACCGTACTCCAGATACTATCAGCTGCTAACGTTATTTTATATACATATTCAATATGAACTGTCTATAAATGGTATTTATTCGTATGCACATTTTAGATCAGAGAGTATTTTTGACATGGGTATTTCTTAATAGCACAGAAGCAACAGCCGAGAAACTCAAGTCTAAATCTTTTCACTAGTTTTAGTGTTGTTAATTTATCCCATGGTTGTTACGTCGACAAAATATTAAGTACAGCTAACCTCTTCTAAAATATTCACGCACTCACTTTTCTTAGAGAAAATAGCCCGCCATGTGTCTCTATTCTTAGTAATAAATACATAGACGCTCGCGAAGAGCGCCCATGGCAGTGGATTTGCCATATGGATTGGAGCCCACCAGTTTCGAGAAAATAGTCATAGTCATTTATTTTCAATTTTGAACAATATAACTGGGTATGTTCCTTATTTTAAACATATTATTTAACAGAACTTACTAAATTAAGAATGATAAAAGAGCGGCAAAAGTTGCGTCGGTTCTTATTTTATCGTTTTTTTATACCACTTATGTGGCAGACAAGCACACGGCCTACCTGATGGAAAGTGGTTACCGTGGCCTATGGACGTGTGTAACACCAGCGAAGCCACACTCGCGCTGCCGATCCCTTAAACACTGAGTCTTTGTGCCGTCAGTGTAGAGGACAAAGCAGGACAAGCCTTTAGTCATCCTACTGACAGCACAAATTCTCTAGTGAGCTCTGGCTACCCTACTCACCGCTGGGAACACAACACGAAG
Source organism: Eilema griseolum (assembly GCA_963662185.1). Lineage (NCBI taxonomy): Eukaryota > Metazoa > Arthropoda > Insecta > Lepidoptera > Erebidae > Eilema > Eilema griseolum. The sequence continues at coordinate 19,227,985 of OY759240.1, read as the reverse complement.
TTATTATAACCGCGGTATTCTGTAGGGCGGAGGTACTTCCCCAATCGGACTGCTCAATTGGGCGGAAATACCGCCGTGTCCTTTTCATTTTCATCATCCAACTCATAATAGTAAATTATTCATCTGTTAAATATTATGACGTCACAATAAATAATTTCACACAAGTTTCCTTATAACGTACCGTTTTGAGATTTATTAAAAATTTACTAATTTGACCAGTCAGTCAAATACCCAATTGTTTCTTATTGTCGTCAATAATAATTTTACTTAAGCTAAGATTAGTTATAGTTCAGTTTAAAAAAAGAAAGATAATATATTCAACTAGCTCCTACTAATAAAATATTTTATATTATCCACTGTGAAGGTGTTAACGACGAATAACGGTATTTCGGTTACTTCTCGTAGTACATACTCTTTAAACAACATAAAATTAAACCTGTATATTAATTAGAGCTGGTCAGGTATGTACATTACGAATTGCAGGAGGCAGAGCGTAACGGATTTCCCCGTTCAAAAATGGAACCACCCAACAAGGGAAATACCAGACCGCAACTGTTCTTACAGGGTCGGCAGCACGGATGTGACTCCACTGGTATTACACACGTTCATAGGTCATGGTAACCACTTTCCATCAGATGGGCCGTGTGCTTGTCTGCCACCTAAGTTGTATAAAAAAAACTGAATTTACAGATAAGCAACGCTGTTTACAAAGACACTCGGGCAATTTCTAGGACTCCTTGGAGAGTGTTGCTCATTATTTGCGGTATGTATTTCTGATCATTAGAAAAAAAACTGTCATAAAGTTCACAATATTTTGAAAATTTAGTGCGTTGCAGTTTTCTTTAACTAGCCCATCGCAGTCCACGATAAAAGCCTCACCCAATATTGGAAGGTTTTGACCTACTATTTCCACGCTGGCCAGACGGGTTGGTACAGGGTTTTATTTGGAGTTTTCTTTCTCTCGCAGTGATATCTTTGCTTTTTTCTGTTATTCTGTTTTCTTAATAAATGCCTTTCTTTGTGCTTTCTAGTTGCAGCCTTCCGAAACCAACCTATTCCAAGAATGACACGGTACGGCACGGTATCAGTAGGTAAGTTAAATGACAAACTTTATTAATAAATAATTGTATTAAAACTTACTTACACGAAATAAAACACTGAACTTGTCCTTCATAACATACATAATATTGACGAAAAAGTGTTTAATAAGGTTTAAATGGTTCGAAATTGGCGGCCTTCACTCCCATTTCACCTTGATAACGTAACACCAATCGCTCAATCGCATTTTTTGCATATTAAATAATATGACGTAAGGACACTTGCAGTTTTTTTATGCCAGCATTAATTTATAAAAAAAATGTAGCAACCTTTTTGGTGAAACTTTAACGAACATGTTTTTGATTAATCGAGTTTTTGGACACTACTTTTACTTCTTGTGTAACAGTAATTTTATAAAAAAATCGTTCAATTATTCAACACAGATTTTTTTATTAAATAACATTACAAATTACCATTATGTACGAATTTTTAAAGTGTTTAGTATGTTAACTGTTTCTTATAAATTTAACTTGGAAAACCAACCAACCAGATGGGCTTAAACATGTGGCAAAGCCTGTCTATCGGATCGGTCTACCATCTGTATCAGCCTGATGTAATGCATATTATATACGCAGCGTCAGTCGGTATAAAACCGACCGATGCTGCATTAGTAGAAAGACTCAAACATGAGTAGGTATTTACTTGTTACGCTGACTTATAACCCGTAAAGCCCATATTAAATATGATGTATTGATAGTAAGATCTAGTGCCAATAACTTAATATCGACCGAATGAAAGCAGTTCATCAAAGAAACATAGCACATAATTCATTCAGTAATCTTTACAATCTAATATTCTGACCCACTTAAATCCGACAAAAAATTACATGCAACACAAACTTTAATCATAGACGCTATAAAAAAATGGATGAGTAAGATATCACACATTTTATGCCACATAAACTCATAATTCACTATCAAAAATCTGCTCTAAAATTTCACGAATGGGCACGGTAAAAGCGTTTGCATATTCGAATACAATAAATGCATGGGCAATAAAACAACAGGTTGGTCGTTTTGACCACCAGATAACATCAGAAACATATCTATTTACACACAATACATTCGGATAATGTGCAAATAAACAGTGTTGGTAGCTGGTATGTTTTGTCATTTCGTGGGAAATGACTCAAATGAGTTTTGCTCTGTGTGAACTATGGCAGTTGGCAACGTAATGTCAGGATCACGACGCAATGGTGAAATATGGTTTATCATCAGGAGCTTAGCGTTTCGGTAGTAAAAGATTAATAGTAAAGATAGATGGAAGGAATTTCTCTGCGCAAGGTTATTTTAAGATATCTCTTTGAAATTATTTGTTGCGGTGTTTCGCAGTGAAATTAACGTAAGAGAGATTACTAAAGCAAGCTATACGCCTAAACTAATACTATAATTAACTCCCATAGCCATGTTGTTTTATTAGATATAAAGATGAAAAAGGGCTGCCTGAATATAGTTTTAGTATAAACACTTTGAACAGATGTTTAACTCTAGAACATAATGAGAAAGGGGTGGAACTAGTAATCTATTCATCTGAATACAAAATTACCTATAATCATGTTGTACTTAATTGTTTTTCATTTGACGAGATATCAGTTTTTTTTTAAATCTACATAGTATGTTTATTTATAAAATGTACACCAGCACCAATGGATAAAGAAACTTAATATTACATAGTAACTAGGAAAATTTAACGAAAATGCATTTCATACAAAGAAGAGGTATAAATTTGGTTAATAATTAAGGTATAGCACATTTATTCGAATTAGATATTCAGATAAATCTGCTACCAAAAACTTTTATTTCATTTAGAAAAATATTCAACCTTAGCAGTTGTTTTCAAGATATTCCAAGGCAGCAAAATAATTTCGATAATACCGTAAACCTTGTAGTTTTAATAAAAAAAATAAAAAGGTCATTACGATTTATTTATATTAAATATTAATTTTATTACAAATTAAAATCTTTCAAATAAAAATATTTCGGCTGTACATTCGGCTGATATATTTATATATTTATTCCCGGTATATTGGTTCCCGGCAGAGTAGAATTTGGACCACCCCATCTCTTACCATGCGGTGACGTACAAAGCGACTAAGGGATAGGGTTGTTTAACATTAGACAGATATAAACAGCCCAGACTCAGTCTCAGGCTTAGCTTGGGTCAACAATAGTACCCGGAAGATGGTAATAGGCTCACCCCCTAACACGTGGCACCGAATTTAATGATTGGTGAAATGTGGGTGTTAATTCACCTCTCCAGGGATAAAGGCGTGATTATATTTGTATTTATATTTTTGTTATAGTATAAGTACATAATATAGTCTACTCTAGAGTATAGAATTCAGGCATCACAAACCTCCTATGGCTAAGGACAGAAGCAAATAACAGGTTCCCGAAGTAAAAAGACGTGTGTAGGTATGCGTGTGTGTATGTTTGACGACAAAATCCAAAATTTCTATTTCTTTTAATAATATTTTTTATTTATTCCTACTAAAATTAGGTAATAGATAATTTTAGAGTTTCTGTGCCGTCAGTGTAAAAGACGACGTAGGGCAAGCTTTTGGTCTTCTCACTGACAGCACAAAAAGTCTCTAGTGAGCTCTGGCTACCCTACTCACCGCCGGGAACAGAACACAAGGTTATTATGACCGCGGTATGCTATAGGGCGGAGGTACTTCCCCAATCGGACTGCTCAATTGGACGGAAATACCGTCGTGTCCTACCTCCTATTTCAATTATTGCAATATAATCATTCTATATGTCTATGGTGTTTCAGAATCAATCTAAAGACGATACTTACATCATCATAACTATCTTAATATTGTCAAGGTTATTTTGCTGCTTCATCCAGATCATTGAACAAATGATCTGGATGAAGCAGCAAAATAACCTTGACTTATGATATAACAATACTAGTAATTTAGAGTTAAATTCTGGTTATAATAAATAAACAAACGGATAAAGAATATTAAATTAATAATGCTGCGTAATGCCTCTGAGGTTTCAACCTCAATATAATAGCAGGCATTACAATGTTATTTAGTTTTTTAGTCAATTAATTTTCACTTCTCAAGTCTAGTTAGCATTTCCGCCTTTCGGCCAGTGGCCTTCCACGTGCTATATATCTCAGTTACCTTTGGTAGGTCTTAATCAATCTGTCAGAGACTTAGTAGATGACTGAGCACATACGGTTCTATGTTATTTAAAACTGACCTGCCAAAGATTCAGAAGCGGAAAGATTAAAAAATGATCTCATGGGGAATTACTGTTTATAATTTTATTTCTCTCTATGTAAAAGTATCCTCCATATGACATTAAAGACAGTCAATGACAAAATACCCACTTGACGACAAGAGGCTCGCGAAATGTGGATGTTAATACAACTCCGTCTCTGTCAGAATTTAGAGACAGATTTTTTTGTTGTATTTATGTATGTAAAGTCCGTATGTATTATTTCACCCCACGCAATGGTAAGCTTCCAACTTGAGCTTCGTTAAATGCTTTTTCGCGTCTAACTATTGTAAAGCATGATAGGTACCTTCATAATTTGGCCCTAGTATACCCTTGAAAAAATAGTGTTTGCTTGTAAGATTTAGTTATATAAGTAAAGCAAAATAAAGAAAAAGTTTCAACATGTCCCTAATGTTAAAGTTCTGATGTAAATTCTAAAAGTCACCACTTGTATTAATATAAAATATATCGGAATGCATATTCAGCATCAGATCGAATTTGACAAACAAAGCATTCAAAATTATCTTATTTCCTTGGTTTCCTCCCTTGATTAATGTGATATTTGGCACACACCTTTAGTCCGTCCTAGCCATTTGTTTTCTCTCCAAACAACGATATAAATTTATGAGCACTGCGTTACAGCTTTTATTGATTTGTAATTGCACCGAGTTAGTTTACGAGATACATTTGATGCATTTATCTATAATTTTATTGGTATTGGTATTTTATTTAAGCATAAATATCAACTGTCTTATTAAGTTACCTACACCTAGATAAGTGAGATACCGACAAGGAATGAATTGTGAAATAATAGTATGCGTTTTGTAAACTACCTTTTACATTGGAAGCATTAACAGGAATTAAAATTAAAATAGTCCAAGTCTCAATATCAAGTCCAATAATGTAGTAAATGTGAGTGTTGACGAGCAGGGACTAATCCATAGAACAAGAACACTAATACTAGCTTTAACAAAAATATTAGTTATTAGTGTAAAACTCGCCGGGATATTTACCATGTTTATTCTTTTTGTATCATGATCATGGCGCTTGTAACAGCTCCAAAATATCGGTTGCTCAACAAAAATAATAAACATGGTAAATATCCCAGCGAGTTTTACACTAGTGTTAGTTACACTACTACACGTGAATGACCATGTAAATCTCAAATCATAAAACATTAGTTACTATACAAACGACAAAAGTGAGCGGAAAGCACCCTACTAGGGGTGGGGTCAAAGAGAGTGAGAGTAGCCACAGTACTACCAATATCTTTTGGGCGAAGCCAACTTTACCTGCTAGTACGGTTACTGATTGATGGATGAGGATCTGGCGAAGCCTTTACTCTCAGGGTTGGATGAAATGATTTTGTAAGGAAACCTTTTGAAGCGAAGTCCTCTGTGCCACGCCTTAGGCATACCTTAAGTTTGCCATATATATTTTGCCTGAACCATTTGATATTCCGGCCTAATTTTCTTGGATATTCGCAAAATGAACAAACTAATAAATGCTTAAAGACCGGTTTGTAAAATACGTAATGGAATATAAGATTTATTGAATGGATTTCAAGACCTAAACAATAAAATTACTGTTAATTTAAATTCTTCACTGACATACAGTTAATAAAGTCATTAGATACTTGTTAGGTACTTTACCTTATTCATTATCATAGACTTATGATTATGATAAATCTATGGTATAGGCACTATAGGCAATAGTTTGCACGAGAAGTGCGTGTGGATTTTCTGAAAATTATCTGGCAATTTGCACAAACGTTTATCACAGTGCCATAATGAATATGATTACCTACCCTGGTAACATTATTATACCCTTGCTAACGTTAGAAAATCTATATGACCAAAATACTACTACTAAGTTTGAAATAATAGTTGAGATAGCTAGCATTTCACAAGTTTGGTTGGCAGCGCGAGTGTGACTTCCTTAATGTAGTTAAAATAAAGTTTTATGACTAGTATTGACTAGTTAGATGTAGCACAAAATGAGAAAGACTTTTTTTGGTTGTCATTTAGACAACCAAAGTACAGTAAATGATAAATTTATATAATAACATGATTCAATAGCAAATATTAAGTCTAGCAAATAATAATACATTTAATGAGAATAAACTAACAAACGCACACTCTGCAGTCCTAAACTTACTTAAATTTACTGGTGGTAGAAACTTGGTGGCACAAATTTGTCTCAAGTTTCGACCGGGTAGGTACCACCGTGCACTATTGCGAAAAACCCTCCATAGCAATTCAATCTCGGTTGGATTGTGTTCAGGGGTCAGCATGTGCATAGCCGGGCAGAGGTGGTGGTTGTCGCAGCACTAGTGGGACCAGTGGGTCTTGGCGTAGTCTAGTGGGGATGGCGCGGGGCGATGCGCCGAACAGGGAGACCTGTAGAAACGGTGGTGCCGCTGGCCGCCCGCGGTATAGTACAGGGGCCCAACTGGGGTTAACCACCTTGGGAGGCTGCCTCACCAGGTCGCGCATAATCCCGATATGGTTCGTCGTGCCGGTTGGTGACCGGACTTGGGAGCCCGGCGACCATACTCGGGGGGGTACGGGGGCCCTTCCGTTCGGCGCGTCGGCTCTCGCCATGCCTCACATTCATAGATAAAACCAATATCCCGCGCTTTGTCACACGGTGCTGCGGCGGCAATCACTTCTTTTTTTCACGCCTTCTCCCACCCAAACTCATGGCAGCGCAATTTATAGAAAAAGGCAACACAGCGGCTCGTCACACTCCCAAAAGCTTGCTATTTGAGGTGGAGTCCACTAACATCTGTGGGCTCCATGCAAACCTCAACGCCGTCCACCAACACCTAGAGACGGCGAAACCTGCCATGTTTTTTCTAACGGAGACGCAAATACACCGCCCTGACGACACGACCTACTTGCTCTACCCTGGCTATGTTCTTGAGGAAAGTTTTCGTGCAAAAGCCGGGGTGTGCGTGTTTGTTAGGGCGGATGTTTGCTGTCGCCGTTTGCGCTGCCTAGAGGACCCATCCTTCTCCGTCCTTTGGGTACACGTAGACCATGGCCCTACGAGTCAGATCTATGTGTGCCTCTACCGTTCCCATACAGGAGATGCTGAGACAACTCGACTCTTTGAATATCTGAGTCAGGCGGCAGATGATGCGCAGGAGCGATTTCCGAATGCCGAAATGGTATTTTTGGGGGATTTTAACGCCCACCACGAGATCTGGTTGGGCTCCTCCAAAACAGACCATGCGGGAAGAGCCGCCCACGCATTTGCTCTGGCGCACGGCCTGACCCAATTGGTGCACGAGGTCACTAGGATACCAAGAAGGTCGGGCCAAGCACCTTCTCTGCTAGACCTTCTGCTGACGAGTGATCCGGACCGGTACAGTGTATCGGTGCGAGCCGCGTTAGGCAACTCTGACCACTGCCTGGTCTGTTCCACGGTGTCTATTATGGCGCCCCCACGACCCGTGCAGGGGAAGCGGCGTCTCTGGCACTACTCGTCAGCGGACTGGGATGGACTTCGTGACTATTTTGCGTCCATCCCGTGGGTTGAGCGCTGCTTTGAAGGTAAGAACCCATCGGATTGTGCTACTGCTGTCGCCGGTGAGATCGGTCTGGGTATGGAATACTATATCTCATACACCGATGTCACCGGTGACCGCGGGGTGCGCCCTTGGTTCGGGCGCGAGTGCGCGGAAGCTGTTGAACAAAAACAGTCTGCGTACCGCGCTTGGGTAAGGGCGCGCGCCACGTGCCATCCCAATCTGGGCCACTTCAAGGCAGCGTACAACAGAGCCACAAAGGTCTGTAGAAGGGCCTATGTCAGAGCGGATGCCCTGCGCATAGCGCGGCTTGGTCAAGAGCTAGTGATGCATCCCACGGGAAGCCGTGGCTACTGGCGACTGGCTAAAGCCGTGCAAGCCAACTTCTGTCAGTCTTCGCTGCCTCCGCTGCGTAACCCTGATGGATCCCTGGCCCATGAGTCGCAAGAGAAGGCAAATCTGCTGGCTAATCTCTTTGCGGCCAACTCCCGAATCGATGATTGTGGTACGCAGCCACCAACACTACCCGACAGTGACCACGCGATGCCTGATATCCATATCAGGCAACGCGATGTCCGTGCAGTGCTGCAATCACTCGATGTCCGGAAAGCCAGTGGTCCGGATGGTATTCCAGCGGTAGTTTTGAAAAAATGTGCAGCGGAGTTGTCTCCAATGCTTACGCGCCTGTACCGGCTATCCTACAGTTCGGGTACAGTGCCTTTGCCTTGGAAAGAGGCGAATGTTCAGCCGATTCCCAAGAAGGGGGATCGCTCGGAGCCAGCCAACTATCGACCCATAGCCGTCACCTCAGTGCTGTGCAAAGTGTTTGAGCACATAATTAACAAACAGCTCATGCGGCACCTAGAGGATCACTCCTTAATTAATGACCGGCAATATGGCTTCAGACCGAAACGGTCAACGGGTGATCTTCTAGCATACGTTACCCATCTTTGGGGTGAGGCTATGGACAAGCACGGCGAGTCACTGGCAATTAGTCTTGACATCGCCAAAGCTTTCGATAGAGTCTGGCACAAATCGCTTCTTTCTAAGCTACCTGCCTTTGGTCTGCCTTCTAGGCTGTGCAACTGGGTTGCTAGCTTCCTGCAGGGGCGCCGTATTCGCGTCCTTTGTGACGGACGAGCTTCAGAGTTTCTGCAGGTTAATGCTGGCGTGCCCCAGGGGTCCGTCTTATCACCCACTCTCTTTCTTCTGCATATCAACGACATGCTGACTACCGGCAATGTTCATTGTTATGCAGACGATAGCACTTTACATGGGAGTTATCATGGACATCCAGCGGCCAAGCAGTCAGATATCGCAGAGAAAAGGCAGCTTCTTGTCACTGAGCTTGACGGGGTCCTGAATCACATTTCTCAATGGGGCTCTGAGAACCTGGTTGAGTTCAATGCCAAGAAGACGCAGGCATGTGCGTTTACAGCAAAAGTATCTTCTTTCCTTCCCCTCCCCACTCTTCAGAGCACGCCACTGCCGCTGCAGGACAATCTCAATATCCTAGGTATGGATGTTCGCTGCAACCTGAATAACAAAAACTACATCGAAAGCATCATCAAAACAGCCTCACGAAAACTCGGAGTCCTGAACAGAGTGAGACGATTTTTCACGCCGGAGCAGCGGTGTCTTCTATACAAGACACAAATTCGCTCCTGTGTGGAGTACTGCTCGCATCTCTGGGATGGTTCAGCAAAGTACTTACTAGATGCTCTCGACAGGTTGCAGCGACGTGCGATCCGCATCATTGGGAATCCCGAGATCACGAACACCCTAGAACCTTTACAGCTGCGTAGAGATGTTGCGTCCATGGCTGTATTTTACCGTCTGTACCATGGGGAGTGTTCTGATGAGCTCTTCCAATTAGTCCCACCCTCCCCTTTCCTACACAGGACAACGCGTGCAGGTCTTAGATGTCATCCGCACACGGTGCAAAACATCCGATCAAGAACCAAGCGGTTCGGAGACTCTTTCCTCTGTCGCACCATTAAGGCCTGGAATTCATTACCAGCTCACGTGTTTCCTTCTTCCTACAGTCCCGGGTCCTTTAAGCGGGGCGTGAAAAAGCATATGATAAGGCCGTCAAGCTGAGTGTCACCATTGTCACACGGTATGTGTAAGTAATGGTGACCCTCTTTTCTGGGATTTTGCCTTCAGCTTACCATCAGGCAAGGCGAAGTCCAATTGACGTGTCCTATATAAAAAAAAAAAAAAAAAAAAAAAAAAAAAAAAAAAAAAAAAACTACAAATTGTGAGCGAGTTTTCATAGGTTTTCAAAGTCAAGTTCGTTGATCTAGCAGATGTACCGTCTAACATGTGAGAAGATCTTTGTGGGGCTCTGTATACACCTTTAGGACTCGGTGCACCTTGTGTACTGCTTAAAATTAAATACCTACTAAGTTTTGTTTGGAAAATGGTCTTCAAACGTAAACCTCGCATATCGAGTAATACGCCGTAAATGGCTCGACTCTTCACCTCTAAACCACTAAACTGCTTAAATTAACATTCGTTCACACCAATCAATAATATATATTGTTTCAAGTAATTTAAAAAAGATAACATCCTGTTGTGTTCGTTGTAAAATGTTTGCATAACGTAACAGGATTTTGTGTTCATTACTAATGTTACTGTGGTCACGTTAAAACCCTACACAAAAAAAAATAAACAAAGCCACAAATGTATACCGCCTAAGGCTACGCTTGTAACAAGTAGTGGCGAGCTATGCGGCGGCCAAAAATATTGCTGTTTAATTTTCTACTAACCGGAACCTCGCGCAATAAAGACAAATTAAAATATTCATGAAAATCGAATCAGCCGTCACGTAGATTACGAATAAGTTATTTTCATCACTGGGCCATGTTCATATGGGTTGCCAAAACAGGACCAAAATTCTGTGCGGGCGTGGTATCAGTTAAGCAGGCCGCACACCAGGCATACACTTGTATGTCGATAATTGTGGCGCCACATTAAAACGCGACACATTTAACGCCCCCGTATATCTGTGAGCGTGCATCATGCACACCGAGGACACATTTGTAGCAGGCGTACTATGTGATTAAAAACGTTAGTTTTTTCTGTTGCGTTGGTTTGGAAAAATTAAAGATAACATTGAATTTTACGTTGAGTTTATTGCAGAGGTTGAAAAATATACTATCTGAAGTGAATATTTTGTTTTGTTAAATTTGATTTAACTAAATTTAAAAATAGCTTTTACGTATTTTCAGACATTCGATAATATAAATGGAAATTTTCTTCGTTGAACCGTAATTCTTGTGAAATTTTAAAATTCCCCGTAAATTGTACAATCTTAATTAAACGGATGAACCCAATAATGTCTTTTTTCTCATTAATCGCCACATCAAGTAATCGTCGGACAATGATGTCGACATCCTCAAATCGATGATATTGCCACGCTACAACTGTGCTTTCGATGTGTATTGTATTGTAGCGCAATGATTGTGGCGACTTAAATGTTTGATGCGTGTAGCATGTAGCGCTATTGTGCGGCCTCACTTAGTGATAAATATAAACGTGTTAAACAAGTAGCATGTTACCCCTAGTATCTTACACCTGTATCGTTTTTTAACAATTACGATCAATCAATTGTGTCTTAAAATCCTTACGACATGTTACCAATGACCACGAAACTGGCATGTTAACATATTTTCTGTCATTAATCAATATAGGTACTTGCTAATTAGAATATTGTGCCTAGAGCATATAAATATCCAGCGACTTACTTCGTGACAGATAACTGAGCTTGTTCCCATGATTTTAATGAATAATTGCAGTTGGTGCCGGTAAGCCTACGTATGGATATACTGTGCATATTATTAAGCTAGCCGTCCTCCACGGTTTTGTTCATAGCCAGTCGGACGTTGGGCCCGAGGTCGAGTTAAATATGAACAAATCAAGACATTACTTTCAATTGGAATTGAAAGTAAGTAGTAATTTAGAAAAATTAAGAAGTGCTAACTTCTTCCTTTTTCTAAACAACTTAGGTCGCAGAACACGGCCCACCTGATGGAAAGTGGTTAGCGTGACCTATCGATACCACCAGGGCTGCAGGGACATAATTTGAACCCTTCTTGAAAACGCCTAAGAAGGACTATTAGCTTGACTTAGTATTAAAGTTATCGGGATATTTATCATGTTGTATTGTTCTGAGTTTCCGATATTTTGGCACTGTTGCAAGCACCATGATCACGGAGGAGCACATGGTGCTTGCAACAGCACCGAAATATAGGAAACTCAGAACAATACAACATGGTAAATATCCCGATAGCTTTAATACTAATGCGAGTGACCATTATACTTTAAATACTAGATTAAATGGTATTTTTTTTAATTTTTATTTGTATGGGTAAAATATATCTGTTTAATAACTGTAACTAAATTCAAAGGTCTACGACCGGCTTTGACCTATTGGAAAGTAATTTTGTCATAATAAAACAAAAAACCTCTGACGTAAATAATAATAATTGTAACAATTAAATCACATTTCATAATGAAACTGGCTACAAATATACTGACATCCGGTTGACCTCCAAGCAGCCTTGCCACCACACCTTCTAGAGAACAAGCCAAAGTAAGGTAATTAGGATTATAATTATAATATTAATGGATCGTATTTTTTACTATAGTTCTATTCTATAGATCCGGAAATAGAACGATAACAATGTAAAATATTTTGACCATTATTTCTCTAGAAAGAATAATATGCACACATGCATGATTATATCCGCATTTCAAAATTAGTATTGGTAATTCTACTAGTCTATAGCAGTCCACCAGGCCTCTTCTAATGTGCGCTATTGCTCCCGATTCTCTGCCCTCCAAATCTAGTAGGTCCCAGCCACCTTGTTCAGATCGTCAGTCCAACTGGCTAGAGTCCTTCCGTTGTCAGCACCTCGTAGGCTTATTGATTGAAAAATTAATTGGCAATCATAATATAACATTTCAATTGGAATAGAAAACAGTAAAATATGAATGTAGAAATATAATTTTATACTAAATAATGTTCCTACGCGATACAAGCTTTTGCAACCCAACATTATAACTAACTTAAAGTGTCAATCGAACCTAACCGAACCGAATATAGATACTGGATGTATTGAGTGCAATAAGTCGCGGTGATTGTTTACTTTAATTTGGATTTGTGAGAAAAAAGGAAAGAAAGTCAGCCGCTGGTTCGTAATCCCATTATAAGAGATGAAATTATTTTACAATATTATTTTCTAACAGCATTCAATTGCAATACAAAACAAGTGCATAACTATAAGTTTTTGAAATCGTTTTTATGGTTCAATATTCGAAAGGCAATGAACCACGTTCCGTATTTAATAATCAGAAAATGAAGTTGCAGTATTTTAATAATATCAGTTAATTCATCACTTTGCAGGCGTCAAATGTTAAATAACTAGCTTGTACCTAGAGCCAGTCAACCAAAGATTTTATAACTCGTGTTTGGCACGTACTTGACCGATATTATATTATTATCTAACTGATTAATCTAAAGACAGGGCACACGGTGCAAAATCTCTTACAAAATCAGCTACCTACTGAACCATTCGTCTATACATGTAGGCCAAATTCGATATTTACACTTTTCATTACGATTGGTGCCAGCTGATGCCCGGGGGTTGGTTCGTTTGCTTACTGGCAAAATCATATGCTGTCGGTTTTCAAACTGATAACTTTTTTGAAACTTCAGGGTTGGTAGCACGAATGTAACGCTCCTGGTGTTTGCATACGTCCATAGGCCTCGGTATCCACTGTCTGCCAGGTGGCAGACAAGCACACGGCCCACCTGATGGAAAGTGGTTACCGTGGTCTATGGACGTGTATAACACCAGAGAAGCCACACTCGCACTGCTAACCCTGTAAGCACAGAGTCTCTGTGCCGTCAGTATAGAGGACAAATCAGGACAAGCCTTTAGTCATCCCACTGACAGCACAAATTCTCCAATGAGCTCTGGCTACCCTACTCACCGCTGGGAACACAACACGAAGTTATTATAACCGCGGTATTCTGTAGGGCGGAGGTACTTCCCCAGTCGGACTGCTCAATTGGGCGGAAATACCGCCGTGTCCTACCTCCTAAGAAATATGTGACCGAAAGTAAAAATCCAAGGAACTCATATTGCCTGGTAACTTGTGTTTCCATTACATTATTGATTTCGCCTTCCTCATTAATCATAAAAACATGCTAATCTCATTACTTGCAAGTATGTATGTGAAAATGGATAAAAGATATCAAACTTTTAAATACTTAGCTGGAAGTAATCACGTATTGTATACATTTACTTATTTCAATTTTAACACGTTCTTACAGTAAATAGTGAAGATTTATCTATTGTTTATTCATATTTCTTTTGTCTCTGTTTCAATAAAGCGTGACTTTCAGGTTGTAATTATAGATAAACTCTGCTTTATACTATCTTTTTATGCTCTGTTTACATCTGGTGCTGCAATAAAGTAGGTGTATGACGTCATACTAAGAACTTGAGAACGCAAGCCAACCTCTCCAGCTGGTTGGTAAACCTGCTGATCAAAGATTTTGAGTTGATGTTGATTTAACGCATGGGATTGTGGGGTCACCTAGCAGTCGTATTGCAATAATCAAAATGACCCAAAATATGGAAAGAACTGAATAATAACGAGCCATCGCATAAAGGAGAAAAAATGTCATTAGCGACTGACCTGTCGTAAGTGGCAACTAACGAAAAAATACTCAGACTATATCACTGCAAGAGAAGGAAAACTTAAAATAAAACCCTGTACCAACCCGTCTGGTGAGCGTGGAAATATTAGGCCAAAGCTTCCCAACACTGGGAGAGGCCTAGTCCAGCATTGGACTGCGATGGGCTCTTACATGTCAACCTTTCAAGAGTTGACGACAATCCAAGATATTTGAATATTTGTTACTCAATAACACTCAAACAGTTTAACGGATCTAGCCAAAACCTGACACAGGAATAGATTTTATAATTGTCTGGAAGGAATAACACATAGGTACAAATTAGATGATAGTACTGACGTAACATAAGCTAATTTTTATACCTGAATTTCATCCGGTCGAAGCTGCGGGTTAACAGCTAATTTATGATAAAACACTTGTGTTAGGAGTGCACTTCAGTAGTCTATTTTCCGTACTCAAGATAAACTAGATTGGTTTAGGCCCAATCCTTTGCTTTCTGTCCTACTTAGGTAGGTAATTAGCTGTTGCTCACGGCTCCGCCCTCTCGGAATTTTGATAAGTAAGTTAGGTAAATAACTAAATTTTATTAGTTTTCTTTTGTATAAACTTTGTCTCACTCAATAACAAATTGTATAAAAAACAAGTGAACAGCCCACAACACGAACACATTTTGCTAAATCGATAGAATGTGGTGCACTCGTTCCAAAAAAATGTAAATCTATAAAGATTGATTATTTTTTATTACTAGAGTTGCGAAAGTCATCGTTTTCTCTGCTTTGCCTTTTGTGCCTCATAAGTCTCGAACTAAAGTTAATCTAATCCAGATTCTGACTACTGATTCTGAGTTTTTTTACTTTATACTCTTAACGACATTGTCAAAACTATAGCCTACAAAAGTACATTGGTCATAACATCAGATTATAAGATTACATATAGCATAATAATACGAAAGCGTAGCTAAATAAGTAAGTATTACGTACTAATAATTGACATTACGTTTACCTGACTGGTACATTACACTGAAGATTAGTAACATCTACTTGCCAGCAAATTGGTGAATTCACTCGCTATTACCGACCAGAAGAAATTTATTACTCCTGTCATAGTTATTTAAATCACATACAATTATGTTCAGCACGCCGATATTGAGTAACATGTTGTGTATTGCATTTTGTTTAAAACTAGAGCACTTTGTCCTAAGTACTTTGAAGGTTTTCTGCTCACGAACCGTAGCCACAAAAACATACAGTATGTCAATTATAAAGTACCTACCTACTCTGTTAGTAGAATCATTTTTTCGAATAATTGCATTGTCTTCTCCCATATAGAATTTTGATCCCGTGCCGGCAACCTCTGGAAACCTATTTCCGGAATAAAAAATAGCTTATAACACATAAGCCAGACTCCTGATCTATTTCTGTACCAAATTTCAACTAAATCCGTTCATTTATTTTATTTTATATTTATATTGTTGTCTTGTATAATTATAAATCCGTTCAGTTGTTCGAATGTAAGTAAGAGGAATGTAATTGAAAAACAAACATACAAATATCTTCAATAGCTTTCACATTTATAATATTAGTAGGGTTTTCTGCCTATCTTTGTTTCTTCATGGTAATTGTTACGCATTCCTATTTTTTACATCATGGGTAAGTAATTTTATATGTCAAGAGATATTTCGACTGCTACTACGAACAGTATCTAAACTGAAAAAAATAATCTGTTTTTATTGCACTATTGCAATAAAATAATTTTTATTTTGCAATTTCGATAATGTTCGTAGCAGTGTCGATTTCTGAACAAAAAACAAATGCTCATAATTTAATCACTTTGTAAAAACGTCATATGAAAAACAAAATACGTCAAATAAAATAATATTAAACAACAAACAGCTCTCTGTCTGTTCATATTTTTTAGACTAAAACTGAATAGATTGTTATGAATTTTGAAAACCAGGTCATCAGAGTTGGCCGGACACATTAAGGTACTAATAACGCAACTACTTCATCCACTATTATCGAAATTCCCACGAAAGAATTCATGGGCAAAAGCCAGTCAATAGGTTCTCCTGCACAAACAAATTTGATAAAATTTAATCAAATTCATTTAAACATTGATGATCAGGAAGTGAATAAATATTACAATTTTTAATTACCTAATAACAGATAAGTAAATCGCTAACATATTCTCACTTATTGATTGACGTCCATATTACATAATATTCATGTTTTAAAAGAAATATAAATGTTTAAAGGAAAGTTTAAATATTTTAAGGAAAGTCATGGCTATCAGCTGGTGTATAATTTTGTAAGTATATGTACATATTTACAAACAAAAAAAAAGCATGTCTGTCCATTTTCTAGAACCCATAACCATAAGGTTAAAGCTATGCTTACATTGGGTCAAGATTTCATTAATTAGTATGTCCTATAATAGGTACCTACTACTTCATAATACTGCCCTTAAATTTAAAATAAATTAAGAATACCTAATTGAAAGTTCGTACTAATACCAATAATAGTCCAACACGACAAGTTACAATCATTATTTTCATTATGCTAGTATTTCTGTACTCTGTACTGTGTGTTTAAATGGGTACCACCTGCTAAAAACATAACATAACCCTTCTTGATTGAGTATACAACAGACGAGACCTATAACAAAAAATTCTTCTTCTCTCACTCAATGTTTAAAACTCTATCAGCTATAATGTTCCATACAAGGGTAGAATTGTGTCATAGCTATCAAATAATAGGTTATCAATCTGAGTTTAGGCCAGTGATTCAACTGACTATCTGAGAAAAATAGCGAATGTCGTCAGAATAAAAGAAATCGTACAACAGGCATATTACTAGCTATTGAGA
Source organism: Eilema griseolum (assembly GCA_963662185.1). Taxonomy (NCBI): domain Eukaryota; kingdom Metazoa; phylum Arthropoda; class Insecta; order Lepidoptera; family Erebidae; genus Eilema; species Eilema griseolum. The sequence continues at coordinate 19,210,552 of OY759240.1, read as the reverse complement.
CCACATACGTTGCAATTCTGATTACGAAAGATTGTTTCACGTAATACAGTAAAATGCAAATACACTCGTAAACAAAATAACCACCCCTTACTCTATCATCATTATAATATTACCTAACGAGAAATAATTAACGGTACCCGCAAAAAGTAAAAAAAAAACAAGTTATATATTTACGTTATTATCATGTAATCGTACACACAATTTGTGTGCACCGAGTCGATGGACCATTTAATTAATCGATTACCCTCGTAACAATATATCGAATTGAACAGTGTAATCACGTAGTAATCGAATATTGGATACGGCTGAATAATTGATACTTGAACTTTTGATATGACCGCAACGTAACAATAACAGTTTATGCTGATGTATTTCGGATATCGAATGGAAGGTTGTACGTTTGACATTTTGCAACTACGATCTATGGTAAACTTTTTCAATTGAATATGCTAGAGTTATGTATGTTATCTTTCACTATAACTCCTATACTTACTGGATCATTATTCCTATGTCACGGGAATTTTCTAAATACACAATTGAAAATCATGAAATACGCCCCAATTTTAATCTGCTGGGTGCTCTAATTACACCTAACAATGGTGTCCAAAGGAACTATCTTATGCGAGAGTTAAACTTACAATAGTTGATCTATTTGAGCAATAATTAATCAGATAACAACATAAATCAAATCACTCTAGAATTTCAAATGTTTTTCTCAAGATAACCTTTAACCTTTTTTTCTTTCTGTTTACCTTTTCCTTGAGTTGATTAATTACATGCATTGTAGTATATACCTGCACTAATTATATCCAGAAGATCTCGTTCTTTAATTAGCCTGGAAAACCTGTACCTTAAGAGTAAGAAAGCGTGACGGTTATATGATGCACACCACACTGGATAACTATCTACTGAGCAGGAGCTTCTATAATAAGTAAAACGCTAGAGTCACGATACCCAGTGGACTCATTTAATATTAGAATTATGTGCTTGTCTCAAGAGCCATATCTGCATTTTCTGATGCAAAGTTCTTAACCACTTTAAAAAAGAATTTCGATTCGTCAAGTTAATCAAATTTATTTCTATGAATGACTTAGTAACACGTTTTAAAGAAAATTGCCGATTTATACTTATTCATCTTTGAGCAGTTAAATACTCAAAGATATTCATAATTCAACCCGGGAGTTAATTGCAACCGTTCTTGATTTCAGAACAAATAATTGGGGGTGGAATCCGGGACAATCCTTTAACTTACATTTGCAGAAATCAGATTTCATTTGCGAGACTGAAAGAGTATTAGGTTCTTTTTTTCATTCTATTACATTTGTATAATACGGGATAGTAAAATGTTACAACGCGCTTTATATCACGAATTTCGTCGGATATCTGAATGGTCTCATATTTTCGTGACTCCGGCGCAGGCTTACTTTTATTACGCTGGCCTTGGAACAGGCCGGTATAATAAAAGTGGAATCGACAAAAAAAACTGTAGCAATCGTTACGTAAAGCGCCGAGAAAGTTGGGTGTGAGGTTGGGATGTGAATAACCCACACCACGCATTCGGTTGCCCCATTACTCGGCTGTGTGGAACAAACGCTTGAAACAATACACCGGATAAACGCCCATTATAAATTATAAATACATAATGTTCGCAAGTTGTGTGCGGAACTAATACTATGATTTATGACCAGTTTGAGTTAATGTTGACTCATATTTTGGGGTATTTGTAAAATGCGATTACGTCACTCACTCAGTCGACAGTTCTTTTAAAGCAAACTAACTACATACATACATACATACATACATACATACATAAAATCACGCCTGTTTCCCATAGGGGTAGGCAGAGATCACGGATCTCCACTTGCTATGATCCTGACATACTACTCTCGCTTCATTCACTCTCATTACATTCTTCATGCATGCTCGTCGGTTTAGAGCACTCCTGACCTGCCCCTTTTGTAAATCACTCTATTTATTGCAGAAAACTGCAGTAAAGTTTCGAAAGGGACATCATTTTACATTATGTAAAAATGTATCTGTCGACCCTAAAAAGTATTTTACAAAATTGCATTTTTTTCATTTAAATTGCAAATAAAACCATCTGCAATATTGTTTTAAGACAGTAACTTCCTTAGCTAATATAATAAATGCAAAGGATAAAGATCCCGTGACCGCTGATAATCGTTGTTTTAGATATTTTTCGATGTTTTTATCTCGAAAAATGTTTTATTTTAATGTAATTTTTTATTACAACACCTCCGGCTGGCGTGTATGCCCATACACGGCGGCGTTGTAAATTACTCAGATATTCATCCCACAAAAACTCATATCACTTCCAATCAAACTCGATAGACAGGTTAACAACAATAGTACAGTTTCTAAAAATAGACTTAAGCAAGTCGAATTTTATATGATAAAGTTTCCATAACACTAGTACATATGTGCCTACTATTAAACAGCAACTTAAAAGGAAAAATTTAAGAGTAATAAAAACATTTTGCAATCAGTTTGATCTGGTCTAGACATGTGTTGCCAACGTAATAAAAATAAATTTCATTATTTGAATGTTTGATTAGATACCCTTTCCATTTGGTTGTTACACAAAATATCAATAAGCATATGCGCTTTTGTGTAAGTGACATAATGTAATCGGTTTTCAGGTACAGCAAATTATATGTTATTATTATTGTTGGCCTACTTGTTATATAACTTTTTAAACGTCATCATAATGATCCATTTTTGCACTAGAAGAAATAGAAAACTGAAGAATTTATTTTTTTAATTTTTGTGGGACTTATTTTGTGAATTCCTGCATGATCGTGTGATCAAATAAAAATTTGGAGACATTTTGGCAGTGATGTCAAAGGGTCTCCAAATATTTTTTCATATTTATTTAATTTTATTCTCATTATACCTACTAAAGGTATTTACATAATACTTTTTATACTGTAATATTTTTAATCACATCGATCGACAATATATCGTATATATAATCGATCGATAAACAGAAACAAACGAAAAAAATAAGATGAGAAGTAATTATTTTATCATTCTTAGTAAAATAAACTCAATCAAATAATTAATTCTAACTGAAGAAAAGTACCTAATTCAGGTCTTTGTTAGGAAAATATCATAAAATACCGAATACAACCAAATATAGGTTATCAAACTGGGCAAGTGTTTTGTGTACATTGTGCTTAAAGTAGTAAATTTACTTGAAGCACTAAATACACAAACCTCTTGCCTGATTGAGCATCAGGCAAGAGGTTTGTGGTATAACCTACATTTTGTTGATCTAGTACTAATTTTATTGATATACAATTCGCCCAATGTCGATGCCCTCGGTTCCACCCGCAAAAGTAGTGATCTCGGTCCTGTGACCAAAAGGAATCATTTTTGTGCTATAATTTTATATCAATGCAAAATTTAATTCTGGTTTGTTTAGCTGTTCTATATACTTGTTTCAGACTTTTCTAGTTACTCTGTCTGTCTGAATATTACGCTTTCACACCTAAATCGCTGAACTACTTCTTTCTTCTTCTCTTACTGTTCTTACAGGGTCGACGGCACGGACGTGACTCCACTGGTGTTATACACGGTCATAGGCCACGGTAACCACTTTCCATCAGGTGGGCCGTGTACTTGTCTGCCACCAAAGTTGTATAAAAAAAATTCAATTTTGATGAAATTTGGTATAGGGGTAGATTAGACGTTGAGAAAGGACATAGGCTATGTAGGTGTTGTGATAACCAACATCCACGCGAAGGGCCAACAGCTAGTATTAATTATACACCGTAAAAAGTTAATAGAAGATAATGTGGTCACACCACAAAATATTCACTTATACTCGTACTATTTGTTATTTATAACAAAAGAGTGAGTTAACCTTTTATAATATATCTATGCTCTTCTGCTTTGTCTCAAGTCTAGACATAATTTATCAAGAAGCTAGTTGCGTTATTCGTTAAAGAACTCATTCGCAACTAATCTCAGGTGGTTTTATGAAGTATCGTATCAAAGAAAGAAGCTTAATTTTGTAGTAAATTCAGGCAAAGGTACTTCAAAATATTAATTTTTGATAGTACAGGGTTTGGTAGTACAGGTCAGGGTTCGATTCTATCACGTCTTTGAGATTCAAGGTAACCAACCTCACCAGCTAACCAATGTATGATGTTCTGAAGCAGGCTTTCCTCTCGGGGGTAGGGAGAACAAAGCGCAGTCGCAATAAACCTTCAAAATAAGTGAACGCAATGCTTTGGGTAATCGCTATAATGGTGATGGTGATGATGATGACAATCAATTCTAGAAAATAAAGTTCACAGGCGAAGTACACAGGAAGGGAACAGAAATTTTTAATTTGTTGTCTCTAGATTATAAATATGTATAGGTACATCAATTTGTTGACTTTTTCAATGTAAAAAACATTGAATGCTTAGATCTAATGGCTGCGGAAGGCGGAGTATCTGGAGTAATGGCGCTTATTGGGATATGGCCAGCAGTGAACTATAATGGGTTAATTAATTGATTTTTGATTGCTTATGTCAGTTGTTAAACAAACGGAATAATATGCAGACGATACCTATCCATCTGGCCAGCGTGGAAACAGTAGGCCAATGCCCCCCAACATTGGGAGAGGTCTATATCCAGCAGTGGACTTCAATAGGCTAATTGATTGATTAACTGGTTATTCAACGATCAATTCTACGTAGATTTCATTACATTCATATTCTAGATCAGCTAGATAACCATTCGTAGGCTCCACCAAACGGAACTAAAAAACTCGCATAATAGGTATGGAAATAATATCGCCTTTACAAATATTTCTATACAAAGTCATATTAAATAGGATACGAGTGCTTGTGACACAATTATTCAGTGTTTCGTGCACTTAAAGATTTATCTGGTGCGGTGATTGTAAGACATTACCATAAACGCGACCGACCTTCTCTGTACCGTGGTACATTATGTAACAGCTGTACTTACTTACCAGAGCCTTTATTTTAAATGTTTAGCCACATTGTATTTATATAATTTGTTACGTAATTTGATTATAAAGTCGCGGGCCCACCCATAGTGTTGTTACATTTTTGTTTGAATGTGTGACGACAGCTTTACATTGAGGTACTGAATTTACCATAACAAATGGACTGGTACAAATAAAAATATTAGGGAATTAATTAATAACAGCATGAGACCTATTGTAAATGAAATAAAATATGGTCGAAACAACGAGAAAAATAAAATAAACTCGCTATGAAGTACGGGGGTGAAATGGGCTGTTATGCGTGAAAAATGGTTAGCCACGATTTGCAGCGAAACTAAACCTCCTATGGAAAAAGTTACGTACACAAAAGTTGTAGGTAATAACAAGGTCTGCTAAATAAAAGAATAAAACAAAGTGTACGAAGGGAATTGATATCAGTTTATAGAATGCATTGCAGCATCTTTTTAAACTATACATTTTTAATAGCATATGAGTTTTTATAGTTTATTTTGAATATGCACATTTTTTCTGATTCTTCGTTTAAAATGTATTTGTGTAAGTATGTCTATTTACATTCTAGAATATACTCATACTTTTGTTTAAAAATAAATTAAAGTTAATAGTCTCGTGAATTATAATAATTATGTTTTTATTAACAGGGAAGTTTTAAAATTGAAATTGTGTAACAAGTTACATAAATTAGAAAAATAGGATTAAGTCAAAAAAATAATAAATAATTCTTACATTGTTTTAATTACATAAATCAAGTTTATATTTACTATAGGTAAGTAGGTACTAATTTCTTAATTTTTCAGAACATTATTCTTTGACGAATAGCGAAATACAAAAAAATACGTAATTTACCTTAGAATAAATAATAATAGTCCACTAATAATTGTACTCCACGAATGTTGCGGTTTATTTGCATTGAATTGATAATTATACATTTTTAAGAGTAAACAGCAATCTTTATGAGAAAGCAAACTTATCTACGCTTACGACATCTAGTGTGTCACTGCCATATCTACGATACTATATAAAACAATTTATATGGCCTTTCAAAAGTTATTGATAATTCCACAATAAGAGAACTCGTTTAAAAATCCTTAAGAATTGTACAGTACGTGACCATTACGATTTCGAAATAAATTGAGTATTAATCCACAAACTAGTATCAGTTAATTAGAATTATTTTATTTCATTGTGTGCTAATGCTAATCACAATGCTACAAAACATTTTAAAATTATTTCACAAAGCTGTGCAACACTGTAAAAAAATTAAATGGAAAAAAAATAACTCGTGTTAAATAACGACAAGAAAGATAAAACACATAATGTATTTGAGCTAAAACGAATTATAAGATTTTTTTCAGTATATTAAAAGTTTATATAAATGGTAATAATTGTTATATAACATAAGTTTATATAAATGGTTATAATAGCTGTATTTGAATAGATTTAGTTTATAATAATACATCATTTGAGACTACGCCTAAAGGCTAAGTCTCAGAAAAGAACAACTTCCTAGAAAGTTGTTCTTTTCTGAGACTTAGCCTTTAGCTTACCACTAGGCTAGATGAAATCATGACGATAGAGAAAGAAAACAAAATAATATTACAAATCATTTCGCAGCTGATACGGTTGACGTCTGACCTCATAACGCCGAGAGGGAAACTTGCACCAAAGCGTCCTCCTTAAAATAGCAATGTACAGACTGACAGGTAGGTGCATCTGGCCCTTAAGGTCAATAATTGCTTAAGGCCCAGATTCACCTGCAAACCCACAAATGCGGGTCCCATACATCAGGGTCTCAGCATGTTACTGTTTTTTTTACATACATAATATGCGGTGTGGTTCCCGGCAGAGTAGAATTTGGACCACCCCATCTCTTCCCATACGGTGTTGTACAAGGCGACTAAGAGATGGGGCTGTTTAGCATCAGACAGATATATAGGTACAGCCCAGACTAAGCCTCAGATGCATGGCTCAGAGTCAACAATAGTGCCCGGAACACGGCAATAGGCTCATTCCCTATTACGTGGGACCGAAATCAATGATTGGTGAAAAGTGGGTGTTAATTCACCTCTGCCTAACCCTCCGGGGATAAATGCATGATTATATGTTTTTTTATACCACTTAGGTGGCAGACAAGCGCTCGGCCCACCTGATGGAAAGTGGTTACCGTGGCCTATGGACGTGTGTAACACCAGATCTGCCACTCTCGCGCTGCCGACCCTGTAAGCACAGAGTTTCTGTGCCGTCAGTGTAGAGGACAAAGCAGGACATGCCTTTAGTCATCCCACTGACAGCACAAATTCTCCAGTGAGCTCTGGCTACCCTACTCACTGCTGGGAACACAACACGAAGTTATTATAACCGCGGTATTATATAGGGCGGAGGTACTTCCCCAGACGGACTGCTCAATTGGGCGGGAATACCGCCGTGTCCTACCTCCTCAATATATGTATGTATGTATGTACATAATAATACTAATACTCACCCCTGTAAATCCCCGAAGGGGTAGGCAGAGGTGTATTAACATCCACATTTCGCCAACTATGATTTTCCGTCCCACGTAATAGGAGCCAAGCCTGTTACCGTCAAGCGGGCACTCAGTCATGGGCTGTATGTGGACTGTAAGATGGCGAGCAGCCCTAACCTTGAGTCACCTTCTACGATGCCCACACTGTAACTTGAGTCTATGTGTTATACTTATTCATTCATATTATGGAGAAAGTTTTTTTTGAATGACTGACTAAAACTAATTATTACTTATAATTGATTTCTAACAAAATTTATAATTTCTCAACCATACTTAACCACAGACAATTACGTTTAGCTGTAATTTGCGTTTTGTTATTCCAAGTCAGATTCGTTTTTATAATACCACATTTTATAGTGACTTTTATTCTCTTTGAGTCACACGGGAACACAGTGGAACGGGATCCTATGTCTGTCTTCTGGTTCTAAGTTACATCCCCATAAATTTTTAGGCAAATTGGTACAGCCGTTTTTGAGTAATGAATAGTGTAACTAACGCGACTTTCTATTTTATATATAGATAAAAGTCAAGTGTGAATATGCGTGAACCTAATTAATAGGTAATATACCGGCAGCATGAGCTCCGGTTTTAAAATATCTGAAATGCCTATGTAAATTGTTTTAGGCAGATAAATAGTAGTGTTGCAAACCTAGTAATTAAAATCTAATAAATGTGCCAAACTCTTGCCAAACACATTATATTAATTTGGAACTCCGTTATTGTAATAGCTTTCACACTGTGTGTCAAACAAATGGAGATTTCTATTTCATAACAGCTGCCTGCAGATCAATAGGTAAACTTAAATAATTAGGTAGTTAGTACGTATACTATTTTTATGATACATATATCGATATTATAGCAGTTTTACTATTCTAAGTATTATAGTATGGTAACGTAAAAAAAAGGTTTTCACGATACGCATAGTGACAAAATTCCATTGTTCGAGGATTATTTACTAATACAGTGCTATCACTGTTATCTCGTACCCCATAATATATCGTACCCCAGCACCGAAGTTTATTATCACATATCCAGGACATTCAGATCTAGAATGCGGATAAACATACTTAGATACTTCTTTTTGTAACTATATAGTATTATACATAGCCAATCCAAATATATATATTCATGTATACAACTATTTGCACTGAGCGGAAATCGAACCCCCGCCCCCTGCATAACAGTCGAACGTACTACCTCTACGCCACACAAGCCGTCAAATATTAGTTTTAAAGAATAAAAAAAAATTAAACAAAGAATTAAGAATTTATTAGCAGCCTTTGTTAAAAGAAAGACGGTAGTGATTTAATAGTGTAGGTATCATTAATCTTGTTGGCATGTGTTATGAGAGAGAAAAAATCATTTAATAGACTTTTTTCAATGAACTTCATTATGTTACAAATGTATTCAGTAAGCTCTAGAAGTCAAACAAAATCTTTAATTTTATCTCTGGAATATTCTAAAGCTATTTTAATAACTGCTTATTTTAAAATAACCATCTTGAAACAAAATGAAATGTTTTAAGCGTACTTATTATTGCGTATGGGAGAGTCGATTATATTGGACCCCTTTTTAGTAGAACTCGAATATTTAGTTTATAAAATGACTTACTACAAATGTCAACCACGGTAGCCTAGTGGTATGGGTAATGGACTGCTGAGACGAGGTCTCGGGTTCGATCCTAGGTTTTACCATGGCACACACCAATGACATTTCGATGGTTTTCAAAGTTATGTGTGTATTTATCGCAGGTTTATAAGTGCCCGATTAAAGGCAATAGGTCGCCACCTATTGCATTGGGACCTAAACATAAACTGGTGAAATGTGGGTGCTAGCACCTCTGCCTACTCTTTCGAGGATAGAGGCGCTAGTTAATGTTAATATTATTGTAAATATAAATAGTGTCTTGATTATCATACGACAAAAGAATAATGTCCTGCCTCGTTAGGTTCGATATAATTTAGATTTTGGGAAGGTCTGCCACTGGTACAATTTAGCAGACTAGCCGTATAAATTGTACTATAGGTATTTAAATTGTACCAGACAGTAAAATACTACATAAAAAAACTTATTTTGGATCAGTCTTGCGTGCGTTTAGTTGCTTTTGTAAAGGAATCTATATTATTTTTATAAGTCAGGTACATTCTATTACCTTGATCTTAAATAATAACAATATTCATTTAGAACAAAAAACGCATTATATCTTGTGGAAGACAAAACACGAACTAATTGTGAGTTTACTGAACAATTTGTACGTACTTGAACAAAATTGATTGTTATTTTTTGGTGTAGTTGGCATTACATAGATATACTAATAGAGATTTTATAGCATAATGACAAATGACACAGCTGTTACCATTATTTAGATTTAATCATGAACTAACTGAAGTGGTAATGACCAAATTAATAGGAGAACCGACATCGCCGTAAGAGAAAGGCTAGGACCAGATTAATTGAAATTACTTTTTTATAACATGTGATTGATTTTAAAACGTGAGTAGCGTAGCCAGAGCACACTGGCCGGTTTTTATGCCGTCAGTGGAAATACCAAAAGCTTGTCCTGCTTTGTATTTTACACTGACGGCACAGAAACTCAATGCTTGCAGGATTGGCAGCGCGAGTGTAACTCTCTTGGTTTTGTACGCGTCCATAGGCCACGATGACCACTTTCTATCAGGTGGGCCGTGTGCGTATCTGCCACCTAAGTGGTATAAAAAAAGTATATTTGAAATCCGAAATGAAAACGAAGCATACTATGTATGTAGCTTTTATTTTGATAGACCGTATGATGACGTTAAAACATTTGGTATTCCGTACGGAATAGTAAATACTTTTTTACGTTTTTCTTTCTAACCGATTTGAATAAATGAAAACGTGGCGTTATACAATTGGGCTGTGGATGACCTACACCTGACACTTCAGTCATACAGTGCGGGACTCCTTGTTAGGAACGTATGAATTCTTAATTTAAAAAAAAACTAAACGACACGAAATGAATTTCAATGATGTAATGATTCATTTCAGTGTACATTTTAATTCTGACTTCATTTCAATTTATTGTTAATTTGCTAATGATTTAAATTAAGCTCTAGTATTACTTTACTTGAAGTAATAAGTTATTTCAAACAATTTATTATATGATCCAATTAATTATACTTATACTCAATTATTTACGAATTGAATAATATAATAAATTGGTTGAAACAATTTATTACTTAAAGTAAAGTAATACTAGAGCTTAATTTAAATCATTTGCAAATTAACAATAAATTAAAATGAAGTCAGAATTAAATTTCATTTAAATTAATTTACTGAAACCGTATGATAACAATTTGCAGACAGCTAATCCTGTATAAAAATTATTGTACTCAGGAATTTTTAACAATGAAAGCACCACTAAGAAGAACTAATAATAATAATATCTCACTTGCAATAGTAATTGAAAATGTAACAAATAACCCAGCCGAACTTTTTTGGTAGAAACCACAGACGATGCTGCCGTAGTCACACATTATGTGTCGTAATCATAAATCTTATGTGCATACACACTTTATACCAGAACTTATCAATCAAATTGTGGTTAAATTCTGTGTAGATCAGCTCACAAATAAATAAATAATGAATAATTATGATATACCTACCTACCTATGAATTCTGAGTCATGCCACATTGAAAACACACAGTGCTTATTCCACAGGACTTATTATTGAACCTGACCAGTTTCGCCTTACGGCATTCTCAAAGGTTTACAAATGACATTCCATTGTTTTTGTCCTTCTACTATCTACTGTCAGTGTAAACCTTTCAGGTTAATTTATAAATTCCATGGAAAAAGTACGAATATGTTCCCAATATGTGTAACAATAAATCCTACTAAGTGGCATCAATCGTATAAGTAGTCAAAATCATAAACTGGCGTGTTTGTCAATTATTCACTAAGGCATAACTTTTTCTTCTTCTTTATCATCCTATAGTTAATCCCAGTCGCTTCAGAAGCCTTTCACTTCAGAGTCTGGGGTCCGCTTTACCAGTCCAACTACGGATTTGTCTGAACTTCGATATTTTCCGTGAAGCGACTGCCATATTATGACCTCCACATCATAACGGCATTGCATTTACATTGACTTTTCAGTGCTCCAACTACCCATAGCATAGCTCGATATATTTTCCCGTTATGCAAACAGGACCCATAATATGCATAATATCTACTTATTATTGTATAATTATTATGGATTCGTTATGAATAAGTTTTATCTTACGCATTACATTATTAACATATATTAAAATAATGCCTAAATTAGATTACATAAGTTAGATGTGTGTTGCTAATCAACAAATACAAAATTTGCCTCCATATTTGAGTAATTATTTTATTTATGAACAATAGGAAGATTTTACCATTTAAAAATGTGTGTTAGACAAGTTTCATTATAATTATCCACTTTGTAACTTGTCCCACGAATTTTAAACTTTCCAAATGAAATAATACTCAGTAACTTTCATAGTAAAAGTGTTTTAAAGTTAAATAAGGTGTGGCCATGAAGTCAGCAAAAAAAGCATCCATATTTCTTGTTCCACCAGTATATGGGAGATGCGGTTCGACATCGTAGTAGATGATAGCTGTGGAATAGATAGATTTATACTACAAAATAAAAAAAACAGGCTCTCTTTTCATGAGTTAAGGAGCAAAGGCTAGTCGTAAGTTATTACTACAGATTATTTGAAAAAAAAATTTAAAAAGGCATATATGATAATTTGATATAGCCCAGGTTCCAAAAATATGTTTTATCAACTTTTACTCCATTATAGTTCTCTTTAAAATTCAATAAATTCTCTCTACATCATTCTGGGATAGAATTAGCATGGCGATCTTTATCATCTCAGCAACTCCGATTGCGTCTGAGGTTTTCATCTTGGAGCAAGGAGCCCGTTTGCTCTTTCCCCTCATTTTGATCTGACATATACGCTTTTACACATACAAATTTAAATTTGACTTGAAATACACACGGTAAGTTCCTGACACCGCCAATCTAAGGGCCACCGCCATCCTGGAACTATTAGCAACGGCTTTATGTTTGCATATAAATGAACTTCATATACGTCACGTCATTAACACTCTTTATTCTTTTAAAATATTCTCTTACCCAAGCCTTGCATTGAGCAATGCTTTGAAATTACATATTAGTAAATATAACTTACTATGATGCATGATTTGAGATTGATATGGTCATTCACATTAATAGTGTAAAACTCGCCAGGATATTTACGATGTTTATTAGGTATTATTATGTTTATTACAAGCGCCGAAATATCGATTACACAGCGAAAATATTAAACATGGTAAATATTCCGGCAAGTTTTACTTACTATAACTTTTAGGGACAGAGATTTTGAACACAAAATACCATTTCATTACCATAACTGCGGTATGTAGTCTCTACTGTTACCTCTACTGTCATTACCTAAACTAACTTTTAAGGTGAAAGAGCTAGGTAGCGGCACCTCGTGTTTCCGTAAGTGCCTCTCTACAGGGCAGGGGGAATTTTGACACCTAACAACACATCGCGTTCGCATATTTTCGTGGCCTACGCCATAGAAGCAGGAATCTCTGTATCGGCTGTTGACTGCAACCGCTACTGTCAATAACTAAACTAACTTCTTAGGTACCCGATACACCATGATCCTTGCTATAACAGGTTTAAACTTCTTATCTTCTGTCTCTTAACAGTAAACTCATATTCCAAAGTTAAACTTATGTAGTTTAAACTTAGAACTTATAGCTCCCAAAAATGCATCCTTCTAAAAAGGCTTGATGACTAATTTTGAAGAACTATTCTATAATATTCCAAAAAAAAACACATTATTTCTGCAGAAAGTAGCCATCACATTACTAACATTTGCCTTTTCAGTGCTTCTTAATAGTTCGTTAAAAGTTATTCAACAAAGCGCCTTCACTGAGTAAGGTTAAGTTTGTGTGAAAATTAATTATTTTAACAACTTTAAACAAAACATTAATTTTAATAGGAGTAATAAACGTATGGGAACATCATTGTACAGTGTCATGCGGACATACTAAATGTGAAATAAAGATTAATATGAAGATTAATGACAGAAATGCTCAAAAATTATTTACGAATACATTGCCTGTTGTGTTTTAGAACTCAAGCATATTTTATTAAGTAGTTTGTGTTTTCTGCGCAATGTATGTTCATTGAATAACATTAAACGCTGGTACCCGCCATTTCCCTTTAGATGTCTCGCGTCTGTGAGAACAGTCTCACACAACAATGTACCTTTGTTTATTAAAAAGTTCAGTTTAAATGCATTCTTTGGACATGAAGATTCTCAGATAGCGAACCGTTTCAAGTGAAATGTATTAATACATCACGCGCAAAAACATTTGTAATCATTTTGAATTTGAGATTTTCTTTTATCGGAGGAGGTAGGACACGGCGGTATTTCCGCCCGACTGGGGTAGTACCTCCGCCCTACAGAATACCGCGGCTATAATAACTTCGTGTTGTATTCCCAGCGGTGAGTAGGGTAGCCAGAGCTCACTGGAGAATTTGTGCTGCCAGTGGGAAGACTAAAGGTTTGTCCTGCTTTGTCTTCTACTGACGGCACAGAAACTCTGTACTTACAGGGTTGGCAGCGCGACTGTGACTCCTCTGGTGTTACAGACGTCCATAGGTCACGGTAACCACTTTCCATCAGGTGGGCCGTGTGCTTCTCTGCCAACTAAGTGGTATAAAAAAGAAAAAGATTTTCGCTAATAAAGAAATTATGAAAGGTTTATTATTATGAGCTCTTAACTGAACTTCTTTTCCTTACCCGTATTCTTCTCTATATCTGCCCTAAGTAGCGGAGTCCCTGAGCAGGCTATGGTATTCTTATAGTATGTTAGCCAGTTAATAAAAGTTAATATCTAAAAACACGTATCTTAAAAAATACCTTAACTAGCTTTTGCTAGCGTGGAATTTTGATCCCGTTCTTGCAACTCATGGGGAACTATTCGAGGGAAAAATACCTACATGTTATTGCAGACAGTAATCTATCCCTTGGATTATTATTATCTGTTCTGAGGCCAGATCCATTCAACCGTTAGAGCGCGATTGAATAACCAAAAATCCTAACATAAAAAACATCTTCACAACCTTACACATTTTTTAAATTTAGTAGGATAGGATAAGATATATGATATCATGAGGATAACGTTTAATGGAGGTGATAATTCCGGAAACCTACTAATATTCTTTGTAAAATGAACTAGTTTCTGAAGGTGCACAGTTTTAGCATTGAAAAAGTCCCGCTGCTTTAATCAATGTCATCAGCATCAAAATGTAAAAGTTGTTGACACGAATGTACCCTAAATCAACATTCTTGGGTAAGTAATCAGCCTTCAATAATATGTCGTTGAAAATTTCATAAAACAGGGTAATATGTTAAAAACTGGAGCAAGTGTGACGCAATACCTAAAAGGATTTACTCGTATGTTGTACCTATTCTTCACCTTCCAACAAGAATCCTTCAAATAAGAAGTTGCATGAAATGGACAAGTCCCTAGTACCTACATTGACCAGGTATATTAACATAGGTATATTAATTTATTTGTAATATTAAACAGGATCTTTTTTCCACCGTTTCTTCTTTTTTGTATCGAAACTCACTCAATATTTTTATTTAAAAATTTATAAGTCAGTTGTGCTATAGGAATGAAAAGTCACAGTCTGATTACAGGTGTCTTTATGTGCCTAATTGCGGCGAAATTAAAGCCACTTTATGAGCAAGTGTGTTGAAAAATATTATTATTACTGTAAAAATTAACGTTTTATAAGGCATTTTTGCATTCATACGTAGCTATGTAGGATTGCACCTTTATTTTTCAATAGCAAACAAGTATAGTGTGTTTCGAGAACATTAAATGAAACTTGATCTAAGTAGTAGATATAAGGAAGTACATATTTATAATTTGTTTGTTTACACGAAGATTACCCATTAATTTACTTATGTATAATTTATGCATTCGACTATAGTTTATTCATAGACATTGGGATAACTGTGGGGATTTTCGCACGAAAAATAAAGCTTTTATATATTGTCTATTTCGTAGCAGAATTTAGTTATAAGTCAATATAAGTATTTTGGTTAGTATAATTCCACTGGGTATAAGCCTCCCAGGGCTAACTAGTGAGATTGTTATACTAAAATTGAATTGACAACAGTTTGCAGCAGTAAACTGAACCACGATCAATTCATGTTAAACTGGGTAATTTTAAAATTTCATCTACATCCCTTGTTTATTTTCACTTATCGGATCTAAAACTAAACGGTGTTCTGACACAGGTATCTCAGGAACGTGTAAAGGAAATACCGAATAACCCCAGTTGACTTCGACCACAGGTTCAACCGAATGTATCAGCGTTAAGCATGCGTTTTTTACCGTTTTTTGGCCCTTCCACTCAAATATCGGAACGATCTTCAGCATACTTAGGAACCCTGAACACATGCAATAATATTAACGAAATACATACTGCCAATAATGGTAAGTATGTATTATTGAGTGATATTTTTGATAGTGGGTATGTATTTTATTGTCAATTTTATTGAGTGTGTGCGGTTAGCCTTACGTAAAGTTGAAAGTATCGTACGTAATGTAGTTAATTAATTATTTTACTGGAGCAACTAAATGTGACATGATGTCACAGTGCAATGATTATTCAAATAAATTATGTTAATGCTGTCAACGAGGTTACAGGGAAATTATGTGTTAATATTATGTAGGTAGATTCTGTAATACAATAATTAAGGTAATAGGTAATGTAATCAGAACCTTCACTTGTCAATTACCTGTCATTGGGTACTACTTTGACTTTTTGAATCCGGTACTTCCGTATCCTAAGCGGGTTTGATACAATTACAATTTCGATCAGAAACCAAAATATAGAGAAATTAAACAAAAAATCCCTTTAGAGACATAGACGCCATTTGATAGATTTTTTTTTGTATATAAAACAAGTATATTTAATTTTGTAGACTAATTAAATCTCTTATAATATTATGTACATTAATAAAAAACTAAAACTAAAACTACATTTAAGTAATAGTTAAAACGCGTTGTGGAATTCCTCCACATCGCATGCCTCTTGTGGTAGTGTTCCCCGAAGACTGGGCAGAGAATAAGCATTGCCACGTTGTATGGCAATGCTTATTCTCTGATCTAAGAAAGTAGTGGTATATATTAATAATTATTATCTATAGTGCAGTCATTCTCAGAACTTGCTGAACACTAAAAATGTACAAAACGATCTTTACATTGAAATAAATGAATATTAAAAATCAATATCAAGAGTATTCTTCAGACTACAAGTTTAATGTCACCGTTCTCTAAGTCTTTTTCCTATTAATTTGAGATCGGTTTTCAGTTTAATCTTTTCCGTGAAGTAACTTCCTTAAACCACTGGTGATATCTAAGTTCTGTACCTAGTTACCCATAATGTATGCCACAGCTGATGTTCGTATGGTAAGCGGGACTAACGTGACGCCTACCTTGATGCTGACCACATAAAAAGTGACTGTCACTTTTTCTGTTTGATGATTTAGTCCATCAGGACAAGTATAAATTATAAAGAGGAAGGCATTTTTCACGTGATGGTCTAAAATTATTTCTAATTTCGTAATTGTTGAGTCAGTAATCGTTATTGGCCAGCGTGTAAGTAATAAAATAGTTACGTTCGAAATCAATATGAATAATTCATGAGGTTCTTATCAACATCTTTTATATGGGAGCAAAATTGTGACATTTTGCAATTTTACTGCTCATATCCTTTTAGTTAGATATAGCATAATGTTCTGCAATCTAGATTTTGCCCTTGAATGAGTTCAAAAGGCTAAATTCGTAGGCTTGTATTAAAATTTAGATATAAATTGCTCTACTGATTGCACCACACACCACACATGATAATATGGGTTACTAACTAGCACTTTTTTAAGAACTTGTGACCAAACTCATGGAAAATATTCATATGAAATTTCAGTTGCATCAGTTCAGCGGTTATCGCGTGATAACATGCCATGCCACGTAAAAACCGCTGAACAAACTTAGCTAAAATTATCAATAATATCGAATGATGGATCGAAAGATATGATACTATCGGACAAACAATACATATAATCACGCCTTTATCCCCGGAAGGTTAGGAAGAGGTGAATTATCACCCACATTTCACCAATCATTGAATTCGGTCCCACGTAATAGGGGGTGAGCCTATTGCCTTATTCTGGACACTATTGTTGACTCGAGTCATGCATCTGAGGCTGAGTCTGGGCTGTATATATCTGTAAGATGTTAAACGCGACACGACACCGCACCAGAACCACGCAGCAACACGCGTTGGAACAAACAATAATTAAAAAAAACATATTATTAGTATCGATGTTGCTCTTTGAAGATATAGCAATTATTTATTAGATTAAATATTCTCTTATCTCTAATCTAATCTTATCTAATCTCTAAATTAATTCTAATTAATCTAATCTAATTAATATAGCATCTGTGACACGGCGATAGTGAACGTAAACGCTACGAAGGAGGCGCGGTACCGATCCCCACTCAGTGCAAATATTTGTATGTATGATCATGGGCATTTGAATTGATCTGGTCGTCAGTCCTGGTTGTCATACGAACATTTATGGAAATCGTTACGGTTAGTGGAAGCTCTTAAAACACCGATTGGCCTTACTACAGAATTTAGATATCGTCAATTGGTTGTAGAAGTCAGATAGCAGTCGCTTCACGGAAAATAACGAAATTCAGCCGGAGTTTACTTGAACTAGAAAGTTGACCTCAACTAAGTTTGTAAAAATGCTCAAAGAATGATGATGATGATTTTTTCCTCATTGTGATATTTTGTACCTATGTATAGATGATAACTAGCCAATAATATTCTTAGTATATGCACTCAATATTAACGGCTCAAATCAAACTTCAGTCATTTTAATGGTATGTTCATACATATCAGATAATCTTTAAGGAAATATCTACATCAAAACAAACTCCTAACTCAAATTAAATATTAAGAGATTTTACCTAATTGTTTTCTTTTAATTTGAGACTTAGCATATAGAATTACATCATCCCAAGGCTGGCTGCTAATAAAGCTTGTATATTTGCAGGAAGTGTAAATTAATTAATTAATAAATGCTACGAAAATCTATTTACATTAAGATAAATCACAATGTCTCGATGGGAGGTAATTATGTTACACAGATGAATTCAGCCAAATACAGGGTTTTTAATGGACAATATGGATACTCTATGGAAACAATAATGCTGGGTAGGGGAGTTTCATGCTTTGGCTGATAAGTAAACGGTATCTTTGGTATACAACATATCTGTATACTAACTTTTAAACTACCACGTTGCATGATATACAATAATGTTAACGTTATTGCGCTAATTCCCGTTAACATTATTTTATATCTATATACTGGCCAAAACATTCTTACACAATTTAAAATAGCACATATAAGTCTAGAATGCGCAATCATGGGAAACTTACTATTATTTTTTCTAAATAACTAGATATAAATTGATATTGATGATTCAATCAAAATTATTTTAATTTTAATTCAAAAGTTAATATTTTGATAGGTACCTCAGTTTGTGTTAATTTTCGTTTGAGATCAAAACAAATAGATATGAATAGGTATTACTTATGCCATATGATTCTAATAAGTGATCTAATTATTAATTGTTATGGAATTGTAGACATTTTACTCGTACTACACAGTAATTTTTCAACATAATTTCAACCTCTAGGTTTCATAATCGATACTTACAGAAAATTAATATCTGCCCTAACTTTATAAGTTGCTACAAATCACGAATGTTAACAAGGAAGTAATTTTATCCATACCAAATGATTAACCACATGCTATTTATTATACCAATTTTCAGTTGAAGGAAAAATTCCATACTAATAAATAATACTACTGTTACTTTTGTACGTTGGTATAAGCGGAATGGTCACGCGATTTGATGCTGTGATTTATTCAAAGGCTTTTTATTGTTTTAATAACAGTATAGTTGTTGTAGAGGACGGGGTCAATGTTATGTGCCTAGTTAAAAACAACTTCCATACAATGGGTCGTTACATTTGTATCGCTGAGACATCACTAATCTGAGAGACGGAAATTACAATGCTAAATTACAGAAATATTTGTCACATGCGGAGATCATTTCAATGACAATCGATGTTATGTCGATTGGTGAGATAAACACATGAATCTTGTCAACTCTAGAATGACAAAGGTAATGTTCGCACTAGTTTTATGTAATCATAATTATACAAGATATCGGGACTTCTCGCGAATTATATCTTGGAACTTACTATTTCTGCCGACGTTTCGGATGCGTTGCAGCACCCGTGGTCATGACTTTTTTTTTATACCACTTATGTGGCAGACAAGCACACGGCCCACCTGATGGAAAGTAGTTACCGTGGCCTAGGGACGTTTCTAACACCAGAGGAGTCACAGTGTAAGTAAAGAGTTTCTGTGCCGTCAGTGTAGAAGACAAAGCAGGACAAGCCTTTACACAAATTCTCCAGTGAGCTCTGGCTACCCTACTCACCGCTGGGAACACAACACGAAGTTATTATAGCCACGGTATTTTGTAGGACGGAAGTAGTTCCCCAGTCGGACTGCTCAATTGGGCGGAAATACCGCCGTGTCCTACCTCCCAGTTGATGTAATATACTCTATTAGATCATCCTAGTGAGCTAGGTCATTCATTAAACGCCGGCATCGAACCAAGTGGATAAAGAACTAGTCTTGGTTATTTAACCAAGAGTAGTAAGCCCATCACGAAGGCTTACCTAAGTACATTTTAGCTTTTCGCTTCATTTTTCTTTTTTTTATAAAGAACCGAAATTACTAATATTCCCTCTAACACCTCCAACTAAGCCAAATTACTTGTTCTAGGAGTAAGTTCACGTCGGTAGTATAATGGCCAACATTCGAACCCGGGACCTCTCGATAGTAAGGCCGAGTTCTTAACCACTAAGCTTCCCACGCTTAATTATTAGGTTAGTTACGGTATGTGTAAGTAATGGTGACCCTCTTTTCTGGGACTTTGCCTTCAGCTTACCATCAGTCAAGGCGAAGTCCAATTGACGTGTCCTATATAAAAAAAAATAAAGAATTAGCTGACTAATTTAACCAAATGAGTGCGACAGTTAGTCATAGGAGAGGAGCGAGCGCCAGCGCTCTCAATTTACTTACACATATGTAAGTAAATTGAGAGCGCTGGCGCTCGCTCCTTGTTTCACAAATGCCATTTTGAAAACGATGAATGTATGCTGTGTGATATGGATATGAGTGACAAATTATATACTAATATGGACAGAAGTCACCTAGAAAAAAATGAAGTATCAAGAATAACTAAATCAGATAGCGCGCTAATACTAGTTAGAAGGGGCTAGCTATATTTTACACACATACATACATATAATCACGCCTTTATCCCCGGAGGGTTAGGCAGAGGTGAATTAACACCCACATTTCACCAATCATTGAATAAATATTTTTTTACACAGTAAGGAAATGGAGATATCTTTCCACTTGAAACGATACTAAACATTCCTTTCGCGTATTTTCATACCTGTGACCTTGCCTCAAAATGTCCTCAATCTGATTAATATTTTAAACACTTCAGTCGATTTTTATTAGCTTGCTTATTCACACTTACCTTTTAAATCGATTTTGTCCTCCTCTGTACATTTCCGAACTATTCAAGCATTCCTTTCTCTGTCATGCTAAGAACATCAAAAAATAGTAATATAAAAGTATCATAAACACTTTATATCCCAGAAACCTTTGTATAAGAAATATAGGTACTAATATACGCGATTGAGTAGACTTGTTCCTAACAATAAGTGTACACGATATTTACAAATGCCAAAATCTGACCCTATTATTGACCTCAGAATAAAATTATAGAGCAATCCCCTAAGGGCCAGGATATGTTAATGTATTACTAATTCACCTATACTTATCCACTTTATTTAGGCCAATTTCGGTATTATTCACAAAACGGTATTTAGATTAATAGAGTATTTATCCACTGTATTGCTACTAGATAAATGGTCCGACAATAGGTTTGTATTCGGACGTAAAGTATAATAAAGTTTGTATAGAGATTTCAAACGAATGATACCGAAATAATGTTGCAACTATTTTTCATGTTAGGAAACATATCCCAATACTAGTCACTTATTTCTTTTTTATACCACTGAGGTGGCAGGCAAGCACACGGCCCACCACGGTGGTTACCGTGGCCTATGGACGTTTGCAACATCAAGGACGTCACACTCGCGCTGCCGACCTTGAAGAAACCTCCTAATACCCCTTTTGAAGAACGCCATATTGTAGGCGCATGGGAAAACTGATAGATTTAATTTTTTATGAAGATTCCTACAGCACCAGAGCTCCAAAGTGTACATAATGGTTCGTCACGAAAACATGACTCGCATGCATATGACATGAAGAAGTTGTGACAATTGAATGTGGGTGATCATAGAGAAGTTTGGTGTGGGTGCCATGCTAATCTTAAATATTCTGAACCGACTTGATGATATCCAGGGCCAGATGGCCACTGACTGGTTGTATATGTGACTATATCTGCTATTATTGGGCGATGTTTAGATAAATATGCATAATTAACCTTTTTCAAAAGAATCTATTAATCTATTACACACATATTTGACTTCTCTGTGTGGTGGGCCTATTCAGCGGGAGGCATACTACCGGATACTCATCAAATCCCTGGACTACCTGATTAATATGCCTTACTAGTAAAGCATGACATTTTGATAAGTAATAAAAATATTTTACAGACCAAGTTTTAATATTGGTATTTTTAATTTATACACGTCAATTAGACTTCGCCTCGCCTGATAGTAAGCTGAAGGTAAAGTCTCAGAAAAGAGGGTCACCATTACTTACATATACCATGTTACAATGGTGACACACTCAGCTTGACGGCGTAATCGTATGCTTTTTCAAACCCCGCTTAAAGGACCCGGACTGTAGGAAGAAGGAAACACGTGAGCTGGTAATGAATTCCAGACCTTAATGGTGCGATGAAGGAAAGAGTCTCCGAACCACTTGGTTCTTGATCGGATATTCTGCACCGTGTGCGGGTGATATCTAAGCTATACATGTTGTCAAACGTGTTGTCCTGTGTAGGAAAATGTGTGTTAATAATATATTATTTGTTTCCTATTATTATAAAGTTTAACTAAATAAGCCTTTGCATCAACCAACGAATCAAATCATATTTAGGAACTTAGCAATTTTAATCATATTAGCATACGTTTGTTAAGGATATACGGATATCCTTAACCCTTAAATGGACGATTTTTGTTTCGCGTTTTAAAAAAATATTTTTGTGAAATAGACATGTATTACTGTCTAGGAAAAATGAGTAAAAAAATCTAGACATGAATTTACTATACTTTTTTTTGCAATAATGTGAGTGTTGTTTATAAACTACATTGCGCATTCATTGAGACTGCAAGTATGGGTAAAATAAGAGTGGATATTGTTTTTGAAATGTATTTATTTATTGTTCATTATGATATTTATAAAAACAATTGCTTTTTTTCGTATCACATAAAGATATACGACATTTTTGGCACATTTTGAATGTAAAGCCTGAACATTTTGGGAATTTGCACCTCTGCTGCTTATCCAGCCAAACTGCCCAATGACATGTCTGATCCAATCTGACGTCTTTCAAAGGAATTGCTTGAGCTGGTCCTCGGAACTTCTTCATTACAAGTTCTCTTTGTATTGTGCTCCCACTAGGTCGACCACGTTTAGCGCCATTTGCAGGTAGACCCAATTTGCAGAGGATTTCAGCAAGTTCTAGTCTGAATGTACCCAAATTGAGAAGTTGATCATTTCCTTATATATTATTTATCTTCTTGAACATAACCCATGAATTTATAACTGCGAGGTCCAGGAAATCATAAAATAAGCGCATGGTCGACTTGCGGCTCTTCATTGTGATGTGATAACGACCTATAAATGAATCTAATAAGTCCACGCCTCCCATGTGGGCATTGTACTCCTTGATGACTTTGGGGCATGGAATAGCAACTCTCTCTTTCTTCGATTTATCAAAGCGTGTGACTGTGGTTGCTGGTTCTGCTCCTACGTAAGTGGAAAGAAGGTTAACGGGCTTGTTATCTTTCCACACAACAGCACTTACGTCAATATCATCCACAGTCGCCACGTTTTCCTCATAGAATCCTCTGGGTTCGTTCTTTTTCATTATAGTGTTTTTTCAGGCAATTTGCAGTTTCTCAATCGGTTTACTCTTACTGTTCCCAGTGAAAAAATTCCTTCCTACGGCGTGACATCAATGCTTCCGTTATCTGAGTTTCTCCCCTAAAAATAAGGCTGTCTTCAGCAGTAACAAGATTCCGTTTTCGCCAAACCAGAGGTCGTTTAGAAATCCCTTGTGATCTACTCTGGGGTGCTGCTTCTTCGGCTTCCAAAATAGGATGGTCTGGCATATTTTCATCGTTGTCGATTACGAGAGGAGGATCAGCATCCACTTCATCAGACTGGGCATTGTCACCTTCATCACTATTTTCAAGGTCTCGAAGAACATCTCGAGCTGTTTGATAATAGTGACCTTCATCCTCTACTTCGGAGTCTGACCCGTCTAAGCCATCTTCCGAATCTTCAAGAGTTTCTAAATACTTTGGAATTTCGCTTTCTAGTAATCGCGGCATGCTGAAAAGCAAAATAAAAATCCTTCACCAAACATGCATTTATTAGCAGGCAATGCGCATTGTAGTTTTCCTACAACATACCAGATTTCGCCTAATTCGACAGTAGCATCAAGTGATTTTCAATGTTTTACAACATGAACATGTAATTGAAGATATAATCAAGCAAATAAAAATATGTTATATACTTACATTATATTTTATCAAAGTCCGAACACAACTACAAAACTTAGTTTCGCGCCACTAGAAAAGTTTCCTTCTAAGTGACATTTGCCATTAACTTATTTTCAATGCATAAAAATATTGGATAATGCCAACATTAAAAAAAGTACAAAATTCGTTCAGAAATAAGAACTAGTTGTCAAAATTAACAAAAAATTAAAAGAAGGTCAATTTTATCTGTGATGTTTAGTATGTTGTTTAAAAACAACGTTGTCCATTTAAGGGTTAAGATCAGTTTTAGTTCCATGTCGGCCCTGAAACTGTAAGCAGTTTTTATGTTTATAGTATCAAACGAAAGCTATCAGTTTCCTCATATAGTTTAAAATAAAATAAGTAGTAATTAATAATTAGTATGAACTAAATTTAAAATTATTGAGCTAATAATGATGGTTAGGTTAAGCATGTTCTAGCATTACCCGATACGCACTTGACTGCCTGCGGTTACCTTGTGATACGCACATATGTTTTGCTATAGACTTTATGGAACTGCCGTCTGAACTCCTAAGCTCTAGAGGAAAGCCAGCATTAAAACCTAGTCTGTTGTACAACAGCAGCGGTAGGCGAGTTTAACTTGGTCCTCGAAGATACCTTTTTTTTATAAGAATTGTAAAGTTAAAAGATTGTTTGAAAAATAGGCCAGAAATATGGCGCCAAATACGTAAGTTTGAAATAAATCCAGTGAGATCTTTTACAATTACGTTACCAATCCGCGCATAGCACACATGTACCTACGACTACGGTTCAATGATAATTATAAATAAAAGTAAGTGAATGTAATGCTCAGAATTTTACAACACCAAACCACTTTCAACGAGATAGCTTGAAATATAAACTCATTTGTTCAAAAACAGGAATTCGATTATGACATACCAAAACGAGGTGACATGAAAGTGCAAGGGCTTCGGCACGAACTATTTCGTAATTCTCCCCAATCAATATTTTTTTCAATACAAGTTGTTTTTTTGCAACTTTTAGTAGGTATCTACAGTATTCGGTCATAGCACATAAATATTTATTTATTTTATTATTGTTATTTAGGTCACTATTTTAATGAAAAGTAAAGCAGTCCGTTGCAAATAATTGTAATAATGTATTCAAGCCGTAATAAAATTGTTTACTAAATTCTAGAGTATTATTACACTGTTGCCTTAAAGTCGTTCAAGGTTGTTTTTTTTATGTATAGTCCAGATTACTTAATTATTCTTATACTACACTCACTATTTTTTTGATTTTGTGCCGTCAGTGTAGAGGACAAAGCAGGACAAGCCTTTGGTCATCCCACTGACAGCACAAAAACTCTCTAATGAGCTCTGGCTACCCTACTTACCGCCGGGAACACAACACGAAGTAATTATAACCGCGGTATTCTATTTTTTTTTACGTGCGCAAAATCCCCACGGATACCTCCTCACCGGAGCCGGTGGAGGAGGTTATGTCGGACTCGAACCGACTAAAACGCACGCCGGGTCGTTTTGGTTGCCGATGGTGAGGTTGACAGGCATATCCCTCGCACCCCGGCCGACCCAGGGCCATCTCTCACGACCTGGCCCTCTTCTCGGGTGTGGGGACTACAGATTCCCCAACTCGTCCCCGGAAACGGGGAGGGGCGCCATGCGCGCCACCGCCGTGGCCTGCTTCTGCTAGGGTGACAGGCGGCTCCACCTGTCACCCCCAGGCCGGCGCTCATGGGGGGCGGAGGTCGTTCATCGACCTCCGACGCCCGAGTTGCCTTCGTACGCGGGCAGCTTGGCGTGCGATCCTTCGTCGCTCCCGCTGCCGCTCCCGCCCCGCCGAACGCGGTATTCTGTAGGGCGGAGGTACTTCCCCAGTCGGGCTGCTCAATTGGGCGGAAATACCGCCGTGTCCTAGGTACCTCCTCTACCATACTTAACATATTGTAACTGCTCTGTGTTTTGGAAAGCACAAGCCATCAGTCCTGGTTGTTTTGTCTATTTGTGTTCGTTATGGGTAGTTGGATTCCTAAAAATTTAGAGTACCTACTTACAGGATTTTGATATCACCTGTATATTGTGAAGGTCAGATGGTGCTTTAAGGA
Organism: Eilema griseolum; assembly: GCA_963662185.1. Taxonomy (NCBI): domain Eukaryota; kingdom Metazoa; phylum Arthropoda; class Insecta; order Lepidoptera; family Erebidae; genus Eilema; species Eilema griseolum. Next base: position 19,183,949 of record OY759240.1, on the reverse strand, counting down.
AATTATCAAAATTCGACTGTATCGTAGTTATACGGAAGGTAGGTTTAATCAATCAGTAATCATACAACTGAAGTGGCTATCCACGTAGCCATGGTAACCTTACTCACAACTAAAACAAAATTGCTGAGAAATTATGGTTATTAAACTGTGATTATCTGTGGTGTGACTCAATGAATGTTAATTCATTCAATGTATGCCTACTTTTTACATTAATAATGTAGAATGAGGGCATATAGATACCTATTTGACGTAATAAAAGCATCTTTGTTTGGCGTGCAAGTGTAAAAATAAACCATTAGCTCCATGTTGTTCATACGTAACGGACAATTAAAAAAAGCTAAAAATGATTTGACGAGCTTATAAAAAGTGCAGCCAAGCAGTATTTTGACGGAGCCGCACGATTTTTTTTGTATTGTGATGTTGATTATGACTGGCCAGCTAGTGAGCCATTACCAGTGCATATGCATGCTCTTTAAATGAAGAATTATTTGTAGAGATTTAACTGAAGAAATCAAGAATACCTACATACAAAAAATTGCTCTTAGTTTTGTTTGCCCCTGGTTTTCTGTAAGGTTGTGGACCCCTAATAAGGAAATTTAGGGATGTCTATCTTTTTCTAATACTTAGATAGCAAATAGGCAGTAAGAGTATCTTAAATATGAAATATGGTGAAAAGCAGTCATAATGGACTATGAACCTTTGCAACAAAAAGCTTCATAGGTATGAAGTAAATTGAAATGCCTCTTATTACTCACCATCCTTTCTATTTTAGTATATTCCTAATTTACCCTTTATTTAATTCCATAATTCAGTTCTATATGTCTCTATCTACCTTTAGAAATAAACACTGGTGTGAGCAATGATATATTATAAACTGTAGATATGTTGCCTGCATTCTAATATGGAGACAAAAAACTTATGACTGTCATCATTTTATGCACCACTGAGAGACGTGAGAGTACCTGAGCTTTAAAAATTTTGTTTTAATAATAAATTCTTAGATAATAAAAGAAATAATATTAATGTGTAATGTATATTAATATTACTACCTTTCAATAATTTTGTACGCTGGAGACAGCAGAATATTATGTACAATCAACTTTGTAACAACTTTTATACAATATTCTTACAAATAAATGAATCTTATCTTATCTTATAATTCATATAAATTAATTTTTGCCTTTTTTGAAAGCCGCCATGTTCCTGCATGACGTATCTATTAATAATACGTCATTCGGTGTGAGTGTTGCACTTAGTAGTGAATGTATGAATATTTATTTAACGCAGCCGGATTTGCTGTTGTCTTAGGTAGGCGTGTAGCCAGCAAGCAATTATATACATATTAATTAATAATGCCCGTAGGTCTTTCAACGGAAACATTTCAATTGTTGGTAAATTATTTGTAATAACGTTGTTACAGGTGCTTGGTATACATATGCGGGTCTATATTTAAAAAGTATTATTTAAAAAGTATTATAATAAAAAGTATAAAATCTAACAAGATATGGATTCGTTGTTGTCCGAAATAAATTATTTTTATTTTATTTTATTTTATTTAATATCATATTGATAATTGGATAGTTATGCTCACGTGTGGTTGATATATATTTTGTTTGCGATAGTAAAATACGTATTGTCAAGGTTGTTGGTCAACAATTGAAATCTTTTAATGAAATGGTGCATTTGAATTTATGATTAACATATATATTCTCTTAACTGTCCACCCCTCAATAATACAAAGTTGTATTATGTATTTATAATTTTTAAAAGTATAAGGCGTGTAGCCAGCAAGCAATTATATACATATTAATTAATAATGCCCGTAGGTCTTTCAACGGAAACATTTCAATTGTTGGTAAATTATTTGTAATAACGTTGTTACAGGTGCTTGGTATACATATGCGGGTCTATATTTAAAAAGTATTTAATATCATATTGATAATTGGATAGTTATGCTCACGTGTGGTTGATATATATTTTGTTTGCGATAGTAAAATACGTATTGTCAAGGTTGTTGGTCAACAATTGAAATCTTTTAATGAAATGGTGCATTTGAATTTATGATTAACATATATATTCTCTTAACTGTCCACCCCTCAATAATACAAAGTTGTATTATGTATTTATAATTTTTAAAAGTATTTGTATTTCCGTTTTGGTGTAGAAAAAAAAATTCCCTGATTAACGTAATAAACTGAGAATATGTACCTATTTGAATAATATTATACTTTTCAACAATGCAAAGGCAAGGTTTTTAATAGAGGCAGTTTTAAAATATCATCTCCTGGCTCCTATTACTTACACTATGTAATTATATTATTACTAACTCTTGAAGGTAGTAATAAATGTATGCCTTATACGTGACGGAACTAAGAAATCATATTAATATAAAAATAAACTATGATACCTGCGGTTAGTTATCTACCGTGAGATCAAACAGGGACCTAACCTTGAAAATGTAATAGTGACCCGCAGTAACTGCTACACTGATACCGGTTATCGATAGTCAATATGTCTATGCAACATGGTTAACTTGGATCTGGTACTTAGATGACAGTGTGAGAAACTGGGGCACCTATACAAAGGTTATGTACGTCAGAAAATTATAAATTTGTCAGAACATAACCCTCTAGGGATAAAAACGTAATTATATGTATGTATGTAAATAGTCATATTTACATACATACATATAATTACATTTTTATCCCTGGTGGATTAGGCAGAGATGAATTAACGCCCACATTTGCCGTTTTCCGGGCAGTATTGTTCCTCTAATTCATTCTCGAGATAAAATAGCTAATGTGTCTATCCCTGTATCAAATTTCAGCCAGATCTTTTTAGCCATTTGAACGTTTTTGAATAACAAACATTCAAACACGTTTACAAACTATTACATTTATAATATTAGTAGGATATTTAAACATATTAATTTACTTACTCATATTAGAATTAGAACTATCAGGATATTTACCATGTTGTATTGTTTCGACTGAGCAGTAGTAGGAACTGAGTTCTCTCGTGATCAGGGTACTTGCAACAGCACCGAAATATGGGAAACTCGAAACAATACAGCATGTGAAATATCCCGATAACTCTAAAACTAATATTAGTAGGATTCCACACTGTGAACAAGGTAATTGCAAATTATGAGATCGGGAACCGTAAGCAAGAGAAATTAGGCATGCAATTCAGAAATTTGACTTCACGTAGGTAAAGCTTTTGTAGGTACCTATTTAAGATAAGATAAGATAAGTTTTATTGACAAATAAAAGAAAACAATTTAACATTTATCCATCAAGCAACACTTAGAACACTTCAAGCTTAACATGTCTAGCCGCAACAGCCATCAAGACTAGCCCCTCCCGTCCCCGTGCTAGTAAAATAACTGTGTTACAGGTAGGTTAAGGATAATCTCAAACAGCACAATTGTAGCCATCGCATGGTTACTTGATATGGATATAGATTTCCTGAATCCCCAAACTAGGTATGCCTGTTTGTCGGGGGGTATTTAATTCTAAGTACTCCAAACGATCTACATTTATTACATTTATTATCTTTATAATTGAAGCAAACATCATGTTTATACAAAAGCTATGATAAAAAAACGATAGCAAAATAATTTGATGAAAATAAAAATGAAATTTGATTTAAGTATTTTAACCGTCCGCTATATTTATGATATAAAAATTACTGCATAAATGTACATAAATTCATTTGCAACACATTCCTTGCAGTTGTTGAAATAATGACAAGGATGAATAGAATATCTTACGACGAATAGGCTACTTGACTGCAAAGTCACATAAGTTACTTTTTATTAATATCAAAATAGATCCTCTTTTTTTTATACCACTTAGTTGGCAGACAAGCACACGGCCCACCTGATGGGAAGCGGTTACCGTGACCTATGGACGTATGCAACATCAGGGGTGTCACACTCGCGCTGCCGACCATGAAGAAAACTTCTGATGCCCCTCTTGAAGAACCCCATATTGTAGGCGCTTGGGAAAACCGCAGCAGGGAGGTCATTCCACAGCTTGAGTGTGCGTGGGATGAAGTTTCTTTCATACCGCACAGTGCGCACCGTCTCAGGACGCAATGTGTGTGGATGAATTCCCTGCCTATGGCGAGAGGTGCGATGATAGAATGTAGCTACGGGCATCATGTCAAACAATTCATCTGAGCACAAACCATTGTATAGGCGGCAGAACACACATAGTGAGGCAAAATCCGTCCTAAGGCTAAGAGGTTCCACACTACCTGTGAGTATAGGATTGTCAACCAGCCTCAATGCCCGGCTTTGCACTGAGTCGAATGGTATGCAGGTGCTCCAGCAAAAATATGACAGCAGTACTCCATGTGAGGCCGGACCTGTGCTTTATAAAGGAGTTTGAATGAAACAAAGAAATGTGACGTCACAGTTTTTTATTATCAAATAATTTACTATTAGTGGTTGCATGGACATTAAAATATAGTCGCTAGCACCGTAACATCTCTACAGACACATTTCCGTCGTTGCTTCTTATTACTATTAGTATTTTAGGTGTAATCCTCACACAGCACTTGTTTTCTTTGCTACTATATTAGAACTGGAATTGAATGGCAATATTTAAGCGTGGCATGAAACAGCATCTGATGGGACAGTCAATTATATATTAACGTGCCAGTATGAATTGGGGACAACATTTAAAAGTTTTACGTGTTTTTCATGACTTCGTGTTACGTTTGTGGGCGCGAATTCTGTACAATAGCAGTGGTGTTTTAATGCCCGCATTTCGTCATCTATGTTCTTTTATACCACGTTATTGGTACCTTTTTTACTTTAAATGCGTTCTTGTCTATAATATCCCGTTTACCAAGACTACCAATAAAATACTGTTGGATCTAGGTCGACAGAAGCAAGTAGCTAGTACGTATAAGATCTCCTTGAATTTAAAACATTCTTCGACCACCAAACAGCCGTGGGTCGTGCGTTTGATTTGGTATGGTTGTTACCTCAATATCCAAATAATATAGGTATCTAATCGCATAATATGGAACAATGGTCTAGCACAAAGGTCAATCAGAGCTGTCATGTTTTAGTCAACGGCTACACGCCTACCTATAACAGTGCCCGGCCGGTTGTCGTTTTATAAAAATTTAATTGACTTAGCTTGAATTTGTTCGAAGTCTTAAGTTATATAGGCATAGATGACTACTAAATTAGTTTTACAGGAAGTACTTATTTGAGAAATAAAATAATAAGTAGTCAACTTCGTAATCTCAATTAAATAATACTTATTTATTTATTTATTTATTCCTCATGCTACCATTATTTTTATAACATATAACAGTGTGACACCCCTGGTGTTGCATACGTCTATAGGCCACGGTAACCGCTTCCCATCAGGTGGGCCGTGTGCTTATCTGCCAACTAAGTGACATAAAAAAACCATTGTCTTAAGATTTCAAACCAACATCTTATACAAGAACACTATGGGAAAAACTGATAACAATATTATTTTATGAAAATTATACTACAAATTAATACTTACATACATATTATACATACATATTATACATACATATATAACATATAACCGTTAGCGTATCAATTCTTCGCATCGTACCCGTGGAGGCAGCTTTGCTTCACATCTGATGATCCAAGCTCCTGTGCAACAGCAGTTGCTGACGCGATTCTAGTGGGTATGGAATGCTACATCCCTAACCGCTGGGTCGCGACAGGAGCGAACAAACGCCCGTGGTTTAATAGGCCTTGCAGGGAAGCTAGAGACCGCAAGCAATCTGCATACAAGGCTTGGACCACGGCTCTTGCCAATAAGCATCCGAACATCGCTGAAGTGAAGCGGAAGTTGAATGCTGCTTCGAGGTCCAATAAAAAGGCAACGTCTAGGGCAAAGTTTGAGTTCATTGGCAGAATTGGCAAACGGCTTGCGCGCTACTCATCTGACAGTCGCGCATTTTGGTCGCTCGCCAAAGCTGCCGAGAGAAACTTCTGCCAGTCTTGCCTTCCGCCGCTGCAAAAATCCGACGGTAGTCTGGCCCATGGCGCTAAGGAGAAGGCCGATCTTTTGGGTCAAAAAAAATCTCTTTGCGTCAAACTCGACTATGAACGACGGGAACGCCGAACCATCCATCATCCCCAGCTGTGGTGCTTCCATGACCGAAGTTAAGGTGGTCCGGCGCGAGCTTACGTCCCTAGATGTCCGGAAGTCGAATGGGCCGGACGGTATACCAGCGATGGTACTTAAGCACTATGCCCCCGAGCTGTGCCCTGTACTTACACGCCTTTTCGCACTCTCATACTCCGCGAGGCAGGTCCCAGCCTCGTGGAAGACCGCATCCGTGCACCCTGTACCTAAGAAAGGTGACAGGACAGATCCGACCAATTACAGGCCTATCGCTATAACCTCCCTACTCTCGAAGATTATGGAGCGTGTAATTAATACACAGCTCCTGAGATACCTTGAAGGAAACGATCTACTGAGCGACCGACAGTACGGCTTTCGCCACCGTCGCTCAACCGGTGACCTTCTTGTGTATCTCACAAACCGGTGGTCGCAAGCCATCGAGAGTCGGGGTGAGGCACTAGCGGTCAGCCTCGATATAGCAAAGGCCTTCGATCGGATCTGGCACAAAGGTCTTCTTGCGAAGTTGCCGTACTATGGACTCCCTGAGGGACTTTGCGAATGGATCGCCAGCTTTTTGTCCAACAGAAGCATCCAAGCTGTCGTCGACGGCAGCTGCTCGGACCGCATGAACATAAACGCTGGTGTCCCACAAGGCTCCGTGTTGTCTCCGACGCTTGTTTCTGCTGCATATCAATGACATGCTGTCTAGCCATCAGACAGCATGTTATGCGGATATCCATTCATTGTTATGCGGACGACAGTACCGGGGACACGTATTACACGGGCCGTGCAAATATCCCTCAGTCCGAGGTGGAGAAGAGTCGCGAACAACTTGTGTCTAAAATCGAGACTACTCTCTCTGGAGTATCCGATTGAGGACGACTAAACCTAGTCCAATTCAACCCCACTAAGACACAAGTATGTGTATTCACCGCTAAGAAAACCCCATTCATTGTAGCGCCGCAATTCCTAGGCACACCGCTTACCATCTCCTCGAGTATCGGGATCCTTGGTGTCGATATCTCCAGCGACGTCCAATACCGAAGTCATTTGCAGGACAAGGTTAAGTTGGCATCAAGAAAACTCGGAGTGCTCAACAGGGCGAAGCAGTACTTCACTGCGGGGCAGCAACTCCTTCTTTATAAAGCACAGGTCCGGCCTCACATGGAGTACTGCTGTCACCTTTTTGCTGGAGCACCTGCATACCAGCTTGACCCCTTCGACTCGTTGCAAAGACGGGCATTGAGGCTGGTTGACAATCCCATACTCACAGGTATAGTGGAACCTCTTAGCCTTAGGAGGGATTTTTTTTTTTTTTTTTTTTTATATAGGACACGCCAACTTGACCTCACCTCGCCTGATGGTAAGCTAAAGGCAAAGTCTCAGGAAAGAGGGTCACCATTACAGACACTAAGTGCTACAATGGTGGCACTCAGCTTGGCGGCCTCATCAGATGCTTTTTCACGCCCCGCTTAAAGGCCCCGGGACTGTAGGAAGAAGAAAACATGTGTGCTGGTAATGAATTCCAGGTCTTGGTGGTGCGGCAAAGAAAAGAGTCTCCGAACCGCTTGGTTCTTGCTCGTATATTCTGCACAGTGTGAGGGTGACATCTAAGGCCTGCACGTGTTGTCCTATGTAGGAAAGGAGATGGTGGGATTAGTTGGAAGAGCTCGTCAGAACACTCACCGTGGTAGAGACGGTAAAATACAGCCAAGGAAGCAATATCTCTACGCATCTGCAAAGGCTCGAGGGTGTTCGTGACCTCAGGGTTCCCAATAATTCGGACCGCGCGTCGCTGCAACCTGTCGAGAGCATCTAGTAGGTATTTCGCGGAGCCATCCCAGAGATGCGAGCAGTATTCCACGCAGGAGCGAATTTGTGTCTTATAGAGAAGACACCGCTGCTCCGGCGTGAAAAAACGTCTCACTTTGTTTAGGAGTCCGAGTTTCCGCGAGGCTGTTTTGATGATGCTCTCGATGTAATCTCTGTTATTCAGTTTGCAGCGAATATCCATGCCTAGGATATAGAGATTGTCCTGCAGTGGAAGTGGCGTGCTCTGAAGAGTGGGAAGGGGAAGGAAAGAAACTTTTTTTGCCTCACTGTGTGTGTTCTACCGCCTATTCAATGGTTTGTGCTCAGATGAATTGTTTGACATGATGCCCGTAGCTACATTCTATCATCGCACCTCTCGCCATAGGCAGGGAATTCATCCCCACACATTGCGACCTGAGACGGTGCGCACTGTGCGGTATGAAAGAAACTTCATCCCACGCACACTCAAGCTGTGGAATGACCTCCCTGCTGCGGTTTTCCCAAGCGCCTACAATATGGGGTTCTTCAAGAGGAGCATCAGAAGGTTTCTTAATGGTGTTGCATACGTCCATAGGCCACGGTAACCGCTTCTCATCAGGTGGGCCGTGTAATTGTCTGCCAACTTAGTGGTATAAAAAAAAATTCGAAAATATTTTCAAGAAATCAACGCAAAAGAAATTGCAAACACTGATTTGTAACATTTTTGTTGATATTGAAATAAGAAATATTACAGTTTAAGTTTTGAATGCGTTGGGTATGATACGTATGCATGACATACTTAGAATAGTTGTCGTTATTGTGGTCGTGATGAAAAGCAATGGAGTGTAACAAAAGCCCAGTGACGCAGAGGCCGGTGTCACTGTTAACCAGTGCTCTGCACTTATTTTAAGTATGTGATTAACAAGTCACTCTAGGTTCAACATAACTGCATGTCAATGACAAAAATAGTTAAACTTCACTTTTAACTTTTCACGGTCACCTTTGTTGACTATCCTCGTTTCGTTATTTTATAAATATTTATTAAATACAATCTTATTAGTACACATACATATAATCACGCCTTTATCCGCAGAGGGTTAGACCCACATTTCACCAATCATTGTATACGGTCTCACGTAATAGGGAGTGAGCCATTGCCATATTCCAGGCATTGTTGACTCGAATCCTGCATCTGGGACTGAGTCTGGGCTGTAGACAAGGTGGAAAATTTTGACTTTACCTGGAGGGGAAGTCAGCTCGATTACCGGTTGTGGTAAGCAAGTTTTTAAATATCTTTAAATGCAGTTTTGTTACTTATCTACACTTACACTAATATTATAAAGAGGAAAGATTTGTACCTATTTTTGTATGTTTGTATGTTTTTAATGAATAGGCTCAAAAAGTACTGGGCCTATTTAAAAAATTCTTTCACCAATAGAATGCTACATTCTTCCAATTTGACATAGGCTACATTTCATTTTGAAAAAATTAGGGATCCTTGGTAAAATTTGAACAATGTAACCGAAGGTGTAGAAAAATGAGTCTTAAAATGTCTTTCGTCGAATGCGCTGCCGAAACTATTAGCGATAGAACAAAATAATGTTCAACAATATTGAAGAACATCATAATGTCTACAAAAAACTCCGCGGTAGCATATGTCCAACTATTGTAGTTATGTCACTACAACAACTTTTTTCATTTTAAACATTAATGAAAATGCTAACCAAATTCAAACCATGCTATTTATGTGTTTATATTAATCCTTATCCAAATAAATTATTTTATGGTCAAGACCATTTAACTACCTATAAAATAGTTTTTAAATTATTTAAATTGGACTTTCCATTCAAAAGATATTACGAATTAAAAAATTCAAACAGTAAACAAAACCGCCATAGCGCCGTGGCCGTTGTTTGCGATGCAGTCTGAAAAGCGCGCCGGGCATCGCGGCGGGCGGGGTGGAGGGGGCACTGAAATACAGGAGTGGGGCGTGCACGTCTGTAAGATAGGTAGCCGCGATATAACTGTGGGATTTTTTTTAATATATAATTAATAAATAATATTTTTTTAATAAATAAAAATATTTGTGAAAAAAAGTGTTTTATATCCAAATTTCCAAAAATAAATAATTGTCTACCCCGTGCGAAGCCGGGACGGGCTGCTAGTTAAAAATAAAGTAATGTTTCCTATGAGTAAAATTCGCCATCTCCAGTATATAGAGTACTTCCCGTCCAGGCAAGTCAGATCCAGGCAATCTTCCACCTTGTATATCAGTCTGATGTGAAAAACAGCAATAGAAGCAAAGACGAAGCCGAAATTCTACTCTGCCGGGAACCAGGCGGCTGTACACAAGTAAACAAAATAACTAAGTTGACTAAGTTAACGCAAGTTAACCATTTATATAAGTAGAAAAATTTTAACTGATCGAAACTGGTTATTTGCAAAATTTCGGTCACGAACCTAGACAGAATAATGTATTAGATCGATATAGTGTTAACAATTAATTACAACATGCATTATTTACTGCTGACGTCATCATATATGTACTATAATTATCAGTTGTCAAGTTCATATTATTTATTAAAAGTCATAATAGCAACAAGGTTCTATGACTATCATGTCATGTAATTTTAAGTGTCGGTATTTTAATGCAGGAAATTCAACCTGAAATAATTATATAGCTTATAATTTTTTTTTTTATTTAACTTTACAATCCTTACAAAAAAGAGAATGAATAGGATCCAACTAAGATCTTCGGGGAAAAAGTCAACCAAACCAACAACTGGCATGCCCTCCTCTGGGGGTTAGGAGATCAGACGGCAACCACGTCCGTAAATTCTAAAATAAAATACACAAAAAATTACTGCGCACCGCAGGATAACCGCGGGCAGTCAAGTGCGTATCGGGGAAAGCTTAAAATAATATGAGGTAACTAATAAAATTCGTTAGATACTGTAAATATAAAAACTATGTACAGTTTCAGGGCCGGCATGAAACTAAACGGTTCTTAAGGATATCCTTATATTCTTAACAAACGCATGCTAATTTTATTAAAATTAGTAAGTCACTTAAATACGATTCGATTCATTCGTTGAAGTAAAGGCTTATTTAGTTAAACTCAGAATTAAATTAAATTGATATAACTATCTACTATCTACTACGATTTACTTAGTAAAATTGATGATTCTAAAGCGCATAACTCGATAAGGACTGGATCAATTCGACTTTTTTGTTCGCATTTTCCAAAAGTTGCACGCTAGATTTTAAATAAATTGTCATGGGTCTAGGGAACCTGAACAGAATCGTGCGCGGATGAAGTCCAAGGTATCATATGGTAATAAATAAATATTTGATTTGAGTTGCCATAGTGTAAATAATTTCACAGCAGCGCTGCTACTCACGGAGTGGGCCCGAGCTCTTCAGGAAAGCTTACTACGTCCCCTCTTGAGATTGAACATTGTTCACACCCCAAATATTTGGGAGTTACCCTAGATAGGGTCCATAACTATAGAACAAACTGCGAGAAGCTCAAACAGAAGGACTCGGAATGCAACAACCTTTTAAAAAGACTGGCTGAAAATTACAACCAAAGGGGCCCCACCGCAAGTGATGCGTTAACAGGGCTTTCTATTTTTTCTGCGGGTGAATATGCGTGTCCTGTTTGGGGTCATTCCGCATTATATGCGGACTGGTGGATGTAAAAAGCTAGTTGTCTCAAGCCGACTCCAGTACGGATGCTAACTAACTGGCATAGCACCTCCCAGCGTAAGCACAGACGTGGCATCGTCCATAGACAGGGGCAGGCTGGAACTGGCTCAACGAGACCCCATGTACGGTCACCAGCACGTGCCAAAAAGGCAAAATGCTGAAAGCCCTTCCCCGGCCAGAGTAAACTTCTGGAGAGCGCGAAGCCCGCCACCACCCCCTTTTATCGCCGTAAAGACATTTTCCCCCCGGACATGACCTTTCCTGGATCAAGTGGAAATCTTTAAATAGACTTTGAAACAGATCGGACGAAGTAGGGAGAAGCGGTATAAGTGGGGTTTCTCCGTGTAGATGACGCGGACCGGCGGACAGATGCTTAGAATGTGGAGTTCCTCCACAGACCATGGACCACCTGCTAAAATGTACTGCATGCCCACGTACTTGTACACCGAAGGAACTTAAGAACGCTTCCGATAACGCAATCTAGATAGCAGCAAACTGGGAAATTAGAATGTGAAAGTAGAAGCGCCGTTGATTTGACAGAAGAAGAAGAATATTAAAATATAATATTATTATCAATACAAACGAGTAGTACTACCATAAACTTGGCTAAAAAAATATTATTATAACGTAGCAAACCATCACAGGCGGTGCACCTAGTAAATAAGTTGGAAAAACCAATATAATGAAAAACAGTAAGTGGATTTTGTGATCCAAATGTGCACATTTAGGACGCAATTGGAAAGTGCGTAAGGTACCTAAATCAAGCACAAATATGTAAGAAAACGTAATGTTTCATGAGAGAAGTTAGTATTACTAATACTGATTGGTTTAAATAATTAGGAAGCTAGATTACAGTGCCACTAGCACGAATATATATCGTAATCGTATAGTAAACGTATCGAGAGAACGGCACATTGCGATTAGCCGCCTGCCTAAAGTGAACCCAAGTGTGTGTGAATCCGGCCAATCGCAATGCTCCGTCCTCTTGATACGTTTACGATACGATTATGATAGTTTTCGTGCTATGGGTACAGAATACGGTTTTTATTTAGGTGTACGTCACGCGTTAATAAATACTCATAATAAAATTATAGTAGCATTTATAATTAATTGTTAGGAACATTTTGTAGCCCGTCAATGATAAACTGATAACAGAAAGTTATGAGGCCGCTGAAATATTTAAAATTTACGGTCCAGTGAGTCATATTTACGTTGAATTTCCTATTCGCGATTTATGTTTTGTTATTTTTAAGGTTTTGCCTATTGATAAGTGACTACTGGTAAACTCTAATATTATAACTCGTAAAATCAGAAGCGTTCATCATGTTTTGTCTAAATATTCCTCTTCGCAAGACGCTCTTGCAGAAATCCAACATTATACATGTTCTATTTAACCAAAGTTTTGACCGCCATCTCACCTCCATAACCGACTAGCAATACCGAAATTCTGTAGTTCAACCAATGGCCGGACTAGAATAGAGCTAAGAATCCCTGTAACGACTATCTTTTATTTGTATAGCAACCGAATAAGACTGCTTAACGAGCTCTCCGAGGTTTCTCAATGTCTCAAAAATAGTTATTAAAGCTCAAAAATATTTTGCAGTTAGCTAAAATGCGTTGGGATCGGTGGAGTGGGTTGGAAATGGAAACACTTCATGACGCGGTGGAATTGTTTATACATAAAAATTATATAGGTATGCAATTATTCAGTCCATCTCTAATGGTAAACAAATAACAATAAAATTATGCATATAATAATTAGACTATAAAACACAAGGAAAAGGGTATTTTGGTAATAAAAAACTACAAAGAATTCAACGCTATCAAAAATTTTATTTCAGTTAAATAATGTATCTATATTTAAAGAATTAACTCATAATAATCAGTAAAAGTAGTAGCGTTGATATTTCAGCATTGCTTCTATAACAAATCTAATGAACGTATGTATATTAATAACTATGATAATTCTATAGGGCTGTGTGCTTGCTGCCACCAATTGGTATAAAATAACCCGCAATAAATTGATTAATTTGTTAAATTAAAATATGTCCTTCTAAATTGGATTATCTTTCAAAAAATAGTATTTTGCACGCAACGGAAAACTTTTATTCAACTATAAATATTCAATATATGTCATGTCATGTATGACAAAATATAAATCAAAGACGCCAATAATATATCGCCTCAGATGGCAGAACGAGCCTTCTAAGGAACAGACGCCTGTGCCGTCGCAACATTTAATTTATTCGAGACAGTAAAACAATTCAAAAAGTCTGCAGTTTGCAGGGGTTTACTTATGGTGCTTTATGGATAGCGACGCCGCCGCCGCCGCCCCGGTGTCACGACAACCGTCGCTGTAGCAACATATTTGACGTTTTTGGTGGTTTTTTTTCAGTGTTTTTATCGAATTTTTATAAAATGTATATATTGTGCGTGTGTATGTGTAGATATGTAACTAAGATAAGTATTGTTTCTAAATAGTTTTATGTCAAAAGAAAACAATAACAACAGTGCTGCAATTTTGAGAGTCGGAAGTCAGCCTTCTGCGTCGCAAAATGCTCTAGTACGCTGCCTACATTGTACTCAAGCTCGTTTTTTTAAAAGTGAGCGTGGTTTGAAAATACATTTTGGAAGGGTACATAAGCCCCAAAATGTGCTTCCAAGCGCAACGCCACCACAGTTGTCCAATCCCCAAATTCCCTTTTGGCAGAACCTTGCAAAATTAAAAAAATCTATACCAATTTTAAAGAGGATTCCCCGTGGTGCAAGGCCTTTAGTGGCGCAAAATCTGGCAGACTGCATTGGCCTTGTAGTACGGGAAAATTCTACCGGAGCTTGGGAACAATTATTCACCTTCTCCTATAGGATTTTACACATTTCAAAAAATCAGGCAGCCCCCAAAAGTTTAACATCACAAATTAAAGACAACTGTATTTCGAACAGTACTTTCGACCCTAAATTCACTGCTTTTCGTAAAAACACTATTTTCCATTATGTAGAATCTAAATTGAGAGAAGGTGATATCAGTGGTGCAGCTAGGTTACTATTCAGCAGCGACGTAGTGGCACCTTGCTCTCCAGAGACTCTTGCAGATCTAAAGAGCAAGCACCCAGTGCCAGGTGATGACCTTGCCTTCCCCGATGCTCCAAATTCTGACATCAACTTTCTGACTGTAACAGCCAAGGACGTGTTATCGACTGTGGGCTCCTTCCGGAATGGTTCTGCTGGCGGCCTCGATGGCCTGACTCCACAACATTTGAAAGATCTTCTGAGTCCAGGCGTTGGGGATGCTAGTGGAGCACTTTTGAGGGAGCTTACAGGTTTGATGAACTTAATGTTATCCGGCAATGTGGACGAAGCCATTATTGATATCCTCTATGGCGCAAATTTATGCGCATTGCGGAAAAAAGATGGTGGCGTTCGTCCCATTGCCGTAGATTGTACGTACAGGCGTATGGCAGCCAAAATATGCTGTAAATATTACAGTACAGATATGGCCAACAAATTCCAGCTCCTACAACTCGGGTTTGGGTCTAAAGGGGGCTGTGAGGCTGCTGTACATGCCCTGTCCACGTACCTTGACTGCGGCGAAGGAGAGGTCATTCTTAAGGTTGACTTGAAGAATGCCTTTAACTCAGTTAACAGGGATACCTTGTTGACACAGGCCAAGTTGGAAACCCCCAAAATTTTCAAATTTCTTTGGCAGTGCTACAGACACCCTTCCAAATTACTATTTAAGGAAAATGTTTTAGAGTCGGCGGTCGGGTGTCAACAAGGTGACCCTCTTGGGCCACTCATTTTCAGTTTATCAATACATCCAATCATTCGGCAACTAAATTCGAAATTTAACATCTGGTATCTTGATGACGGTACTCTAGGAGGGGATATAGACACAGTGCTCCGAGATTTGGCTTTTCTGAAAGATAAATTTAAAACTATTGGTTTAGAACTAAATCTCTCAAAATGTGAAATTTTCCTTAACGGTAATATTAACAAATCTTTGGCAATTTCGAGATTTAATGCTTTGGCCCCTAATTTGAAAGTGTTAGATTAAAGTTCACTCAGTCTCCTAGGGGCCCCGATTCTTGAAGAAGCCTATGATGGCTTTATTGAGGATAAAATTCTAAATTTTAATGAAGTTTCGGACCGACTCCTCCAAATTAATATACATTCAGCTTTTACCATTATTAGATATTGTCTTTTCGTCCCAAAATTAACTCATGCTCTACGATCATCACAATTTTTTAAACATTTGGCACTTTTAGGTAAGTTGGACAAAATTATTCAAAATACCCTATGCAAAATTTTGAATGTAGATTTGAACGACCGAGCATGGCTCCAAGCATCGCTCCCGGTGCGCTGGGGTGGGCTCGGTGTTCGTAAAATTTCCGATGTAAGTTTACCCGCTTTTTTAGCTTCGATTCATGGCACAGAGGAATTAACCAGGAAAATCTTGATACCCACACTGGTTTATTCCGAAGTGCCAGGCAAAGCCGAAGCTATAAATGCTTGGAAAATGTTTGCAACCTAGGCTCCCAGAGACATTGGGATGAGCCGCTTTGCAGCATATTACGACAACAGTTACTGAATACGTCCTCTAATGTTGCAGAGCGTGCTCGCCTTCTGGCTGTGGGAGAGTGGGAATCTGGTGTGTGGCTTCAGGCCCTTCCGTCGTCCAACATTGGCACCATGTTGGACGACACGACGTTTAGAATTGCAGCCTGTCTTCGTTTGGGTGCTCCCTGTGTTTCTCCTCATCGATGTCACTGTGGTGAGGCAGTCGACAGCCTTGGGCATCACGGCCTATCATGCGGCAGGAGCGCAGGCCGCATGTCACGTCATGCACATTTAAATGACATTATCCGCCGGGCTCTTGTCACCGCTGGTGCTCCAGCTATACTTGAACCAGTTGGCTTGGTGCGCAACGATGGCAAGAGACCGGACGGTATGTCTTTGGTGCCTTGGAAGATGGATAGGCCTTTGGTGTGGGACGCAACATGCGTCGACACCCTTGCCCCTTCCCATCTTCCAAGTACGACGGATTGCGCTTGTGCTGCTGCGGCATCTGCTGAGACCCTCAAACGGCGAAAATATGATAACATTACAAACAATTACATATTTGAGCCGTTTGGGGTTGAAACGCTGGGTTCGTGGGGTCCGAGCGCATGGTCGCTATACAAAGAAATAGCAAAACGACTGGTCGATGCTTCGCGTGACCAAAGGGCTGGCCTCTTTTTCGCTCAACGGATTGGCATTGCCATCCAACGGGGCAATGCCGCCAGCCTTTTGGGCACATTACCAGTCGACATCGATGGGGAGGAATTCTTCGATGCTTAATTTGATCCTTTTGTATCCTATTTTATATTCTTGTAAATATTAGTTTATATTTTATTAAATTAGTGTAAATATATTATTATATATTTGACTATACAGACCATACAGACCACTTTTTGGTTATGTGCCGTATAAGTGATCTCTTTAAAGGATGGAGACGTAGAAGGCGTGAGCCCATAAGTGTTCTAGAAAGAATAAAAGTAGAAAATTTGCAAGAAGATAAAGTGAGAGAGGAGTATGGAAGCAAATTGACTGAAAGGTTTCATGATCTTGATAGTATTTGTGAGATTGAGGAGTTATGGAAGGTATTCAAAGATGAGATTTTGAGTGTGGCTTCCCAAGTATGTGGTATAAGTAAAAGAAGTAAAGTGCAAAAGGTGAAGCATGCATGGTGGGATAAAGAAGTGCAAAAGTTGGTATGTGAGAAAAAGAAAGCGTGGCTTGACTGGCTCTCAGTCAGAGCTAATGAGAGAATGCAGCAAGCTACAATTGAGAATGTGGATGAAGCGAAAGATAAATATAGAAGACTGAAAGGGATAGTGAAAGGAGTGATTGCTAGAAAGAAAAAGGAACAAAAAGACGTGTTTGATGAAAGGTTATCCGAGGATTTCCAGACGAACATTAAGTTCTTTTGGAAGTCCATTCGTTTAGCCAGAGGAGAAACACAGAGCTCCGAGCTGAACGCTATTAGAGACCAGAATGGAAGTATTGTAAAAGGTGAGAAATGTGTGTTAAAAAGATGGCAGGACTATTTTGAAAGCTTGTTTGAAAGAGAGGATGGTGTACATGTACTAACCTCGGTGATGGATGACTATGTTGATGCTGATAAAAGTGGTATTAGTATGAATGAAGTTGTGAGTGCATTAAAAAGTATGAAAGCTGGTAAAGCAGCGGGATATGATAAGGTGACAGTCGAGATGCTGAAGGCTGGACAGGGCCTTGTAGCAAGTCAGTTGTGCCGCCTTTTCAACATAAGTTGGGTTAGCGGTCGTGTACCAAGTGATTGGTGTAAGGCCGTTATAGTTCCACTTTACAAAGGAAAGGGCTCGCATCAAGACTGCAAAAACTACAGGGGCATTAGCCTACTCAGCGTCGTCGGCAAACTGTATGCGAAAGTGTTGATTGAGAGAGTTATGAAAGAAACCGA
Organism: Eilema griseolum; assembly: GCA_963662185.1. Taxonomy (NCBI): domain Eukaryota; kingdom Metazoa; phylum Arthropoda; class Insecta; order Lepidoptera; family Erebidae; genus Eilema; species Eilema griseolum. The sequence goes on along the minus strand of OY759240.1, from coordinate 19,165,838 downwards.
TGAGAAAATATGGAATGCACAAGCGGGTTTTAGAAAGGGAATGGGATGTACGGATCAGGAGGAACATTAAATATAAGCTCAAGTCTTATCTTTTAGCGGAATTGTAGATACGACTTTGACTGCTTCATTGTAAACTTTCATTGTATCGTTTTGTTTACGACGATTATGGTTTCTCCTTTTTTATTTATAAGATTGTAATGTTTTATACTGAAGAGAGAATCGCATGTGTCGCACACAAGCTCCAGTAGCTTTAGAGGCACATTAAGTCTATTTTTTTGTTATATATGTATTCTGATAGTTAAATAAATAAAAAAAAATAAATAAAGGTCTTTTCATTGCGAAGCATAGCCGAGAAATTTTTGGCCAAGAGTCAAAAGGTCTATTGCGCATTTGTGGATTTGGAAAAGGCCTATGACAAAGTGATGAGGAATGAACTTTGGTCGGTACTGTCTATGTATGGGGTGAGCAGCAACCTTATTCGAGGTGTGAAGTCTCTCTATGAGGACTCCAGAGCTTGCGTGAGGATACATGGGTCATACACTGAATGGTTTAGTATCCAAAAGGGGGTTAGACAGGGATGTGTAGCGTCACCATGGCTGTTTAACTTATTCATGGACAGTTGTTTGCAAGATTTGAAAGATAAAGAATGTGGTTTAAGAATGAAGAATTTACTCGTCAAATGTCTTCTTTATGCTGATGATCAGGTTTTACTGGCGTCATCGGCAGATGAGTTGCAGGAGATGGTAACAACTATGCATGAAACTTTTGAGAGGAAAGGAATGAAAGTGAATGTTAGTAAGACAAAAGTTATGGTTTTTGAAAGAGATGAATGCGTGACAGAGAGTAGGATTTGTATAGATGGAGAAAAAGTGGAACAAGTGAATGAGTTCATATATTTGGGAACATTGTTTACGAGAGATGGAAAGCATGAAGAAGATGTTGAAAGGAGAGTGATGGCTGGAAATAGAGTGAATAGGGCACTACACAACTTTATGCGCAGCCGGAAAGTGTCCGAAAAGGCACGACTGGCTGTACATGGAGGAGTATTGGTGCCGACTCTTATGTATTGTAGTGAAAGTTGGGTGTGGCAGAAAAAGCATCAGAGTAGAGTAAATGCAGTAGAAATGCGTGCGTTGCGAAGTATGTGTGGCTTGACCTTGAAAGATAGAGTGAGAAATAGCGTGATAAGAGAACGATGTGGAGTGATAGAAGATGTAGTGATGAGAATTGAGAGAGGAATGTTGAGATGGTTTGGTCATGTTGAGAGAATGAATGAAAGAAGACTAACAAAACAGGTGTATGAGGCGAGTGTGGATGGTAACGTCGGAAGGGGAAGACCTAGGCGCACATACCTGGACCAAATCGGGGAAGTTTTAGAAAAGGGGCAGGTCAGGAGTACTCTAAACCGACGAGCATGCATGAAGAATGTAATGAGAGTGAATGAAGCGAGAGTAGTATGTCAGGATCGTAGCAAATGGAGATCCGTGATCTCTGCCTACCCCTATGGGAGACAGGCGTGATTTTATGTATGTATGTATGTATGTATATATATTTGACTATTAAATTTTAAATAATTGTATGTCAGTTAATATTAATTGTCAATAGAAAAATGTGTTATGATAAATTATAATAAATAATTATTTCATGATAGTAAATGTATAAATACTACAAAACTTCATTATTTTAAACGTACCTATTCGCTCTTATTTTTGTTTAATCAATCAATTGGCCCATCGCAGTCCACTGCTGGACTAGGCCTCTCCCACAGCTGGGAGGCTTTTTGAGCTGTACCAACCCGATACAGCGTTTTATGTTAAGTTTTCCTTCTCTCGCAGTGAAATCGTCTGCGTATTTTTCCGTTAGTCGCCTCTTACGAAACCTTTCGAGTTTTTTTTTTTTTTTATATAGGACACGCCAACTTGACCTCACCTCGCCTGATGGTAAGCTAAAGGCAAAGTCTCAGGAAAGAGGGTCACCATTACAGACACTAAGTGCTACAATGGTGGCACTCAGCTTGGCGGCCTCATCAGATGCTTTTTCACGCCCCGCTTAAAGGCCCCGGGACTGTAGGAAGAAGGAAACACGTGTGCTGGTAATGAATTCCAGGTCTTGGTGGTGCGGCAAAGAAAAGAGTCTCCGAACCGCTTGGTTCTTGCTCGTATATTCTGTACAGTGTGAGGGTGACATCTAAGGCCTGCACGTGTTGTCCTATGTAGGAAAGGAGATGGTGGGATTAGTTGGAAGAGCTCGTCAGAACACTCACCGTGGTAGAGACGGTAAAATACAGCCAAGGAAGCAATATCTCTACGCATCTGCAAAGGCTCGAGGGTGTTCGTGACCTCAGGGTTCCCAATAATTCGGACCGCGTGTCGCTGCAACCTGTCGAGAGCATCTAGTAGGTATTTCGCGGAGCCATCCCAGAGATGCGAGCAGTATTCCACGCAGGAGCGAATTTGTGTCTTATAGAGAAGACACCGCTGCTCCGGCGTGAAAAAACATCTCACTTTGTTTAGGAGTCCGAGTTTCCGCGAGGCTGTTTTGATGATGCTCTCGATGTAATTTCTGTTATTCAGTTTGCAGCGAATATCCATGCCTAGGATATAGAGATTGTCCTGCAGTGGAAGTGGCGTGCTCTGAAGAGTGGGAAGGGGAAGGAAAGAAGATACCTTTGCTGTGAACGCACAAGCCTGCGTCTTCTTGGCATTGAACTCGACCATGTTCTCGTAGCCCCATTGAGAAATGTGATTCAAGATCCGGTCCAGTTCAGTGACAAGAAGCTGTCTTTTTTCCACGATATCAGACTGTTTGGCCGCAGGTTGTCCGTGATAACTCCCGTGTAAGGTGCTATCGTCTGCATAGCAATGTATGCTGCCGGTGGACAGCATGACGTTGATATGCAGAAGAAAGAGAGTGGGAGATAATACAGACCCCTGCGGTACGCCAGCATTTATTTGCAAGAACTCCGAAGCCCGTCCATCACAGAGGACGCGGATACGGCGCTCCCGCAGGAAACTAGCAATCCAGTTGCACAGTCTAGGAGGCAGACCAAAGGCTGGTAGCTTGGAGAGAAGCTATTTGTGCCAGACTCTATCGAAAGCTTTGGCGATATCAAGACTAATTGCCAGTGACTCGCCGTGCTTGTCCATAGCCTCACCCCAAAGATGGGTAACGTATGCTAGAAGATCACCCGTTGACCGTTTCGGCCTGAAGCCATATTGCCGGTCATTAATTAAGGAGTGATCCTCTAGGTGACGCATGAGCTGTTTGTTAATGATGTGCTCGAAGACCTTGCACAGCACTGAGGTGACGGCTATGGGTCGATAGTTGGCTGGCTCTGAGCGATCCCCCTTCTTGGGGATCGGCTGTACATTCGCCTCTTTCCAAGCCGAAGGCACTGTACCCGAGCTGTAGGACAGTCGGTACAGCCGCGTAAGCATCGGAGACAACTCCGCTGCACATTTTTGTAAGACCACCGCTGGAATACCATCCGGGCCACTGGCTTTCCGGACATCGAGTGATTGAAGCACCGCACGGACATCGCATTGCCTGATACGTATTTCAGGCATTACGTGGTCACCATTGGGTAGTGTCGGCGGCTGTATACCGCAATCATCGACTCGGGAATTGGCCGCAAAGAGATTTACTAGCATATTGGCTTTCTCTTGCGGTCTATGGGCCAGGGATCCATCAGGGTAGCGCAGCGGTGGCAGCGAAGGCTGACAGAAGTTGGCCTGCACGGCTTTGGCCAGTCGCCAGTATCCACGGCTGCCCGTGGGATGTGCCACTAGCTCTTGACCAAGCCGCGCAATGCGCAGGGCATCCGCTCTGACGTAAGCCCTCTTGCAGACCTTTGTGGCTCTGTTGTACGCCGCCTTGAAGTGGCTCACATTGGGATCGTGCGTGGCACGCGCCCTTACCCAAGCGCGATACGCGGACTGCTTTTGATCAACAGCCCTCGCACACTCGCGCCCGAACCAAGGGCGCACTCCTCGGGCACCGGTGACATCAGTGTACGGGATATAGTATTCCATACCCAGACCGATCTCACCGGCAACAGCAGTAGCACAATCCGAGGGTTTCTTACCTTCAAAGCAGCGTTCAACCCACGGGATGGACGCAAAATAGTTGCGCAGTCCATCCCAATCTGCTGACGAGTAGTGCCAGAGACGCCGCTTCCCCTGCACGGGTCGTGAAGGCGCTATAATTGGCACCTTGGAGCAGACCAGACAGTGGTCGGAATTGCCTAAAGCGGCTTGTACCGAAACACTGTACAGGTCTGGGTGACTCGTCAGCAGAAGGTCCAGCAGAGAGGGTGCTAGGCCCGACCTTCTTGGTATTCTGGTGACCTCGTGTACCAATTGGGTCAGGCCATGCGCCAGAGCAAATGCATGGGCGGCTCTTCCCGCATGGTCTGTTTTGGAGGAGCCCAACCAGGTTTCGTGGTGGGCGTTAAAGTCCCCCAAAAATACCACTTCGGCGTTCGGAAACCGTTCCTGCGCATCATCTGCCGCCTGACTCAGATATTCAAAGAGTCGAGTTGTCTCAGCATCTCCTGTATGGGAACGGTAGAGGCACACATAGATCTGACTCGTAGAGCCATGGTCTACGTGTACCCATAGGGTTGAAAAGGATGGGTCCTCAAGGCAGCGCAAACGGCGACAACAAACATCCACCCTAACAAACACGCACACGCCGGCTTTTGCACGGAAATTTTCCTCGATAACATAGCCGGGGTAAAGCAAGTAGGTCGTGTCATCAGGGCGGCCTATTTGTGTCTCCGTGAGAAAGAGCATATCTGGTTTCGCCGTCTCAAGGTGTTGGTGGACGGCGTTGAGGTTCGCATGGAGTCCACAGATGTTAGTGGACTCCACCTCAAATAGCGAGCTTGTGGGAGTTTGCAGAGCCGCTGTGTTGCCCAATACTCTTAAATGCGCTGCCATGATGAAAAGGAGAAAAGGGCGTGAAAAAAAAAAAGAGGTGATTGTCGTCGCAGCACTGCGTGACAAAGTGCGGGATATTGGTTTTGTCTATGATTATGAGGCATGGCGTGAGCCGACACGCCGTACGGAAGGGCCCCCGTACCCCCCCGAATATGGTCGCCTGGCCCCCACTTCCGGTCACCAACCGGCACGACGAGCCATACCGGGATTATGCGCGGTCTGGTGAGGCAGCCTTCCAGGGTGGTTAGTCCCAGTTGGGCCTCTGTACTATACCGCGGGCGGCCAGCGGCATCACCGTTTCTACGGGTCTCCCTGACCGGCGCGTCGCCCCGCACCATCCTCACTAGACTACGCCAAGACCCACTGGTCCCACTAGTGCAGCGACCACCATCACCCCTACCCGGCTATGCATTTGCTGATCCCTGAACGCAATCCAACCGAAATTGAATTACTATGAAGGGTTTTTCGCAATATTGCACGGTGGTACCAACCCGGTCGAAATTTGTGACAAATTTGTGCCGCCAAATCTCTACCACCAGTACGACGAGTTTTTTTAATACCACTAAAGTGGCAGACAAGCGCACGGCCCACCTGATGGAAAGTGGTTACCGTGGCCTATGGACGTGTGTAACACCAGAGGAGCCACACTCGCGCTGCCGACCCTGTAAGCACAGAATTTCTGTGCCGTCAGTGTAGAGGACAAAGCAGGACAAGCCATTAGTCATCCCACCGACATACAGCATAAATTCTCCAGTGAGCTCTGGCTACCCTACTCACCGCTGGGAACACAACACGAAGTTATTATAACCGCGGTATTCTGTAGGGCGGAGATACTTCCCCAGTCGGACTGCTCAATTGGTCGGAAATACCGCCGTGTCCTACCTCCTGTAAAAAGGGTGGTGGTTGGCATGGTGGTACTTGTATTCTTTCTCCGTCCCCTACGTCACACAACTTTTTTTATTATGATACTTTAATCTTCACTTGAACTTATGAGTCATAACAGTACAGTACTGTGTAAATTAAGTATTATCTAAGGTATACAATTACTTACAAATTAAAAACTAAAAACTATGCTAACTATACAATATATTATCTAAGGTTATAATTAAATTAACTAAATTAGTCATAACAAAAATCTAACAAGCCAATAATGTATTTTAATTTTCACTATAAAAGCCTTTTTATTCTATGCATTATTTAAAAGAACCTTGTGGAAAATTATACGGTGAGACGTGTTGGACATGATTTAATGACAATCAATTGCAGCGTAATTTAACGTAACATACCTAATGCGTTAGCTATCGATGCTTATTCAGTTCTTGATATACTTTACGCGTTTCAGGTTCACACCTATAGTTAAAAAATTATACTATAAAAATGGAGATGAAAACAGATGCTCCACCTGAAAAAAAATACGGAAATTTTGATAGTACCTTCAGATTGTGCTCTTTTTTCATGGCTTTTGCGTTCCTCTATCCAAACAGGACTAATGTTATGAAGAGATTCGTTGTTATCACCTTAATCATTACTTTTAACGGTGGACAGCTGATTTGGTTCGTCTATTATACCTTCAAATGTCTTTACATCTTAGATATTTACAATTTCTCTAGAAATATGGCACTGGCCGTGATTCTCGTCTTGTTTCTCATCAAAACGTACTACGGTATTTACGCAACTTATAAATTTGCACCTCTCTTAGAAAAAATATCTGAAGATCTCATTAAAGCTAATGATTTGGAAGTAGAATACCAAAAACTGTACGATGCTCACATAAGGGAAGGCAAAATTGGTGAAATCGCATGGCTTCTAATACCTATTTGTATGAGTTGCCAGTTTCCCTTATATGCAGGAATATTAATGAGCATAGAGAGCATACATACGGATAATTTTACAAGACTTATGGTACACGACATGGAACTGCTATTTGTAGAAGACATTCAGAGCGAAGCACCTTTCTTTCATTGCATGTTTGCGTACAATATTGTGCAATGCATCGTTCTTCTACCGAACTTTACAGGAATGGATGGCTCCTTCTGCATAGTAACCACACATTTGCGTCTAAAACTAAAACTTTTCACTCGAAAAGTTCAAAGTGCATTTGAGAACTCACGTGATGTTTATGAACTCAGAACAAGGATTAGAGAAACCATTCAAGATCACCAAGAAGCACTCGAGTTTTATAATAAAACTCAGGAAATGTATGGATTTTGGTTGCTTTCTGTTTTTACATTAACTTCTACTTTGATATCATTCAGTTTGTATCAGATACATCTACTGCAGAGAATTGACCCAAAATACACATCATTCATGATGGTCGGTGTTTTTCATATTTATTTACCGTGTTATTATGCCAGCTCCTTGACAAAGGTAAAAAACTATTTTTAACTTAATTGTATTCATGTAGTCCATGTTGTAAAGAAAAATGTTGGGTCACTTCACATTTTTAATAAAAGATATGGTGGAGAAAAAATAACTCCAATTTTTTTTTTACTTTGACATTTACTAGAATTGGGAAAAAAGAAACCATCAAAAATAAAATATATTTTTTTCTATGCTCTCTTATGAAGTTTGCTGGCAAAAGCTTTTAGTTATAGTTTTTGTTTTTCAGGTTGGTGAAGACGTTCCAGACGAGCTATACAGTGTATCTTGGGAAACATGGGCAGATCCTGTTGTCACAAATTTGCTGATATTCATGATATGCAGAGCACAGAAAACTCTTATCTTGACTGGCAATGGCATAGTCGTGTATAACATGGAACTTTTCAAATCTATCATGCAGACTTCTTATTCCTTTTTCACTTTGATTACAGCATAAAACTTTAAACTCTATTTTACACATATTTCGTATAAGCCAACATCTTAAGTTTACAATAGATGCACATACGTAGTTTCTCTTTGTTATATATTGATTTAATACTCTCACAATGTTATGTATTATACTCACGGTGTCATCAAAACAGACGAAATATTTCATGTGTTTCATGTTTAGAACCTTTTAGAACTTTATAAAAAACCGTTGTTGTGTTTGAAGTATTGACATAAGGAAAGCGGTTACAAGTCAAGATAATCGCAGTAATTTTTCGAACTCTGGAATGACACTCGTTGTAACAACAATGACCATATTAATGATAATGATTACCGTTGGCCTCAGATTACAGTACTTAAAAATTAAGTGTCAGCATTTCTTACTTTTTTTGTCCAAGATGTTTTGCCTGCACTTATTGTTGATCGTTGGTATTGTCATTTCAGTTTGTTAAAATTTTACGTGAATATAGTTTGTTATTCTCTGATATGCGGCCATGAATGTTGCGAATGGTTTTCACTGAGGTATCGCAACTTTTTTGGCATACTAACGCAATATCACTGTTCAAGTTATTCCGTCATTTTACAAAAAAAAAGTAAATTTTGCGACCCTGCTAATTCAGGTCAAGCTATCCTTTGAAATAAAAAATAAAAACTAATAATCTTATTAATTGAATTTCATAAAAAATTGGGTCGAAGCAACCGTGTGAAACCTTCCTAGTTGTTTATGTCGCTACTTAAGTTACGTTTCAGTAAAATTTAAATGGAAGTATTAAAATTTGGCTACTATATGCATCTTTTGGCATCTTTCATATTTTAATATTAAAATCCATAATAAGGCCATTATTCCTGTTTTAAGTTAATAAAGAAGTGATTTTATACTGATAGCATCAATTAAAAGCATCAAGGAAATACCCAGCTTCTTTGTTACAAAGTGATAATACTGTAAAATAATTAAACACATAAAAAGTCTCTAATGGACAAAAGAATCGAAAATTTTATTGCTCAGTATTCTGAAATAATGATAAAAAAGGTTACTTAAACTATTTTAATTTCAGCGAGATTATTTTTTTGTGATGAATACAATATCAGTTCTTCACAATTTAAGGAACACCATCTTTTACTATGTATAAATAATACAATTTTGTTGAAAAATATTATAGTTATTAATTTTCTGTGAGGGTTATCATTTTGTTTGAGACTATAAATAATAAGCAATAATTTCCTATCAGTTATTTATTCCAGTGTTAGGCATTACACGCTCTAATACCTTCTATACTTCAAATACTATAACACGACTGCCCAAAGTAGGTAATGTTCAGAGTTTCATGTTCAAAGTTATGGTGGAATTAAGAGACTGGAATAGAAATTCCAGCCTCTTAATTCCACCATAACTTTAAATGTAAGGGTGTAACGACGCGCTCTGCGAACGTCGTCACACCGGTTTTAATTCTATTTTTGAACGAAAAGTTTCGGAGCGCGGAGTGAATGACATTTTGACGTATACCTGTCAAAGCACCTTTCTTCCTAGCATAGAGACTGGATGGTCGATATTCATGGCTTCGTAACTTAATTTCAATAAATCTCATAAAAATGAGAGTATTTTGGCCTAAAGGATAATAGTTTGTGTCCTCACAACTATCCTCTTGTGGAATTATAGTTTATTTCTGGTGAGTTGTCATTTTTTAATAAGATTCACTCTGATGGAAATCGCCACGCTCCTAATTTGAAAAATAATTGTTGGAATTCTATTGTTTCAGCTCTTAATCTGAGAATATTATGATTTCTTTTGCTATTGGCATTGTTCCAGCAAATTAAGGCGGTAAGACACACAAATTTATAAAAAATTAGGACCTCGTGTTCATTCATATTGGAGTTTGTTCTAATGACATGCAATTTTATTACAGGTTTCCAGGTTGGAGCCGCCTTTGCCCTTAGTCTTGGCCTTTTCTCTTTTCTTTGGACCTTTTTCGGCGTTCCTTTGTCTTCGGTCATCTGCATTTCCTTATGGAGGGTTTGGACTTTTCACCTCAAGCCTGGATGTACCGCATGGGCTTAAACTGAAAACTTCGCCTGCTACGAGCTTTCTCGCTGCTGTGTTTACATATACTCGCCGAGGGATGCCGTGAGCTTACTTTAATTATATTTTAAATCTAAACTTCAAAATAACCTAAAAGTGCATTGGTGACATAGAATCATATTGACATAAGATCATTTTGACCTAGCTTATAAAACTCTAATTTTAAATTTAAGGTTAGATATACATTAGGAATGTATCCTTGCAACTATTTCTAAATGCACACTGGAGTGGACAATAAAACCTTAAACCTCACAGTTTGGTTTCATTTAGCTCACCTCCGGAAGATTAAAAGTTTCCAATATCCGCTGATTATCTTAGGCATGTGTATCTCCAAGGCGCCCGAACTTTTATGGTAATGTACTTACAAACCAATTTTATTTATATTTCTTTTAAATAGGAGATTACACACTTACTTTCTTTCATTGTCATATGACACATATTTTTTTATTATTACATCTGACGCTTGCGAACCAATTTTTTTTTACTTTGTAATAACACATATTTTTTAATTATTACAATTGGCACTCGCGAACAGGGACATGACAGTGTGCATGTATCTTTATTCCTTGTCACCTTTGCATTATTTTTTACTTTAACATGTTAAGAACAGTGTTTTCTTCATGTATTTTACTGTTACATAACTGTGTATTACAGTAAATCTTTGTTATTGTTTACTTTGCAAAACTAATCATACTACAAGTTAGTACTATTGTTTGTATCTCTCAATTACAGGTGAATGTTTCAATTTGTATAACATGGTTATTGTTATAATTCTTTTATCTTATATAGCTTTTGTTTATTACAGGTAAGATTTTCCACTTAGTAATATTATATAATTACTAGTTCTTAACCTTTATTCACATGTGTGAAAACATAGTAATATTTGAATATTTGCTGTTTACCTTAAGTAGACATAAATAATTTATTTTGTGAATCACTAATGCATTTTTGTCTTTATAGGCATTTGACCTAAATAATTTTTGCAACAATAACATCCCATTCTATGAGTTTGTTGACTTTTGAGTTTAGTGTTTTGCTATCAATGCAATTAACTTCATTCATAATTTAATTAACTTTAATTAGAAACTTTAATTGATACTTTAATTAGAAACTTATAGTGTATTTAATACAACTTTTTATTAGATTTTCACATCCTTTTATAAATCAAACATGGATAAGGAAATACAGGTCCCGCCTTTGTTTGAGAATATTGTTAATGATGTTCCAGTTGGTACTTCTACTCATGAGATGCCTCATGTCATGGCTGATTTGTCTGAGGTTGTTGATCCATTTTCGAATGGTCGAGGAGCTGGTGATCATAGTCTGAGAGCCGCATCTTCATTTAATATGATGAATGTTTTATTGAATGATAGTTTGAAGAAAAACTTGCCTTCTGTTACTAAGTTGCCTGATTTAAAACGAAGTAAGCTTTTGTATGATGGTAAATCGTGCGTTAGGGAATTTATTACTCAAGTGGAAGAATATTTCTTGTTTAAAAATTTTAATGAATATTTTTTGGTTAGTTCATTCTCTGATCTTTTGTCAGGCACTGCGCTTAAATGGTTTCGTAGTGTTCGTATTCGTATTGCTTCTTGGCAGGATTTGAAGGCTGCGTTGTTGAAACGTTTTGATAGAGTTGAATTTGATTATCATTTGGAACAGGAACTCCGTACTCGTAAACAAAAGATAACTGAGTCATTACCAGATTTTATTACAGACATAATGGATATGGCTAGCCGTTTGTCTATGCCTGTTTTTGATGCTACCCTCATAACTATTATTAAACATAACATGTTGAATATTTACACACCTTTTGTGTTTGGTAGAACTATTTCTTCTATCGACGAATTTATTAACCTCAGCAGAGAATTAGAGAATTTTGTGTCAAGAAAGAACTTGAGTGAGAATAAAAGTATTAAAAAAGAAAAATATTCTGCTCAAATTAGTGCTGTTAAATCAGATGATTTAACTTGTTTAAAATGTAAGTCCTCTGGACATTCTTATAAAAATTGCCCTACATTTCCAGGTGTAATTTGTTTTAAATGTCACAAGCTTGGCGTCACTACGAAGAATTGCGAAGTTTGTAATTCAAATACTGTTCAGTCAAAAAACGTATCAGGTCCCATTGAGCCCTAGTTTTTGATAAAACTTCTGGTGACTCGATGTTGAAAAAATTTAGCAATGCTCCGAATGAAGCCACTTGTAAGAAAGAATTTAATGATTGGTTGGATTATTTGAAAGTTTTCTTTAATAATATCAGGGCTGCTCCTATTTTGTTTGTTAAACATAAAGACACTAGACCTTATTTAAATTTTAATATTAATAATAAATTTTATTCAGGTTTGTTAGATAGTGGAGCTTGTAGTTGTGTACTCGGTTCTAATATTCATCAAACATTTTTGCAATTAGGTTATAAATTTAAACCTTATAAAGGTAACGCTGTTACTGCTGATGGTTCTGCACACAATGTTATTGGAACTATGGTTTTACCTATCACTTGTGATAACTTAACTAAAAATGTAGATTTTTTGATAATACCTTCTTTTAAACCTTCAATTATTTTGGGATTTGACTTTTGGTTGAAATTTAATCTTGCTAAAGACTTATGGAATAATATTACTTTTGAATATGAATCCACTACTTGTGTAAATGCAGTTACTTCTGTTTCTGAACTTTCTCCTTCTGAGAAACACGAGTTAAATAAAATTATTTCACTTTTTGAAAATATTTCTTATGAAAAGAGAGGCTTAGGTCTTACTCATTTAGTTAAACATAAAATTTTTGTTTGTGATAATGGAAGCCAATTTACAGCTAAGCAATTTGTAGATTTTCTAAAAAGTTATAATATTAGTAAAATATTTTATAATACTTTATATACACCTCAAAATAATCCTGTAGAGAGATATAACAAAACAGTCGAAACATGTATTTCTTGTTTTGTTAAAGATGATCATAGAACTTGGTCAAAATATTTGCCTCATGTTCAATTAGCTTTAAATAGTAGTGTGAATCTAGCTACAGATTTCACTCCTAATTTTCTCATGTTCGGTAGAGAACTTATTTTTGATGCTTCATTGCACCGTTTTAGTAATTCTTTTGATAACCTCAATCAACTTGATGTTGTTGATAGGTCTTCATTTGCTTTTTCACTTAAATCACTTAGTGATATTTTTATAAAAGTTCAAGCTTCATTGCTTAAAGCTTATAAGCGTAATGCGCGTTATTATAATATAGGAAGGAAGGTCATTTCTTTTGAAGTGGGAGATATAGTGTGGAGGAGAAGTTTTGTGCAGTCTAATGCTCCTGCATTCTTTTCGGCTAAGTTAGCACCTAAGTTTGTTAAGTGTGAAATAATAGATAAAATTTCCTCTAATGTTTATGTTTTAAAAGACCTTAATAAAAACTATACTGGTCGTTATCATATTAAAGACATAATTAAATATTAAAATTATTCTTGTTTTGACAATGTCTATCTTTGTCTTTGGTACTTTGTTTGAAGTATTGAACCCATTAAAAGGTGATGTTTGATAGGTTTAGGGTTCTTGAAAGGAGATGTATGTTAGGAACTTCACAACAATTTATTAATTTCAATTTTAGTTTCCTTCAAAAATAACTTAGGTCATTTTAGGACTTGTTATTGTGTAACTCTACTCCATATTAACAAATTGTTCCACATCGAAAGATCTTATATTTTTATTTATCTTTGTTGTATAGGATTATTTTCCTGTATATATTTTTATACACTTGTATATTTAATATTGTATATTTTGTACAAATTTAGGAATTTAGTTTCTACTCTAATATAGGAGTGAAATTTAATATTCATTTTCTACATTAAATTCACTTGACTTATTTCCACTCACTTAGGGAATGGAAAATTAAGTTTCTTGAACTTTATTTTTGTACAGTTCTGGGTTATTTTCTTAGTATTAAGATTCTCGGATTGGACGCATTTTATGCATTTTTTACACACCTTGTTATACCATTTTTTGGAATTTTGTTCTGGACTCTCATAATTTTCATTAGAAAAGGAAGTTTCTTTCTTTCTTTTTTCTTTTTGGGGAGGGATGTAATGTAACGACGCGCTCTGCGAACGTCGTCACACCGGTTTTAATTCTATTTTTGAACGAAAAGTTTCGGAGCGCGGAGTGAATGACATTTTGACGTATACCTGTCAAAGCACCTTTCTTCCTAGCATAGAGACTGGATGGTCGATATTCATGGCTTCGTAACTTAATTTCAATAAATCTCATAAAAATGAGAGTATTTTGGCCTAAAGGATAATAGTTTGTGTCCTCACAACTATCCTCTTGTGGAATTATAGTTTATTTCTGGTGAGTTGTCATTTTTTAATAAGATTCACTCTGATGGAAATCGCCACGCTCCTAATTTGAAAAATAATTGTTGGAATTCTATTGTTTCAGCTCTTAATCTGAGAATATTATGATTTCTTTTGCTATTGGCATTGTTCCAGCAAATTAAGGCGGTAAGACACACAAATTTATAAAAAATTAGGACCTCGTGTTCATTCATATTGGAGTTTGTTCTAATGACATGCAATTTTATTACAGGTTTCCAGGTTGGAGCCGCCTTTGCCCTTAGTCTTGGCCTTTTCTCTTTTCTTTGGACCTTTTTCGGCGTTCCTTTGTCTTCGGTCATCTGCATTTCCTTATGGAGGGTTTGGACTTTTCACCTCAAGCCTGGATGTACCGCATGGGCTTAAACTGAAAACTTCGCCTGCTACGAGCTTTCTCGCTGCTGTGTTTACATATACTCGCCGAGGGATGCCGTGAGCTTACTTTAATTATATTTTAAATCTAAACTTCAAAATAACCTAAAAGTGCATTGGTGACATAGAATCATATTGACATAAGATCATTTTGACCTAGCTTATAAAACTCTAATTTTAAATTTAAGGTTAGATATACATTAGGAATGTATCCTTGCAACTATTTCTAAATGCACACTGGAGTGGACAATAAAACCTTAAACCTCACAGTTTGGTTTCATTTAGCTCACCTCCGGAAGATTAAAAGTTTCCAATATCCGCTGATTATCTTAGGCATGTGTATCTCCAAGGCGCCCGAACTTTTATGGTAATGTACTTACAAACCAATTTTATTTATATTTCTTTTAAATAGGAGATTACACACTTACTTTCTTTCATTGTCATATGACACATATTTTTTTATTATTACATCTGACGCTTGCGAACCAATTTTTTTTTACTTTGTAATAACACATATTTTTTAATTATTACAAGGGGTATCGTTGGAATTCTTACATCAATATAATCAATAAAGTATATAAACTTTGAAAAGCCGGTAGACTCCAATAAAAGCAGTAAATTAAAAAATCCGAAGCTGCAATAATTCGCACGCAGTTGAAAGTTGGTAAGATTGTTCAGAACACCATCATAAATAAAATATTAAAAAATGCCCATCGATACGACACCTGGTTTGTTTATTGGGGGTCAAAGGTCATAAAACGGAGATTTCACTATTTTCAGCTTAATGGTAAAGTTTTATCAAAGAAATTTCTTGGAAAAGTTAAAGGTTATTTGTTTTATATTTGTCAAGTGTGAATCGGGCTCGCGCACTAAGTGTTCCGTATGAAACCGGATTGATGCACACCCTTGTGCTATATAAGCGGATAGTACAAATAGTTCCTGAGAACACATACCATTATATAAACGGTATATCATAAGACGGAAAAATCTCCTAAGCCACTACGATTTTCAGTTTTGTCAAGAGATCACCTATAATTTACAGAAAAATGCATATGGACACATGCCTAAAATAATTGGATTATTCGGTGACGAGTTATCTGAAATCAACGACCCATTAAATGCAATAAGCATTCTGTCTTAAATCTAGCTTTTATAACATTTAGATTATACCTACATAATACATGTGTCTATCTTCCACATCTAATTACATAAACATATATTTCCTGAATTTTTGTTTTTATAACTGTTGCATTTTGAGTAAATTTAATAATTCATTTGCAAATATCATAGAGGTTCCGTAATTAGGTATAAATATATTACGTTGAATGTACTAACATCTTTATGCGGGAGTTACCTACTATTATATGATAATTAATTTAAACATAATGCAGTATCATATGCACAATTAATCTTCTTTTCCATTTTAACACTAAGTATTATGTATGCATAGCATTATATCATATGAAATAATTGTTATCACTGCAAGACTTTCATTAAATAATATTATAAATTCAGCTGAAATATATTGTTCTTATTTTTTTCAGATGCTCTGATTTTTTGGCAATTTGACTTAATACTTAGTATATTTTAGCTAATTTGCACAATACCTGCGGTTAAGAATTAGGTAGTTATATCATATTAAATAACTGATAGCATAATGGAACTTTCATTCAAACTCTACCCACTCTTAAATACGAATCTACTGGAAAATTGCTAGGTTTAGGAATTTATTCAACTTTCTGCCAGGTAAAATAGCATACATATAATGGGAATGTGGATGTTATTACACCTCTACCTGTACGAGGATATCCACGCGTGTGTCTAGATAATTTCATAGATATTATAACAGGTTTTTATTTAAAGATTTAGGCATGTCATACTCTTATGCATATGCCTTAATCTCTAAGGAAACCTGTTCTATGACATTTGTAAAGCGTGTTGATTTTTAAGGTACAGTCAGCAAAAGCACCTAACTTTATACAGTGTAATTTGAAAATTTCACTATATCCTGTTAAGTTACTTTTGTCACAGACTGTACCTTGTAAATTTTAACCGAGTCCGAGTGAACCAAAGTTCACTTTTGTTATATTTTTTACAAGTTCATAAATATCCTTCTGATATTAAAATGTGAAAGTTTACGAGCATGGATACATCCATAGGAATGGATATTTATTACCATTCCATGCAAATAACTACAGATAGCTATACGGATTTGGATGAAACAAGAAAGCACAAAAACCTGGATAACAACAAGTATTCAATTTGTTAAAGTGAAATACCACCAGTGTGCTGAACTATTCGGCACCGTAATGCATAGTGTGTGACACAAATTTTTATCCTCGACCTCTCACTCAAGTAAAAACTAACAAATTGTGCGTGATCATTTTAAAAATGTTTGCGCACATCTGTATAGTTTTGTACGCGCACACGTACAGGCAGTGGACTCGAGTCGACGCGTACAAACTGAACATTCTGCATACGTTTGCTTAAGAACAATCTTACCAGTGGAGACGGAAGCCAAATGCGCTACCAGCTTAGTACGTGCACTGCTGGTATGTTGCACAAAATGTTTGTAAGCAAATGTGCTGCACACTATTTTAGTGGAATTAAAAAAGTTAAGATTGTTGATGACTGTACAAGAAAGAAAGCATAACTAAAGCAACTTAAATACATTACAGTGCTAAGCTAATGCGAACGCACTTGATCAAACTGGTTTATAAGTATTAAACGCATAAGGACTCATGTCAGCTCTAACCGGATATAAGAGTATTATTACAGGATATTAAATGGTGTTGTGTTCTAATACATACAAACATTCACACCCGTAAGTACTCGAAGGAGTAGGCAGAGGTGTATTAACACCCACATTGTGCCAACTATGATTTTCGGTCCCACGAAATAGGGGGTAAACCTATTGTCATCAAGTGGCACTTTGTTAGGGGCGTATGTTTACTGTCAGACGGAGTACAGCCATAGGCCTTCCCATAGGTGTCGTTGAGAAGTCGTTGGGCAGAGATGAAGTGGCCCCACGACTGGGTCTCCCGTAAAGATAAGTCATAAGTTTAAAACTAAAACCCGACTACTGAAAAATCACGCTACAAAAAGTATTAAACAAGAAAACAAGGATAGCCGTGGTCGTATGCCACTTTTCCTCAGAATATTGTTGTGTTAGACTAAGTGGCATACAACCACGGCTATCCTTGATATTTTCTTGTTTAATACTTTTTGTAGCATGATTTGTCAGTAGTCGTGTTTTAGTTTTAAACTTTTTTTATTTAAATCATGTTAGGGCAAGCAATATGTATAATTTATACATATGTGAAATGTGCTAATTAAGCCCTTTCAGTTGATACCCAACACGATATATTTATCTCAAATTTATTTTTCAACATAGTACTTTATGGCAGCTAGAGGGTTCCACAATAGACAGTGTCATATTATATAGGCTATAACCAGCGGATAACTAAGACGCTTCTAACGATATCTCATTTGTCCAGATCTAATGAGTGGTTGACGAGCTATGAGGGAACAGATGAATCTACATCTACATACATAGCCTGTCAAAATGATAACCCCTTTTTTTGGGTCGCTGTAGTCGGATAAAAAGTAAGAGTAGAAGACTGATTATAGGACTACAAAGTTAAAGTTTTGAATACAACTGGATCATAGTGATTGGTGTGACACTTTTACGGCTTTACTGCCTATATAAATTAAACTTTCAGTACATAAATTAAGGACATACACCTGTTTGTATTAACTAGATAATAACTTTCATTTACATAGCTATTGAGATACATAATATACTCTTTGAATTAAGGCACGAGCTGTACCAAAAATAGATAAAAAATACACAAAAAATATTTTCATCCATCAATCAATCAATTAGCCTATTGCAGCCCACTGCTGAACCTAAGCCTCTCTCAATTAAAATTGAAATTGCTCCTTTTTCATGTATACTATTCTAAAATTTTTTTTTTTTTTTTTTTTTTTTTTTTATATAGGACACGTCAATTGGACCTCGCCTTGCCTGATGGTAAGCTGAAGGCAAAATCCCAGAAAAGAGGGTCACCATTACTTACACTTACTTATTTATTACCATTACTTACTTATTTTAAATTAGTTGTGTGTCATTAAAGATATTAAAAAAAAATGCTCTTCAATCAAAACTTATTTTATTGAAATTTTTGTTTGTTTATCTGTTTGTTCGCGTTGGACACTACTGAACCGAACGGATACGTGTCTCCTACCCGTATGATTGGTACACATCCACACGGGCAAAGCCGCAGGTATGTACTAGTACACAAATAAAAATATTTTCAGTCTTTTGTTAAACGTCATCACAATCGAAATGAATATCTCTGTCAAATGAGCCGATTTACGAACGTGGCAAAAGCGAGCGCTGTGACGTAATAAATTGGAGCACAACGGTACTGTCTGTAGAGCATTAGAGCAATCACGCATCAACGATAGCAAAAGTGTCTGTCGACCCTGGCGTACCCCCTCTACAACTGGAGGGGAGCGCCACTTCCAGCTCCCTTCACCTTCGCGCCTCATGCAGTGGCGCGACCAATGACCGCCCGCCCCGGCCCGGCGAAAGGTTTTATATACAAGTGGAATTCGCACTGCCAAATTGCTATAAGTCAAAATATAGGGTAGTCAGGCGGTTGACTCAATAGTGGAGCGCTCGCCGGGTGTGCGTCGGAACGGTCATCGAAATAATTCGGTCTTGTGCACTCGTGCGTGTGTTTCACGCCAGTTGGGATTATACGCGTCCTGCAATTACGCATCGGCCAATGCGCCGTCACTGGAGACCTTTTATCATTCGTTATTAAAAGAGCTGTCAGACTTTGTGTGATAAACATGGGGTGCAGTGGAAGATACTATTTGCTGACTCTGGTTTTGTGCGTTGTGACTGAACTTGCGATTGGTGTTAGAGTGGTGCCTAAGAGAAAGAAAGGTAGGTTACTTCATGTCCATTTTGAACCACACGAAATGCTTTCTTGATTTTTTTACGATAAAAAATATAAATTATGTTATTTTGTATTACTAATCTTATTAAAATATTGCTGTATTTATTGAGAAAGACTTATTACATATTTGTCTAAAGTTTTCTAATGGCGCTTTAAGAAATTCAATAATAGAACAGTTATGTTAACATTAATAGTTTTATTATTCGTAATATCTATTAATGTTGGGTTATAAATTGTTCGTTATGCACTAAAACGTGTTTTAAAACCTTACCACATGTACTCAAGTTGTAGATAAGTGTGCAGATTTCGTATTGCAACCGTATGAAGTAAATGCGGCCGCCCTTACACAATGTTTTGATGTGTTATTTAACTATCTACATTATTATTAGCATAATTCGAACACGCTAACATTATACAACGTAACATAAAACGAATTAAACGTTATAAAAATGCTTACCGTTACGTAGAAGTTCTCCAAAAAATACACATACTCAAATTTAGATAGACTGCTATTTATAATATTGATCACACCAAACACAGACATGATTATGTTTAATATAACTTTATGTGTTTTTTTCATATAATTCTGAGCGTCTGTTCCACATTTCAAATATAGAATAGACGCAAAATGAAATTAAAAGTAAATATGTACCTAAATTTTTGGCGCCAATAATACATGAAAAAGGTTTTGAACTACATACTTACCTCATTATTCAAAGTGTTACACCAGACTGGAAATTAGAAAATATTTGAAAAGTATAATGTTTTATAATGTCGAAATGTTGTAAAACTATTTTATTTCATAGTAAAATGTCATATAGTGTAACTTATTCACATGAAAAATAATTGAGTACCTACAGCTTAAATGTTTTTAACGTTACGCTGAACTGATAAACCATAGATTACCATCTGTCACCCTGACCATATAAAGAAGCAATTAAGTAGATTGTAAATTATTTTGAATCTGTGAACTTTGAATTTTTAAATTTTATTTATTAATTTGACTGTGATTAATTTATGACATAATACCATGTTTTATTCTGTGTTTAATTGATTATTGTTTTTTTGTTCTGAGTTCAATGTTAATAATTTCTAATTAATTAATTTATTTAATTTGACAATAATTTATGAAGACATTTGACATGGCGATTGCATCCAAACAAATTAAAAACTTTTATAGGTTTTTTACTTACTTTTTTTCTCATTCCTTACCATAGTCGATAAAGATTGCACCTAATTACTACATTTTACAAAATAGTTCTTTGATACTCACAGAGCAAAACACATTTCCGCCATCCTAACAACTTCTTCTTCATCTTAAGTAATCCCAGTCGCCTCCAAAGTTTTCACCTCAGTCTGTGGGTCCGCTTTACCAGATATAATTCGACATTTTGCTAACAACTATCACCAAGATAACCACTTAAGTTTACATATGTTAAATAGAAATTAATCTTATACTCATTATTTATTATAGCTAATAAATTTTCTTATATTATTTAAATACTCGTATTTGGCATTTGCAGAGCCTTAAAAATATTTTGAACACACTTGGTCATATTTCAAGCAATAAATTAATTAGAATCACATTTTAGTTGACCCGATTGAAAATGGATATTATATTAAAATTATACTACAATATAAAGCAATTTTATTAGAGCCAAACATCAATATTTTGTATCAACTTTTTAGTTACTTACTTACTTTTTAGGTACTTCTTTTAGTTACTTAACTTACTAACCAGCTTAGTACTTACCTTTTTTTAAATGTACTGTTACATTAAAAAAACATTGACACATGAATGTAGAACACGGTTGAACTAATCCAGTTTATAACATGAACACGTAATAAAAAAACGAGAGTAAAATACAAGCTGAATAACTTAGACACAGGAAACATCAAACTAAATAAGTAGCATAGATATTCAATACTGGAAGTACTAACAGTTTTTTTTAGTACTCCAGTATTTTCACCTTACTAACGAACGCAGCAAGGTTGTACGTGCAATGTTGCAATGCAGATTTCTTAAGTTCCATGGTTGTTCTCACACATCCTGTATTGATTGAATGTTGCAACATGTTCGTGAGATTCGTAATTTCCGATTTCATTATTTATTTCTTAGTGCAACATTAGCTCTAAGATTATCATTAATGAAACAACTTGTACTAATATAATTTGTTTCACTATAAACATTGTAGTATGCCGCTACAATTTTATTTCCCATATCTAACATTTTCTATATTCACCTACTCTCTTGAACTCAATGAACAGTTAAAAAAATTCTTGAAATTAGTCATCGATCTTAAAAATATTTTTAATTCTGTAAAAAACAATTGAATATTAAACAATATATTGTTATAGATACATTAGTTTAAAAACAGGCTTTTTAAAACTAATAAAAACTTGTTTCGTGTCGATGGTATGTCGTTCGTTAATTTTATTTGCCTAGTGTACTGCCACCCTTAATTGCGTTCTCGTATGCAACATTAGATATCCAACTGTGTATATTGAATGTCGTTTTTGAGCTAGTAACCTTTTGGATCTGCCATCGCATAAATGTTATTACAATGATAAAATAATCTATGCAGGTATACTGATCTATTCACCTCTCGAGAGGTTTTTCTACATTTTTCACTATACTCGCAATCCTATAGGTTCATTTCCAGATTTGTAAATAGCGTACAGAGTAGAGTGCACAAAAGGATATTGAAAATATAAGTAACCATGTTTATTATTTTCTACTGACGGATTAAACTATTATTATAAGTATATAATCATCATAAAATATTTTGGCCATTGCAAATGAAACTGCTTAATAAGTTTCACTTACAATTTAATCCTCAGAATATGTCGAAAGCTTACCCGAATATTAAATTAACATATTTCAAAATTATTTATCGATTGTGTTATTATTGTATGTACGCATATAATAGCAATCAAACATCTCTGAAATACTTCAAGACATCATTTAATCACCCAGTTATTATCTGCTGCAAAGGATAGAAATATTTATTAAATTTTTAAAATGATCATGGTAACGGAAATTTATTGAAGTGTAGGTAAAATATGGGTTTCTTAAAGTACATATTATTTTACTAAATGATAATTAATTTAAGTTATCGATTACCTAACTTTGAAATCAAATAACAGCATAACCTATAATTATCATTTCGATAAATACCTACTTAAGTATTACTTATTCGAATAAAATGCATGGTAAATTAATTTTACTGTACCTATTAAAGTAAGATCAAAACGAATATCATCAGTGAGAGTTAGTTTGTCATTGGTCTAAATCGCGTGTGACTTGCGTCGTCCGATTTACCACGTTTTCCAAATAATTGGTCTCAATGGCATTGCAGCACGTACCGGAAACTTCATAGTAGTGATCTTTGAAGACACCGTGCAATATTTTAATTGGCTCTAATCATCGATTAGGTCTCATTTTCTTGATTAACTTCAGATTTCTACTGATTGGATGATATTCAATGCTCTTTAGCTTTAAAATAGGTTCCGGTATCAGGAACGGGATTAGTATTCCATACGGATGAAACCACGAGCAACAGTCCGTACCCAGGTATGATATACCTACATTTCACAGATTTCCATTTTTTTTCTTAACCTTGCTAAAGTTGAAACGCCACTACCAAAGTCTGCTATGGAAATAAAATCCTTTGTGACTCATCATTGTCAGTATTTACTGTTTTCAAGTAGTCTTACTTATCGATTTCAAGTAGATATAATAATATCTTAAGATATTATTACACTTGAAATCGAAAATGTATACAATGATGATACGGTATTTAATTCTCCTCTATACTTACTTGTATGTATATAAAGTTTTGTTTCTTAATACATTATACAATTTTTATTTGGAACAAAATAAAAATAAACATTTTACAGAATTTAGTGCATGCAAATTAGTGCGCGAATGTTTATGTGTTCGTGATTATTTATAAATTTAATTATTTTATTTATTTTTTGTTTGAAATTTATTCGTGTTCTGAATGTACATATGTACAGTTCTATGGAGTATATTATATTCCAGCGTATTATAAATATGCTTGACTTGTCTACTTAGGTACTCAATGAGTACGTGATAAGTCCATTTGATACCGAAAATTTTATATATCATATATTGTGATTATTAGGGCATCTCCATACTCACTATTATGAAATCTAATTATTCATAAAGCAATCACTTCTTCCTTGTCCGGAAGACAGTCAGTTATAAAAATATTTGCATAAAATAACGATTACCTTGTTATCTTTAATGATGCCGCTAAATTCCAACGTAATTTCTTACTATAGTAATAAATTAAAACTGACTGTTTATTGCTTAATTCCATAGTAGCATGTTATTATATGAATCTCAACAGGTACACGGCATTTTTAAATAAATGAAGCAATTTTCATACAGCACTAGTACCGCGTATGTATGTAATTATGATGTTCTTTGATTTTTTGGAAGTAAGGAATAGGTGTTTTGTGTATATAATAAGGTTTCCATAGAAGCAAAAAATAAATATTGAACAAACAAACTCAGTACACTCGAGAGCAATGAATCCGGGTCACTTAAAGAATGTTAAAAATCTCGGAAACTAAAAATGATAGGTTAATGCAATAAATTGTATTTAATAGACAATGTAATACTCCTTAAATGAAAGTAAAAAAAATATGAGTCACCATACATTTTATTAACACAAAATTACATAAAGAAAAAAACTGCTGATCTCTCCTTAAAACAAAAATAGGAAACATGAAATTTTTGAACTTTATTACGATTTTCTTGAATTTTAATACTTCGTATTGCCTCCTCGTGCTTCCATTACTGCGTTTACGCGGTTTGGCATGCTGTACACCAAGTTCCTTATACGATTTTGGGGAATATTCTCCCATTCCTCTGTGAGAGCAATTTTGAGCTCACGAAGCGTGATTGGGGGAGGGTTTCGTTGTTTTACGCATCTGCCTAGCTCGTCCCAAGCATGCTCGATCGGGTTGATATCCGGGCTGCGCGCTGGCCACTCCATACGAGTAATGTTCATCTCTTGAAGGTAGTCATTCACAATCCTACCTGTATGAGGTCTGGCATTGTCATGCATAAATATAGCATCCTCACCTAAATTGACCATAAATGGACCAACGTGATCATTGAGGATTTCTTCCACATATCTTACGCTAGTTAAAGAGCCGTTTTCTATGATCACCAGCTCTGTGCGACTTTCAGAAGAAATTCCGGCCCACACAAGTACAGACCCACCACCGTAGGCTACTTTTTCTTCGATGCATGCTTGCTTGAATCTTTCCCCTGGTCTTCGATACACTCTGTGTCTTCCATCGTGCTTGTAGAGCATAAATTTTGATTCGTCGGAGAACATAACTTTTGACCAATCTTCAATACTCCAATTTACGTGGCTCTGGGCATAACTTAGTCTCGAAATACGATGCCCACGCTCCAGTTTAGGGCCGTTTGCAGGTCTAAGGGGTTTTAAGTTAGATTCAGCAAGCCGACGTCTTACTGTCCATGCACTTGGGTTACTTCCTCCGAGGCGTCGAAACTGATTGGTGAGTTCAGTTCCTGTGAGAAAGCGATTTCGAAGCATGGTGTTCACCAAGTATCGGTCTTCTCGTGCTGTGGTACACCTGGTTCTGCCCGTTCCTGGTCTGCGTAGGTTAGAACCAGTTTCTTCGTAACGTCGGAGAACTCTTTGTACTGTTGACAGCGACACACCGACAGTCCTGGCTGTATCGCGCTGACTCCGGCCGGTTTCCAGCATTGTAAGTATTCTGGTGCATTCTTCAGGCGTAAGCGACATAATTTCAGCTTGATTAATGAATATAGAGCACTATCAACATGGTTTATGTACCCACATAAATGACAGATTACAAACAAAAGCAACACCAAATGCTGTAATTTCGTAGTTCCATCTTCGAAAGTGGCCCTTTTTCAAATTTGATTTTTTTATGATATAACTTTACAATAACTAAGAAGTTTTAATACCTTCATTTAAGGAG
This sequence comes from Eilema griseolum, assembly GCA_963662185.1. Taxonomy (NCBI): domain Eukaryota; kingdom Metazoa; phylum Arthropoda; class Insecta; order Lepidoptera; family Erebidae; genus Eilema; species Eilema griseolum. Next base: position 19,140,305 of record OY759240.1, on the reverse strand, counting down.
TATTACATTGTCTATTAAATACAATTTATTGCATTAACCTAGCATTTTTAGTTTCCGAGATTTTTAGGATTCTTTAAGTGACCCGGATTCATTGCTCTCGAGTGTATAAACCTTTGGAAATCGATTTATTTGAACAGATTTTACCCGAAAATCATTGCCTACGCCTACGGGGATTTAGAGGCTTGAATGTATGTATGTATGTGATAGGAAATTCTCTTAATTAAAATATGTTCGAAATTCAGTCTTGAACTGTCAATATAAAAAACAGTATTCTCGGAATACATCGTGATAGTTTTTGACATTTGGAAATTTCGAAAATCTTTTTATTAGGAGAATTGACCGTGGTTTTCTTGCTTGAGTACGGCTGTATAATATATTATGAACTGAAGCATGTAGGTACGTTAGAGAGTGGTTCATTGACATTCTCCTCGCAAGCCTGCAATGTCGTTTACTACGCATACATTATTAATACAACTCCCTAACATTGTGGTTAGTTACACTTAGATACAAATATGGAATATCAATGTACGACTTTTACTCTTGAGCTTGTGGCTGGTTTCCGGCGAGATAATGTTATAATATTGTTTGTAATGCTCCTGCCTGTACATCCTTGACGGGGTAGACAGAAATGTAATAATACCAATCTGCCCCTATAGTAGAAGGCATATCAATAGACTTCAACCAAATCTATTATCAAACAGATTGTATAGGCTAAAAAACGGTAACAATTTACTACTACCCGAGCAGCACCAAAGCGCCACTTTTATTATCGTCACACTGATGACCACTGCAAAAAAGCGCGCTATGCCATTCACATAGGTTCCAAAATACTAATGAATGTTATGTGAGTATTATGTGAATAATATCATTTTCATTAAAAAATATTAGTCATAAGTAGATAATACGAAATGACTAATATTCCTCATCACTAATCGAACTAATTTAAATTGCTTGTTAATACAATTGATTCACATCGATCCTGTAACGGCTAGGACACGAACCCGAAACCTCTTGATTTACGATCAAGAACTTTCGGTCAACTCATTAAGCATTACCCTACCGATGAGGTCAAAAAGTCCTCATAGATAAACTGATATGTTGATAGCAAAGGATATTGAATTTCTTGTTAGTATTTGAACTACATCCTTTGTGGTATCCTCTACGATAGGCTGCGTGCCCTTGCTTGTTAACGACTACGATTTGTTAATTAATATAAATCCTGTACTAGTATTGACATAATTATTCACTTCATCTAAATAAATGATTCTAAAGTAACTGTAAATTTTATTGTAACTAGAGACACGTACCTATTCATAAACTTATAGTAGATCCATTTCGCGATTTGAGCAATGCGCATGTAAAATAAGTGTATTGTATTTCCCTCCTGTAATACCTACATATTTCAATATCCCAACACTTGGTTTCAGTAATTTCTCAATAATTTAAATTGTTACTATCGAATTAACGCTTTTGGAGCACTTTAGGATAATCGGACGAGAAATCGACACACGCTACGATTCCCTGTTAGCATACGATCGCACTCCATAGTCACGTTTGCTGTTATTTATACTACATAGGTGGCAGATATGCACACGGCTGTCCTGACAGAAAGTGGTTACCGTGGCCTATGGGCGTGTGCAGAGGAGTCACACTCGTGAAGCCGAACCTGTAAGAATAGACAGTTTCTGTACCGTCAGCGTATAAGACACAGCAGGACATTAGTAAAACACAAAAATGTGATATTGACTTTTAAATAAGAAAAGGTAGACATTTGATTTTCCTGTCAACTGTTGCTGTCGCTTGTATCCTTGAGCCTTCTGTTGACCACGTGGTCAATAGAAAAGAGGACAAGTTTCTTTATGATTGCGATTTTATTTGCTTTGAATTTTTAATTTTTTATAATACAGTGATATAATAAATAGATAATACTAGAATAGATTAACCTTGCTAAGTTACGGAAGTGTGCACGTTTTTAAGGGGTTTGCCCTTCAGGACAAGGGCTTCCTAACTTTCTGCGTTGTAACTTCCGACTCATATTCGGCCAAGACGCATATTTTAAACATCCGTTAGCCTTTAGTCCTTTACACATTATTTTTTATTTCATTGATCACCTAGGTAGAATTTCCATTGTTGAATTCCATAGGCATGGCAAGCAGCTTGGCATCTAAATTTGTTATTTTCAAGTCGGGATCCAATCTCCTATTCCTTCATCTAATCCCCGAAACTCTGAAAGGAAAATACCAGAGCCTTTATATGTTTTTAGGTGAGGTTAACTGAAATCTTGAAGGTGTGTGAATTATACCTACTTAATATAAAATACTAAAAATACAGTTAAAACAAAAATAACCGTTTTTATTCATTTTAATAGACAGCTTTTTGTTAAATTATCAATGACCATTAATCGTGATTGTAAAAGAAGTTTGAGAATCTAACGTCACTAATCATCGAAGCTATTCATCTCGTCTATTCATCAGTAGGTACTTTTGATAAATTTACTTTAGTATTTATATATATATTAATACCAATCATGTACCTAATATTAAAAATCAGATATAGATTAAGGTCATTCTTAGTCAGGTATTATCACTATTGTATACTATTTTGAGCCTTGTCAAATAGTCATCATAGGAGGTAGGAAACGGCGGTATTTCCGCCCAATTGAGCAGTCCGACTGGGGAAGTACCTCCGCCCTACAAAATACCGCGGTTATAATAACTTCGTGTTGTGTTTCCAGTGGGATGACTAAATGCTTGTCCTGCTTTGTCCTCTACACTGACGGCACAGAAACTCTGTGCTTACAGGGTCAGCAGCGCGAGTGTGACTTCTCTGATATTACATACGTCCATAGGCCACGGTAACCACTTTCCATCAGGTGGGCCATACGCTTGTCTGCCACCTAAGTGATATAAAAAAAAGAATGAGGTTAAAATAAAATCAACACTTAAAAGTATTTTTCCACCAAGTCTGAATTGACCATCAATTCCCATTTAGCTTAATAAAGACAATGTTCAGAGAAGTTACAAACCGGTTAAAGATGCTATGCTATCCTGCTACTACACAAACTCTGCGGTATTTAAATAACTTATTCATGTAACGAGTTGTATTTCACGCTATAACTAGATATTAACGAGCTTTAAGCTGGATATGCATCATAAATAGATACTAAATTAAAATTCATTTCTGTCACATTCAACATTTCGTATTAATTATTACTTTTTTTCTAACAGTCAATCAATCTTGGCCATTTGTACTAAAATATTAAGTTACCTAATATATCAATAGATGTTGTATAACTATTCTCCTTTTTATTGTGTAGGTAAAGTTATAATAGAAGCAAATGAAAAATTACATAAGACAGTAAAAGCAAATTAAAGATGGAGATGAAATCAAGCTTAATACAAAACATACTCATTAAAGTGAAAATATCGATACGATTTTGATATTATCAGATAATTTTAATCTTTTTACTGAGATTGATATTTCCATTGAGATGAAATTAATATATTTATTAATTATTATGTATATATAAGACACTGAATCAGTAAATGAAATTAATAATACAGTGATTATTAAATCAGGTATTACTACTTGAAACAACGCATATCTAATTATTGATGAAATCAGATTCTGTTGTCTGTGGATGTTAATTCACCTCTGCCTAACCGCCCGTGGATAAAGGCGTGATTATATGTATGTATGTATGCAGATTCTATTTTTAATATCTGATGAGCTGAAGGAGCAATCTTAGGAATAAACGTTACAATTTTAGATTCTAATACGCCATAACTGTCATTCAGTTTGACGGCTTCAATTTATGCTTTTTTAATCCTCCACAAAGCAACAATGCAAGCGTCGGTATCAAATGAATTCCCAATGTTCACGCAGCCAAGGAAAGAAGTACCAAACTTCTTGGTCTTAGGCAGAATTGTTTGCACCATAGAGGATGAGGGATTAATTAATAGTTGGAATGAGTTGAAAATTTCAACATGCCCATGGAAATGCAACTTCTGCAATTTGAATAATTTCGTTAGCAAATACACCTGTAATTACCAGAGTACAAATGCTGCAGCTATTGCAGAGTACTTTAATAATCAAGACATATATTTAATTACTGTTGTTACTACTGCTGTATGAGGCCAAGAGTACACTGTTCTATTATAAGCAAGGCATGTTGTAAGAGGCAAGTTATTAGAAGTAGAAATTATATGTACATGGGAGTTAGTAGTTACTGGCATATATCTTGACGTCATAAAATGTATGCGTAGTACGCGTTTTTAGGTGTATTTTAAAGGATAACAGGACAAGGGAGAAGCTAAAATCTACCGAGCATATATTATTTCAAACTGATCGATTAGGAGTCAAACTATAAATTAACAGAACTATAGATTCTGTGGTTAGTAGATTTTCTATTACATATATGTCATTCGCATTCAAATGTTACAGTTCGAAATTTAATCAAATAGATATTTTTTTTCTTTAAGTTACCTCTATTTTATATAATCTAGTTATTATGCAATAGACTTGTTGTTATTGTTAATCAATACACCTGATCGATTTGCCTTTATAATTAAGTACTCCATTCACGTATATGCAAACAAGCAATTAGACTGTATATCCGTCTCGGTGAGATTAATGGACATGATTAGGCTTGACTTTGTAATACGTCACGTATAGCATCCATAGAATTAGACGCTTTCTTTTGACCTATGTCAATATTCTAATCACATGGCATGTTTTCGCCGAAATTGTGATAAAACTGAACTTTCTAACTAATGGTTATTCATTGCTCGTTTAGTTACCACACACGCGGATGCATTAGATTTTTCTCTTTTAATTCACATATATAATTATAAGAAATTACTCTTCAGTTTAATTTTTTATTATTCGTCTTAAAACCTTAGACTTTTTATACAGTTCATATTGTAAATAAATATTGAATCATTTTGTCATTCATAACTAAGGCGGGAAGGAATTTATTATGCCTCTAACTCCATCAATTTATTTCTGAATAGTTTCGATGTAATTTTAAGACTCTTCCAGTCTTCGCTAATATCGGTCAGTGTTGCCATGGGTCACTTTTTATCCTTGTGTAGAAGAATGAGAATGTAGATAGGGTTAGTTTATTGATTTATACTATTGATTTAACTTTGAGGTTAATGTTATGCATGCATATTTTAAATTTATATCATGTTATGTTCATGTTCTGTCAGGTTATATTATGTTATGTTAAATGATAATAAAAGTCACAAGATAAATAAAGGATGAGTTTGATGGGCCTGTGACTCAATTTAAAATACATAAATAACGTATAAATTAGGGAAAGCAAACGAATTTATGATTAATAAATGTTTTCATTAATAATTTATAAATTATACTTTTATGTAGAGTTGATTGATTCCAGATATAATAAGTTTTCGCTTTCAATGTTTTTTAGATAAATTAGTGAGCATTAAAAAGCGGATGTCAAACTTGAAAATAGGTTTTTTTTTTTATGTGCGCAAAATCCCCACGGATACCTCCCCACCGGAGCCGGTGGAGGAGGTTATGTCGGACTCGAACCGACTAAAACGCACACCGCCTGTGGGTCGAACTTGAAAATAGGTAGGTGTGTATGAAAAAGGAACTTGTCAAATTACATGTATGAAGGTATATTTTTGTGTGAATTTGGACGATTATGGTCAATATATTCTAAGATATATGGTCTAAGAAGGCTTACTCTCTATCCTGAGCGTAAGTTGATATGGAATATGGGAAACGTCGGTGACCAATTGGTATAGTCAGAGTTGAATAAACATGTTCTGTTAACAGTATTTTCAGTAACACGTTATAGAGAGCAAGGGTATTGACGTTAAATGAGCACTTTTGATAGACGATGCTACTAATAATATCACAACAGAAAAACGAATTCCTAAATTGTAAACGTTCGATTTATGGAATTTATGATCAAGGAGGCATTTAGAAGGTTTGAAATTGAAAGTGGACGGTTTCAAAAGAAGATGAAGACCTAAGAGGAGATAGCTGGACTGTGAAATATTAAGACTGTTTCATCAGCTGCCTGCTGCCTGCAAGCAGAGACGAAAAAGAACACCAGGTTACGCCGAGTCCAAATAAATATGAATTGAGGGTAAAATCTTCCTATGACGATGACAAGATCATATCTTCTGACAAAACAGCTCACCCATAGAAACCTGCAAACCTATACGAACTAAAATGATTTGTAACAGAAACAGATACATAAACGGAAAGAACAAGACAAGCCTTCACTAATATAGACAAACATAGTTTATGATGTCTTGTGGTCGATGCAGCGCAGACGCACATTCATGAACGAGACTATTACGCAACACTACATAACACAAGCTCATTTATACAAATTGATGGCTGAAGACGTCTTGATTAATTAGAGCCTATTTTATAGAAGCAAGTTCTGTTTTTTACAGATTTATGGTGTAATATTCTGTGTTTTTAATTAGATGTGTGAGCTTAAGTAACTAATATTGTCTCATTACTTTGTGTGGACCTGTCTAACACACGTTTTTGTGTGCGTAACACGTTTTTATGTAACTACCGAGCATTCACAATAGAATTTTAGCGCTCAAAGTAATCGTTTCCTGATTCAGTTAGATAAATAATGAGTTATAAATATTTCACGTTTTACTGTAAGTAATTAATTAAAAAGAGAAATATAATTAGGTTTGTGCGAATAAAGTGAACAAAGATATTTTTATAGCAAATTGAAACGTTAAATTGAACGTAGGCTGTTAAATTTATATTGAATTATAATCGAAGCATTGAATTATGGAACTTTAAATAAATATGTAGGTAGGCAGATAACTTTTTGAGTGATTTACTTATACTGTATTGTATTAGGTATATTTGTTCCACTCTGCATGGCACAAGCACCCGAGGAGGGCCAGATCGAGATGGCCCTGGGTCAGCCGGGGTGCGAGGGATATGCCAGACAACCTCATTTCCGGCAACCAGTAACCAATCGACATAACCTCTCTCACCGGCTCCGGCGGGGAGAGGTTTCGGTGGGGATTTTTCACACCTTAAAAAAAGTACTACTTTGCTGTTTGAACCTATAAATATGATTGATGGATACCACATACATTCCAACGTACCAGAGACGAGCTATGTAACTATAATGCGACGATATGCAACACAACGCTACGAAACTAAATGATGGTTTCCACTGCTGCTAAGCTATGTAGCGAAGCGAGTTAGATGCTCTGCGAGGAAGATATGCAGCTCGAACTATGTGACTATCGATAGGCACAGAAAATGACATGGTGCGGCATAAGCTCTTGCCGCCGCGGCCGCGCGTCTGCCAGATAAGCTAAAGGTGGCAAGCAACATTGACTCTTCAAAGAAATATAGTCCGAAATAAAATCATAAATACTTTACATGAAAGTGATTTTTTAATTAACTGTCGCTGTCACTTATATCTGAGGCTTTGACCTTTCAACCATCGATATAGTATTATATTATAGTAATCATACATCCATACACATACATATTACTGTCAGACATAAGCAGCACCTATAGAAGGTTCTGTCACAATGTTTATGTAACAAAAGCAGGCAGATGTACACAGTATTTTTTTGCTTGTAAAAACAAAACACTCAATGGTAATAAATCATTAAAATTGTATTGTATAACAAAGTCAATACCACGATAAATGATTACATTTGCTTAGCCTAATTAACATTACCAGTATGAACGTGACATAACGTAAACACATGTCAGGAGTGATACAATTATGTAACATTGAAATCTCAACTTTCTATGCTTAGATGGACGTCGCCTTAAGCTTCGGAGAAATGTTGCAAAGCCTAATGCTCCTAATTGTTTTATTTTAAATAAAGTTTGATTGGAATTGATTTCTTGAGTAGTGGCTGTAGTATAATGCCTATTGTGTCATACTTACCATCGAGAGATTATGGTACGACTGATACCGTCTATAGAACCATCGTTGCACAAAACATCGTCGACACACAAGCATTAAAATCGTATGAAGGGTTAACAAGAGTACTAGAAATACGCTCAACGTTAGATACCTACTATTTGTAGCGTATTAAAAAAAAACAGCCTCAGAAGTACAACAAACACACTTGCAATATGTATTTTTAGACGTCTAGTCGAGTGCTGGACTCAAATTCATCGGGACTGCCTCGGTTTTAATTTTATTGGTAGTCGCTTTTTGATGAAAAGAGAAAGCCACACCATTCCCCATGATCATGTACGCCGACGATAGTACAGTGGTATTCAATAATGATAATCTTGATACCACTGTTTCAGCTATCAACAAAAATATTACTTCTTTGATAAACTGGCTAGAGGTACACAATCTCAAAATTAATTTGCACAAGACATACATAATGGACTTTAATCAAAGGGTTAACAAAACAAATCTAGAAATACAGTATAACGATAAAAAGATAAATAACATTAAAGTGATAAAGTTTTTAGGCCTACAAATTGAAAATACACTAAAGTGGAATGCACAGATTGAAATGGTGAGCAATAGAATACACCAACATGCATATGCATTATACATGCTTGGTAAAATTGTAAACAGGAACACAGTACTTACAGCATACTTTGGACTGGTTGCTTCTACTTTAAGGTATGGGATCATATTTTGGGGCAATGCAACTGGTAAAGAATTAGTTTTTAAAGCTCAAAAGCGATGCATTAGAGCCATATGTAAGATTGAAACGACTGATACATGTAAACCGTATTTTATTAGCCTGAAGATACTGACGATGCCATGTATGTACATATTTGAGATAGTTATGTTTGTTAAACAGAACTGGGAGAAATTCTCTGTTATAACCAGCAGTCGCAGGTCTGACAGACTATGCTTGGTCCCATCCAAAACGGCCCTATTACATAAAAGTGTATTCGTAATGGCACCTAAGGTTTATAATAAACTGCCTCAAGCTATTAAATCTTGTAAAAACCTACCAATGTTCAAAAAACAATTACAAGCATTTCTCCTGAATAAAGCCTACTATTCAATAGAGGAGTATCTTAATGAAAAGAGTAGTTAATCCGATTTCTGACTTCATTTCTATTAAATTTTACATTATTTTTATTGACATAATTTATATGATTTTTCTTGGTGACATTACTTTTTATTGACACTGCTTGCATTTATAACATTATAATAATTCTATTCAATTTTATATTACTTATTTACTTTGACATAATTTATTTGAATTGATGTATAAATATTCATGAAATTAATATTCAATTGACACGGCTTGGAATTGTAATAATTCAATTTAATTTTATCTTAATCTCATCAATTTAAATTAATCTTATTTATTTTGACATAATTTATTTGTATTAATCTATTCGAAATTGAAACCTGTACTTAATAATCTGTAAACCACGTGTGGTAGGACATAGCGTACATAACATAATTTATAAGACCTTTATACCTAACCTATGATCCACAGAATAAATATTATGATTATGATTATGATTATGATAATATCCGATGAGTTGGTCACTTATTGTAAGGTAAACAGCAAAGCGTAAAAGTGAAATGCAATTAAAATAACGAAAGTGTTATAAAAGTTCGAATAGAGTCTTTTTGAATATACATAATGGGGTTCTAAGATAACATTTTATTTGTTAATCAATTACTTGAATCGAATAACGCGTTTCGAATTTCAAATTGAGTAGCGCGGCGTGTCACATCCGACGCCTAAGCACGGTCTTGTCGCCGTCAATGTTACCAGTTTACTTTACGTATAATTTAAAACTTTCTCTAAAGAGACCGCTCCAGCTAGGTATTAAGTAGCTGCCATTGCCTCGGTCAGATTTCCCTTGCGCATGCGGCTTCATCGGATTCATTATTATAATATTAAGTTTAACTGCAAAACGATGACAGTGAGATCGGTACGTCACTTACGAAACGATTAAAAGAAGAAGTTGTTTAAACCAAATTTTATAGAAGTAGAAAAAATTAAAATTAAGTCAGTAGGAACTAATCCATTATTTGCACTCAGGAATCGTTGTTACTAATTCTATTCATTCATCATCAACGCTTTTGACTAACCAAAATCTTATAAAATAGATATGTAATAATATAATATCGTTTGCAATTATATAATCCAAAAAAGAACTATAGTTATAAAGTCACCTACTAAAATAAATTAAGTACCTATACGTACGCTCGCTCGGCATGCGTTGCATTGTCTTTTTTGTAGTATAAACCTTTTCAATTTTACTGACAGTAACATGCCAAAGATTTATTACAGTCTGATAAATTCTAATAGGACGTACCATATACTAACTTTTAAACTCTTGTGTTCCATGATTTACAATAATGTTAACGGGAATTAACGCGATCTTGGTAAAGGCTGACCACGGCCGATGTCACCTAGTGGAAACGTCAGGCAAATCAAAGGTATGTATGTATCTACGAATATACCATGATCTATAATATGATAACTATTATTGTATCCATAGGACGCACCTATTTATATGAAGAAGACAAATAACAAAACTTTATTTATTATGTAACCAATACCACTACTTTTGGTTAAAAAAATATTAGTTAAGTTTACCTCTGAATCAGATTTTTATAGACATTCATAACTTACTTTTTAATTTTGTACAGAAGTATTAGTCTTCTGCACACGCAACATTAACTTTCAATTTTATTGGTATTACATGGCTATAGTAAATGTTACTGTTTACATTTTATTAATTAAGTTGACACAATCGAATAAATTGCAACTTTTTAATAAAGAAAACTATTCGACTCGTTAAAATATGTAATACTGGCAACTGTTACATCGTCACGTACACTATTAGAAACTAGCTGATGCCCGCGGCCTTGCCGGCCAGGAATTCTGTTCCTGTTCCTGAGATCCAACTTTATTTTTGCTTTTTTTTATTTTTTATTTATCTGATCAGCAATATCCATTTTTATTAAGTACATGCAATTGCTTATGGTGTGGAATCAATAGTTTGGGATGATCCTAAATTCACACTCGCTGAAAGAATTTTTTAAAGAAATTAATATTTTAACAGTTGCTTCTCAATACATCTATGAAAATATCTTATAAAAACCTAAATATTTTCGAAAAACTATCTGATGTACACAATTTTAATACGAGAAATAAAAATAAACTAGTTGTACCAAAACTTAGGCTTCACAAGGTTGGTGATTCATTTGTAGGCAGCTGCATAAAAATATTTAATAAAATTCCTCAGGACTTGATTAATATGCCAATAAATAAATTTAAAATAGAAGTGAAAAAAACTTTAATGAGTAAAGGTTACTATAAAGTGGATGAGTACCTTAATGATGTTAATGCGTGGACAACATAAGTCTCTTGCTTGCTCGCACAAAATAAATTGTAAACCAAAACAAATTTAAAAAAGAAAAATAATCTATTTCTAATGTAGTTCGCTGAGTTTCTTGCTGGTATCTTCTCAGTAGAACTAATCTACCGAACCAGCGAAAGAATCATTTTCCAATGGTTTATTTTTACATTATTTAATATTTTTATATTATTTCTTGACATACATAATTGTAAAATTATGACGCTCATATGTGCTCTTTATGTGCCTAAACTGAATAAATGAAATTGATTCTTTGATTCTTTGAAATATGTATGAACACATAGTACCAGTATAAAGTTCCTCATATTTTATGTGACAAATTGACTACTTACTGTTTTTAACCGACTTTCCTGAAAGGAGGAGGTCAAGGTCTCAATTAGATTGGTATTTTTTTAATAAATTAGAAAAAACGTCTATGTATTCTAAAATGATACTCAGTCCTGAATCTCGTTTATCATTGACAGATTTGATAGATTGTGAATAGTATTGTCCTCAGTAGATAACAGTTATAAATAATCAAGATTCGGGTCTATTTCAATCATAGAATGCTGCAACTCGATTAAGACAAAAAAAATAATTTAAATAGGTAAGTTGTTTCAATCGAGTTGCGGTATTAATGAATTGCTTACGTACGGATGGCACGTTTCTTTCTGAGCCTACGCATCGATGCGGGTGCGGCTCAGGCGCAGGTCAAGTACGGTGATACGGCCATGGCAACGAATACGCTGTTATTCTCGTCTTGCTGTCATCGAACTCTATTCGATAACAAGTTGATTGCGATTGCGATTGCGTATGCTAATACTTTGACTGAGAGCTTCTAAGCAGGTACTATATACATAGCTAGAGAGTTTGTTTGTTTGATTGAGGACGTGATCTCAGGCATTACTGGTTTGAATTGTTTTTTTTTTAATGTTGTGTTCAATAGTCTGCTTATCGACGAGAGTCATAAGCTATATATCATCGTACTCAAGGGAGCGGAGCAGTGATCATAAATGTCAACAAGTCCACCAGAATTCCATAGGTACATAATTTGAATATAAAATAATTACGGGCCCAAAGGGGTGATACTGGCTTTTAAAATATCCCGCGGGCCAAGCCGGAGTGAGTCGGTTAGTAGTAATGACACTAATGACTATTACTTGTTCTCAACTAGATTAACAAATTTTCTACCATATACGTTTTATTTTAAGGTAAGGCTGGTTCACATTTTACACTTACATAGATGGTAAACGTACTTACTTAGTAGTCGTATTAAGCTGAAACAAAATATTTCGTACCTTTATAATTGGTTTATAACAAGACTACCTTATAACAAGACCATAATTAATAACACATATTTGTGAAGACTTAACAGCTCTAACCGTGCACAGATACATTTTTATTATGCTATAATAGGGATAAAAATGTGTGTTACCGCTAAATAGCTGGCATAACAGTATGTTTACACATGACATGATATCGTATATTTAATACTATTAGGAATTATTTAAAATGAATCAATACCATTTGAAAATGATCAATTTACATATTAGACTTATCCTCTCGCTCTTCGCGCGATCTTGGGTATCCATGACAGTGATATCAACCTTTGTGAATTCAAAACAGCACTTCTTAAGCCCTCCCCTCCTACCACGGCCTAGCAGAAGTGGCATGTTCAGACATTTGATTCCTAAGTAGTGAAGTGGTAGCCGCAAATCGCGGTTGCACCTGCGAAGGTGACTCTCCTGTATTTTAACTGCGATATTGTAAAGGCTGCCAAAGATGTAGCAGTTCCACTCCTGATCTTAACACATGTTTCCGCAATGTACAGGTGACAAAGGAGATACGGTTGCACATTTTCATATAAAGTTATATGCGAAGGTGTAATCGCATTTCTTTTGTCGCACTGTACAGTAAACTACAGCTATCCATACTTGATACAACCTATATGAGTAGAGAGTACCTATTTTTATATGATGACAATCGATTTTCTAAAAAAGTGCCCATCAACAATTCGGAAAATATTTTTAAACATCTGTCATGGCACACGTTAGTACAAGTGCTTATTTCGTAATTGGTATCTAGATAATACTTATAAGGTAATAAATTTAATTCAGCTATGTGTTTCGATATTTATTGGAGCGATCTAGATACTATTCTAAATTGAGAGCAGCTGGTGTAACTAGAACACAGTTTCCAAGACTACATCGCATGAATCGATAGTGCACAATGTCGTAAATACTGTTCATTACTTGTAAGGAACACAAAACACGATAAATTTTGATCTAAAGCCAGTAATGGATAACTAGTAGCACGTTAATTTCAGTGAGAATTTGTTGAATGATTTCTTATCTAGGTTTGGTTTGTGTAGCAACAGCCTACGACAATTCGTAGGCAATTTAGTATCTACCTGTATTATTAATACTTTCACTGCTTTATGTAACTTTAAGTGCTTGTTATCTGATATCGTAATATGTTACAGTCATAGTAAACAATATAGTGATTCGTTGAGTGTTTTGTCTGAGAAATTGTTAATCGGTTGAGTGTCTGCTCATTATACTGTAGACTTCACTTTATTTACTACCCATCGGCACATGCCCCTGCTGCAGCGTCCGCAGCAGAAGTTGGCGTGTCGCATCATAAGGGGGTACCGCACGATATCTTTCAACGCGACGAGTCTCCTCGCCGGATCGCCACCATGGATCCTGGAAGCGCTATAGCGAACCGGTATAGCGCCTTTCGGCGCTTACCGGTTCCGAAAGGCGGCGCGGGAGCGGGATCACGATCCCAAGCCCGAAGAAATTCGGACCGTGAGATCGCGGCTACACAGGGAAATGGTGGCGGAATGGGAGATACGACTTGGGCAACCAGGCGCAGGGCGCGCCGTAGTAGCGGCGGTAAGACCCATCATGGGGGAGTGGCTAGAGAGGCCACACGGCAGCCTCTCGTACCGTCTGACGCAGATGATCATCGAGCACGGATGCTTCGGAAAGTATCTGCGTCGGATGCAGAAAGAGCCAACGTCCGAGTGGCATCACTGCGACGCGAGCGAGGACTCAGGTCCGCACACGCTCACCGAGTGTCCGGCGTGGGAGACGCCGAGGCGGGAGCTTGTGGCGGCCCTGGGAGTGAGGGTTCTCACGCTCTCCACCTTGCTCGCGGCGATGGTTCGCTGGGCGGATGCGTGGGCGGCCGGCGCCTCCTTCTGCGAGCAAGTAATGCTCGTGAAGGAGGAGGCGGGGCGGGAGCGGCAGCGGGAGCGACGAAGGATCGCAAGACAAGCAGCCCGCGTACGAAGGCAACTCGGGCGTCGGAGGTCGATGAACGACCTCCGCCCCCCATGAGCGCCGGCCTGGGGATGACAGGTGGAGCCGCCTGTTACCCTGGCAGAAGCAGGCCGCGGCGGTGGCGCGCATGGCACCCCTCCCCTTTTCCGGGGACGAGTAGGGGACTCTGTAGTCCCCACACACGAGAAGAGGGCCAGATCGTGAGAGATGGCCCTGAGTCGGCCGGGGTGCGAGGGATATGCCTGTCAACCTCACCTTCGGCAACCATGCGTTTTAGTCGGTTCGAGTCCGACATAACCTCCTCCACCGGCTCCGGTGGGGAGGTATCCGTGGGGATTTTGCGCATGTAAAAAAAATAAAAACCCAAATCCGTGCTACCTTGGTGTGACCCTACACAGATCACTGACATTTCGACCTCATTGCTAAAACACCAAGCAAAAGGTGGCTCTGCTGAGGCGTTCGTTTTCTCTTCCTGGGGAGCCACTCACGTTCTCTGTACAACCGGGCTTTTGCTCTGCGTCTCCGTGGGAGAGTACGCGTGTTTCGTGTGGCATCATTCCACCCACACCAAGGACGTCGATGTGGCGTTAAATGAAACATGCAGGATCATCATGGGCTGCCTCAAACCAACTCCACTGAACATGCTGTACTCGTACCCTCTGGCAGGCAAAGCGAGACATAGATCCGTCGGAGCTTCTTGAGATCCACTCTGGCTACAGACAGTTCCCTACAGCAAGCGAGAGAGCAAAGGTGGGAAGACAAGCATCCAGCTCCGGTAGGTTTCATCAATTAATCTTCCCTTCTTAGTTATTTATGTGAGGCAGTGTATTTACTAGAATGTATTTTATTTTGTCCCTTTTGTCCCTGATATTTGTTTCATACTTGATTTCATTTGCTAATCTATACGATAGAATTATTTCTCTCTGTTATGCTCTCTATAGGTATAGTATAAAATTTCTCAGTGTTTTCACGATTTTTCAGTGTTATCATGATTGACTGGATTGATAAACTTCAGGATAATTGAGGAAAATTTTGTAAGTGTTTGTAAATATAATGAATACCCTTGTTATCTATAAGCAGTTTTCTAAATAAATACTTAATATTATCTTGGCAAGCACTTGTACGTGGAAATCAACTTAAAACTCTATGCGCATTACCCTCCATACTTTTTTTACGTACGGATAACGGATACCCCCCCCCCCCCCCCCCATCGGAGCCAGTGGAAAAGTTTATGTCGGACTCGAACCGACCAAAACGCACGCCACCTGTGGGTCGTCGAGCGGAGGTTGAGGTTACCCTCCATACTAACACTACCGTCTTAGACTTATAGATAGTAATACTGTGCTAACACTGAAAACGTTATTAGCGCAAGCAAAAAACTAGTTTAAATTAATACAAAAAACCACAAACTAGTCACCGTTCCCTAGTAATATCGTAACATGCTACATATGACTACGAGTATTTCGGTAGTGAATTTTCGCTAGCAAAATGTTTACAGGTTAAGAAACATACATAGTCCTCGATATTACAATGACATTGTATGCAGGTAGTCTTTATCTTCCTGTTTTTACAACTGATGAAGGCCAGAACTTGAACCGGTAATGAGCTCCTTTCTAGGGTGAATACTATAATTAATTGAGCTACCAGGACGACAGATCCAGGTTACTATTTTTTATAACTAACTCAATCTAAAAAGTGTTATCCAGGAGACTGGATAGCCATCTACATATCTAATTGCTATGAAAAGTTATTCATTTTTCATGATGGAATTTCTAAACACCATACTATTTTCCTGACGGGTCTGACAGGTAAAATTAGGTACATGTAACAAAATGAGCACTAAATACATTGTCATATTGAACGAGGATTCGGTCACTGGCTACTTTGTATATGGGCATGATACGATCTAGTGGGCACGGTATAGTGTCTGGATCTATATAAGGCAATTTTAATGTCACTCATCCAAGTAAACAATAATGCAATATCTGTTTACAGTTTTTTATGAAACATCTAAATGTTTAAAAGTTTCTCCAAAATCTCAAACTTTATACTAAGATTGAAAGTTGGTATTGTTAATGTGAAATGGTTTATTTATAATAGTAGATATAAATGCAAAAGTTTGAATGGATGAATTTATATTTATGATTAAATTGAATCACACTAAGATTGAAAGGATCTGACTGGAACATGGGACAAATATATGGCTTTATAATAGTCTGGAATAGTGTATAAACTACAGTTTATTCGGTAAATAGGTTTCTATGCTTCGTGAAAATAGGAACAGTATTTTGCGAGAGTGAAACCGCAGGTAGCATTCATTTATATTATATACTTGACCATTCAAGATCTTTTTTGGTTATAATTATATTCTAAAAACTAGAATATATTTTTATCTATCTAGGTAAAATGCAGAAAAGCGGCCATCAAAACAATAAAATGCAAGAGAGGTAACGGCTAATAATTTTATATTCTGTAATTCACTTTTACGTAACAAAGGTATAATAAGCATGTTCATATTTTAAAATACACTTTTACTTATATGCATAAAATATTCACACGTTTCAGGCAGAGACACGTTTGTATGTAACGGCATTATAACAAAATGGAAATAAATTACGTTTGAGTCTGTAATTGAAAGTTAGCGCATAAATACCGAGAAAGTTTAATTTTTTAAGAAATTCGTACGGGTTTTGAATAAAATTTTATTATTTTTAACACTTTCGTAACTTATGGTAATTGAAATCTCCGACGTTTGATACATAACGCATACTGCCTATATGCTATTTACTTAATTCTTAGGTAATACTAAACATACTTAGTATAAATTATGAAGTGTAAATATATGTTTTATATTTTAGAAAGAATAATTCATTGTTTGAATTGATTAGAATATATTGTGTGGAATAACACTCCGTAGTAATAGAGGCTAACAAAGTTATTAGCTTACATAGTTATATTGTAAATAAAAATAAGTTGTTAGCAAATAGAAAACCCGACTGCTATCAAAAAGATATGCAAAGATTGAAACATGTTTGATAGTAGATACTCATTTGCCAATCGTAAATCGAAAACAAATTACTGGGTACCGCCTGCTATCAAACTTGTTCCAATCGTTTAGGCAGCAGTCGAGTTTGAGATTTCTTTCAAAATTATTTTATTTTAAACTTTATCTCCTTCTCATTCCCTTCACTGTGTTAACCTACTCGAAAAATTTGAAAAAAAAATTGACAACCCGCATTTTAACATCAAAAATCTGAATAGATTTGTTGAAATTTTATGTACCCTGGACACTCGGGGATAAATACCTTTCTTCTGAGACCCATTCCTCGAAATCTGTTCATCCGTTAGACCTGTAGAGGGGACCCATTATCCTCACAGGCGCTGAGTAAAAAGAGAACGAAGCATGACTCGCCCTTTATTACGTGAGATGAAAATATCAACATACACTGTTTCATACCTCTTTATTGATGTTGTATATGTACACTTTTATGTACACCCCACGTGTAAAATGTATACCTATTTATTTAACCGTGTGTACATCGATCATGAAAGTATCTAATTGATGGCTCGATACGTAGGAATTTCCAATGTAAGAGCTTACACGTTAAACTTGTTTCTAACGAACTTCCATCGTATATCAGTGCTTATACGAAAGTTTTCAAACAATTTGCAGCACCTCGTATATCAATCAAACTGTCTCATGATAGTTAATAGAGTAAAAAAATATAAATTGGTTAAGAGACCATAATTTTCTTAGCAGGAAAAGACTGACGTTATAGGTGAAGGATAGCCACCCTCTAAAGTAGCTTAACACATTGCAAGTTATCAATTAGCTTGACTTTAAAAGTTTTCGGAAATAACACATGAATTAAATATTAAGTAAGCTATTATCGCATTTGTGAAAGCTTGATTTTTTTGGGGATCCGTACCTCAAGAGGAAAAAATCGGAACTCTTATAGGATCACTTCGTTGTCTGTCTGTCTGTTTGTCTGTCAAAACATTTCTCTTAGGAATGCGTGGCGCTAACCAGTTGAAATTCATGTCACATATTCAGGTTTGTAGCGTCTTGAAACTGTGCAAAAATCAAACTCCATCAAATTCGTCCCTGAATACAATTTTGTACGGAACCTTCAGAGTGCGAATCCGACTCGCACTTAGACGACTTTTATTAATATTAGGTACCGAAAAATCGAAGCCTCAGTTAATTATAGCGGTATTGTACGAAGAACGAGTGCGTTGCAGTGACTTTTACTTTCGCCAAACTAGTGCATCGAGTGCAACGACTTCTGGTGCAACGGGTTTGCGCGGGCGCACTGGAGCACTGGTGACAAGGTTGGGAAATAACGTTGCTGGCACACTGGTTATATGCACTCATAACCTTACCCTGACTTTTACTTTTATACAAGAGTAAAAATAAACAGTATAAAAAATAGAAATAGGTAGGACTTTTGCGTATTAAAACTACAGTGTTTCTACGCGTTTCTGCTTATGTTATTTTTAAACTATCGCGATGTGTTCAAGCTAAGAGTAATGGTGGGTAGGCGCACAAAAAATGTTCCCCGCATACCTCTCGACGCTCGTAAGCTATTCAAGTCGTGACAACGGGTGCTGCAACACATGCGAAACGTTGGCAGAAATAGTAAGTTCCACGATTTAACCGCGATAAGTGCCAAACCGTTGTATAATAAAGTTTCTGCATATAGCGCCAGTGAATCAAGCGTGCACCCAGTGCCGGCTATCAATCAATCAATCAATTAGCCCTCAGCAGTTCCTGCTGGTTACAAGCCTCACCCAATGTGCGCCATTTTATCCGATCCTCTGCCTTCCGCTAATTACCTTATAACCCCTATATATAAGTATAGTAATCTAAAAAATATCTAGTATAATAAGTATTTATATATATATTTGTTAGTGAGCATTTAATAATATTCCGCTGTATGCAGCCCTATCACGAAAACCATAGCACACCGCACAAGCCCCAAAAGGTATAGGCACAACATTAAATAAATCATTATTATGTCAATTGTAAGCAAATCGGAGTGCTAATGCGTTTATTATTTGGTTACGAAATCGATGCCGGCTCATAATATCCAATTCTACAGCGGACGGTGAGTTCGAAGCATGTAACCGCAAATACTAAAACAATATTATACAAGCCTATACGTACAGGACATAAGGTTTATAATTTCCGGAGCGCTAATGGTGTGGCTCATTGCCGACAAGGCCGTGAATGTGTCGACTAACTTAGTTCACGACAATTGCATTCCACATTACTTCTTCTCGAACGGATTTAGCAACTCCGCCTCAGGTGTTAAAGTTAGTTTTATTACAACACCCCACGATATCAAAGGCTTTCGTAGTATGACAATTTTAGACGCGGATCTAATTGATCTCTGATCGCAAACAAATGGTTGATACGGATGTCGATAGCGCCCTTGTCACTGTAATAGCAATCTTGTCTCGATATCACGATACCTATTCACTGATCTGGAGATCGGACGGTTTTGTTGCTGACAGTAATTTAGATCGTTGATACGGTAAAGTTTTGCAACTGAATTAGCTACGATATGCAATCGGGAATACTTTATAGAATTAAATTTGACTGATTATACACAGCTAGTAGATAATAGGTGATAATAATATTCAACGACATGATATATCTACAATTAGACTCAAATTTAGGATACAGTACTACAGGCCGTAGAACACGGTTTTTTTTGTAGATACACACATACTATATGTACATAAAAACGTTGTTTTCATTCACACAAATATTTGCAAATAGATTCTCCCACGATTGTGCGGGAATTATCATCATCCAAATGTTTAAAAATCTATATGCTCACATAATTTCAATATCGTCTTCATTTTAGTCCCGCTTCACTTTGCTCGGTCTTAGGCATCCATAGTAGTGAAACCCGCGCTACTGAGGCCCGGCGAAGACAGTTTGGCCAGATATTTGCCCTTGCCTTTGCCTTATTTGAGCCTTGGTAGAGGAAGAAATTATTTTCACATAGTTTGTAAATTTTAACTAGCACGCATAATACAGAGGTGAGCCAGTCATAAGTCTTATATCTACATGCATAAATAATAATAAAAAATAAAAACGTTTATTCATTTTCAATATGGTGACATAAAACTGTTTCAGTTGGAATTTCCATTTAAGCTAAAATAATGCTTGTGTTTGGAAATTCCCCGCAAACGCATAAATGCAAACGCATAACAACTGTTTAAAGCGTTTAAGCTGATTTATAGTTCGTTCATTAAATCAATTACATGGCAAACCGGAGGCTGGTTACAAATTGTAATAAGTTTATTATGTAAACGGAACATTATTCGAATTAATATTAAATGCTCAGTTGATTGTTTTCACGACTAAAGCACGAGAACTTATGGAAAGCCCTATATTACCTTGTGCGACTACCCACAAGTGCGTTGTAAGCCTTATAGTCTGATAGGATATTGTTATCGGTGCTGGAAGTATTTCAGGCCCAACCAAATTCTTCAGAATTTAAGTAGAGCTTGCCTGCAAAACGGTATGCCTTGAGAGTCCTAATAGATGAGGCTCTGGCTTTCCTCACCAGAGTCAAACAATACACTCCCATAAGCTGAACTTAATGTTATCTTTATAAATATATTAGCCTTCCGCACACGGCTCCTCCCGCGTGGATCTCATATCTCCGGTTTAACTGAACCGATTACAATTAAACAAACGTAACTTTTTAGTATGACCAAGACTTTTCTAATAAAAAAAACTGCATAAAATCCGGTCAGTAGTTTTTGCGTCAATCGCAAACAAACATTTCCAATTTACAATTATATAATAGTAATAGTTATGTATATTTGTACAATATTATCATGTATATTAATGAATATTTCTTTTTTTTTTCAGGTATGTTCATGATCCACTCTACACTCTACAGTATAATAGTATGGTAAGTTCGAAAGTCCCAAATAAAAGAAATTGAGATAAGCTAGCGTAGCCACACAACAAGTAATTGGCAGTATTGCGCTTAGGCTGTGTCCAACAACGTGTTGTTCCAACTAATAGTACAACATCCTTCAGGAATCTGAGCACTTATACAACTTGGATACCGTTTGTACCATTTTATTATACAGTAGGGATATTCTATTTGCCCTCTATTTTATGCCTAACGAACTATGAACGCTATCCGAATACATAGACTTCACATCTCTATTTACGTTGTCTCTCAGGGTTACCCTGTAGGTTTTTCTCTTTTTCAATCATTCGTTATCATCATCCAACAAACTGCAAACTTACTCAAATCCTGCTATAAAACATTACTCACTTAACTCATTACTTAAGTACAACCGAACTCGATAATGATAAATTAAACTTTTAACAATGTAACAGTTCAAACCTTGTACCTATACTGAGAATCTTCCATTAGCCAGGCCATTTCAAAATTCAATTCAAGTAAACTGCAGCTAAATACGGTATCGCATGTGATTCAATAATTATGTGTATTAAGAACTGATATCGCAATAATGTATTGCAAACATGCTGGTCGATGACCACATACAATTTATACCATGTACCTATGTGGGAAAGTTCAAGATACATCCGCTAAGGCATCACCTTTCGCATCCTATAACTACAGATCTAGCGAGTAATAATCTAAAACCAAACAACTTGCCTAATAGAGAACAGGTAAATATTCTAAAAGGTTAAAATTTGTATTAAGAGTCTATCTTAATACGCCACTACGTACGTATTGACGGACATGATTCTGACGCAGAATTTCCTCTCAGAGGTACCAAGATAAATTAAACAGCTATAGAAGGAGTAAGAAAGCGGACTCCGGATTCCGAAGTGCGAGCTTTGAATGCAACCTGGATTGGCGAACGGATGATGATAATGAAAGTTTGTAAAAGCAACGTTACCGTTACTTCACAGAATAACCAAACAGCAGTGAACCATCAACATAAATTATACCATAAATGGAACGCGGAAATTTGGAAATATTTGCTGAATGCAATTCAGTACCCTAGTTAGTTAGTGCATACAATTTGAATTTAAAAATAATTCATCCATCTAAACATTTTCACATACCCTTACTAAACAACAACACTAACTACATAATAACAACTGTATCTACCTCTAAATATAAAACACATGTTACATGAAGTACTTAAGATATTATTTCGAAACACGTAAGTGCCTTGCTGTGACATTTATGACATTGCGTAGACACGTGAATCGGTCCAAAATACGTTCTCGACATCTTGTGAACTTGTCAAATAGACAATGTGACAAACTTTCCACGTAATCCCATAAAATAATAACACATTATGTAGAACATATATTCGTAATCTGTATTGCGTTTTGGCAATGCCAAATTTCTAATGTTGCATATAAAGATCTTAAATTCTTTCGTAATCATTAACACTTCATTAGTAAACGGATTTAAAAATTGTTTTATACGGGTGCATATTCAGTCCGTGTATCATTAGATGTATTAAACTACGTCGTTAGCTATACATTATTTATGAGTTTGTCTGTATATCTTTTCACTTAAACAGCTTCTATTAAATGACGCATAAATCATATCAAGTAAATAATTGGCCAATAATGCGAGTTTTCTCCATGTTCAGAGACTGCAATTTTCTACAGCTTTTCATTCCAGCATCTTGTTCACAATAAGTGACGTACACTCACTTAAAGTACAAGAACTAATTTTATGGACATCCCCGACCGTTTATTACTATGATGTAATATTCTTATTTTTACATTAAATTATTTTCATTAGAGTCATCGCCATCGACAACATAATAAATGTAACTAGCTCAAAAACCTCTATTTGTACTAGACAGCTGCACAAAACTAAAAATATTAGGGTCAGTTGTGAGATATGTATACTTTCAGTTGAACGCGACAAAACTCCGGTCTAGAAGAGACCTAGCACTACATGTTTAAACCCTCCTAGACGACTAATTTGTTTCAGCACTGTACTCTTACCAAAACTGTGGCAAAATGTAACATGTTAAAACATAACTCTTTAAGCAAAATACGTAGTTTCTCAATACCACCTATGGGGTATAATTTGCCATTACCTAAAAAAGATTTCGCATTGAAATCTTTATTTTAGAATTACGCCGCATCTATGTAGAAATGTACACATATACTATAAAGAAATCTACTTTGTAACAATATAGAACCGATATTACATACAGTTTTATAGATGTTATTTCTAATGAAGCTATACTTAGAGGTTAATTATTACAGGAAGAATTGGCGTACAAGAAACTTTACCCAGCGATGCATAACCGATTATGTCAACACCCTGTAATGATCAGTTATTTAATCTTCGTAGATGATAACAGTGGATTATAGCTTAGTTTTATATACGTAGCTTTAATTATACGGTGGGTAGGCAGCAATGGTGCAACTAGTTATAGTTGTATGTTGGTATCTGATGCGCTTTATACCGTTACAGAATCAGAGAGCTTGTTACAGATATGGCAAAGATTAGACCATAAATATCGCGATCAAATGTCCTGATTTTGATCGTCGTCAATATAGATATGAATTGCGTTTGCATATCAACATTTGAAATCTTTTTTGCAAGAATCGCGATTATCGCAATAATTATCAACTGTTTAATCCATACCTATTTATATAGATTTTAATACCGATTGTCATTTGCTAGCCATTCAATTTGGGAAATAGTCGCCTTAGTATTGGCCGCCTCTGAAAATCAGCTCTGTCTGCCTGCACCACTTCGCGAATGGCAGCACGCTGGCAAGCTGCCATTTATTCTAGGTCTATTTTGTATGATGTGTTGTTTTTGTATTGTTGCATGATGTAGAATAAAAAAAGATTATTTTTTCATTCTTTCTTTCATTATTCCCGGTTGCACTTGAGGCCTTCGCCACAGAGTTTGGGGTCTGCATACTCCGTCTACTCCATTTGATTGGGCTTAAAATGTTTTTATTACGCGAACGATTAGCTTTTCAAATTCTAATTACGAGTCGAAAAGGTGTACCAGAGTTTCATATGATCTCAGCAGGCATATCGGCTTGCCACTGCAGGCTGGATTGGTCCTTAAAAATTTAAGAAATTAATAGCCCAAATAAGCATATTAAAGAAGTTAGGTAGGCATTTTTATAAGCCTTAGCAGATTAAAATACATAATCAGTTAATACCTGTCTAATTTATTTAATATACTTAACCGCCAACCGGTCAAACTAATCCGTGCTCTAGAATTCGAGAAACCTTGACATATACTCGTTAATAGGTAGGAAAATAGAGGACAATGGGTAGGATATGCACGATAATAGATTTCTCAATAGGTCAGAGGCGTATGTCAAGTTAAGGACCTCCTTCGTGACTTGTAGCAGGTATAAGTTAAATATCAACAAAGTTTATATTTTGCAGGATATTGCTCGGAACATATATTATTATGTTGGACCTAAAATGTGTTCAAAAGGAGCTTTTGAAGATAGAATAATGTGCTACAGCGGTGGACTTAGATTTATTACAAAACAATCCACTAGGGTCTCGTTTGACTCGTGATTGAAGTCCAAGATGTTGAACTATACGTTTACATATTTTTCGATTCATTACGTTTTAAACTTCAATACGGATAAACGACATCATTGAGAAGTCACAATGAATTAGAACAACAAACAAAAATATCATATTAAAGTGTATTTTACGGTACACTCCGCGTCTGTAGTTGTCGTATGCTTGGGAATTATACCTTAACGCCAATTAAACGCTATTTAGAAATATGTTTTTTGACATTTGAAAAAGAAAATATAAATTGTATAATTAAAATGTTTCGAGGTAGACCCAAGGTTACACTAGATATCATAATTATTTATTATAGGTATGCAAGGCAAAATCACTAACCGTGCGAGGGTGAATTTTTGTGTACACCTACATCAGGTGTTTCGTGATAGTATTATGATATTAAGGTTAAAAAAACATTTCTATAACCTTCAAATATTTTTTTGGTATTCTAACATAACAAATTCTAGCGCAAACACACACATACACATACACATATAATATTTTAACGACGATTTGTGTGGCGCGATAGTTAAATGTTCATCTACTCAATTCCCGCAAGTCGTGATTTCAATTCCCGTTCAATGCCAATATTTATTTGTATGCATAATTTTACCAATAGATGTATTCACAAAAAAGCCTAGGATATTATTGAAATTATGAGTCATGCTTAGTGCGTAATACCTATATCCCCGAATGTACATTTATTATTTTAATTTTAAATACATAACTACATAATATGTAACACATTACTAATATCCTTATTAATGCTTCAACTAAGCAAAACTGCTTGTATTAGAAGAAAAAAATCACGTCTTTAGTACATAAGTGAGGTTTCACTTCGCAACTTCTAGACTGCAATTCCAATACTTCAGCTTAGTGCCTAATGGTGGAGTAATTCTACTTCTGATACATTTCTGGATATTAATTTGTTCATAAGCCGATCTCAATTTCACCATAACAACAGTAAGTAATTCAGATATTGCGTATGAAACAACCTGTCAACCACCAATCAACAAGTTAGTCGTTGATTAGTGATATAGGAACAACTTTTACTGCGATGTGGTCACCCAAGCTGGGGGACTGGACCTTCGAGTTCGTGCTTTGACTTAGAACTAATTAATGTGGCAGAAAAGTGTTGAAATAAATAGACATGCTAATTCTAAACTCTTTCCTGTATAGTGATTAAAATGTCAGAATTAAGCCAAATGGAACGTAGGCTCGTACGACTCAAGTTATTACTATGCAATAGTAATAGACCAAAAGCCCGTGAACGTTAGACTTATGCCATTTAATAAAAGCTGAAAGTTTGTCAACGTCAACTTTGGGTCGTAGTGGCTTTGGCAGGTACACAGTACTAATGGTGTGAAAAAAGAAAATCTATTTTCGTCAAATAATATAATGTGATTTTTAGGTCTAAGCTTCAAATTATTATTAGAAATCACGTCATTCATAGCCAGACACTTTAACATTTGGGCAACTCCTTGCCAGACACCCTTGTTGTTCTTTATACATGTTCTATATACTGTATCCAATCATTATTACCCGTTATCAGGCATGAATCACAAGTCAGAATATTCATAGAATATTTCACTTACATCTAATAATGAAAACAAACAGCCTTAGCAATAAAGAATGTCCCAACTTGTTTGTTTACATGAATTGAAGTCGGGTTTACCTATTGAATTTGGATCATATTTTGATAAAATTTTCAAAATGCAATTATAGTCATTGTATGGAGTTGACGTGCCCATGTGGGCAAAAACTACTTCTCCATCAGATTTAAAAAAATATTATAGTCGTTTTAGCTATGTAGAACTCATACGAGCTTTAACCATAGTGTATGAACATTAATTGAATTTACGGTGGTATGAACCTACTCGTATCAAACAAGTAATACTACCTATCTATACTAATCAATCAATTAGCCCACCGCAATCCAGTGCTGCACATAGGCCTCTCCCAATGTGCACAATTTCGTCCGATCCTCCGCCTTCGGTATCCAGTCTGTCTCAGCCACCTTTTTCAATTAGTCCATCAAGCCAGGGGGTGCGCTACCTTTCAAATCTATTCCATATCTTGAAAATTATTCGTGTATTGAAAGTTATTCGTGGATAAAAAGGACTTTTTCAATTTTGCTAGCAAATTTATTATCAGCAGCCTCCACCCGTGTAGAATTTTGATACCATGCCAGCAATCTATTCCCGGGGTAAAAGTAGCTTATGTGTTATTACGGGCTGTAGTCTATCCCTATACCGGTGAGGTGCAGTTAAACAGACTAAAAATAAAAAAAATAAACCAATGTAATATTAATAGGCTTTTATATATTTTCTTGCTTAGGTAGGTATATCATTAGAATTTCTCAATCAGTGTAACTATTACGAGTATTGTTAATCAGTAGTAATTATGTTATTATAATCTACATACTTACATTAACCACTTCAATTTTAATTGTAACCTGTGAATGATTTAGTATAACGTCTTAAACTGGTCAGGTAGTAAACAAAATAATCATAGATCAAATATAATAAAGGGGTTTTAGTATAATCGTGTTCGTATTTTACCGTAAACAGCATTGTTCATTGAATATTCAATTGTGACCTAAAGTCATTAATCACTTTGTATTTGAAATTTATTTCGAAGCTGTTGCATAACGCATACATTTTGTAAAGTTAGATTTCACCAGAAAAACATTTTTATTCATTCATTCGTTCGGTCATATTAAAGCTATTGCATTTCGCTGCTAGACATGGGCTTCTCTTTATGTGCGCCCTTGCACTCGATCCTCCACCTCGCGCATTCAGTCAATCCAGTCAACTTCCGTCCATCATGCCAACAAACACCCAGCTTCCATTTGCCGATATACATCTGTTCGTTACATGACATGTGTGTACCTATGTAAGCTACGATGTGGTTCAAAAGTCGTTACGTCGTTAAAGAAAACACAAAGTAACTGCCAGAAAATTTAACAGAGAAAAATCCTAATAAACATGAACAAGATGGTAGGTGGTCCAACTTCAGCATGATGACATTGATGTATGTGTTCATGTTACTTCGGTAAATGAAATCGCTGAAAAAGACCAAGACGTCATGACGTAGTCATTATCTCTTTGATTCTCATCGACTTCATTGGTCGAAGAGAAATCGTAGATATCACTATATTGACTGCAGGAGATGTTAACGCGAGTGCCGAAGATAATATACCCACACACCATGCCGTTCCGTGACAATAACTAACTGTTCACCCACCATGCGATTGTCACGCAATAAATTGTGTGAAAAATGTGTGTTTTATCACTGTATGACGTAACATTCTATACGTAAATCAGTTTTTGTACGTGCGCATAATAGCAGTTGATGGTAGTATTCGCCATTACTCGTTTACTTGCAAATAATGATGCAACAGTGTGCAACAGTGCATTAGAGACGGTTAGAATACCTGAGCATGTTTCAATTTACAAGTTCAGCACGTATTTCATGGTTGAATAGAATAAACAGATAGTTTTCCTTTTAATACTAGGCACTGACTTCAAAAAATATAAATATTGATATATACTATAATTTATTCCGAGATTGATTTAAATTCAATTTGTGGTTACAATTCACGAAAGCAAGACTCCGTTATCTGATCAATAATTCTGATTAACATATCATTGCCGGAAGCTTATGTAGATATTGCACAAAATTATTTTTAAAGGATTCTTTCGCGAATTTTGATATTATTTTATTGTTCCCATTGCTTTTCAGAAGCCGTGGTCACTAGGATGTTGGTGTTTGATCTACACAGACAGATCTCATAGTCATAGTATCGTGAAGTCACAGTCAAATAACTGTAATCCAAGCTAGTGGTAGATTTAACCATCTTTTCTATTAAAATTAGAATACATTTTATTTTGATCATAGTAGATCGTAGATCACCCTATGTATTAATCATCTCCTGTTGTACGTGCTCACATACAATTACAAATCACTGGCCTTCGGGTATTATTATTAATACAAGCAGATTATAGTAATAAATTTACCAATTTCAACAACACTCTTGGTAATTATTCATAATGTCCAGTACATGAGAAACTGCCTGGTTAATCAAGTTACCGGTAACATGAATAATCTTACATGTAATTTTTTTTATTTTTTTTTTTCGGACATGGACATAACTTAGGCGTGTCCATTAAAAGCTTAAGTAACTATATTAATGATGCGTTAAATAAATCAATTCCAACAATTTCGTTTAGTTAATCAACTTCATGTTACAAAGTTAATGACATGTTTATGTCTTTTAGCATCCGTCCG
Organism: Eilema griseolum; assembly: GCA_963662185.1. Classification (NCBI taxonomy): domain Eukaryota; kingdom Metazoa; phylum Arthropoda; class Insecta; order Lepidoptera; family Erebidae; genus Eilema; species Eilema griseolum. The sequence continues at coordinate 19,110,845 of OY759240.1, read as the reverse complement.
CAATGACTTCAGTGTTAATCACACAAAACCTCTTCCTGCAACATTAAAATCTAAGTTTTCCTTCCTATTTTCTAATATAACATTAACAGTTAGTTCTCTTCGGTAGATATTACGCAATTGGACAGTAATATAACAGTGATCTCTGATTAGTCATAGAAGATAATTGAACCTTGAAGATAATTAGTAAAGGTTCATGCCAAGATTTGCAGAATATTTTCCTGGTCTCATTGCTTTTACAAGTTGGACAAGGTTACTATACATATAGGTGAAGGACTTTATTTATCTTGGTACTTTGTATTGCAACTGCCACTATCTACTATAAAAGAAGTAATTTTAATTGTCTATTATTATCAGTGTCTACACCTCTTGCGCAATTATAACGATATGCTAAGCAGGCCTCGAGAAAGTGAAAAACAATGAACCAAAATAATGCCTAAATTATTCCTAAAATGGGCAAAAAGGGCTATTTTATTTTAAACCAGGCTAAAATTTGAGGTAATAAACCACACTTTAGCGAAAGTTAATACCCGCTCTAGATACAAAACTAATGTGTCTATCGAACAGTGAAACCACTTGTTTTAAGTACGCGTATAGAATTAAAGAATACCGGAATGTGCGACTCACGATCAACTCGCAACCATTGTGTGCTCTTAAACATGTGAACTTACGAGAACGTGTCTAATTTACAATGCCCAGCCGACCGAACATAACTGATACTAAAGCTTATATTGTAATTCAACGTACTGGAACGAATTGTCTTTACAAAGAATTTTCTAATTAAATTGTCGCACTAAAGGATGTTTGTAATTTATTGAAAGTTTTGCAGTCGATCATACTAATAAAATAACTACTGTTCGCATGAACTGTTTTGCGCTAAATAATTGGAAAGCGATAAACTATACCTAATCGAAAGTATTGCAAAATAAATGAAATTGTATCAAAATAGTAAAACTTAAACCTAAGTTATTCAGATCATGCATTGCTAGGTACTTATTCTTGCTCATCTTAGAGTTAACCCCAGTCGCATCCGAAGCTTTCACCTTAGAGTCTGGGGTCCGCTTTACCAGTGTAACTGTGGATTTGACTGAATTTCCATAATGCAACGGCGGCGTTCCGATCCCCACAACCCAAAAGCAACGAAGCTTTGTAGTTAAACCATTTGTTGTAATTTTTAGGGCACCAACTACCCATAACGACAGCCAAAGATGGTCGTAAGGCAACCGGTACCGACGGCTTGTGCTCTCTGAGGAACGTCCAATGCAAATACTCATAGTCATGCATACAAATATTTGAGCGGGGATAGAACCCGCACCTCCTACGTAGCGGCCGCGTTCACTACCGCCACGCCACAGAGGCTGTCTAATTCGGCGTGGGAGACGCCGAGACGGGAGCTTGTGGCGGTCCTGGGAGTGAGAGTTCTCACGCTCTCCACCTTGCTCGCGCCTGGCATGCCTCCCCGGCTCCAGAGACGGGTTGGGGGCTCTGTGGTCCCCACACCCGGGGAGAGAGCCAGATCGTGAGAGATGGCCCTGAGTCGGCCGGGGTGCGCGTAATACGCCTGTCAACCTCACCTTCGGCAACCAAAAACGACCCACAGGCGGCGTGCGTTTTGCATTTTGGTCGGTTCTAGTCCGACATAACCTCTTCCACCGGCTCCGGTATCCGTGGGGATTTTGTAAAAAAAAAGTTCCAGTCTCATTCAAGGCTCTCATCTCCAAGTCCGTGGAAAATTTTATTACCATTATCTTTACTATGTACTATCCTACACTATTCGATGAGTAAACCTCATATTGATAGTGTCCTCCCATCCTTTTTTTATTACATATGGAAAGTGCGTAACGGAAGCTATGCGGAAAGGAAACAATAGAATAAGAACAGTGACATTTACATCATACAAGGCACCTCAGGAAGTTACATTGCAATGTTAGTATTTACTGATTTCACTTTTTTAAGTATCGTGTTAGTAACTTATGTTATTGTTTACTGACCTTGTCTAACTTCATTCAATTGCTATGAAATCGTAAATCAGTTTACAGCAATTGAGTTCCGCTATTTTTTAATGTCACATCTCATTTTGGCTAAGATTAAGTAACATCAAGTTTGAGAAATGCTTGTGTTTTCAAGTTAATCTTCACTTTTCATTGTTGTTTTAAAATTATTACTAAAACTTAATAGAAATTGTAAATTATAAGTAGAACATACTACTCTGTCAAGAAAGTACCGGGAAAAAATCAATAATACACAAAAAAATTGTTATTCATCCAAATTTATTTTATCACCTTCAAAGTATGCTCCTTCAGAAACGATACACTTACGCCAACGAATACTCCAATCATCAAAACATTTTTTAAACGCTGTTTCCGGAATTGAGTTCAGTTCTCGCCGCGAATTCTCCTTTATGTCTTCTGCTGATTGAAAACGGGTGCCACGAAGTGGTAATTTGAGTGTAGGAAAAGGAAAGAAGTCGGCTGGAGCCATATCTGGTGAATATGGTGGTTGCTCGATGGTATTTGTTGAGTGTTTGGACAAAAATTCGTTCACAATGATGGCCTTGTGCGAAGGTGCATTATCGTGGTGCAAAATCCAAGAATATTCTTTCCACAAATCTGGCCTTTTACGTCGAATTTATTCTCTTAAACGTCGCATAACGCTCAAATAATATTCTTTATTTACCGTTTGACCTTCCGGCAAAAATTCCGAGTGCGCCAACACCGCAATAGTCAAAGAAACAGTCAACATGACTTTGACTTTTGATCGACTTTGATGTGGTTTTTTCGGTTTTGGTTCAGTTGGAAGGCGCCATTCCGAAGCTTGTTGACTAGTATGCATGTCAAACTCGTAAACCCACCTCGTCACTAGTAACAACGCGTTTCATGAATGTTGGGTCGGTATTGACCCGTTCTAGCATGTCCTCAGCGACTCTCATGCGATTTAGTTTTTGAAGAAAATTCAGGTCTTTGGGACTAGCCGGGCAGCAACACGTTTCATACCCAAATTATTAGTTAAAATGGTACCAATCGACTCGTGAGATACAGAAAGTTCGGCGGCCATCTTTCTCAAATTTGAATAAGGATTTTCATTCACTATTTCCTTCACTTTTGCGATGTTAACTTCAGTTGCAGACGTTGATGGCCTACCAGAACGAGGCAGATCTTCCATCACATCTCGACCGCTTTTGAACGCTTTGTACCACTCATAAGCACGTGTTTTTGATAAAGTCGATTCAGTGTAAGCCTTCTGTAACATTTTCAGTGTCTCCGAACATGTAATTCCATTGGCGATGCAAAGTTTAAGACAAACTCTTTGTTCGATGTTTTTGTCCATTATGAAATTCGTAATACACACTAGATATTATAAAACTAAAAACAGCACTGTTTTTAACATAAATGACAGATGCAACTCAAACTCCGCGCCAAAATGGAAAGCAGTTGTGCCAATCAAACAACAACAAAAAAAACAAAAATTTGAATTTGGAACAATAAACAAAACATTCATTCCCGATACTTTGTTGACTGAATGTATACTTTTAATTTTCTATCATTAAAAATGAAAATTTGTATTTGAGTTAACAAAAATAAAAATTTATTTTTATGTTTATGGATATTTTAAATCTGTCCGTTGGACTTGTATCGACGATCGATGTATGGGAATAAAACGACTACAATATGTATTGAAATTTAAATAAGTAATAGGTTAATACAATGAATTAAATAATTGCAATTAATAAAATCTAAGCAATGATACGCCTGTTAAGTCACAGTAGCAACATCGAGATGAAAATGATACATGTCCGATAGTAACGCGATGAGTACATCGGATCTTACAATGTCTGTCGTGTACTAGCTCAGCCGTGAAACTATCATTATTTGCAGTTAAGTAATATTAATTGCCATCTAACTCTATAGAGAAAAGATTGTGTTGTCAGTTTGCAACTGATTAATCTGACGCTCGTTAGTACTACAATTGATGCAACCACGGTTACGAAAATGTAATTGGCAATGTTTGAAAAATAGTGCAGTCTACCGTGATAGAGTATCGTGTAATTAGCTAAATTAGATATTATAAGTATTCTCAAAGACTGATAAAAGGAACCCTATGACTATTAATCAGCTGGATAGCTTCTTCGTACTGTCCTAAGTTCTTTTAGTGGGTGTGTAAAATTATCTGATAAGGCCACCAAGCTGTGGTTCAATTGACGACCAACATTAAAACTGATATTTGACTAAACTACAGGTACTTGTTAAAGAACCTGCGAATCCTATAAAGGACGATCCGTGAGTCGAAAATCCTAACTATAATAAAGATTATTGACGTATCACTAGCTTGATATCCAATTATTTACTTAAGCCCAAGTAAAGGAAAACACTGCAAGGTTGAAGCCTTCACCTGACTACTTGAGCTCATTCTGCTAATAGTAACCAACAATGTACAAAGGTTCAGATGCTTGGAGATAATATTACCTACAATTCAAAATCTTATATCTTACTAAAGCGTCACTTAATGTCCACGTGACCGAGCATCAAGAATTGGGTATTTGACAACTGTGAATATAATAGCTAATACATAAATAATAACTGTACAGGATGTATTTCCCAAAAATATGTTTTCTAATATTATATTTTTACAAAATAAAATTGGGATTTGTATTTCACATGACATTTTAAGCTAACAAAGTGCAAATGTAAATAATACCATGGCTATAATAACCTCGTGTTGTGTTCCCGGTGGTGAGTAGAGTAGCCAGAGCTCACTGGAGAGTTTTTGTGCTGTCAGTGGGAAGACCAAAGGTATGTCCTAATTTTGTGTGAGGGGTACATAAAATCTCTGTTCTGAGTCCACACTGGTGCTACACACGTTCATAGGTCACGGTAACCACTTTCCATCAGGTGGGCCGTGTGCTTGTCTGCCACCTAAGTTGTATAAAAAAATAAAATAAAAATGTGTTTTTTCTAATTAATAAGGTTTTACGGGGAAATGATGAATTGCAACAGGTATTAAATCAATTTCTACATTTTTAAGATAGGTTTCCGAAGTTTGTCAAATACCCAATTGTGTAAATAACAAAAGAACACACAATAAATCGTTTTATTGATGCCTCAAAATTACTTACTTCAATGACCTTATTGACTTTTCATTATGTTCAGTTTGTTTCAAATTAATACTGTTTATGGTAATCAATAGCAATTTCCCGATTTCAGAAAGCATTAATGATAAGTACATTGATTGATTTTTATTGTTTACACTAGCTAATAGTAGATAAATGAACCATGATTTTACGACTAACGTTCATTTGGGCGTATACGCTTCATTTGGGCTTTCTAGGTTAATGTCTATTATTATATCATATATTTCATCATTCCTAGTGTGCAAAACTACATTTTATTTATAATAGCTACACCGCTGTGTAGCTATATCATTTCTACCATACGTGTTCCAGTTGATAATATTGGTTACACTTTCAAAATTGTTACACCAGCACACGTCATATTTTGTATTTTTTATAAATTTAGGTCCCGGTTATTATTCTGAAATAAGATTCAGTAACCTAAATAGTAACTCAGAAAAAAAACTAGTTTTTTTAGTCTAAAACACTTAATAAAAACAAAAAAAACAAACTAAAAACTTATATCTAAATTAAATGCTTTACAAGAATCACAACATTGAATACCTAAGCTGATTCATAAAAAAATAAGAGCTGTTCTTGAATGGAACTATGATTAGCTAAGCAAAACATTAAGATTATCACGATTAGCAGATCAAATAACACCCCTTCAAACAAACTCGTGCTAATAAAGCTATCTTTCAGAATTTCCCACGATCCAGAGGAAATGGAACAACAAAAACTATACAAATCATAATTCAGAATAATAAAAAATAGCCAATTACTATGTTCAGTTAATCATTTCAACATGTTTAGTAAAATTGACTGTTGAAGTCTGGCCTTAGTCGGTAGCCTTCGTACCCGACGAGTTATAGTTGCTTTGTTTTCATATCATAACGTGTGAACGCTTTTGCAACAATTTTATTGTGCACTCTACAAGGCAATAACGTAAAATGTATTTTTTTAAAGGGCTGAAAACCCCTGCCAGGACGCACAATTCAAATAAATTGACTCCCATCTTTAATTCCCTTTTAACAACAATACATCTGTGAACGACAGAAATTATTCTTTGAACTATTCATTACGGTTATACAAAAATTAACTAGGTATTATTTAATTTAACTGTCTTTCCCTTTTCTAAATATTTACATTTCTCCAATTTTTAATTGATGTAATCAATTCGAAAAGGTTAAGAACGATTCCTAAAAGTAAGGTGCATAACAAAACAGCTAAACCAGTTAAAAAAAGCGGTAAAAACAAAATAGTGTTTATGCCCAAGGCGGTAATGAGTTTCCATCGTATTAAACATGTTTACTATGACGTTTCGCTGGTGAGTCAAGGAGCCCACGGCCACAACGTCGCAAGACCCCATACTTGACAATGTTATGACATCTTCCGTTGTTGCTATATCACCCACCGGTGCGTGAATCTACGCAACGTACGCCGGCTGTTAATTCATTTTGATCTAGGGCCATCATTATCATTAAGTATTTCTTCATTTTCGTAAATGACATATTTTTTTTGTAATGGCATTAATAATGCTGAAATAATAATCAACATTTTGAGCGTAAAGCTAAGCTAAATATTTTATGATACGAGACTTAAATTGAAATTAATCTAATAGATTAACCACTGTTTATTTATTTTTATTCAACTTCATCTATAATAAAAACTGGATCAATTATAAAAACTGGATCAATTATAAAAACACCAAAAATATTTTACTCCAACATAAATAATGTATCATTTGGTTAGTGCATTAATAATATTATGTCACTCGATAAATATGTACACAGGCGACTAATGAATGTGTCAACTAAGACGACGTAATCAATACTGACTTTCGCAAATCACCTACGCTAATTCCAATGTAACTATGCCAGTATGGTCATGTACGTTTTTGTAATAATCGGTAATTTCCTTTTTCATATTCGATGTTCGCTTGTTTTAGTAGTATAAATTGTTTTAATTTTTTGACCTTTGACCACGTGTGTTGTCTAGCCACTTTAAATAAATTGGTATTTGTTATTAGTTATCCTTCTTATACTGAGTTATAAAGTATCATGTTGTTGTTTATCCTGAAAACCTTCAAAAGTCGCCACATTATCAGTGGAGGAAAGTTTGATAGTTTCTTTCAGATATTACTACAGTGTGTAGAACTCCGCAATAATTTCACACGAAAGGTTGGTCGGACAGATTTCCAAAACTTAAAAATTTACCATCTAAATATTAATCCTACAATGCTTATATTACACGATGATTCTAATATTTCTTAAATCATAATTGTCCTGTTAAGATAGATAGTAATAGAAATGTTTAATCTAGATAGAGAATAATTTAATCTAGAAAAGTCAATCTAATATACTAAGTGCCTCAAACGCGACTGCATACACTGTATCATGGAATGTAAATCTGTATCTGCATTGACATTACGTGTTTCCTGACAACTTCATTATATTTGTATTAAGAAATTTGTTTCTACTAATAGTAAACAGATTAGGTACTAATCAAAATATGTTTAATGACTAGATACTCCTTAGCAGTAAGTGAATGCATTAAGACAGGAGGCCAGTCCTCGATGTTTAATGTAGTCTTATTAGAGCTCCAAAGCTTATCTAGTTTCAATCTGCCTGTGATTGCAAAACATAGTATCTACATTACATATATGTATGTAATTTGACGTATAATTGCTTAGCAGAATGTATTTAGTGATACTTAATTGTGAAATTAAATTTAGACTTATATGGGATTAGGGTTTGTACTCTATAACTATGTTTGCCCTTTACGTTACTAGATAGAATTTTATTTGCGTCTTATATACCTTTATTCTAGAATGGTCTCCTTCTTCAGAATATCGATTTATCTGAAGATAAATTATAGGTACAGGCAATCTTTCAAATATGTCAATCCGTTTTTAAAATCTGTCCTCAGATATATTATTATTCAGGACTGATTTTCGATCTAGAACACGACCCATAAAACAGCACAATACTGAGGAAAATTTGGTTGATTTTAAATTTGTGATGGTGATGAATTATTTTATTTCAACATAAGCGTAGTGCAAAACTGTTATTATTAATAATATATTTTGCTCATTTAGTTGATGAAACAAATGTAGATCGATGAGAAATTTAAAATGACCTCTCATATGCTCCTCTTATCTGATGGAATAAAAATTTAGTTTTGTTTCGATTTTATGATCTGATCAGGATTAACTTCAGATAAAATATAGGCACAATTTCGTAATTTTAAAACTGTTCTTCATAATGTTATTAATATATTATATATGCCTTAATTAGTTTCGTCAGGTTTCATATCCCTTCTGTCTATCTGTCTAAGCCACTTATAGCCATTATAGAACTTTGCTGTTCAGCATTAACATCATTCATCATCTTTGACGCAAAAAACTACTGAACCGAAATTAATGCAATCATAATCTTCTCACAAGGGAATTATGCTTTACTTAGATGATGAAATTTTAATGTCACTGAGGTTATAAAGAGTATGTTTTGCAATAATTAGTGCATTTATTTTTAAAATAAGCGAGTGTAATAACAGAAGCTCCATAAAGAAGCAGATTATATGAAGTTATGAAGATTTTTGTAAATGAGCAAATAATAATGGGAATACGATTCGATTAATTTAACTATACCTTACTACTGACAAGATTAAGTTGACATGGCGATGGCTTAAGAAAGTCGAATCGACCATAGACCTGTGTAATGTAGATGTCAGTTTTCAATAAAAGAGCTCATGTAAAAAATCATCTAGCGCAATAAAAAACAAAATTTTATTTGAGCTTTCAAAATCATAAAATAGTACAAAAAATATATTTACAAGGACATCTTTAATATTTTTTAAAATTTCATCCTTATTCTTTTAATTACAATATTTTAATTTCAATAATTCCGTAATATTGTGACAACAACATTTTTGCGGTTATGGTCGACTGCTAATAATAAATTGCAACCAATTTTTAATAAAAATAATACAAAACAAGGCAATATTTTCGCTTACTATTAATATAATATTTACTTTCCGTTTTGCCCTTGTATTGTGAATGATATTTGAAATCTAAATGAATATATTAACTGATATTTCGTGGAGGTGTAACCCGTTATCGCTTTTTGATTGCCCTTGCCTTGACCATTTAATCATATCTATTGTTTTTTTAAATAAATAAAAGATAATAATATAAACAATTTGACAATTAAATAAAATACATTTCTATTGTTAAAAGGTAAAAAAAATGATACTATTCAAAGTTTTTTTAATCATGAATTCCTTCAAATAGAAGGAAGGTTTTCAATTCATCGGAATCTTTTATTATCTTTTATCAAAATGGATAATAATAACAGCAGCGGCAGAGAAATCAAATTGTTTATTTGCATAAGGTTTCGCCAACGGCTTATTCGACGTGTTTCAAACTATGAATCACTAAAGGCTCTCATATTGGCCCAACTAGTAATTGATGGAGGCCTGTGAGGCGTAATTGTGTGAACACAATCCTGTGGCCACAAGGTTGCCACCTACTGGCTTATAGAAGGGAAAATCCATTTTGTGCAGTCATTCAACTCCTAATATAAAGCTAACTTTTGCAAATTGATATCATAATATAAATCCTGTATTCAAAACATTTGGTTTTAAAGTAATACCTAATTTACAAGTTACATTTTTGTTATTCCCTTTTCAAAAGTTTCTTTTGTATATACCACTTATGTGGTAGACAAGCACACGCCCCACCTGAAGGAAGGTGGTTACCGTCGCCTACGGACGTGTGCAACACCAGAGGAGTCACATTCGCGCAGCCGACACTGTATGCACAGAGAGTTTCAGTCGAGTTGCCGTCTCAAGGCTTTGGTTTTCCTACTGACAGCACAATAATTTTCTTGTGAGCTCTGGCTACCCTACTTACCGCCGGGAACACAACACGAGGATATTATGGCCGCGGTATTCTGTAGGACGGAGTTACTCCCCCAGTCGGACTGCTGAATTGTACGGAAATACCGCCGTGTCCTATCTCCATCAATCATCAAGGAACAATCGTGCCGTTCTGTTTTTTCTAAATTCAAATTGAAAACTCAACTTTGTCTACTAAATTATCTTAGATATTTATATCTCATTTATTTATTTAAAAAAATACTCAAGTATGCGAGATGCAAAGCAAGCGGAATTTGGACCAAATGTGGATGGATGATGCGTATGTATGAATCTGTACCTAAGAATAAATTAGAGATATTTCGTGATACACTAAAAAGTGCTGTGAAAATACAGATATTAAAACGACAACCCTACGCATAGGACGTCTAAAGTAATTAGATTGTTATACTCGTACGAACGCTAAGCTCTCATTATTTTATTATCGTACCAGAACCGTAATTTATATCGATAGTCGACCACGCAAAGTTGTGACGTTAATTTGATATCGACTTATCACGACTGAATTAAATATTTCGCTCAAGGCGTGTCGCTACTTAGTGGAACTGTGCATTCGATTAAAATGGACCGAATTGTCCGATTCAGATTCCCGATAGCGATTGTTGGTGAACTTTATTCCACTGACTATAATATTTAAACGTTTCGTAATACGACTATTGCATTACGAAATTCGTAAAAAGAATAGTATACTTATCTATAATGAAGAACTTCATACCTGAGACTCCACAAAAGGACACAACTTCTGACTTATGTTTAAGGAGTATACAAATTAATAAATTTGTTAAATAACTCCTGCGTAACACGTAGTCTCACGTAGGTAATATAGTAATTATGTGCAAATAATATACACGATTTAATTTGTAATAAGGAAGTTACAATCTATATATTTTCATCAGTACTTATATTAAAAGTATGTAAGATTGTTTTCCTAGAATATTTTTTATTTCTGTATCTAATTAAGAACAGGTTGTTAATCTAATAATTTATTAATTAATAAGTTTATAATTTCATTTGCTGTTACCATTCCGAGAGAGACTGTACAAGATGAAGGAGATCAGAACTTCTCGAAAGAGTATCTTTGCGTAAAAGTGTAATTTCTCTTTCAACGGATTTTTTACTTTTAGTTTCATCTATTACAGCATCATCATCATGATCCTTGCGGTAGTCCAGAACGCATCTGAGGTCTTCACCGCAACGTCCGAGGTCCACGTAAATCATTTTTCGACTACCGTTGGGAGTGACTATTATCTGACCTCCCAGCCTGAGTTGTGGTTAGTGAACATCCGCTGACAAAGTTGTTCAGAACGCCCACATAGGCCTCCGTCTTGACATAACGACTGTTGATAGCCGGGACCGACATTTAACGTGACTTCCGAAGCATGGAAGCACTCAGATGGAATACCACTAAGCGGTCGCCCATCCAAATAGCATCCGCCTCTGGGGAGCTCAACCTACTGGCCTTTGATTCTACTAAAGCAAAACCGCTGTCATACCACAGATACTGCAATAAAAGACATTAAAATTTTGTCTTTATTTTTATAAGCTTAAAGTCCAAAATTTTATGAAAAAAGGTTTTGTTACACGTTTTCATTGACTCTGTAAAAAGCTTTTTAATTTTGGAATTTAATTACATGGGTTAAAGTCTAAAATTAAATGGATTTTTAACAGTGTCCATGGTATGACAGTGGTTTTACTTTAGCAGAATTTAGGCCCAGATCGTTGACCGAACATTGATCGCACCTGGTCACGAACGCTTCATATAACATAACATAACATAAACTCACGCCTATATCTCCGAAGGGGTAGGCAAAAATGCTAGCACCCACATTTCGCCAGTTCATGTTTAGGTCCCAATGTAATAGGTGGCGAGGCTATTGCCATTAACCGGGCACCTGCGATAAATACACACATAACTTCGAAAAGCATCAAAAAGTCATTGATGTGTGCCATGATAAAACCTGGGATAGAACCCGAGACCTCGTCTCAGCATTCCATTACCCATACATATATAGATACCACGTATAGACGTGGGATTAACCTTATATCTGATGGTCAATGGGTATTTAATAAGAACCTTCCTTAAGGCATACACAGATCTAAACGTAATTATGTAGTCTATATGCAATTCTGTTATACAGCAATCTATATCGTTAGAGTATTTAATGAAACGCTTGACAATAGTTTTATGTAATGTTAAACAAAGGCAAAATCTATGGTGACTTGAATTGACGGCCTCATCATATGCTTTTTCACGTCCCGCTTAAAGGACCCGCGACTGTAGGAAGAAGGAAACACGTGAGCTAGTAATGAGCTAGTAAGATTAATTATCTCATAGCTATAGACAAAGCGCTGGTAACGTAACAAATAATTAAAGTACAGAAATTGCAATCTGAAGACTGCCCATAAGTGAAATATTATACAAAGAATCTTATATAATTGAGATTAAGACAGGAGTAGTTGAAGACTGAACAACTAACTATAATTTGATTTACGAAGATAATTTCTATAATTAAAATTTGTATTTACCAATATGTTACGTACCTAGAAATTTACGATAAAAAGAAAAAACGTTTTAAATTGATGTTGTATTCGCAAAAGATCAGGGCAAAAGTATTCGAAACTGTGTAGCAGCCTGGTTCATTAGTGCCATGCCAGACGCTGTCGTATTGTCATCCTACAGTCGTAGCTCAAATTATCCCAAGACTTTACATCACGAGTGTACACACATACGACTTTATCCATTAGTCTCGGCACCATAACTAATCGACGGTAGCCACAAAACAATGCCCATGGACCATAAAACCGTGTAATTAATAATAAACGCCTTTATTTACTTCTACTTGTATGAAACTAGCTCAAAGTATAAGGGTGACCGTGAGTTTGAGAAAGCAATGGCCACGGTGTCAAGGTTTCCGGCGATACAATCGACAACACAAACGATTGATATTGAACAGTTTCGATAACGTTTTGCTTGACGTCTGAACTAAAACTTTATATATATACTAGAAATGTATACTTACGTTGAATACGAGTTTTGGGGTCGACTTCGAGACTAAAGCAATTTCACCTGTACATAAGTCTACCCACCGGCTGAAAGTTACTTTGAAGTTTTGAAGCAATCTCAATAAGAGTGCCCACCTTCTTGAGATTTGTAAGCCACTCAAACATGTCCTCCCTTAAAAATAAAATTGACTAATCAAATCCGATTATAATATGCAATACCATTTATTAATACCTGGTGATTTCGTAACATCAGTTAATGGAAGTAGAAAAAAAAACCCATACTTTTATTACAAATTGTTTCTAAGGCTGTGTTTTTAAACGACTTTAAAAAAAATAAAGTTTCTTTAGATACTTTAATAGTTAATCTATTATATTAATAATTTTATTAATCAATAAGTTAATCTATTATACTAATAATACTAACTAGTTAGATTATTACATATTATCATTTTTGATCTTTGCCGCTACAATTTGAACACAAAACAGGGTGATAATGAAATTGAAAAATTAATTGAAAGAAGCACAAGTAACAAAAGAATGCTAAAAATGGGATAGTAATAATAATAAAATCTATTTTCGTAATCATTTTATTACTTAAGAATGACCTCGAAATAAAAATTAATTTTATATCGTTTTTATTTGCACTTTTTATATTGAAATATTCAAATTTTATAATTTTTAAATAGGTATACATTCCTAATAATATTTAATATTTTTATATAATAGAAACAATATCTCAATTCTAAGTAATCTATACAGAAATAATATTAAATAATTTATAAATATTAAATACAATAAAAATAAAATAACTATTATACAACTTATAGCTAAGAACAATTAAAATGCGTCGTAGAATTCCTCCGCATCGCATGCCTCTTGTGGCAGCGTTCCCAGAAGACTGGCAGCATTGCCACGTTGTATGGCAATGCTTATTCTCTGACCTAAAAAGAGGCCAGCCTTCTGGTCACGAGAAGCGTCGACCATACGCTTCGCAATCTCACGGAAGATTAAATTATTAAATAATTAAATGAGCAATATCAACAAGTCTATAATTTTTTTAAGCAAAGGATAACCTTGTAATTGTTCAACTTCTATTGTTTTAGGCATTGTTCCAAGCATTGTCATAGCCGCAAACAAAAGTATAATTACATTTATCACTTGCCCATGGCGTTCTAAAAACATCACAATGAATAATGCGAGCTATTTGCATAACTCACTCAATTTTACCAGTCGGCTACCGTCCCATAGAATTGTTAAACAAATTAAGGTTGAGGACGGTAGTTAACTTATGAAATGTTTGTAATTTTTTTACTACTAAAAAGTAGTCGACCTCAACTCGCGTGCTATTTTAAAACAATATAATTATTGCAATTTTAAGTCGTTTTTAATCGCCTTGGGACATTTGGACTGCACTAATCGGTTCAGTTACTTGCTAAACTACATGGTCGTGTTTTGAAATAAAAAGATTACAATTATTTTTACGAGAAATAACAGAATAAAGGCATAGGTTTGAAGGAAGTTAAAAGTTAACAGTAAGCATAAAATATTTTTATATTTCTATAAAATTGCTATAAACCGAGTTGAACTGCCTACGCTAACGAACTTGTTCAATTTTAAAATTGAAAAGTGACCAATGATTTTCAGAACGAAATAAAAATAATTAAACGCTATGTGAAGCCTAACCAGTTTTGCACGCTTGGATATGAATGTTTCACTTACACATAACTATTATACAATGATAAGTGTAAATTGCTTTCCGTTTTGTTACATATCTTTGTGCCTGCTACAGGATGATTAATATAGACCTTCTATTACGTTTAGATGACAGTCTCTACAATTTATCTTCATCTTTATCTTTTATCATACCATTAATGCCTGCATAGTATAGATGTAGTGAAAAGGTAAACAAACAGTGCATTTCTTAAGTATCATTATATGATTTTACACAAAGATACAACTTACTGAATTCCAGAATACAGGTCAATACCCAGTTTGGAATTCAGAGTACCCTAATTTTATGTAAATTCTAAAATAGCGGCAAACCATTATGTGCTTAATCGTGTAACATTTTCTGTGAAATAAAGTTTATTATTATTTTAAAATTCTTAGCTTTTCAGCTAGTATGTGAACCTACCACGGGCTTACGCCAAGTGAGTCGATTCATTTTGAATTGTGGTGAGTGTTTGTGTAGTGGATGTGAGGAATCGCCTAACTATGGAACATGTATCTAGAACAACTGATCTCTGTAATGAAATATATACTTTTTAACCATTACCGTGTCGGAGGGAATTGAATGAAACTACCGAACTGACTAATATGAGTATGTAAATAATTTAATGAAAGCATCTAATGAAGTCAATCTATTTTCCCTACAAATTTATAAAAATAACATCTCGTATTACAACCCTTTGACCAGGATGGCTCGTCAATATAACGAGATGGCAAAGAGCAATCACTTACTTGTGGACATATTCTGTCACAATATTAATAAATTCATCAGTGTCATTAAAGACATCCTCCATCGTAGGTTAAGTGCTGACCCTTGTGGCCCTGGTTGCTATACCTAAATGACTTGACCCACCCTCATCGTTAAACTGGTGTCGAGGAACTTCTTATTTTTTTACTATGTTACCTTTAATAGTCATGAGCTTTTTCATTATTGTAACATTAATTTTGCAGTGTGCACATAGTTTTACATTAGAATCCAGTTCAAAACTCTTAGTTTTAAGTTTATTTTTGTAAAGATTGTAATGTGTTTTGTGCATCAAATAAATAAAATAAATAAAAATAAATCATTTCAATAATGATGCCTGTTTATCCATATCCATACTAATATCATAAATACGAAAGTAACTCTGTCTGTCTGTTTGTTACGCCTTCTGACATCTACGCGGGCAACAACTTGAAATATATAATAACTTTATTTTGTACTTACAAAAAAGTAACACCATATAAATCTCGCTTAACCCGCAAGTATTCCAAATTCAAAAGCTTGCACAATTGAATAAGTCAACGTAATCATATTCCATTCTCATAATAAAGAGATGCACGCCCACACGATTAGCAGATTAACTCAACAAATAAGTCCTAAATAATATGTTTTGTAATCATTCAGTAGTTGCAATTAAGAGTCGTGCTCATTACAAACTGGAGCAATAAAATTACCAAGCAGCTTAATCGTTTTAAAAACATCATTTTATGCAAGTACCCTTTTTATATATTTCTAAATAACATTTAACTCTTTTGTCTCTTGCGTGCAGAAGATAAAGGCGATAAGCGATAATACATACATACATACATACATATAATCACGCCTTCATCCCTGGAGGGTTAAGCAGAGGTGAATTAACGCCCACATTTCACCAATAATTGTATTCGGTCCCACGTAATAGGGGGTGAATCTATTGAGTGAGCAATAATATTATTATAAAGATTGGCTGAGGATATAATCAATTAAACATTACAAATCCTATCATAACATATCAAAATAAAAATGTATTTTAATACATCTTTGTTCTTGAAACATTTTCCAACTTCTCCAGTTTTATATCGTGGGATTAATGGCTTTTCCATTACTTTAGTGTTATAGTCGAACAGTGTATCAATATACACAATAATAATAGTATTTAAGAATAAATTACAATGCAATAAATAAGAGGAGTATATATAGAGAGGTCTGTATTCAATTATATTCCTGATATTTAATAAAACTTCTTTAAAAATGGCTTAAAACCTATATAGCTCATAACAAATCCGCCTAACCATAGGTATTCATATATCACACCTTTATCCCAGGAAGGTTAGGCACAGGTGAATTAACACCCATCTTTCACCACTAATTGTATTCGGTCCCACGTAATAAGGGGCAAATCTATTGTCATATTCCAGGTACTATTGTTGACTCGAGCCATGAATCTGAGGCTGATTCTGGTCTGTATATATCTGTCTGTATATATCTGTCTGATGTTTAACAAGAAGAGATGGGGTGGCCCTAATTCTACTCTGCCGTATACTACGCGGCAATCATACCTTAAATAATTATGATATTCAATCACTGACACGAGAATATCTGAGCTCCGCTGTCGCTTGTAACTCGATTCTTCATATATGGGTGCGTGTCCAAGATTTCACGCATGTTACACATACGCGTAACACGACACGCGTCCGTACTTTAAAAGAAGTGAACGAATTACCTAATTTTGCAGTGTAATCTTCTCTAACCGTAATTATTATAATTATTGCAGTCCCACTAGTCGGTAACGCAGTTGCTTGTAGCCGATATTACGACCGAGCCGAATTTGTATCCAGCGCGTTGCATTACCGATATAAAATCACTCCTAACACAAGGAATTGGGTATTTTCCTGTAGTTTAAACAAATTATTTAAATGAGCTTACTAAATTAAAAAATGTTAAAAAAGTGACAAAAGTTGCGTTGGTTCTTATTTTAATCGTTTTATTTATTTTTAATCATCCAAACAACTGATAATAGTCAATTATAATTAAATTTGACTGTTAATATTATGACGTCACAATAATTTATTTCATACAAGTTTCCTTATAATGTATCGTTTTGACGTTTAGTAAAAAGTAATTAATTTGACCAGTCAGTGAAATAACCAATTTGGATTAAATTCCACCTTTTATGTCTATTATTTCTTCGTACTAGAAGAGCTGAAGGAAAAGAGGAGATGGACTTCGTATGTTCGGGGCCCCACCAAATTGAACCCATACCAACCTCACCTGTAAGCCGGTACACCTACTGATAGAGGGCGAGCCTATGGCACTTTGCAAGGGACTATATGTTTACTGTCCGATAGAGAACAGACCTATCCCATTGTAGCCTTTAACGGTACCCACGGGAATAAATAAGGTGGCCCTGTTCTCTATACCTCCACCGGGAACCAACACAGCTGTTCAGTATTCAATACAATAAAGTCAGTCTAATAGTGACATAGAAATTATATTACCAGTCTTTATTATATATTTTGAAATTTGCAATTACATTGGAGTTGACCTTACAAATGTAGAAATATCGCTTCGACTAGGCTATATTTCAAGTGCTAAGTATCATTGTATGTACCTACAATATTGTGTGAAATCATTTTGTATGGAACAAACAAATAATAAAAATGTTATCGTAATATCCTGAATGCTGTTAAGATTTTATCAGCTGATTTTACATCTCTTTATTGCGCATTTATTCAATGAAGCATGTGAGTCTTCGACAACCTGTGTAGTTTAGACGTAGAGTATTGGAACGCTGAATCGGATGACGCTGCTTCGATACCCTACGGATATTTTCATGGATGAATATATAGATTTTTATTACTTTTCCGCATTCTAAAACACATTTTGCAAGTTCCACGACTCGAACTGGTGTAGAATATCATAGATATTCATTATTATAATCTTGTTAGTAAAGAGTTTAAGTAACGGTTTGGCCGAAGTAATCGAAGCTCTATAACTTTACAATTTCAAATTTTTTTAATTTGTATGCTTTTTTATTTGATAAGCATGTACTTTCCTTAAACTAATAATCATATTTTTTGTTACAGGTTTGTAAATGCTCAGAATTAACTCCTCAGACGTTTCCCACTATTTGGTAAGATAAGCGCTTGTATATAATATTCTGCTTATATAAATTATCCTGTTCTAGGCGTTTTATGTTTAATATGTAGATAGAGAGAACAAATTTATCATTCCTCAATTATAATTTTTTACATTACTTAATGTAAAGTTATAGAAGCCTTTGTTTATCAGTAACTTGGAATGTGCTTAACTAATATCGGTGACGGTGGAGTCTTGACTCCGAGGCACATATGTATTTTTTGTACTCAAAACTGTGCTACGTAGACACAGTTTCGTAAGATATGACAAAGGACATTGCCTTGCAGAGAGTCACTTTAGGATCTTAAGAAGTTAGCTTTACACAAACACTAATAAACAATGCAGTGTTCATGGTTTAAATAGGTTTGAGTGCAAAGAGGCAGTCAATAAATACATTATAGCGCTAAATTATGAGTAGATTGAAAGATTACTTAAACCAATGCTCTAATACGCACGCACACAAGCACACACATATGCAGTGACTGTAGAGGTATCATTGTAAGCATGGTGTATAACTTGTTCTTCATTATTAGCCTAACAGTCAACATTAACGTGCGTACTAGGTAATTTACTTGTACTATTAGGAGGATCGTCCTGTCATCCATAACACAAGTTAAATCTTAGCTAAGATGGCAGAGATTCAACTAATGACTCACCCAATACAATTTTGCATTTGGACTGTAAGTTACTTATTATAATGTATATTCCTCGCACACCGGCCGATCCAGGGCCATTACTCTCGATCTGGCCCTTTACTCGGGTATGGAGACAACAGAGTCCCCTATTCGTCCCTAAAAACGGGGATGCGAGCAGCTCTACGTACCTCTAGCTAGGACTATAAAAACTATAATACTACTAAACAAATAGTGACGTAACTTATGTAATGAAAGTTAAATCTTCTAGAAACCTACATATCTTCTGTTATGACGACACCACACGTGAAACAAAAACTACACGTATCTAAATTATTCATTAAAGTATCAACAATGGACTTTTAAATTACACAAACAAAAGCATTCAAATGGACGTTGTATCTAGACGCGCGTGTAATTTTCACTCAGCCAAAAACCTGACCTAGAAAATCATAGCACTTAAATTAAACGAAACAAAGACTTAAACGGTGAATTACTAAACACTATATACGTTGTATAACCTTACTTCATTCACTATACGTCGTTAGTTCAGCGGCCACAGATACAATTGTATTAAGTTACCGGGCCGAGTGAAATATAATAATTGGATTTTAATGTCAGAATATTTCAAGGTTCATTTAGACACTGAAATGTTACAGTACTTAATAGGGTTAGTAACGAAGAATTAGATTAGATAGAAGCATACTAAATGCTTTAAAATTTCATTCAATAGTTTGGATAGATTAGATTTAGATTGTAACATCATTCATTGGTGCCAGTAGTTCGTAGGAGTATCGGTAGATGGCTTCCACTGTCGTCGCTGTAAAGAGGATATATATAGGAAGATTTTAATGGTTTCAGGTGAGGTTCGGTAGCTTCGTGCTCAGAGCAATCCCCCTGTAAGGGAAAGATCGCAGGTTCGAATCCCACCTGAATTAATTTTTAAAAAACTGTCTTAATCGATTTGAATAGTTAACATACTAAATGCTTGAAAATATCATTCAATAGAAGAATTAGATTCAAATATATATTATGAACAGGACGACATTGATTCCTTTGTACCAATGTGCGCGGGCTCGATTCCCGCTCAGTGCCAATTTGTATTCATGAATTAATACTTGCATTAGTCTGGGTGTTTCGATATGTATTAATTTAAAAAATATGTATCTAAGTATTCTTATCGTCATTCTAGATTATATAACATAAGCTAGTTAAGCTACGCTTACCACGGGTTGAGATAGCATTGTGTAGAATGTTGTAGATGAAGAATATTACAAAAAAGAACTAGAAGTAAGTATCCTTCTGTGAGGAAATTTTTGTTGAGGATTTTTATTATAAAAGCATGGTAACAAGATGAAAGATGATAGAACGTTTTATTACAAACACAACACAAACACATTACAATCAATGAGTACTTACCTTCATAAAAAAAATAAAACTAATAAAATCAAATGAAACAAACATGAAACAATAGTAAAATGAACTAAACGGAATTGCATAAAACAACTTTGATAGCAGGCGGCGATATAATATTGACAGTTTACGGGAAACATTGGTAGTTCTCATACCAACATTTCATTAACTAAAGCAGCGAACAAGTCCAAATAGGCACATTAATTCATCGAGTCTCCGCTAATTACAAGGGAACCCGTGAGAAACTCGGCATGTCTAAATAAAGAGCTAATTGTGTGAATTCTTGTTCCAACAAGAGCATATTTTGTGATTCTACGGTGTACCGTCGAATTGTTTACAGATTCTATACAACGCTATCTAGACCCAACGTAAGCATAGCTTAAGTTACTTGTATTATGGGTGCTAGAATGCGGATATTTATACTGAAATACATGTTTTATATATATGTAGAAAGAGAGACACCCAGACATTGGTCTGGGTGTCTCTCTTTGAATAAGCATATTCATGCAGACAAATATTTGCACTGAGTGGGAATTGTACCCACGATCTCAGGCGTAGCAGTATAACGCTACGCTCTATCCCTACGGGTAGAGAGTTCTACTGCTACGCCAAATGCAATGTATTTTTATGTTTATATTATTTATTCCAACTTTCTGCACAAACCGTAATTTTACAGAGGCTGACTAAATGCCAAATACATTTTCTATAAATCAACCTGCCAACAGTACTCGTAAATTCAAATGAACATACAACAAATTAGAATCAAAAAGTTACTAGTATTATCACTAACTGCTAGTTGAATAATAAATTTTATAATTACTTTGTCGGTGATAAAGCTGATTTATGTAAATTCACCTTACGCCCTTGCCTGAATTAACATATTTACTTTAACTACAAACCTTCCATTCCATTTGACATAAATAACTATTCGTTTTGTGATCATTTAATATAATCTTAACTAGATACTGTTAATAGTATTATCAACTTACGTTGTTGCATATAATATATTCTAGTTATGATTGATTAACAAAGGGCTGACTGCCCTCGAAGTCAAAGGGACTTTACTATTAACTCCTGATATGATGCGCCTAATCTTTTTTCTACACCCACCACGTTTTAGGTCCATATTTCAGAACGATACTCAGTACTAATGCTCGATTTATAGCTAGATTTGCTGACAGATTGTATTCTAGATGACAGATATAATGTTATTATGAGAGTCGATTCACAACTGAGCGTTGCTCTGGACGAAGACACAGACATTACACTTTATAGATGAGGTTTTATTCACTTCTGTTCTTTGTCTCTTGAAATGTAATTACATTACAATTCAATAAATAATTCAAATCAAAAAATACAATTTCTAATAGCACGTAAATAGCTCTGGCTATTTACAAGACAATTCTAATAAATCGAAATACAATTACTGTTTACTAAATACTTTTAAAATAGCTAATGCAATATTATTTTTACGATATTGTTGTGTAACTAAAACTACATACTGTGTCTTCGAAAATGTTACAAATTCATAATTAATAAATTTAAGTGTTCTATAACAATAACTTATTGAGATCTTAGAGTAAATTTTGCTCACATAATTATGTGATGTATTATAAAGTTACCGGAAATTTTTGCGATCAAATTATACATGTATTTTTTAATTGCCTAACATTTTTGTAATTATTTTGAAAAAACTTTTGTATCTATCTAAGCACGTATAACCGTAAACGTAACGTACAACGAAAAATTGAATATAGAACCAAAGGAAGGAATCAAATAAAATTCCACTTCTGCATTCTTCAATGTCCAGAGTCCTACTAACAAATGCGGGGTCCAAATCAACGTATCCTGCAAAACATAGGAAGATTCTCTGACACAGGCTTTGCGAGGAAGATTGGAGGGCAATCTCTCTCGTACCTAAAAGCCTACATTCCAATTAAGAATGCTAAACGGAGACCCAAACCCAGACTTCACTAGAAGGATGATCAATCAGTACATCAATTAGCCTATCGCAGTCCACAGCTAGGCATAGGCCTCTCCATATGTTGGGAGGCTTTGGCCTACTGTTTTCACGCTGGGCAGACGGGTTGGTACAGGGTTTTATTTCGAGTTTTACTTCTCTTGAAGTGATATCGTCAGCATATTTTCCCGTTAGTCACCTCTTATGACACTATCTTTCTTTGTCAGCACACGGATAAGTTACTAGAAGGATAATGATTTTCAAATAGCAATGGAGCTATTCTTGCCAATCAGTTGCGAACGCTATTTGAAAATACAATTTCGCATTATAATAGGTATTTATGCAACTTCAAAGAAACTTATGGCTGTCTAATACATTAATAGGTTGTGAAAACTGCTATTCAAAATTTAAAGTAAACTATTGCGTGTTAGTGTACATTAGTATCTAAAATTCTAAACTATGCAAGCATTCAAAACTTGTGACCATGAATATTGAAACGGAACTAAGAACTATAAACTGTTGCTTTTCAAAAAACCTGCAGCTACACTTCCTACATAATTACAATTTTATATTGAATATTTTTTATCGATCGTAAAATGTATTTAACTAGAAAAAAATTAATCCCCACTGTTCCCAAAACCCCTGGATGGTTATGTCGGACTCGAAGCGACTACAACCGCACACCTTCTTGGGTCATTGGTTGTCGAGATTAAAACTTTGAACTGAAATACCTGCATCCTCTATAACCTAGAACAGTATGACTCACCAGGCCTATCAAATAACTTACGAGCTAAAGAAGGTTCCATTGAGTGTAAAAAGTCAAGTGTTTGAACGTTTAAAAATAGAGAAGATAACACAATACAAATCGTAATCACAATTCTATGTAGGTACCTACCTAGATGACAATCAGAAGAAATACCTTGTTGAATATTATGAACATGGCAACAAAAATTAACGACGAAATTTGACTAGTAATTCACTTCTACTGTAGGAAAGGGATCGTTAACAAGTGTGAGTATGTAAAAAGAATAAGACCATAAAAAGCAGTAAGAGTTGTCGTAACATTGATAGTTGTAGTGATGTTAATACTCCGACCGCTTTGTAGTATAGTTCGGCCTCATGACGATCATCAAAAAATTCAAACTAATCATCATTTGTCATCATTGGCATGACTAGATGTTTTTTTGTTATTGTTTTCTCTTTTTACGTATTTGTAGTGCTTAAAGTTATCCGTTCATGATCAGGTCTGTTGTCCCAATGACAATCATTGTAAGATTTCATCGCGTCTTCATTCGCAATTAGTGCAATGATGTAGCATAAATCCTGTATTGTATTAGTAACTGGTCAGCAATTTCACGCATATCTACGTCATTGCCTCTGTAAATACAGCCTATTGCAAATTAATGTTTTACCGCATGCTTACCTTATTAATAAAAGGATCTCGCCGAATTGAAAAAGAGATTGAAAAATTTAACAAGATCTAGGGTAGACTTGTAGTTTATAAGGTCTCACTAAGCCCGCCACACTTCTTCTTCTAAGCCGGTTCACCTTTTGATGGTACCGAAAACACCTCGAATACCCCCTCCACCCGATCCAGTCGATTATGACGAACTTGAACCGACTAAAACCACACACCGACTCGGATCTTCGGAAATGGTATCTTTCTCAACGTGGTTGACCCAGGGCCATCACCGATTCCGAGGTGGCCCCATTTCGAGATGGCCCCTAAGTGTATCTACGCTTCCTGATTGACCCACGTTCCTTTTGATTTGAGAAGCCAGACGCAATTACGATACAGAATAAATAGACCCCGACATGTAGTGAGAAGGTAGTAAAATGCAGCGGTTTCATCTTATCTGTTTTACAATACTCATAATGTAGACTAAAGAAGAATCAAGGTTACTAAGCCCGTGGGTAATTCCAAATAATTTCAATTTGCCACACCTTATTATAAGTTTACGAAAGTCAACTTACTTTCTTTGACTTTCTTCCAGTACTTTGAGTTTTGAAAAGTGTAGTAACTTTCTACTAAAATTGTCGTTATTCTATTATATCAAACATCGCGTGATATGGTTTTATGGCAGTATGCACGAGACAGCTAGACGCGTAAATTGGATGAAATAGAAACCATAAAGCCACACGTCCGAACAATATTAAAATATCTAGACGCAGAAATAGACAAAGTACATAACTTTATGTCTATAGTCGTACCTACACTTTATATTACAATACATGTTTGAATTAAATCTCCAGACTATGCGTTACTTGTAGACCGCGCCAGTATTTCTGCATGACGTCCTAGACTAGGACACCATTTTAAGAAAACTCTCTTTAGTATTTAGTAGCTGAATAGAATCTACACACCGGGTTTGGAGTATGACAGACGAGTCCACGATATCGCGCACGCATCTGTTAAATCGCTGATCGTGGAAAGCGTCCCTTACACTGATCACTTGATTCAATATTCTTGTAAATTATTTATCAGAAATCTTGAACGACACTGAACAATAAATACTGAAACAAAGTAATCTTAAGTGCTACGGTCACGCGAAACTCAATTATTCAATGTCATCATTAACCGACCGCCAATTGAGGTTGCATCATGCATGTACTTTAAGGCTGTTCTCCTTTCGACAGTACATATACAGCCCATAATAATGTGCCCTTACTATTACTGTGAAGGAACTGAATCCGTTAAAGTAGAATGCATAATTATACTGATTCTCGTACCAATAAATCAATCTTTTACTGGACATATCACCAGTACGAGAAGATACTGGTGTAACATGAATTGACTAACTTCACAAGTTGCAATATCATGAAATATCACACTTTACCATTTTATTCACCAGCAAATTCCTGAAAGGGTAAGGCAGAGGTGTTAATACCCACATTTCACCAACTATAATTTTCAGTCCCACGTAACAGGGGCCGAAAATTACAGTCATACTGACACTTTACCATTTTATAACAAAAATGACATGACAAATCGCACTAGTTTACTCACCATAGAACTTGTTTTTCACTAAACAAGTTCTATGGTGAGTAGTATACATTAAACAATGTCATAAACTTAACTTTATGCAGTTGAAGGAGCAGTATGCAAACAACTAACGTTGTTCTAGTGAAAGTTAAGTGATGATAGCAAACAGCAACTGGGAGGTGCGCGCGCGCAGGTAACACGCGGTAACTCTCGGTAACAGATGGTAAATTACACTCGTTCGCGATGAATATTAATGGGCATTAAGCCGTAAGCTCGTGATATATTGTGTGTCTATTAATTAGACTCTCATTATCACGTCGAGTGTTAATTAAATGTGATGTACCTAGTAAAGGATTTTATTGTTTAATCTCATGGCGGCTTAAGCGCTTAGAAATTTCCTCTACACATGTTTATAATGACACCATAATTATGTTACTATCATAATAAACTTGTTACAATAATAGATCAAAGAGACATAGAGAGTATATTTAATGCAAATAGTGGTTAGCTTAGTAGCTATAAATATTTATAACTAGCTGTTGCCCGTGGTTCCGCTTGCGTTGATATTGGTTATCGTGACCAAACATAGCCTATATATACTTTTTTAAACTCGAGTCTATATTTGTACCAAATTTCATCAAGATCAGTTTAGTGATTTAGTTATGAAAGGATAACAGACTGACTTATAGACAGGCGGGAGTTCCTTTGGTGTTTTTTTTATATACAACTTAGGTGGCAGACAAGTACACGGCCCACCTTATAGAAAGTGGTTACCGTGACTTATGAACGTGTGCAATATCAGAGGGGTCACACTCGTGGGCAGAAGACACAATCATTATTCTTGCCACTGACAGTACAAAAACTCTCCAGTGAGCTCTGGCTACCCTATTCACCAAAGGGAACACAACACGAGGTTATTATAGCGGTGCTGTGGAGGCTCTTCCCCAGTTGGACTGCTAAATCGGGACGGGCATACCTTCGTTTCCTACCCCCTTAATATGTATCGCATTTATTAGAACTAAATCATAAAAATCATAATCAAAGTTAGCACCCATACTGTATTGAAATTATGGAAGCCCATTAGAGCGCCTTAGACTATATAGGTCCTAGCTTTTTTATCACATTAGGTATAATGTTAGTCTTTTTCATTTTTTGTTAAAACCAACTCCGTTGAAATATAATCAGCTACTTAATTACAACAAATTGAAAACTTCTCAATCAACTATTTAATTTATTTACCAACAACGTGTAACATACAATCAACGAAACCTTATTTCATTTTCAACACTTTTTATATAACCTATTGTTGACTAGACTTGTAACTTTTTTCTTAAACATGTTCTACATAAAATAAATGAGTATTATAAACGAAATAGCTTTCACCGTGTCCATAGATTCTGATCGAAACCAATTTATTGTTAACTTGCATGAAATAACGCTTAATGTAAAGCAATTCTGTCGTCACTGCTTTCTACCATCTGCGTTCACAGTGATTCAATAATCGTTTAATACACAGTTTCTTTACTTATTTATGTTTTAAAAAATTAATTATACCAATAATTACCTATCATTAATAAGTTTTATGCCAGATTTCTCTTTTCTGTTTTAATTATATGAGTATTAGGTATCTGCGCCATTGATATACCAAAGGCTACCTCACCCTACAGAATATCACGGCTATAATAATCATGTTGTATTCCCGGCGGTGAGTAGGGCAGTCAGAGCTAACTGGTGAGTTTTTCTACTGTCAGTGGGATGATCAAAGGCTTGTTATGATTGTGTCTTCTGCACTGACGGCATAGAAACTATTTGTTAGTACAGGGTCGGCAGTACGAGTGTGACTCCCCACACGTCCATAAGACTTATCATCAGGTGGACCGTATTATTGTCTACCACCTAATTTGTATAATCAAACCCCGGCAACGGCCGTGCGGTTTAAGTCGGTCCGAGTACGACATAACCACCCATGCCGATGGTATTCGAGTAAAATTCCACACGTTAAAAAAAGTACTAGGTATCTAGTACCTAAGTCTAGTTAACTAGGTCTGTCATCTGTCGATTTAAATTTGGTTTAAATGTATATACAACCCATATAACGATCGTTCTAAACGTTCTTAAACAGGCATGTTAGAAAATTTGCAACGTTGTTCGATGAACGGTTTCACAAACCGTTAATTGAACAACGTTAATTGAAACCGGTTTGAATAGAATGAAGCCGCTCATGAATCGGGTACGATACGAGTATATTACATGTATGTATGGGCTAAAATAAATGTCTTTTCTTTCTATCTTTCTTTCTTCCTTTCTTTCTATGTACCGTTAGTACCCAGACGTTACGTTATAGTAAAGCGATTAGTATCATATTTAAAGACAAAATGAGCATACCCATAAACTGAATCAAGCGATTTTTAACGGACTATAAACTTAATTTATTAATTTATAATTACATTAGTAATCATTTTTACAAAATTATCGCGAAATCATCGAAAGTATGCATTTGTCCCCCAGCCAGGTAACCTCTCATGACGTCAGCCATCTTGGTGGCCGTTAAAGAAAAATGGGCGAAAAAGAGCACGCCAGCCCATGGGATATACGTCACAAGAACCGTTTTTTATCGTTGTCAAACTTGTCAACAAATCATTTTGGTTATTTTATGGGTACCAAATAATTGTCTGGCTAAGAGACTTCAATGTGATTTACATGCAAACATAATATTCACACCTGAAAATCCTCGAAGTAGGCAGAGGAACATCACATTTCGCTTACGTAATATCGACGGGAGCGAGTCTATTGCCACCAAGCGAGCAATCAATGACGACAATTAGACAGAAAAAGTGGGCCTTATGTGAGGTGAATTGAATGCAAGAAATTGTACGACGTGTCAATATACAGACGGATTTTATATGTCCTGTACGCCTTAAACTCTGCTTTCTAATAACTCATACCAACTATTCAGCTGTACTTACTCACTCTCTTAAATAAACATAATATTACTCCTTATTTTGTAACTAAATAAACACAAATCAAACAAACAGTCTCAATATTTATGTAAGTACAATAATACGTAAAGCGACGAATATTAATGTACAAACGCTTTAGACCTACCAGATTTCTTCCGCATGCTGCAACTTAGCTAAATAGAATAGCTAAACTAATGTAAGCACTAGTTATAGGCACTAAGAACTGATTCCTCTACAGAACTGACAATCAATCAACTCACTATTTCCCTATTGCACTATCTACACATTAATCAACCTGTGTAAATTCTTAACAACTTCAGTGATTATTGTTTGATTAAGTATTGTAATGATTAAGTTATTTTAATGCCAAACCATTATTATTTATTCTAATTGTTACGTTACGTTGTTACGTTTTCATAATTAGTTAAGCCTGTCTCTACATATTATTTAAAATATTGTAAATAAATCTATATTTTATTGCTATTATTATACTTAAATTGCTTCGATATCGCAACGGTAGCAAATGTAACTGCTGTTTTAGGTTTTTCTATTGGGAATTCTTAGTATCCACCAAAACCTGTTTAATTATATAAGTGTAGAACAAAGTAAAGTTCAAAATAACCAGGGAATAAAAATTTTACATCCGTTATAATTATTATTCTGAAATAGATGTCTAACTTTAAATTTTTATCAACTTTTTTATACGTAGGAGTAATGTGATTACTGGTAAACAAAAAACATAAATGCAAAAGCATAGTACCTACAAATTAGATAAGCTCTAAATATTTTTGAGAATTAAGCATGAAATACTGGAGCGAGACCTAACTGTTTATCGCTGTGTGAATTAAATATTTATTTTCTTACTATTTACGTAATTAGATCTACAGGTTGATTAGAAAACATATTTATAAAATGTCTATGTACACATAGCAGTGATCTGTGCTTTTGTATAGGAATTCCACGATTGCATCTAAAGCTTGCACGTAGAAGTTGAGGTCCAATGATTCGTAATTTACGAGTATTTAATAAATCCTAGCCATTTAAGTGTGAGTTCCACACTATGCATTTCTTCACCTTGACAGCCGTCTAACCCTACCACAATCTAGAGAAAAATGCCTGCTCTAGGACCTCATTTATTGGTCGGTAAATGTACCACTTTGGATCTCTTGTTTGAATAAATGAATATATTTTTTATGTATAAATTATGCTTTTAATTTCATTTTTAGTAAGATATATATAGATCATAAATTAGATACAATAAACTAAAATAACTATTATACAACGTTTAGCTAAAATAATTAAATATACACGTAAAACCTGTTAAACGGATTTAAATAAAACTTTGCACAGAGATAGTTCAGACTCTGAAAAAGCATAGGTACCCTAGCCGTATAGGCCCCTATCGGGTAAGGGAAAAATGGGAACCACAGGTAAGAGCACACAATTAACTTATTGACCTAGTGCCTACTTAGTCAAATTGCAACACAAAGTATGTAGAAGTAAACCATAACACACCTTGTTGTTCATGAATCGAGGCGTGAACTTGCAACATTTAGTTGGATCGTGCTGAGATCATGAACTTACTCGGCTAAGGTCAGATACACTGTCTTATTTCTGAATTCCACACGCATAGATAAACAATTACACATAGTATTTACATACTATGTTACGCAGGTACAATATAGTACAATGGGGATCACACGATATGAACACACACTGATCTGTATCAACGTCAATAATAATCGCATTTATAGCAACACAGTAAAATCCACATAGAAGTTAGTGTTATGTTATTGCTCTTCTCATGAAAATTGAAGTTTGGAGAGAATACTTACATTAGTTATTGATGCCACAATACACAGAGAGAGCATCTTTTTTACTTTGAGTTCAGGTATTGGATGAAGTTTTAATTAATATGTGCTCTATGAGTTAGAACTTTTAGACGAGTTTCTTTGTTGATGGCACCTTAAAATAAATCAAATAACAATTACTACTCCAGAGATAACATTAATTCAGTTTAGGTACATAGAATATGTTATTTTTTATAAAATATATACAAAACTATACAATATAAACAAACATGAAATAAAGAAAAAGACTGCAACTAACAATAATTTCAAGAAGTCATACGACCATAGCAGGTTATTTTTTTAAATAAAAGAATAGTAGAACTGCAATTACTAATATTTCCTTAACCCTAACGCTTAGCTAAATTGCTTATGATAGGAGTGGGTTCACGTCGGTAGTTCTTGTCACTGAACTGGACCGGATCTTGAATCACATTTCTCAATGGGGCTCCGAGAACATGGTCGAGTTCAATGCCAAGAAGACGCAGGCTTGTGCGTTCACAGCAAAGGTATCTTCTTTCCTTCCCCTTCCCACTCTTCAGAGCACGCCACTTCCACTGCAGGACAATCTCTATATCCTAGGCATGGATATTCGCTGCAAACTGAATAACAGAAATTACATCGAGAGCATCATCAAAACAGCCTCGCGGAAACTCGGACTCTTAAACAAAGTGAGACGTTTTTTCGCGCCGGAGCAGCGGTGTCTTCTCTATAAGACACAAATTCGCTCCTGCGTGGAATACTGCTCGCATCTCTGGGATGGCTCCGCGAAATACCTACTAGATGCTCTCGACAGGTTGCAGCGACGCGCGGTCCGAATTATTGGGAACCCTGAGGTCACGAACACCCTCGAGCCTTTGCAGATGCGTAGAGATATTGCTTCCTTGGCTGTATTTTACCGTCTCTACCACGGTGAGTGTTCTGACGAGCTCTTCCAACTAATCCCACCATCTCCTTTCCTACATAGGACAACACGTGCAGGCCTTAGATGTCACCCTCACACTGTGCAGAATATACGAGCAAGAACCAAGCGGTTCGGAGACTCTTTTCTTTGCCGCACCACCAAGACCTGGAATTCATTACCAGCACACGTGTTTCCTTCTTCCTACAGTCCCGGGGCCTTTAAGCGGGGCGTGAAAAAGCATCTGATGAGGCCGCCAAGCTGAGTGCCACCATTGTAGCACTTAGTGTCTGTAATGGTGACCCTCTTTCCTGAGACTTTGCCTTTAGCTTACCATCAGGCGAGGTGAGGTCAAGTTGGCGTGTCCTATATAAAAAAAAAAAAAAAAAAAAAAAAAAAAAGTACTGGCCAGGACTCGAACCCGGGACCTCCTTAACCACTGACTCCTTAACCATTAAGCTACCGACGATGCCATGTTGGTATTTATGAAAGTGCATGCATATAGTGTTTTTTTTATTTTTAAATTAAAATGTTACTAATTATTATGTATGATAAAAAATAATACTATAAGTTTTAATACCGTTATTGATCACCGGTAAATTCACTGTAAACTGCCTGTGTGTGGATAATAATTGAGACATTACAGCAAAACCGCTAATTAAATTATCATAAATGGAATGTACGTCTTAAGGTGGGTACTTACTAACGTTTCACGAGGCGTATTGTAAAGGTCCTGATAGACCTGAGCATTCATTTGTAACAGAATATTGAGCTTTCACCGTTGTTTATTTATCAAACTGATCAACAAACCGAGTCAAGCATAGATAAAAAACGCCGCTATAAAAATTTACATGATCTTTCTAGCAAACCCTCTGGTCAATGCAAATTTGCTGTCATGCTGCTAAAAAGCTTGCTAACACGTTTTCATTTATTTTTCTGTCATGTAACATTCGCAAGAATGCTCATTACAAGTGAATGCTCAAGTTTATCAGCACCTTAACACGCTATGTAGCATGCATTCTTACTATCAGTAGATCCTCCAAAAGAAGCGAACAATCAATCGCATAATATTATAGCATACTGCGTAACTGTATGCTCGTTGTGAATGTTACAATAAACCTTTTATGTCCAATGTATACCTGCCTAAGAACACGTAGTTCAAATTATGTTTATCGACTAATCACCGGTGAAATAGATTACACTACATACAATATACAATGTATTATGCCATTATGACATAAGTATAGCACTCAACATGCGATTTACACACGATTACTGTCGGATACGCCGATGCGTTTTTCCTTCACTAGTATCTAATTAAAGAAAACATAGTCTTCGGTAATAAACGGAGCATATTCTTCGTACCTCGTAATAATTAGTGGTTCATACCTGAGGTATTTTGCGAATGGATTATGCACATCGGTATTTAAATATAGGCACTTTCACATTCAGATATCTTAGTTGAAGAAGGCATTCTGTGTAACTTTAGGCCTTGATAATTATTATTTACATCATTAGGCCTATTTGGGAATTGGCCAAATTATTTAGTTTAACCAAATATAATGTATGTTTAATTACAGTTAAATAAATGTAGGTTAGATTTTAATTGTTAACGTTAATTAGTTTGAATAAATCTAAGTGCTTGCATTAGAAGTAGAATCATATAATCAGAAGCGGACATACTGTTTTGAATTTGAACTCATTAATTAATGTACAAATCCTAAAACCTTATACAAATACATAACTTATGTGAGACATTTTGATATCACGTTATTGATAGGTCAAAATTATTAAACACTGTATATTTATTAGCACACCATTTAATTGAATACAGTTAATATTTTTGCATAATCTCACTAGTATCCTACCAATTAACATAATCTATACCTACTATTCACAGAACACTCATTCATAATACGAATTTCATTCATAGGCTCACTAATGGTCGACTTCTATTGCGTATCAAGTCGTCGAAATGTAAATAGACCTTAAACTAGTTTGTTACGCGCTGCTACCACTCTCTACAATACGAACTATTAAGTCATTTCGTATACATAATTTATCACACACCTTGGTGCTTACGACCGCTAATAAGGGAACGAAGGCTATCTGTCAGATTATAACATAGACTTTTAACAGTTGTGGTCATATAAACTGGCCATTGGTATAAGATAGTAATCTCCTTTGGTCTTGTTTAACTTAAACAAAAGATATTAGGTCAAAGTTAATAGATTTACTTTCTCTAAAATGTCTTTTTTTAAACAGAAATATAAAGTGGCAATCGTTCTTAATATTCTGTGCATTGGGCACTGGGTGTGACAAAAATTTGACAGTAAATGCGTTATCTACTCTTTTAAAATGGCACTTTTGAGTGAAAGTTTACAATGAAAAATTGTTTTTAGTTGAATCTAATAATAAAATAATAGTGATAAAATCATAAATACATTACCTATTGTATTAGCCTCGTGTGTGTGGCTCTCGAAATAATCACTATAAGCATTTCGAAAGTTAAAGTTTTGACAAATATCATAGATAGATTTGCGTTTACCTACCTCAAACAAATCCCAAAGCTGTTATTTTAATTACAAATAAAATAAGAATAAATCGTCGTTCATCGTTAAAAATAGTTAGTTACACAATAATTATGAAAAAATGAAAAGCTTATTTTTAGCCAAGCTTTACGTAAAACCCATACATAGCAAAATTTTGTTGTTAACACGCTTGCCTAACCCTCTCTGAAGTCAAGGTGCTACCTAACGATTAATAAACTCATAAACAGTTACCTGTTATGTAATCGTAACTACTTCTATCTGCAATTTAAATCATTTATTGGTAATTGATATTGCAGACGTGGTCAATCGGCGTGACTCTCACTTGACATGGCATAGTGAACAAATATAATATCACTTTACGGACATGTCAATACTTCGAGATTTACTCAATATTTTGTCTGTATTCTCACTGAGCGTATAATTTGTGGCAGAGTTTCGTTCAGAGAATTCGTGTTTGACTAGAACAACAGCTTCTCCTTTTAAGTTCGAAAACTGGATTGATCAACTCTCTCGCATCCTGTTACAGCTTTCGTTATCTACCATACTTAGGTATAATTTAATAATTCATAAGTGGTATACAATTTAAGTTCTGTCTTATTTAGTTAAACATACTATTCACGTTTTTATGCCTGAAGGGTAGGTAGAAACATCATACCACTTTACAAGGTTTCTCTTTCTTCTTAATTACTAAAGTTAATAAGGTCTAAGTTTAAAATATTAGTAAAACTTTTCGATTTCAATGTTTTTGTAGCATTCATGTTTTTTTATCTGATGATAACACAGAAAAATATACCTAGTGATAACAATATCTTCATCTTCGACTTGCAATACTGACACATTACAATTGTCGTTCATAATAATTATTTACCTCACTGTTATTTTTTCATCGAACAGCTATTATAAACAGTCGAAGTACTCGATTGAGCTGCCGCTAAAATTAGCAGCGCACTGTTTACCTGTTGAAGTTACATCCCACGATGCTAAAGTGATCGCTTTCACTGTTTCCGCATCACTGAACCCAATTGTTACTTTGAGTTAGAGAAAATCCTTTTCCTTGTTTAACGATGAAACACTTCCCGAGAAATGTTTATGATGCCTGTTACTAATTGCATTGTTTTCATTGTATTGCGCCTTAACCGAACCATTTAGGTAGTTAGTAAAAAAATTGAACGTTTCCACGGGGAAACTGATACTTATTACTCAGGTAGTAAGTATAGTTTCCATACTGCACTGATACTTTCTAAGTAACTTACCTATAAAGACTACCAATTTTTAAATCCATACTAATATTATGAATTCGAAAGTAACTCTGTCTGTGTGTTCGTATAATAAGCCGTGAAGGCCTAAACCGCTGAACCGATTTTGATGAAATTCGGTATGTTTTGTTGCGATAAGCGACATCCACGTGTACAGAGCCGCTAGCAACAGCTAGTATTAGATATTTATTTTAAAGAATTGCTGCAATATTGCTGTCGAATAGTATACAATTATAATCTATTTTACAACTTGTACTTAATATCGTTGCAAAGTATTAATTGCTAGTTGACGCTATCTGTAAAGTGCCAACTACTAGTTCCGATACCTACTTCTGTAAAATCTATTATCGAGTTCGGCACGAACGTGATTGTAGATTTACAGATTAGAAATATTATACGAAACGTAACTCCGGGTTGCAACCATTACTCAAGTCTAGATACAGTATGCTACAAAATAAATGTGTATAACATTTTTTTTAATAATGTATGAATGTATGTAACATATATACATATAATCACACCTTTATCCTCGGATGGTTAGGCAGAGGTGAATTAACACCCACATTTCAGCAATCATTGAATTTTACCCAAGCCATGCACCTGAGACTGAGTCTGGGCTGTATACACCTGTCTGACGTTAAATAGCCCTATCCCTTAGTCGCCATGTTTTACACCGCATGGGAAGAGATGGGGTGTGTGAGGAGAAAGTAATCGGGAATGCGTTTCTTTTTTCATAGAGCACTAGTACAAAATTATTACTTTTTTTTTTTACGTGCGCAAAATCCCCACGGATACCTCCCCACCGGAGACGATGGAGGAGGTTATGTCGGACTCGAACCGACTAAAACGCACGCCGCCTGTGGGTCTCTTTGGTTGCCGAAGGTGAGGTTGACAGGCATATCCCTCGCACGATCTGGCCCTCTCCTCGGGTGTGTGGGGACTACAGAGTCCCCAACTCGTTCCCGGAAAACGGGGAGGCGCGCTAGGCGCGCCGCCGCCGCGGCCTGCTTCTGCCAGGGTGACAGGCGGCTCCACCTGTCACCCTCAGGCCGGCGCTCATGGGGGGCGGAGGTCGTTCACCGACCTCTGACGCCCGAGTTGCATTCGTACGCGGGCAGCTTGGCTTGCGATCCTTCGTCGCTCCCGCTGCCACTCCCGCCTCGCCTCCTCCTTCACGAGCATTACTTGCTCGCAGAAGGAGGCGCTGGCCGCCCGCGCATCCACGCAGCGGACCATCGACGCGAGCAAGGTGGAGAGCGTGAGAACTCTCACTCCCAGGGCCGCCACAAGCTCCCGTCTCGGCGTCTCCCACGCCGGACACTCGGTGAGCGTTTGCGGCCCTGAGTCCTCGCTCGCGTCGCAGTGATGGCACTCGGACGTTGGCTCTTTCTGCATCCGACGCAGATACTTTCCGAAGCATCCGTGCTCGGTGATCATCTGCGTCAGACGGTACGAGAGGCTGCTGTGTGGCCTCTCTAGCCACTTCCCCATGATGGGTCTTACCGCCGCTACTACGGCGCGCCCTGCGCCTGGTCGCCCAAGTCGTAGCTCCCATTCCGCCACCATTTCCCTGTGGAGCCGGGATCTCACGGCCCGAATTTCTTCGGGCTCGGGATCGTGACCCCGCTCCCGCGCAGCCTTTCGGAACCGGTACAAAATTATTACTATAATCGTTAAGACTTCTAGCTAAGCTAAATTACTTGTGTTGGGGATCTCGCTGTTAATGTTATGACCGAGATTAAACCCACTACTATTCAATTACAAGTCTGACACCTTAGCTTATAGGCTATTTAACTTTGGATACATCAAATTAACCGTATAAAAATTGTTGATAGAACGTAAAAGATAATATCGCTAAAGAGGTCGGGCTTAGGTAGCTTTGGAATAGGTACTCGAGAATAAATATATTTATAACATATTTCTTAAAAAATTTCTTACCTAATAAAGTTATAAAAATGTCTAAAACGTTTCGTAAACAGAACTCATAAACATGCAATATGTTCCGGTTATACATTACTTAGTAGGTAATACACGAAAACTGCAAAGTAAAGAAACTAGACTCGAAAACTTTCATACATTTCGTAAAAAGAAAGTAAAACATAGTAACAAAAGTTTTACACAACATATTTTATATGAATGTTATCGTAAATCACACTTTTTTGCACGACAAAGACTTTAATTGAATAAAATTAAATCAACTAACCAACTTACACTGTCTAATTACTGCGATGTGTTAACCTAAACATAAAAAGCTTGTTAAATACGATTACTTAAGTTCTAAATTAATGTTTGCAATTAAACAAGACAGTAACTAATCAAATTAGATTAAATAGCTTGCAATACGGAAACTTTCAATTGTATAACTAATAATAAACGTAAATCTAACTTCACCGTGTTTTTGTTATTCTAAAGAGTAAATATTGTTTTATTACTAATACAATCTGCAATATTATGTACTAGTTTATGCCCCCGACTCCACTCGCGTGGTTGTTGATTAATCATAGTCTATGTCCTTTCCTGAGATTTAATCTACGTCTGTTCCAAATTTCATCAAAATTGGTTTTGGCGTAAAAGCGTAACATACAGACAGGCAGACAGACAGAATTACTTTCGCATTTATCATCATCATCATCATGTCGTCCAAACCGTATCCGGCGACGGCAACACCGAAATATTTAATTGGTCCCTATGATGTGCTCTAATGTGGCTTGCAAAGCTGAACTTCGACTTTAAAGCACGATCGCAAGACGTACAGTATGGCATTTATAATAGTATAGATACAGTCTTTGTAGGGCCTTAGTAGGTGGAGAACATAAAGGAATTGTTATTAACTTTGTTACTTATTTTTATCTCACTTCTCTTGGTTCGGTTTGTATAACTTTTATGAAACAGTGATCTAACCTTCTAACCCCATGAGGAAAACTAAATAGTTTAAGATCCGTTCAGCCGTTCTGGTTTATTTAAGACAAACTTCTCTGTAGGTAATCTATACTCGTATATAAAAACGAAATACCACTCACTGATTAATCAAGAAATCTTAGAAACTGTAACACTTATAAACTTAAAATATACCAGGTACGTCCCTTATAGGGCGTAAACTTCCGTTAAGAACGGATTCTACGATACTTCACTCCTAATGGGATAAAACAGGTCCACGCGTACAAAGTTTTTGGCGGCCGCAAGATGTTTTATGATGAGTGAATGTACAAACCTAATAATATGTGTTCACAAGGCTAGCTATTTAGTAGTTATTTGAGTTTGAATGACGCAGCACAAATTCTAAGTAATCGACATAATAGACATTACGGAATCAACGTAATCATTCGCATAATACACGTAACATACTACTTTAGTATAAACTAGTCTATTGATTGTTTAGTTTCTACGTAAGTTTGTTTTTGAAATTAGATATCTTGGTAGTTGTTCTTTACCAAGCAGAGCTGAGACTGCGTGCATCTATCGTTTGTCTTTTACACTTTTTTTTTTTTTTACGTGCGCAAAATCCCCTCGGATACCTCCCCACCGGAGCCGGTGGAGGAGGTTATGTCGGACTCGAACCGACTAAAACGCACGCCACCTGTGGGTCGTTTTGGTTGCCGAAGGTGAGGTTGACAGGCATATCACAGAAATTATAGCGAGTTTCTGTACTATCAGTGTTAAAGACAGTGTATACCTACTTAAAGGGATAGCAGCGAGAGTGTGACTCCCTTGGTATTGAACACGTCCATAGGTCACGGTAACCACTTTCCATCAGGTGGGCCGTGTGCTTGTCTGCCAACTAAGTGGTATAAAAAATAAAAAAAATAGTGCAAAGGTAGCTAGAGTACCTACTGTTTATGCAGACCTGGGTTCGATTGCCAGATTGGATAATTTATCTTCTTCTATTATGCCTTATCTGAAAAAAATCGCAACCTGCAATAACCTCATTGTAAAAGTTATTTTCATGTATCTTATGTTTGGTGGAGAATAAATAGTATCACCTACTTACCTTAAACTCAAAAAAAAAATGTGGACATCAGACTCCGATGTGTAAGATTTGGATGCGACTGAGATTAAAGTTAAGATGAAGAAGAAAGAGTATCATCTACCTATTTCCTTTCTATCAATTACTTCTTACACACTTTGCAAGGTGTGACTCAAGCTCATGAAGTGTGTAACACCATCATTACACCTACTATTACATTATCGGTGTAGGCAAGTGTAAAAAAACGCTACTGAGTTAAAGAGCTCCATCGGTATCTCGATGAACATAACTGTGGTTACACGTTACGTTCGTAACGAGAACATTTAACTAAACTCACAGGTACTTCGGTACTAGCGTAACGGAAAGATAAGCACCGTTCCACATTGTAGTCATAAGAATATATTTCATAATATTTGACCATTTAAATTCTTTTGCTAAATAGTGGAGGGAGTGGTAAAGAATTGTTCTTAAACCTCATTAGTAAGGAGTGTATTTTTATTTATTTAGAAGACTTGAAGAAGGCTTACAGATAAATTATATAACTGATGAAATCGTGTCAAATAACGATTACATTTATGATCAATGTTAAAAAATGATCAAAATTATGTTTGGTAACAATTTTGAACTGAGAACAAACCTAAAAGTAATGGTTTTTTTATACCACTTAGGTGGCAGACAAGCGCACGGCCCATCTGATGGAAAGTGGTTACCGTGGCCTATGGACGTTTGTAATACCAGGGGATCCACACTCGCGCTGCTGACCCTGTAAGCACAGAGTTTCTGTGCCGTCAGTATATAAGACAAAGCAGAACAAGCCTCTAGTCTTCCCACTGACATCACAAAATCTCCAGTGAGTTCTGGCTACCCTACTCACCGCTGGGAACACAACACGAAGTTATTATGGCCTCGGTATTCTGTAGGGTGGAGGTACTTCCCCAGTCGGACTGCTCAATTGGGCGGAAATACCGCCGTGTCCTATCTTCTATAAAAAATGTCATTTAGTAGCCTTTTCAGCCAGTCATGGAAGCACGGAGACTCACAAACTGGTAGGTGGTTGAAATAAGTTAGGATATTCGTATCTGCAATTTGGCCTGTTTAAATAAAATTGGTATAGCATTTGTCTTTTTTGCTGTTGAGGCCAGTTGACTTTGTGTTTGCTTAATTAACCTTCAAACACAAATAACTTTCAAACAATAAATATATTTTTGAAAGTTAATTTACAGAATACAAGTTTTATATTAATGTACACTGATAGAAATGTGTTACCATGTCAAGTAAAGTTTCGATAAAGAAACAGGTATTTTTAGATAACCTAATGTATATAAGAGTGTGGATGCTGCCTTACAATCCATTGAACAGATGTGATCACGACTGCGATTAGATCAACGGACCGTACAGCATATAGCCGAGACGAATGGCAAACGACATGATTGAACGTAAACACGTTAATAACGCACATGGGTCACCAACATTACCAATACGTAGATATCGGTAAATTATTCGAATCGAATGATACCTATCATTCGAACATACTCACACTCAGTTGGAATGATAGGTGAATGAAATTAATTGAATATAAAGTAATTCAACTTTATTTAGGCTTTTAAGGCACTACACAGACAAATGTTTGGATAAAGATTTGCTCAGAAGTTTGATGGGCTGCCAGATGCACTTTTCACAAAAGCAGTGCAGTTGACATCTTAGTGGATTTTAATAAAAAAATCTATCTATCAAGCTGATCTAAATCATCAGGTTCAAGTTTGGTTTGAGGAACTACTTAGTGACTGTTGATAAGTATATGTTTGACAATTTAAATGTTCAAATGATATACTGAAATATGTTTTTTTATTTTTATTATTATTAATTCATAAATACTACCTACATTAACGCATCAGAATACAATATAAACATTAATGTACAAATGTTTATTTTATTCTGCGATATCATAATAATTGTTATTATTTTGATAATGCAGAACAATAAAATCGTCTTAATAATAATATAATAATGCCTTTAAGTTCAATGATTTTCGTAATTAAAAATGTATGTAAAGTTTTGTTTAATGATTAGAGTTATTATAATGGTCTCCATATTCTCAACATATCTATTTTGATTATTTCCATATTCGTACTTCTATTTTCGACTACCATGTCCTTTTTTGCCACGTTTTATTCCTTTTTAGCCACCAGAAAACTATTTTAATAATTTACTCTTGTTCTTTCTTCATTTCGTATGTATAGGTTGTCAACTTACAAAATTTTAAATTTTGTTGACAAATACAAAAAAGTGATTGCGAGTTTCATGACATGACAAAATCAATTTCACATAGAAACCAATTACGAAACAAGAAAACTCGACACAATAAATAAACGATTTCGAATATGTTGCACAAAGTTTTATGCTTTTACAACGGCCAAAATCTTGTTGATAACCGTGTCGATTTATAAAAAGATCTTAAAAGAAACACACGAAATGTAACCAGGTTATTACAGATTGATCTTGCAATGTTAGGCCGTTTTCCCACTAACCGATCCGATATCAGAATCGGACGACGATGGCCGACACCGTGTGCTGTTTTCACATATATTCGATAAAATCGGTCCGCTACGGTAATTTGCTCGATCACACAGGCTAGCTGTGTGATCGATTAGGGATGCTAGACCTGATAAAAGCCTGCAAGCTATTTTTGACCTAATTGACTTTACACAGTATCAAGTTTTTTTTATATTCGTAATCAACGTCATCTATTAGCGCATAGACACATAGGTAATTATTAACAAAATGTCTTTAAGCTTGCAGTAGCTGTGTGAAAGTTGTAGTCGGTTTGAATGATATTCAATAATCCGATATCGAGCAAATACAGCGGTATT
The DNA here is from genome assembly GCA_963662185.1 of Eilema griseolum. Taxonomy (NCBI): domain Eukaryota; kingdom Metazoa; phylum Arthropoda; class Insecta; order Lepidoptera; family Erebidae; genus Eilema; species Eilema griseolum. The sequence goes on along the minus strand of OY759240.1, from coordinate 19,068,857 downwards.
GGCTCCAATATCTGATATCAGAAAGACAGATACATATTTCATACATTTTACTTCCTATCGGCTATCCGATATCGGTTATCGTTGTCCGATACTGATATCAGACTGGATAGTGTAAAAACGCTCTTACTACTGTCATCCATAATATTAGCGGATTGTTTTTGAATACATTAGATTGTCTGGGATATAATGTACAGGCTTTATTTCTCGGAGTTGGGCCCCTAGAAGAGCGTGCTGTATGTGTAATAAGGCAAAATAAATTGAAAGCGAACCCTATGCTCCAAGTTAAAAGCCACAGATGCAACCAGGATCGCCAATAAAACGACGCTGTTACACATATTACATAAACACATTACTTACTAATGCATAACCTGTACTAACTTCTGTTACAGAACGATTAATAAAATAAGTATAGTCTGTTTCTCGATAATATAATTAATAGAAGAGATCAGACATTGCATAATATTATGTAATACAACATTAAGTAGCTTTAAACATTTAGGGCGTCATTAGAATGGATTATGAAGGATAAACATATTCTCCTAACACTGTAACCACAGGATGGTGACAACTGGCTCAACATTTAAAATTAATTTAATTATAGACGCATCTGAAATATAGTCTAGTAATAAGTCTATATTTCAGATTCGTCTAAAATTAAATTCATTTTAAATGCTGAGTAAAAAGTTGGCGAAAAGTGATTGTTAGATCCATAAACGCTCATGTCTTCATAAGCTATCTATCAATCACTTTTCGCCACGCAAATAAAAAAGGATTTAAAAATACTTGCCCATGAACCTCCACCATTTACTTGAATATTATGAGCATCTATGGATAGCTTATCTTATTTTCTATACTTCTATCACTCAGTCCTTGTATTCAAAACAAATATTTTTGAATGCTTAATGTTAACCATTTTTATTATAGCAATAAGAAATAAACAATCCTTATGAACATTCTAACAATAGATCTCTGTAGCAATTATTATTCTTTTGAAAACAGTGTAAGCAAATCCGATTCTGTATGTATCGACCAATGTTAGTGTTTAGGTACCAATAAGGAAATAAAAGTTTAGTTAGTTCAAGGTTCTCGAGACATAAATGCGCAAAAAATGGCCAAGAGTTCGCATCGGACACGTATTGTCCAGTTCCGCAACTATAACAAAATTGAACTCTTTTTGCATATTAATAACCACGCAATCTATAATAGTTATTGCAAAATTCAACTAAAACGGTAATGGCGACATGTTTTGTTGCTAGGTGGTAAATATGCATACTATGATAAAATGTTTACTTGGTAAGAACTAAACCCATCTAAGTTGCTATTTTAGTAAGCAAAAGTAAACAACACATCCACGAATCTTGAGATGATCCTCGCTCAATCAAAAAAAAATTAACTGTCGTAAAATTTGCAACGAAAATTCAGAAGTAAATAAGGAAGAATTTGCGAAACTAATAATTACATGCACTACATAATGGTGTATGTTTTTATAATAATATTCAATTTATGGATCAGTACAAATATTGTGTAAGCAATTATTTTAATGTGGTAACTAAACGATAGTATCTGCCTGCGTAAACGTTCAATTAACGCCTCAAGAAAACTGTAACAGGGAAGTAAAAGCCTTCGATTTAAGGACGTAAGACCGGAGTCCCTGCTCAATAGTTACGAAAACGCGGTCGTGACAAGTCTACATACCTATTATATACTAGCCTAGCCAACAGAATTTGCATTAAGGCACCTGTTGAGAACAGTCAACTTATCTAATAAACTAATCAGCGGTATCACGGATAAAATAATATATTCTGTAGCTGCGGTCTATATTATCCAAGTGCTGTCGGCGTCTTGGGAAAATTGTTACAGATTCATGATAACTATTAAATTTGCCACGCTCTAATAGCCCTGGAATGTTTGTTATTTAGACGTCTGTTTATATTTATGTAAAGTTCATGAATATTTTGTTTCGTGTCTTTGATTTGTGATTGAAAGCTGATGCTTTGATTGCTATTACTGTAGGTAATGATAAATAGTTATGTAGGAATTAATGCTCTACCAATCTCATTCAGATTTCTAAAATCGCTGAGATCATTGAAACTGACTATAATTTTGATGAATGTCAATAGTCAAATGTTGTGTGTACCATTATAGCATTGTTCAAATCACAAATGATTGTGAATTTAAATATTTCTCAGCCTTGAAGCACAATGTTAAAAAATTAAATGTTTTGGAAATCAGAGACTATAAAATTTTATGCCTTGGTTATAAATTTCAATTTATAATCATTCATAACTATTATGTTTTTATTTACTTTAACCACTAAATGTTAATTATCGCCTTATAAAAACTGATCTATCGAACTCTGAAACAGACCGCAGCAACCTCCACCCAAAACCTTGTAATCAACTTTCAGGCCATGTACAGAAGATAACTTCTTCTTTACCCCAATCTCGGGTGCAACATTTTCAATTTGGTCGATAAATAAAATGAATTGACTTGGACAATTTATTTTGTTTGTATAAATTGACATTGCGAGCGTAGTATTTATTATAATAAATTGAAATCGTAACTTTTTATACTACTGCAGTCTAACAGGAGTTTTTTTTCCATTTCAGAAGCGATAAGCACTTCAGATGATCAATCGACTTCAGCATCATGGTGGCAAGCCGGTACAGCAACGCCTTTCCGTGAGAGCTCCAGCAGTGCGTTCTCATCAACTCACGGCCTGGTGCAGACTCATCCCGGAAACGATCCCTTTTCTTCCTTTGGAGGGCTCGGCAGTACTTCAGGACCTTCATCAAATCCATTCGCCTCTAGCGGCAGCGGTCCGTTAAGCGGTGGGGTCAGAGATAATCCTCTACCAATATTAGCTAGAAACGCTAATGGAAAAGTATCTCTAAAGCACTTGGACTTTACCAGTAGTGCGACAGCTGAACTAAGAAGGAACCCGGCCCTGTCGGCTCCTGATGAATGCGCACGCGCATGCAGAGAAAATGAACCCCCAAGAATTTGTTACTACCACTTCACTTTGGAACTCTATACTGTTTTAGGAGCGTAAGTATATTTAACTCTTTACAATAAATGTAACAATGAGGTATTAAGGTAAAGTTTAAATTCTGTAAGGAAACAAATGAATTGGTTTTTCCATTGGCATAAATACGACTACAAAGCATACTTCCTTTGAACATAATTTAACATTGTATGAACTTACCGGAAATAGACTATTTTGGAAATTCGTCGATAGAATGCAAAACAAAAGTTAGTTACATAAATAACACTTTGCAAAATTGAATTGAACCACAATAATTGTATGACAAGAATAAAATAGAAATAATACTAACCTACCAATTAAAATATTCAGAGATACAGTACGTAGTTTGAATCCTTATTAAATTTTCAATAGCTTAACATATCAAAGTACAAATGAAAAACGAAACATATATAGATTTAGAGCCGTATTCTAGAACGACAGTCCTAAATCTCGATATATTTAGGGACAGATTGACAGATTGTCTAGACAATCTGTCCTCAAATAAATTGAGATTCAAAACTGAGTACCATTTAGAATACGAGTCTTAGAATAACTGGCCTTACCTCGCCGTTTTAGTAACTGATACACTATCATCTGCGATTCCAAGATATACAAAAAATTAGATGGTCAGTTGCCCACGCAAAAATGTGCCGCAGAAAAAGACGACCAAGCTAGCTACCAACTTTTACATTTCGCACATTTCACGGTTTGTTTCACACGGAATTGTTGGCAGAATGGTTTTCAATGCCGAACTCAATTTTACGTCAAGTGATCCAAATTCCTTTGCCGTATGTAATTGATAGGTGACGACAGCTTTAAGTAGACCACTTATTTCGTAGTTGATGTGTAGCGGAAGTTGTGATGTAAGAGTATTCATTAGGCGTTAAATTTTCGAGTTCATGTCACAATTGTACTTTAATGGTTACAGGGCCTGTCAAGTGTGCACGCCAAACGCGACTAACGTCGTCTGGTCTCATTGCCAATGTGTATTGGCTGATGGTGTGGAGCGAGGAATCCTTAGTGCAAACAGAATGTTGCCCGGTCCTTCGATCCAGGTGTGTGAAAATGACAAAGTCGTCATTGATGTAGAAAATCATATGGAAGGTATGGAGGTGACTATCCATTGGCATGGAATCTGGCAGAGGGGAACTCAGTACTACGATGGAGTGCCGTTTGTGACGCAATGTCCTATTCAGCAAGGCAATACGTTCAGGTAAAATTGAAATTCTCTAAAAATTTGTATTCTAAGAATTGTAATTAATTATAATATTTAATCATTATGTTTTCATTATAGATACCAATGGCAAGGAAATGCTGGCACCCACTTTTGGCATGCTCACACGGGACTCCAAAAACTTGATGGTTTATATGGCAGTATCATTGTACGTCAACCTCCTTCTAAGGACCCCAACAGTCACCTCTACGATTACGATTTGACTACTCACATAATGTTGCTCAGTGATTGGTTGCACGAAGACGCCGCTGAGCGATACCCTGGTCGCCTCGCTGTTAACACTGGACAGGATCCTGAGAATGTACTTATTAACGGCAAAGGACAATTCAGAGACCCCAACACAGGATTTATGACAAACACACCACTGGAAGTATTTACTATCACGCCTGGTAGAAGATACAGATTCAGAATGATAAACGCTTTTGCTTCAGTGTGTCCGGCGCAAGTCACTTTTGAAGGCCATAATTTAACTGTTATTGCAACTGACGGCGAACCGGTGCATCCGGTACAAGTAAACACAATTATCTCATTCTCAGGTACGTGAAGTACAACGAATTGATAAAATGCTTCTTACAGTAGTTGATCAAACTACCATAGGCTTTTTTCTGGAAAAGATCTAATAAGTCTTACTTTGTTGTGTGGTGTGTGTTTGTGCACCTTTGTTTTGTAATCACAGTTTTAATTGTATGATGCTGTAATGACCGAAATACGTTGTATGAGCTCCTTTTTCACAATTTTTTACTAAATACTAATAAAACTATTGTTACAGGCGAACGATACGACTTTGTAATCGAAGCAAACAACATTCCTGGAGCCTACTGGATCCAAGTCCGAGGTCTAGGAGAATGTGGCATTAAACGAGCACAACAATTAGGTATCCTCAGATACGCAAGAGGACCTTATCAACCTTCTTCGCAAGCACCTACCTATGACGTCGGTCTTCCTCAAGGAGTGGTGAGTATCAAGGAGCAGTGTATATTAACCTCGTTTGTAAAATATCCATATATACTAGTTGAGTCTGTAGAATATAGAAAGAATAATCATGTAAATAAATATTGTTATCAGTTTCCCGTAGGTTGGTAGATGTAGTACTTACATATGGCTGCCAACCATATGACTGAGGTGGGATTGACATTCCGTCAGGTGATACACTGCTATGTGTTGCATGGAGTTTGTGGCGCGTGTCGCGAGAGTACCTGCCTCAATTATGAAGGAACGGATATTGCATACTGAATTCTTAGTGCGGACACGACAGCCTCGATTAAGCATAGTCGAACTGTCCACTTTATAACAACTTGTTGCTTAAACATAAATACTAGTATCGAAGCAATATGTAACAATTTTCAAGGAATAAATTAAAATGAAAATTTTAATTATTACCGTGGACGAATTAGTTCATGTACAGTTACCGCAGAACAATTATCGACCGGCAGTCTAACCGGCTTGTAAATACCTCTATATTGATCGTATTTTGGTAGAATTTTCAATCAATTACACAATAACTGTTGATTACAAGGTGTATGTAAGCACTGATTATAATAAAATTATAGCAGAAGTGCCATTCTTGAAGTAGTATTTTTAGTAATAGTAGAAATCAGTAGCTTTAATGTATATTTGCACGTAATATTAGTAATTGCACGAACCTTTCTCCTCACTAACTATTCAGGTGATGAATCCATTGGACGCCAGGTGTAACGTTACGAGGAATGATGCTATTTGTGTCAGCCAGCTCAAGAATGCCAGACACATTGATCCTGCCATTCTCCAAGAAAGGCCTGATGTTAAAATCTTCTTGCCTTTCCGTTTCTTCGTTTATAGACCCGAAATGTTGTTCCAGCCGAACACATATAACCGTTATTTAGGTAAGGTTCACTCACTATATTTGAAAATAAAAAATAAACAAAATGTACTTGAATTATGAAATATAAAAACATTTCTTTAATTTCCGCAGTTGCTCCTCAAGGAGATCATGTTATAAGTTTAATTGATGAAATCTCATACATGGCTCCCCCAGCTCCTTTGATTAGTCAGTACGATGATATCAACCCAGAGCAATTTTGTAATGGCGACAACAGACCAGCCAATTGTGGACAAAATTGTATGTGCACACATAAAGTGGACATACCTCTTAACGCGGTGGTAGAAGTTGTACTTGTAGATGAAGGTACGTACACACTAAATAAGTATTATAAACTAATCAAAATCTATCCTACATAGTTACTTTGATAAAATCAATCCATTAGTTAGCTTATTAAACCAATCCGGAACTATTTAGTTTCACGCACAAATGTATTATACAACAATTATCTAAGACCTGTAAACAATAACGGGAAGATCACTTCCCGTTATTGTTGATGCATCAGCATCACGCGCTACTATATGGTAATACTTGATTATACTTTCCATTTTGCAGTTCAAATCACGAACTTGTCTCACCCGTTCCACTTGCACGGCTACGCTTTCAACGTGATCGGTATTGGCCGCTCACCCGATACCAACGTTAAGAAGATCAATTTGAAGCACGCTCTCGACCTCGATAGGAGAGGTTTGCTTGAGCGACACCTAAAACAGGGCGACCTCCCACCAGCAAAGGACACCGTCGCCGTACCCAACAACGGCTACGTCATCGTCCGCTTCAGAGCCAATAACCCCGGTTTTTGGTTACTCCACTGTCACTTCCTCTTCCACATCGTCATCGGCATGAACCTCGTACTGCAAGTGGGGACACAAGCAGACTTACCACCCGTCCCTCCGAACTTCCCCACGTGCGGCGACCACCTTCCTCCTATATCTCTCAACTAAATTGGTTCCTAGTAAATTGCCCAGTTTAGAGATGTGCAAGCAAAAGTAGAGCACAGTTGAATTTAAATATGTTAACTAAGTGTAAATTTATGTTTGTTTTGTGTGATGTGTCATCAGCGGATTCGAAGTGCTCGATTCTGTTGTTTGTGTTTATTTTTGTACAAGAATGATTCCATGGGAGTTTATGATGGTTCGTGATTATTTAACGATGATGCACTGTTTCTACGAGGTGACTTCTGTTTTATTTTTTATGCCATATTCGGTGATATTCTTTTAATTACGTTTTAATTATGATTATCGCCTAAAATATGTACTTTGAGGCTCTTGAACCAACAATTCTATTTTCGCGTATAGTTTTAAGGAGACTTGTTCTTAATGTAACTAACAACTTGCCATTATAATTTTATTTTCACCAATGATATTTATTACTTGTATATATTTAAAATTACATTTTAGATCTATTAGCATTTTAAGACTTCAGATCTGTTTCTAACTCAATGTTGCATACTATTTTTTGATACACTGTGAAAAGCGAACAACAGTTCTTATGTAAATACACATTTGTTCGATATCTCTGTAACACACTTCGTAAAGACTGTATATTTAACTTAGACTATAGATATATATACAGCAAACACTTTTATGGTTACCATTAATTAAGTTATTAGTGTTACGGATATAAGAAAAAAGTGTGCCAACAAAAACAAAAAAAATATTGACAATGTTCCCTAGTCGAACTCGAACGACAATATGCAATATAACAACGATCATATCTCGCAACGATATACAAGCATTTTGCTATCAATAATGGCTAAAGTTACAATTATATGCAATAATTTTATGAAATTACTTTAAGAATGTAAAATTTTATACCATTCAATAAAATTTATGAATAATAAGTGTTCAATTATTTACCCTGTAGTTCGAGGTGGTATAGTTATATCAATTATTTATATTCACACATAATTGTATATATAAACTGTATATATGCACGATAGACACATATTTAGCTAGATGAATTCGCATGAGTACCTTTGGAATACATCGAGTATAAAAACTACACGGTAATCACAGGTCGTAGGTATGTTTTATATTTCCATGTACAGATGTGTTATAAGTAGCTTCCCAGCCTCAAAAGCAAATTGCTTACTGAATTAACAGCAACTGGCTGAAATAATTCATGAAACATTTTTTGCTCTTATTTTGATTCATTAATTCTATTTTAAACAGATAACTACTTAAGATCAAACGCATTTTGCTGTTATAAATAAAACAAACATTTTATTATGACGTCATTAACTTTTCCAATTTCTCAGATATTAAACCCATTGGATGCCATTTGTGATGTGAAGAGGAACGATGCTATATGCGTTAGTAACTTGAAATCAGCCAAACCGGTCGACAAGGCGATTTTACAGGAAAGACCAGATGTCAAGATTTTCTTGCCGTTCAGGTTCCATTTCTATAAGCCAAAAGATTTGTTCGTGGAAAACACATACAAGAACTATTTGGGTAATATCTTGCTTCATATTTCAAAAGGATTTTGCGAAAGTTTAAAGTCTATTAGCCTAAACTTCTGTAATATTCTTTCTTTACGTATGTTTAATATATCATATTAAATAACAGTAAAAGTAAGTTTTCTTTTTTTTTTTCAACTCTAACTGTGAATTCTTCATCCATTCTCAATGTTTCAAAAGCTTATAAAACAAAATTAATAACATCATTATTCAATTCAATTCAATTATTGTCTATGATCTCTAATATTAATATGAGCAAGGTGCCTAACACCTTAATAAACACACAATAATGAACCAAAATATACTAATCGATAATTTTAATATTCTAGTTGCACCTGGAGGAGATCACGTACTAAGTTTAGTGGATGAGATATCCTATAAAGCTCCACCCGCTCCCCTGACGTCACAACTACATGAGCTCTCTCCAGAGTTGTTCTGCAACGGGGACAACAGGCCCGCGAACTGTCCCGTTGATTGCCGTTGCACGCATATGATTGACGTGCCTCTCAATTCTATTGTTGAGATTGTTCTTATTGATGAAGGTAATATTACTTGAGATTTCATATGTCTGCATAATTATTATCTCAGCGAAATCCTGGTTGCATATGAGGATCGTCTAGATGACTATCATGACTTACAAAAGATTGCATTGATCGGAGTTGTCAAAAATCAACCGAGGGAAAATAATATTAGGGTTTGGGGAAAAAGCAAAAGCCAGCTTATTTGTAATGGGGGAAAAAGTATTTTTTTCTTCTTCATAACACAAATGTAATTTATAAAGTCAGTAGTACAGATTATCAGTTGAAAATAAATGGCAGTAATTACTGAATGTTAGTATCACCATCTAAATTATTGAAATGAGTATAGGATACACAAATAACTTTCATAATTACATCAATATACATCAAATAATAACGTGGTTATGTTCAACAGTTTATTCTATACCTTTTATTTCTCATTATAGTTCAATCACCGAATTTATCACATCCATTCCACTTGCACGGTGTCTCTTATAACGTGATCGGTATCGGCCGATCCCCCGACAAGAACATAAAGAAGATCAACTTGAAACATACTCTGGAATTAGATAGAAAAGGACAGCTCCACAGGCAATACGATCTCCCTCCCTTCAAGGATACCCTGGCTGTGCCTAATAATGGATACGTGGTGCTCAGGCTGAAGGCTGACAATCCAGGTAGGTACTCCTGCATTTGTATAGTAAAAAAAACTTCCGTAAAATCGGTCCGGCCGTTCGAGAGCTATGTTGTCACAGACATAAATAAATAAACGTGTCGAACTATGCGCCTTCTAGACCCGAAGTAAGCATAATTCTAAACTTGGAATAAAAATACTAAGATAAATAAATAAAACTTATTATATCATTTCAAAATTCTAATTCACCGAAGACATAATTAATGAAGAGAATTAATTTTGGAAAACCAAGTTTTTGTTTATACCTGAATGTTCTAGGGTAACCTCCAATTTATCATAAATCTCAAATCCTAAAAAATAAAGTCAGAAGTTATGCAATGATACAATAACCAAATGGCGTAAGTGAGAACATCTAGTAAATAAAACATAAGAGAATCTTGAATAGAATTCTTCCGTTATATAGGTACATTCTGAAATATAAATAATATAGGTTATTTTTTTATTGTTTTTCAGGATTTTGGTTGTTCCACTGCCACTTCATCTACCACATCGTGATAGGAATGAACTTGATTCTCCACATAGGCACGCAGAGCGACCTACCGCCCGTGCCACCTAATTTCCCACGATGTGGGGACCACCTGCCTGCCATCACACCATCATATTTCCCGATACATTGATCACAACTTAAATCGATTTACGAAAAATCGAAGGAAACGAACAGAAAGATATTGCGTACTGCCATATTAAATTCATTTATTGAAACAATTGGCAATTAAAAATGTGTATTAATAACGTTGCCGTGTTAATAATGTTTTAAGCTTAGGGTGCTGTTTTAAACCATCAATATCACATTTGAGACCAAAGGATTTAATCAGGTCGCTGTCATAGCTTTTAATTTTATAATTCGACTTGAATGTGTGATCGAAATGGCTGGTGCTTTTATTATTTCATTGATATAGTTGAATATTGTTATTGTTACTTGTTTTATAATTTTGTACATAGTTTTAGAATAGATTACATGTAAGTTTTATGTAGAAAAGGAAAAGATGTAAATGAAATGTTATTCCAAAATAAAATGTAAGTAAAGGGTTAAGTGCAAATATGTAATTATCAACTCGCAATATTATAAATATGTTAATTGAATAATTTAATCTAGTTAATCTACTGAATTTTACAACTCACGCTTGTATCCATTTTAACCAATAACTACCATATTTCATTACATTTATTGCTTCTGAAATCATTGGACCAGATATATGAAATTTATTAATAACTTATGTTTGATTAATATGTTAACTAAAGTGACTATTAACTCTTAGTTAACATGAACCCGTAATGTGTGTTACGGTAGAGGATACATTCATTTAGCCACAGGTGCAATAACAATAATAGATTCATAATTATCTTAATTCTGTGATTCTGTAATCATCGACAATCCTCGTGCACGCTTTTTGATGGTTGCAATGTGCTTGGTCGCTTTTCGTAAAAGATATAAATTAGGTGCAAACAGTTTTGACAATATTTCGACAATTTATAATCTGATTTCCGAATTAAAAAAAAAACTTGACCAAATTAATATTTAAATACTTATAGTAAAATCAACAATTCCGTGAACTGGAGGAGGCCACCACCCTCACAGCAATAATGTCAAATCGTGCTAAATTGTTTTTGATTTGCAATAAAGCTGTGTGCATTTGACAGTGACTATTATTCCGATTTTAACTATTTCATGGAATTGAAAGTTCATCTATATATAAGGTGTAACAAAATAACTCTTGGAATTTAGTGAGATTACTTGGTATCGGAAAATACGTGTAGAAAAAAAAAAGTCACTCGATTTGTTCACAATCGGTGAGAGGCACAATCTGTCACAAGATGTGTCAGCTATTTAACGAACAATGCCTAACGTGTCCAAGAAGTTTTCACACACGAGACGGTCTTAAATTCGTTCTGACGAATATTCTTTTGCTTTCAAACTGTTTATTAAAAATATGCTTAATTTTATATCTTAAATGAAAATGTCTACTTATAAGCTAATTACAAATAGGCACAGGATAGAATTTTAATAAAAAATATATACCTGTGTACGGTATGCACTATGGAATGACTTAATTCATTTCAGACTTGCTTCGCTCATTACCATAAATTATTATTATATATTGTTTAACTCTTCGAACACATACTTATACATATTTAGGAAACAGTCATTAAATTGAAAATAAATGATTTTTTAAAATGGTTCGTTCCTTTATTCTTTGAAACAACTGTATGGTAACCTTTGCATCCAACGTTTGCAGCTGTTCTCTTATTTCCCATTCCCACGAATTGGTATTTTTACCTTTTACGGGAGTGACCGCCATCTCACCCAAACCCCGGGAAGTAAACCTACGCCAAAATCTTGGCTGCCAATCGAGCTGTCGGTATTTTCTTGGAAAATAATTTTCCAGTTTATAATGAAATACAAAAGGAATGTAATAGCAGAAGGCGTTTATGTGTTTACGGTCGATAACATGACCTGCTCTATTATTGTAATAACCCGTATGTTAGCAAAATATTTATTTAGAAGTATATTAATCTCTGTTGAGTAGGTATCAATTGATACTACTATCTGAATGCAAATGCTAGGCTTGTTACTGACAATACTAAATCACTATGTGTAGCAAAATATTTGAGAATTTTCCTCATTCCTCACCGATTCTATCATCAATATTGGATTTTGATAAAAATGAGACCAATCTGGAAGTAATAAACCCGACTTCTGAAAATAACACTCTAAAAAGTATCAAACAAAATATCAAGGATAGCCGTGGTCTACTGCTACGCCACAGGATGATAATACACAGAAATACAGTATTAAAAGTTTATCGTAAACTACAAATCCGCAACTGCGACGTCTCCGCTGCGTAACCGCGACGTCTTCGCCGCGCAACCGCAACTTCTCCGCTGTGCAGCCCCACGTGTTCGCTCCGCTCTTACACTGACGGCACATAAGCTCTCAGTGCTTACAGGGTTGGCAGCGCGAGTGTGACCCCCTTGGTATTGCACATGTCCATAGGCCACGGTAACCGCCTTCCATCAGCAACTGATACTAAGGCTGGAATGGTTTTTTATACCTTTTATATTTTTAGGTGGCAGACAAGCACACGGCCCACCTAATGGAAAGTGATTGCCGTGGCCTATAGACGTGTGGAACACCAAGAAAGTCACACATGTGCTGCCAACCCTATAAGAACAGTTTCTAGGGTGAGTGCAGAAGACAAAACTATACAAGCCTTTGATCTTCCCACTAATAGCACAAAACCTCTGCAGTGAGCTCTGGCTACCCTACTCATCACCGGCAACACAACATGAGGTTATTAGGGCCGCGGAATTCTGTAGGGCGGAGGTACTTTATTTATTGGAAACTTAACAGCTATTTTACATAGATCATGGGTAAGATTAAAAATTACTTAGGACTCTAAGCCAAAAATAAAGTTTCCCGACAAGTATGAGGACAATTGCATGCACATCTTAACACAGTCACACAGTTACTTCCCCAGTCGGACTGATCAATTAGGACTGGAATACCGTCGTGTCCTACCTCCTATACATAATAAGTAGTGTACCACAAAGCATTCTAAAACTTATGGTGAAAAATATTGGCTTTATAGGTGCTAAAAAAAAAAGTGCTCTTGCATGTCAACAAGGTAGGCCGAAGAGGACACTGCTTTTAAATATACTAAATACCTTTGGTCAGCAATAAATGATTTTGATTTTAAGATAGTTTTTGTTAAGCAATGAAGTTTGAATGTAAAGGTTAGTTACCCTTTTTATCAAGTTATGCGCATGTATCATAATTTATAGGTACATAAAGTTTTAACCCAGATATCTACATTTCGAGCACGATACTCACATACCGTTGTCAGACTTCACCAACTGCGGTATATGTTACAAAGCAATTTAAAACATGGGACAGATTAGTAAATTGTGTTTTTTGAGTATATTCAGATGGCTCATTGTTAGGATTGGGACTTTCGACTATTGATAGGAGATATTGCAAATTTGACTTTGATACCTTCGTGTAGGTAGCATAGTACATTCGTACGCAGTTTCAGAATTTATTTCCGCCGTCCAGACCAGAGAAATACCACATTCTTGCTTAAAATGTATTCTATGTACTTACCACTGCAGTACAAGTATATTACAAGTAGGTACACATAAAAGAAGAACAGGTAGATCAAGGAATATATATACTTCATATTTAATAAGACTTAACGCGATGTTAAAACTTTATTCGTTCTATAAGCATACAGGAGTAACTACAGATAATAGCACTTAACATTTACTAAAAGGCGGTGTAACACAGTTATAAACTGAAAAAAGGAGTTTATGCTAAAATAAATTACATAATTAAGAAGGGAGGTAAACCATACCGGTACCTATCTACTCTCACAAGGGGTACGAAACTAGCGACGCTGAGTTTCTCAGATTTTCGTAACCTATTTTTGTATAATATCACTGTTTTGTTTAATAATGGGTGCGCCGGGTTGCGAGTGACATGTCTTATCGGTTACTTTTACACCCCAGCCATCTGAGACTCGAAACAACGTGTGGTTTTAGTCGGCTTCAGTTCGAAATAACCGACCCCATATGCGGTGTTCGTGGGCAATATCCATCCAAAAAGTAATTGCAATGCAATCATATGTTCGAACAGGTATTTGTAACATAGGCTACATTTGAAATTTTTCAAAAAAGTCCGACTAATTTTAGACCACATACATCTCATTTTTTTGGCAAAACTTTCTCAAAACACACGTATAGCTGTAGTAATTACGAATATTATTCAGTCATTATTTTAAACTATTCAAAATGTTGAACTCATGCAAAAATGTGAGTTGATAACGATTTATCTCAAAGCATTGTTATAAATACCTATCCGATCATTATGTTTATGGCAAAAGATTCCTTCTTCATTATCACGATGAAGTCCTTTGTGTATCTCGTGTTAACTGTGACAAAATGTTTCGCCTTCACAACCTTAGCAGGTAAGTGGTTAATGAATTTTATTGGATGAACTGAAATTAAGAAACGCAATCGAACTCAAAAACCTTCGAGTATTTTTTTTATACCACTTAGGTGGCAGACAGGCAGGCCCACCTGATGGAAAGTGGTTACCGTGGCCTATGGACTTTTGTAACATCAGAGGATTCACAGTCGCGCTGCCAACCCTGTAAGTACAGAGATTCTGTGCCGTCAGTGTAGAAGACAAAGCAGGACAAGTCTTTAGTCTTCCCACTGATAGCACAAACTCTCCAGTAAGCTCTGGCTACCCTACTCACCGCTGGGAACACAACACTAAGTTATTATAATCGTGGTATTCTGTAGGGCGGAGGTACTTCCCCAGTCGGACTGCTCAATTGGGCGGAAAAACCGCCGTGTCCTACCTCCTTGATGATGATTAATTTTCAGTATGATAATATCATAAAATAAAGAGTAACTCCGTTAAGTTAATCTGTTACATCAGTAGTAGTAGAGTGTACGACGGCTGTGCGTTTAGTCCCGTGTA
Organism: Eilema griseolum; assembly: GCA_963662185.1. Classification (NCBI taxonomy): domain Eukaryota; kingdom Metazoa; phylum Arthropoda; class Insecta; order Lepidoptera; family Erebidae; genus Eilema; species Eilema griseolum. The sequence goes on along the minus strand of OY759240.1, from coordinate 19,053,582 downwards.
CAATTCCCAGAATGAGTAAAGATTTAATTAGTGGTTATTTTTCATAATATTCGCAGTAGAAGAAGTCTTCAAAATATTAAGAGTACTAAACGGAAGGTTAATAGGTTCGAAACAGAAAATTATATATCTGTCCTTATCTTTCGATTAAAACCTCTAAGGAGTGACGGTAGACCGTTTCGCTGTTTGCTGATTCGATGCCCGGCCAGTGCAAAAATTTCATTTATTCTAGTAATTTCTATAATAATATGTGCGTATTTACAGAAAAAAATATTTAATACAAATTTTTAATACCCTTAGAAATCCCAAATATTGCGGAACAGAGTAAAATCGTGGGCGGATATGAAGCCAAGCCATACAGCCACCCCTATATTGTATCACTGCAGACAAGGTTTTTCTACATAAGGATGCACATATGCGGAGGAGCTCTTCTTAACAAATACTTTGTTAGTACATCATCATCCAAGCCTTTGTTTTTATTCTTACATGAACTCCCTCAGCTTCTACGGTACCAGAGCTAACGATGAGTTGGGCATGTCGAACTTGAACGATAAAAACCGAAGCCTGTTTTGTCATATTGGCCAAGACCTATATGCCTGGGGAATCGTACTAGATTTCTCAGATACCTGTCCTAAAAGAAGAACCAGAAAAATATACTAGGAACATCTTGGACACTAGTTAGAAATCAAAATCAAAATTCCACCTCCGCTATGAAGAAACGCACAGAAACACGACGTTGGCTACGCTCTGGACCTTTACTTGCAACCATCACCGTCACTACCTATTTCATACTATTTGTCATAGGCCAAGAGTAAATAATGTACAGTAATTTCATTAAAAAGTATCATAAAACCCAACCACCTTTTAGATCCTGACTGCTGCCCATTGCGCAACAGAATCTTGGCTGATAAAATGGCTGCCAATGGATGCTATAGCTGGAATGCATGACATCAACAATTTTAAATCTCCAGCACAAGTGATCAAAATACGCGAACGCATAACACATCCACTATATGAGGGGTAAATATTATAACATTTGTATAATTTACTGGTCAATTTCAGAACTTTACAAACTGATTGTAATACATATGTAATACATTTTAATACATAATGTATTACAATCAGTTCCAATGTCATCGTCTTTTATTATACATATTTTCAGGAGTAGGATTTTTTTTTTTATATCGGACACGCCAACTTGACCTCACCTCGCCTGATGGTAAGCTAAAGGTAAAGTCAGGAAAGAGGGTCACCATTACAGACACTAAGTGTTACAATGGTGGCACTCAGCTTGGCGGCCTCATCAGATGCTTTTTCACGCCCCGCTTATAGGCCCCGGGACTGTAGGAAGAAGGAAACACGTGTGCTGGTAATGCATTCCAGGTCTTGGTGGTGCGGCAAAAAAAGAGTCTCCGAACCGCTTGGTTCTTGCTCGTATATTCTGCACAGTGTGAGGGTGACATCTAAGGCCTGCACGTGTTGTCCTATGTAGGAAAGGAGATGGTGGGATTAGTTGGAAGAGCTCATCAGAACACTCACCATGGTAGAGACGGTAAAATACAGCCAAGGAAGCAATATCTCTACCCATCTGCAAAGGCTCGTGGGTGTTCGTGACCTCAGGGCTCCCAATAATTCGGACCGCGCGTCGCTGCAACCTGTCGAGAGCATCTAGTAGGTATTTCGCGGAGCCATCCCAGAGATACGAGCAGTATTCCACACAGGAGCGAATTTGTGTCTTATAGAGAAGACACCGCTGCTCCGGCGTGAAAAAACGTTTCACTTTGTTCAGGAGTCCGAGTTTCCGCGAGGCTGTTTTGATGATGCTCTCGCTGTAATTTCTGTTATTAGAGTTGGATTTTTATAATCTTTTAAAACTTTTTAAATACACAGTACTTACATCAAAACAGTTCACATTCTTGCATTGTTTATATTTTTAGCGCAATACCACTCCATACCAAAGAGAATTCATATTGATTGTTCAAATGATAGACTACTGGTTATCATAGTCTTCTATCTTTACCTGTAGGTACTATATTATACTATTGTAGGGAATTATAAGGTTTAAATAAAATGCAGCGAGTATGTGTTAATACGTTGAGCTTAAAAGTGACATTGAATGAACTTTTTTTACGAAAGTACATTAGATTGATGAAGCTAATATCACGTGGCCCACGGTATGTAAATTGCTAACACGAAATCATCAGGAGTTCTCAACAACTGTCATACAATACTGTACTAAAAAAAGCCGGTCAAGTGCGAGTCGGACTAGCGCACCGAGGGTTCCGTACCTTAAGGTACGAAAACCGTAATATATTTTGAATGCTTATGCGACTTAGAAGGATGATTTTTGCACAGTTTCAAGACGTTACAGACGTGTGTGGTAGTCGACGAATTTCAACTCAATACTTCCACGCATTCCTGAGAAAAAGGTCTTTACAGACAGACAGACGGACAACAAAGTGATCCGTATTATCCTTTTATGGTACGGTATCCTAAAAATCAGCTTTTTCATTTTTAAAGCCTTCTTTACATTTTGTTTACAGAGGTATCGGACCCCATGACATAGCAGTATTTAAAACAAAAGATCCATTCAAATTCACAAATGCAGTTAAGCCAATACAGCTGTCATCTAGTTTTCAAAACAGGGCTACCAAAACATCCTTCAAAGTAGTAGGTTGGGGTGCCTTACGATCCACATTTTTTATACCAGACTTGCCTAGTAATCTACAAGAAGTAGAAGTTACATCGATGCCATTTAGAGGTAAGTTTCGACTAAATAACATAATTAAATTAATAATAAAATAATTTCAATATAACCATTAGGTGCCTACTTGTTAAGGTGTTTAAGCACTTAATCGTATCATCAACAAGTATCTAAAACCAGTTTTCTTCTTGTTCATCAATCACTGAAAATTTTCAAAATTTTGTTCGTCTAAAACTTGTGGTCAGTGATAGGGTTGTCCATTGCCCTACATAGGTCTTCGGTAGGACAGAGAGTGGGGTACAGTGGCAAGAGAGTAATGCGTCATGGATGGACCCTTCAATCAGAGTGCACAGCTTGCAACCGATAAATAATGTCATGTTTTTCTTACAACGCAATTCACAAACAACGACGTCGTCCACTTTCGTAACTGATTTTAGATGACCAGCTACAAATAACTTCCAAGTTGACCACTGACAATAAAATCCAGAGTTTTCTATTGATCTGATAACTCCTACTGCAACTGGGTATTTGTATTCTTGAAGTTTTTACCCCTAAACAAAGTTAATTCTTCCCACGGGTACCAGTGTTTAACGAGACACTAAATTGCAAATTGGTATATGATTTTAAAAAAAATGTTATTTTTATTCATATTTTTGCCCGCTTTATTATGCAATTAATTTACATAATAATAATATAAAAACCGTCATACCTATTTATAAATTTATTTATTTTCATAGATTGCTATGACACTATCGAAGCAATGAAAGAAGTATTCGAGAGCAACCCTCTGGACGCTGATTCTAATTTATGCACTGGCTCATCAGCCAGTAGGGTTACATCCTGCGCCGGGGATTCAGGAGGCCCTCTTGTACAGACTAATACAGTATTTTATGATCCCGTTGAAGAAAATACTAAATTATACGATACAAGTTCAAACAAATGTAATCCTGAATGCAAGAACAATAATCAGAATGGAAAACTTAAGCATTTGACACAAAAAAGCGATATTGAAACAATACTAGTTGGTATCGTGTCTTGGGGAGTATACCCCTGTGGTGAACTAGGAGCACCCACAGTTTATACAAATGTCTCCGCTTATATGGATTTTATTGATTACAACATTAACAAGTAATTGAAATAACTATATCGTTTATTTATACTTTATTATACAAACAAGTAATAGTAACATAACTCTTTCTTTTTTGTAGGAATATTCGAGATCTTGTTAAACAAATTGAATCACTACAATATCTACACTATACTTATAACACTATAAACACACACATGTACATATTGTAAATACACATTACACACAACGAAAACCTATTTTGATTTGGAATTTACAATAAATAATTCTTAGTCTACTTATGACTACTATGATAGAATTTTTGATAAAAAAAGATTAAGTAATACGTGTATAGTAATGAGCTTTTTCGGCTTGCTTCGATTTTATACAATTAGGTATTTTTACGGGAATTAACGTAATCATGTCATTATTGTAATATCATTAAATAAGATATTTTAAAAGTTAGTTGCTTCGTATTCGTAGTGTTCTCTCTATTGCACAACGGACAGACCGTTTAAGTACCTTTATAGAGTTGTTAAAATCCACGTGAGTGGTTTAAAATTGTATAAAATTTACAAAATATCAAACCTATAACTACGGTTTTAACTACTCTTAAAAGATATCTCGCAGTAGACATACGCTGTGGGATAAAGGGAACGCCCTATAAGACCAGCAAGTCGGTCTTAGTTGAACCTCACTCTTGCTTCCGACGAAAAACCAATTATGATAACTTAGTAAATAATAAACATTACATCTATTAAAATACGTTAATATAATGAATTCATAAACATTCATGTTAACACCTCATATATCACTCAACAGCCTTCTTTTAAAGAATTACCTACTTACTATATTTTATTTTATGACAAAATTGACTTAAGTTTACCTCATATTCTAATGAGTATTGTTCCATCTATGTCCATAACCAAAACTATAAACAATAATCACACCTGTGTCTTTAGTGGTAAACTAAAAGCGGTATAGCTTATTTACAATGAATAAATTTATACAAAATATTTTGAGTATATTATGGATAACGTTGTCAGGGCTTCAAAGTGTAAGTTGTATGCCCGCCGGTCTACCTGTACCATAGGCTATTAATATACTAGTAGTTGATGGTACAAATAGTACCACACTACTAGCTAATTGTAGGTACATATAGTCCGACAAGTTTGGTTGTAACTGGAATTTACGCGCGGACGAAATAAATGACTTGTTTTAAATTCGAACTTACTATACGTGCCCTACCATGTCTTACTTAACTGACATGTAACTAAATTTCATATCACTATTTTACAATAAAGAAGTGTAAAATTCCATTGCTGTTTTATGTTAACACAAAACAAATAAATAAAGAAAGAATACGATAGACACTACTTCAGATAATACTGACATTAAATCTGAACCTACAAACAGTGTGTACTGAAATAACGCTACATGCGACTTCAATCAGACATACTTATGTAAACAAGAACCAACTTAAAATCTTTTCAAAATTCATATTTATTAACCATGAGAATTTAGACTGATGTTATCTCAAGATTTTCAGATAATTATGATCTTTACACTGTCGATAGAAGGCACAATTTTGAAAGTCATTGATTACCCATCTCAAGTTGTTCGTCCCCATTTTAAGGTTTCCCATAAGTGATTCCTTAATCTATATGTGAGAATCAATTGAGTAAAACATCTGGAGGTCTGTAGCTGCCGCATTTTGGTAATGATTCCATAACTGTCTTTGGTATCGTCATCGGGGTCCTAATAATGATGGCTGCTGGAAGGGATGAGAGCGCACAGGCCCTGCACTCTAATAGCCAGCTACCTCCGCGATCCAGCTTGATCCTCACAACTGTGTAGCCTTTATTTGGTACTGTGACTGTGTCCTTCAGGGGTGGATTTATGAGATTTCTGTAACATAAACAAAGAAAAAGGAATTAGATTTAAATTAGAGCTGCTAGTATTGTCATTACTACTGTCAATATGAAGATTCTGAACAACTCTAACCCCTCGTTTACACCACGAAGTAAGTTATAAAACAAGTTGTAACTTATTTAATAAAAAACTTGTTGAAGACTTGTAGAATACCAATCAAAACACAATAAGTAGGTACTTGTTTTATACATGTATTTCAGGTACTTTTTCGTTCACATATGATGTATAGGCAACAAGTTGTAAACTAGTATAAAACATATTTGCGTTCACACTGTAACCTGTGACATGTTGCAACTTGTCAAATACGTGTTTTATACTTAGGTGTAAACGAGGGGTAAGATTTTAAATTCGTAATTTTCTAAGCGTTGATCTCATTGCCGTGGACCATGGTTCATTTTCGATTTTGATCACTAAATAAATATTTTGAATTACTTTAAGTGCATCACCAGCAAATAGGGTTTAAGGTTACCTTTCCACCAGATATCTGCTGTGAGAACCTAAAAGTCAAGCTATGAAATATGTGACTGTTTCCACTGTTGTATGCTATGTCGTAGCATAGCGAGTAAAACACGCTATGAAGATGTGCAGCTCGAGCTATGCAGTATAAAAAAAGAATAATTAACCACAGCACGCATTCACAATACGCATCCACAGCACACATCCATAGCACACATTCATAGCACACATCCAAAGCACGCATTTTTCTTAATAAAAAACATAGCGTAGCTGAATCCTTTCAGCGGGGCGTGAAAAAGCATCTGACGAGGCCAAGCTGAGTGACACCATTGTAACATTACTTAGTATCTGTAATGGTGATCCTCTTTCCTGAGACTTTGCCTTTAGTCAATAGGTGAAGTAAAGTTGACGAGTCCTAGATAAAAAAACATATCCGTTACCACCAGTAACGGTTCCCATGCGGTGTCGTACAAGGCAACTAAGGGATAGGGCTGTTTAACATCAGACAGATATATACAGCCCAGACTCAGCCTCCATGCATGGCTTGAGTCAACAATAGTGCCCGGAAAACGTCAATAGGCTCACCCCCTATTACGTGGGACCGAATACAATGATTGGTGAAATGTGAGTGTTAATTCACCTCTGCCTTACCCTCATAAAGGCGTGATTGTATATGTATGTAAAGGACAGCAAATAATTGTGTTCTTACTAAAACATTTATTCATTCGAATTATCTGTCATCATTATTATTTAGATCCAAATTAACAGGTACATTAGATCGTATGATGACTATAATTAGGTAAGACCCGGAACTAGTGAGTCGATTCTGCATAACATTACATCATGGTTATTAAAGAACAAATAATACCTTTTGATTGTTCGACTTATAAATACGTGAGTTTCTCAGTTCGAGAGGTTCTCAATTCAAATCTTCATAGCGTTAGTCCCGTCTGCAGAGGCTCTCACCTGATCTAGTTTGCCAGTTATTTCACCCTCTATTCCAATTAAGAAATTACCAAGTGTCTGATGGTGTTTTGAAGTGAGAAGTGACTGAAACTTGAGGATTATTCCCGCTATCTACCTCCTGAAGCTGGGAGTCCGGAGTTCAACTACTTCTCCTTTTGGTTTGGCATTTACGACTTGTAAGAGAGTGAGTGACTTCTGAAGTGAGTGAATAAATGCTGTGCCATGACCTTGTCCATTAATCAGCAGGTGTACCGACTAACACCACTATTTATAAAATTAAAAGATAAACAAATAAAAAGGTGAATTCTAATAGACGTATCTTATATTTAAAAAAAGAAAACGAATTTTAAATTGATCCAGCTTAAGTGAAATAGCCTTAAAATATCCTTTGTCCAATGGAATTCAATTGTATCATATTTCTCAAAGTAACAAATCAAGACCTTGAACATCCAACATTAAAGCAAAAAACATTTACCTCAATATTTTCCCGTCTTTGTGCAATTTCTCGAAGTCTTGTTTCGAGATCGGCTGGTTTTTAGGGTTCTGCCACGTAGCAATAACCTGCATGCTATAGCCATGCATATGGAATGTGTACGAGTCATTGCTGCCGAAACCTGAAATCACCAGATAATAAAATTAGTACCTTCTTAAATAATTAGTAAAATTAGATACCGATCGACGCTTTGAGTGACCTCAAAGTTTGCCTCTTTTTTGCACTTCCGACCTATTCTCATCCAGTAATGGGTTAGTACTGAAAGGCATGCTTGTGCCAAAACCTCACAAGTTTTGACGGACCGTCAATCCAGAGATGTACGTGTAATTTACATTTAATGAACATTTTTACCGTTTTAACGTTGACTTGAACCCGCAGATATTAAGGGGGCTGCACACCCCCACGGGGGTATATTAAGGTGTATTAAATTAACATCATTTGCAAATTCAATCTAAAGGCGGTGAGTAGTAATGTGCAGTAAAAAAAGGTATATTATAGTTGTGCAGATACTACTTATTAACCTGAGTTAGGGTTATTGAGCTCAATTACCCTTTCGATTGGAAAAGAAGAAATTGAACGTATTATGTCTAGAGAACTAGAATTCAGTGAAAGTAAATCTGTGGCTGTACAATCAGCGTCGAAAGTAGATAATGATTGCACAGGTTAGTAAAACTAACAATGTCAAAGATTAATTGATTATATTTTAATCAACATTTTTAAAAATTTAATAGGGCCCGTTTTATTTAGAAATATTATTTACTTTGCATTACTTGTCTTTGCATTACTTGCAGAGACAAGTAGGTAAGTTAAGTTGAATGTACAATGAGCGGCATTATCACTGAAAGCGATTTATTCTGGGTAACCTTTGCTCAGAAATGCTGACTGTACAATCATCTAGACGTGGATTTATAAATAAATTACAGCAATTGCAACGAGCAACAAGAGAGGATTATATAGTAGAATAAAAATCCGGATAGACAATAAATCTTTTAACTAAATGGTCCGCTTACTCTTGAATTAGCATATACAAGTTTAATGGAAACGACTGCCGTCTACCTACCAACCCTGAAAGAAAAGCTTTCGCCAGAACCTCGTTCGTTAACAATTAGGAGTACAGACTTGCAGGTGAAATTGGCTTGACTCCCTTGAGTCCACCCTTCTTCTTCATCATATTAGTGCTATCCTAATCGCCTTCGGAGTACACTTTACTAGTCTAACTGCGTATTTGACTGAACTTCGATATTTTCCGTGAAGCGACTGCTATATGACCTCCACAACCCAAAGGCTATATTAAAACATTGCATTTAGACTAGTTGTTGGACCTTTTAGGGCTCCAACTACTGCCATACGACTGCCATAGATTTTCGTATGGCAACTGGGACTTACTTTTTAACCTGCACTCCGAGGCACAACCAGACCAATGCAAATTCCCATATTCATGCATACAAATATTTACACTGAGCGAGGAACGAACCTGAGCCTCCTACAAAGCGGCCGCGTTCGTTACCGCCTCAGAAGCTATTCCCTTGTTCTTAAGTAATTTAAAACCAAATCGAATTCTTACCTTCATTCACTAGAGCAATTTCAAACTCGTCTCCTTCTACTCCGTCTAGTATCTGCACGCATTGTGATTCCTCTTGATTGTCTTCTTCACCGATCTTGCAGAAGAACTCGTTCTGAGTATCCCGAGGTCTGAACAGTATCGGTACGTCGGGGTATAGGAAACTCTTGCCATTTATTTGTACTACCCCATTCTCTTGGAGCGCTGAATCAAAAATGTTTATGGATGTAACATTTTCATTTTGTATGTTGAATTCAAATAAATCTTTTGATAGACATAAGAGCATCATTCATCATAATGGACGATATTTTTTTTGTTTATCATCTTCATCATATATCATCAAACACACTCATAAATTTATTTGTTTCCAATTAGATGCTAAGATTTTAATTGTTGTAAGTTTTGAAATCACTTGTTTTATAAATGTTACTTAAATCAAACAAGTTTCCGGTTAAATGAAAACAACTTCTAGGAAATATCCATGAAAATCCTTGAGAATGACGTTATATTGGATGTTTTTGGAATAATTATTCACCAAAATATTATAATGAGCTATTATTATTATCAATCTCAAGATTATAATTAGATTAAATTAGATTGCATTTACAAAGTTATGAGCTCCAAGGTTCTAACTGAACGGAAATTAAAGATACTAGGTACTCACATAATGGCGCGGGGAAATAAGGCTTCTTAGGTATCGCATCAATATAATATCTAAAATCATTATTTTCTTTCTCTTTTATTCTATTTCTGTCTATGCCTAGATACACAGATTTAACATTTGACGTCCCATAATTTTGATCTCGAAGAGCCTCCAGCATCTGACCTCCTAAGACAATATCGGACTCCCAGTTTGGATTTTCTGTCATTTCTGGCTGAAATATAAAACAAAAAACAGTTAAAAGACAAATTGGATTGAATAGGCCCCGCCAACACTTTTGGGCCAAGGCAAACACACTTGCAGATGGAACACGTACTTGTAGAAACTAGAGGCTCTGGTGAAGGTATTTCTCTTGGAGTTCATATGACAGTCACTTCCATACAAGTCATGTTAACTAATTCAAAAGCTGAATACGATTAGTGGACCTCACACTCGAGCGAAGACGGAATGATTGAGAGAGATAGCCCTGAGTCGGCCGTCAACCTCACCTACAGCAACCAAAAACGACCTGCCTTTTAGTCGGTTCAAGTCCGACATAACCTCTCTCTTACCGGCTCCGGCGGGGAGAGGTTTCCGTGGAGACTTTTCACACGTTAAAAAAAGTACTACTTTGCAATGTGGACCTATGAATATGATTAATGGATACCACATACATTCCAACGTACCAGAGACAGGCTATGTAACTGATGCGAGAATATGAACCGATAGTGGGAGGGTATCCGTAGGGATCTTTCGCACGTACAGAAAAAAGAAAGCACTCTAAAGGTGGATTTAGAAGAAACGAACACAGAGCTAGAACAAGAGCATTCTGGAAGGAATGTTTTGTCTCTGTTTATACTAATAGAATTTGACGTAGATGTGATAGAATGAGTATTCGCTGGTTTGGTGTAAATTTTATTGCACCAGAAGTTCGAGTGCGTAAAAAGGCCTTTAATCCGATTTTAAAACTAGGTCTTTCATTTCAAATATTAGAAGAGGGTATAAAACCTAAACAAATACCTTTACAAAATATTTTTCATGTGCATTCTGATTTAACTTAATTTAAAAATGTTGACTAATTCTTAAAGCAAAGGGAAATATGTAGATAATATGCCTTCCTGGAATATTTAAATTTTATATTATCGAACCTTGAGTTTCTGTGTAATCTTGCTGGAGTTATATAAAATTAGTAAATAATTATCTAGCACTCAGGAAATAAACACTGACAGTTCAACGGTAGTCAGGTTTTTTGGTGCTGTCGGTATGGCGATTCTGAATTTCTGATGTTTCCACCCTTAGACTAGATACAAACTCTATAGAAGCAGTATGTGCTAAAAGAACAGTATTGACATTAGCTTTCTTTTGTTATACCTCTTAGGTGGCAGACAAGCACACGGTCCACCTGATAGGAATTAGTAACCGTGGCCTATGGATGTATGCAACGCCAAGGGCGTTACACTCGTACTGCCGAACCTGAAGACACCTTCTAATGTCCATCTTGAAGAGCCCCATATTGTACTCGCTTGGGAAAACCATAGCAGGAAGTTCATTCCATAGCTAGAGCGTGCGTGGAATGAAGTTCCTTTCATACCGCACAGTGCACACCGTTTCGAGTCACAATGTGTGAGGATGAACTGAACCTGCCTATGGCGAGCGGTGCGATGATAGAATGCAGCTGTGGGCACCAAGGGAAACAATTTGTCTGAGCACAAACCATTGTATAGGCGGTAGACCACACAATTCGCCTTCGAGTATTTGATCGTCGAAGAGCCACAATACCTGTCTTTGCCCCAAATGGTCAAGCTGGTACGCAGGTGCTCCAGCAAAAACGCGTTTTTCACGAGTTTGTTTGCAAATCTGTGTCTATATAGTACGAAGTCTAAGTTTCCACCATAACTTAAAACAAATTTTGAAGTTACTGCATGAAGAGTAAATCAAAGTTTGGTGAGTGTAAAGTGTCATAGACAGATGTAATAGATATCTATAATACTTTCTAATACTAGTTTCTGTAAAGCTAACCACTCTCTTTTCAACAAGTTAGGTGTGGCCAGCCAGTTAACTTCCTGGTTCTATTAGTTCATTCAAAGGTAACCTGTTAGAGAAGTCATTCACACCTCTTCACTTGCAAAGTGGAAAAGGCACAAAAATGCATTAAGAAAAGGAAATGATTGACGGTCTTGTTACTGAAAGGATGGTACCTAAAACGTACATAAAGTGAAAAAGCAGGTTGGTGAGTCCTTGCTCAAGCAATGTCTTCTATCTCAGAATCGCGACTTAACTTTATAGAATAGTAAGACTGTTCCCTGTTCAAGCACGGTTCAGGACAAAAGCTAGAAGGATAATAAGTACAGCACCAATTCGCGGTTTTATTTTATAAAAATCGGAGTTTCATTCTAAACATGATATCGGCTATCGATATCTTCATGAGTACCGTTTTTGTACTCGCCCCTACTTTTCAAAACCGGTTTTTTTTTCAGAATAGGTACAAATCTTTTTGTTTCATTTAACCATAAATATCCTCAGAATATAATGTTAACGAAAATCTACAAAACATTATCATTATAACTTAACACTTTAAAGTTACTTAATATTATAATAAATTATATAATCATCATTCATCTAAACTAGCAATTACCTACCAGTGTTGCAAATTACAAATGTAGCACTATGACTCATTGTATTTTTGTTATTCACCAAATTTAATGATGGTTATGAATAAATTACTCTCGAAACCCAACAAATAAAAATATATATAAGATGCTGTAATTATGACGCACGCACATAGTTGAATAACGTATTGTATTTGCGATAAATAATTCTGATTCTAAGTTATATCATTGATACATGAATTTCATTAAAATAGGAAACCACCTGCTTTTTTGTTCTTCATCCACATTAATCCATTTGTTAGTACCTACAAAAATATGTTCTTCGTTCTAAGTTAGTATAAATATTTCTAGAACAATGCTCAATTGTGAATCACATCTCACAATGACATTAGAACTACCATCTAGAATACAATCTGTCTTCAGATAAACCGAGATTCTAAACTAAGTATTATTCTGAAATATGGGTGTAAAAATAAGTTGTTCAAATTTATGCATTACACACCCTTCCTTTTGTGTAAAGGTAAAAGGAAATCCCTAAACGCACAATGACCCAAAAGGGAAGCTAAGTTCGAACGAAAGAGTCAAATTTCCATTTCAAATCCATAAATATTTTTATGGCCACCTCGTGTCAAGCATACACTGACAAGTAGTATATATGTAAGTCAATACACACCTGTTGGTCTTGCAACATTGAAGTGTAGTTAAAACCGGAGTATATGAGCATTGCATTAACAGTGGCACCTGCGCAAGCGCCGCGTCCATGCGCCCGAATCCAGTAACCTCCGCCATCTTGTGATGCGCGGACGACCACGTCCATACGTTCTCCTAAGGACAATGATAAAAATTTTAGTGTTCTTGTTAACAAAGCGTCAGTAGCTCAATAAGTGAGACATTATACAAGAGCGAGAAGTTAAAGAGCTAAACATTGATCCAAACCATGAGAAAACTTGGCTCGGGTACTGGGAGAGACAGGTTAATTTATCCATGAAGGGCAAGAAGAGCATGGTATGCTGCACGAGTGTAACGCCCTGGTATTGTATACGTCAAGAGGCCACGGTAACCACTTTTTATCAGGTGGGCAACTACCCACCAGATAAAAAGTGATAATTAGGTGGCAGACAAGCTCACTTGCATGTATTACTAAAAACAAAAAGCGTGAAATTTAATCTAACTGCACTGCGTACTTTTAGACTTGGCCTATATAAATAGTAAGAAGATGCAACTTAATTAATTTTTAAGCACCGAATCCGATTAAGTTCTCACCGATTAATCTTAATTGAATGTAAACTTGATAAATATTAAATAAAGTACTAGTGGAGAGAGGAGACATATTTGGTTGACAGTATTAAATTTCTTATTGTTTGTTTTTATTATAGACCAAAGATGGGTAAAGTACGACCACCTCCGAACTGCGAAAGCATTTAAGCTGGCCTGCCGACAGACGGTCCTCCAATATGAATACTATACAGCCCGGACAGTCAAAGATTGACCTACCGACTTACCGATTTTTGCATTTTCAACCAATGCGCTCGAAAAACACAATTGGGGGAGGGAGTGAATTCTTTATGAGTTTTTTTATATTTCTCCTATAATTTTCAATTCTGGACCTACACTAAATTTTCTTAAAATTTCTGGACCCCCATTAAGAAATTTTGGCCACCTCTGTCAAGATACATAAGTGTCTATACACATAACATAAAAAAATGCTATAAACTGCCAGACGTTTTGACCAGGTCGCACTGACACCAGCAAACTGGTTCAGCCATGCCCAGCCTCCATTACCGTTGAAGCTATAATTACATACGTACAAACATAATTGTGTACCATGAAACGAGAAAGTTTAGTTACCATTTTAATGTTAGAGATCCAGTCTATCGTGACTGCATATTACAGAATTATGCACTGAATAGATGTTGTGATGACTGTTCTATACTTTCGCTCACCTGCCCTCCTAGACAATTGGCAATTCGTTTACTGGTGTATTGTAGATTATAATGACAAATGTATGGAATCTGACGTTTATGACATATGTTGACGACTGTCATAAATGTCAAATCTAAGACATTCGGCATTCTAATCTACAATACGACGGCCAACGAATTGTCACTTGTCAAGAGAGGCTGACCCTCTAGGCAAGTGGTAAGTTGTTGGCTGGCGTATTGTAGAATAAAATGGTAAATGTTTGGGATTGACATGTATGTTGACGTTAATGACGTTCATGACAGTTGTGAACGTACCTATATCAATCACATACATTGATCAAACTATTATTTTTATTTCTACAAACGTATTGCCACTGGTTTCAGGGGCTGCACCGTTCAAAAAAGACAAAAAATGACTGAGATTTATTTTCTGATATAACAGCAATATGGCAGTAACCTTTTAGTTCGAAGTTACTTCGGGTCATAAATCATAATATTTTTACAGTGTGATTTAGTACACAAGTTTGAGTCAATCCATCTACTTTACCATTTGAAATGTAGGTATATTTTAGGAATGTTATTAGTGTACCTAAAGCGGCGGGTACTTTTAACGGATTGACCGTTAAAACTACCTACCCGCGACTGCACCAGGCGAGGATAATGTTTTACGCTCGTATGTATGTTTGTAGTTTTCTTTGTTCCCCTCTACAGGCCTAACGGCTAGGTATTCATCTTCCGAGTGTCATAGGGTACCTATATGGATATTAGGTGCAGAAATGTGTGTTCGCGAAAACAATTCTAAGCTTATCGAATAGGGTTTCAAAATTAAGGAAATCAGAAGGCGATAACAAATTTTAAAAAATACGGGTGACCTAGAATCGTTCCGTTGATATGGCGGAGTACTTTACCAGTTCCCCAATATGACAACGCTTCAATCAAAATTTTACTAAAACGTTAAAGGGCTAACCAACACAATTTACTTTTAACTTTTTGGAGAATGATTTTTTTGAGATTTAAAGTGTCAATAATCATTTTCCTTCGTTGGTTTCATCAAATTTCCGTCGTTGGTTTTTAATCATTCAAGTTGTTGACAAGCATCAGCACCATTGCCTGTTTACTAAGTATCAGGCGATATGTGCAATTATTATATAATATAATGTCATAATAAAAGTAGTATAAAAACAAAATCAAGGCCACGTAGATTACGAGTAGTTTTATTAATACAATTATCATAATTCAAACGTCAGAAAAGCAACAACGAAACAAAAGCTTCTATAACAACGAAGCTACTAAACCATAATTCTGAGTGAATACAAAAATCAGAGGCAAGGGAAAGTGATAGCAATATAAAATAGCGAAATGAAACCGGTTATAGGTAGGTTTACGTGATGATGACCTTAAACTTAGCGGTGGAACGACACGACAGACGAACACCTTTCTCCTATCACTCGGTTCAGTGAAAATTTCGCAGATGCACATTTTATAAATTGAAGAAAGTATAGAATAAAACTACCTAACTAAACTACCTAAAAAAACTATTCTAAGTTAATCAGTATAATTCTAAAACCAGAATATCACTCCTCGATCATACTTGCATAATGAATTTATCAATAATTAAAGCAATTTCCTCTTAATCAATTTAGCACCGTCCGTACAGAAATGCGCACACAAATATTTCGACAATTCATTCTTACTTAGGAAGGTGTGTACATTATAATTATTAGATAAGTCGTATACTCGATCGGAAAAAATTACGCACATTTCGAGAGGTGTATGTCCAGCAGTGGACTGCGGTGGGATAATTGATTGATTGATCGATACTCGTGTTAGATTTACTATCATTTCCTTATTGCCTTATTGCCTTATTGCCTTATTGCACAGATATTTTGACATTAAAGAGTTAAACTAATGATATTTTTAAACTATCGCGGTGTGAATTGACTCCAAGTCAGTCAGTCAAGTCGTGTCCACGATGCTGAATCGTATCCAATACTTCGGCAGATATAGTAAGTTCCATGATTTAATCGCGAAAAGTCCCGAATCGTTATTAATAAGAAGCTAAACTAAATTTGAAATTCCAACGGTTTTAAAGCCGCATTGCTTTTTAGTGTATTACATTACATACTTTCTCTGAAGTAAAAGGCTTCATCTTATCTACGATGTTATAGATGTAGTGTAGTGAATTGTATACTTATAGATACCCTAAACTGTAGCAATTTTAAATCTTATTTCATTGCTTTCTCACAAGAAATATGTTTTTATAATGCAGACTTAAATATGCGTAATAAAATCTCAAGATATTGGGTAAAACGACTAATAATTTGAGGTATTATTTTTTTGTTAACTCACAAATAATAGAATGCTAAATAAAATGTAGCCATAAGCATGAGACTATTCTCATGTTAAACTTTTATTTTAAACAATCACTTGCAACAGTTGCAAAACGTATGATGCACTTATATGCATGATACCTTCGTTTTGCAGTTCTATTCTCAGTTTGAAATAAAAATGAAACGACTTGAATTTTTACTGACATAAAGTTTAAGTGTGTTATTGTCGAACTTAGATGAAATGAAATGTATGACCTTGATTTTTTTCTTTTTAGTTCTTTGCAACATTTTTAATTACTACGCTAGTAAATTTAAGATAAACATCAGAGAAAAACACTAGCAATAGCTGATATCAAATTTATTGCAGGTTTATTTTGTGTCTGGCAGGCTTTGTGTTTGAAAATAATACTCCAAATATATCTAAGAAAATTTAAATTCACTTCACTAATAAGTAATAACAACGACAAACAAAGCTCATCGGGCTCAAGACCAGAACAAGAGGGTAATATAATTATACTAAGTATCGGGACTTCTCGCGAATTATATTTTGGAACTTACTATTTCTGCCCACGTTTCGGATGCGTTGCAGCACCCGTGGTCACGACTTGAAAATAACAAGAGGGTAATATTTGAACTAAGTATATTATAATAATAATTATTCCAATATAAGCCTCCAAACAATAAGAGGCTTTGATTGATTGATTCCAATATATTGTAATCATGGGTGGATTGGGTGGCAAAACAAGTGCTACCTGTGACTACTATAGTAGAATAGTAAATTCCATAATTGCATGATTTTTCTTATATTGATAGTGATGAAATATTATTAAAATCTTGCGTGAAAAAGCATACTGTACGAAGTTATGTGTGTATTTATCGTAGGTTTATAAGTGCCCGGTTAATGGCAATAGGCTCACCACCACATTGGGACCTAAACATAAACTGGCGAAATGTGGGTGCTAGAACCTCTGCCTACCCCTTCGGGGATATAGGCCTGAGTTTGTGTTATGTTATGTTATGAAAAAGCATGTAGCATGGAAAAAAGTAGCAGAATGAATATGATACCTGACCGGAAATTATGGAAGAGAATGTTCATGTAGAATGTCGTAGAAGAAAAAATAACAAATAATTGGACCAAGGACAGGTCAAACATTAAATTAATTACCTTCCTCGTAATAATAGTAATGACACTATTTCATCTTAAGTAATTTGATCAAGTTTGAGCAAGATGACATCGTAATTAGAGTTGACTACAGACGGTGTTGCTAAATTAATTATCACATTAACGCGATGACCGAATGTTTAATGGTTTTCATCAAACACTTCAAATAAATTTATGAGTATACCCATAGTAATTTTAAAATGTGACGATATATTTGACAGTCAATTACATTCGGAGCCACATATCTCTCAGGTGCTGTCGTAAATTTGAGTTTCAACAACTAGACACGCGCACTAGAAAAAGCGTGTGTGCAATCTGTTTTAAACTCTCTCTCTCTCTCTCTCTCTCTCTCTCTCTCTCTCTCTCTCTCTCTCTCTCTCTCTCTCTCTCTCTCTTCCCTTTCTCTCTCCCTTTCCCTCTCTATTCTTTCTCTAACGACCAGTGCTCTTATTTTATTATGGTGTTCGGCACTTTAGAGAAAGTATGTTTTTCTGTAAAGTGCCAAGTATCATAAAAAAATGAATAAACCATAGAAATGTAAATCTCTGCAATGTTTTGTTGCGAATTTTTAGTGAAAATGTTGTGAAAAATATGATCTATAGCCGCACCTTCATTGGTGCAGTGATCGTCACTCTACTCTTTGCTCTTTAAATCCTTTGTACGATTCGACTTATGTTTTTCTGGTTTCTGCTTTAAATATGTGTCAAAATACCATGATTATTATATATTTATATTTGAATATGAAAAATGGAATGATGTGTCCCTACAGACTCAGTTCAACTTATGTTGTTGTTCACTTTTTAATTTTACCCTTGACTGTTAAGTGGTACTATACTCAACCTTGAGCAACAAACAATATTCAGAATGTTATAATACTAACTGACCCGCTCCAGCTTTTCCCGTGGCACATTTTAAAACCTCATACCACCCCATCGAGCTCGTAATTTTTTAGTCTTCAAACAATGTATGGAAATCTATTGGATTTGATGACATTTATAATCACTGCTCCGCGCCTTCAAATAGTAGCGTGATGATATAAAACCTTGGTCGATTATTCGAATAATAAGATTATCGAACAGGCTATTCAAAACAAAGAGATTTCTTTTTATTCGTACGTGTAGTTCTAACAAACAAACTCTGAACAAACTATCCAGCTTTATAATATCAGTATAATTTAGGTACATCCACTTTATATGTATCGGCAAACTTGTCAGTTATTATTTTGACTCTAGGTTGCTGACGTCTTTTTCGATGTCATCTTTCCATATATTAGAAATTTATCTATTCGTACTATCTAGTCATAACCAAAATAAAATCAAGAATATGTCATCATTGGCTGAACTGGCATAGAGTTCGATATGCCATCTTGTATTTATTCAAGTATAAACAATCATTTTGTTTACTGTACTTCTATACTAATATTTTATTAAAGAGGAAAGATTTATATTTTTAAGCGATTTTAAAAATTATGTTACCCCTAGAAAGTCACATTATTCGTGACTTTTGTGAGTGATAAATTATCACTGTACTATCCAAGGGTGCGATAAAAATTATTATCAACAAAAACAGTAGATCCCCGTACATTATTTGAAATCTATCAACCAGCTTTGCTCACATTTCGAGCCCCTCGAAGTATTAACGAAGCTGGGGAGGGACTGAGGGTCAAAACTAAAATCAAAACTGCGCACTGCTAATAAAATGTATCCAAATATTCTGAGCGATGGAAGGAACGGAAACTAAGCAATGAAGTAAACCTTCACTGATCCATTGCAAGTGGAAGTTGATTTGCACAATATTAGTGCAACCACCATGTCGACAGACTTAAGCTATAACTACTTATGAACCTGTAGTAATAATGTTGAAAATTGTTTTTAAATTTAGGCCTACCCATAACACAATTAAGTAACATTTCTTTTGCTCATTAATCTCATGGTACCAAAGACGACGACGAAGAAAGATTACAAGCTTAGTATAGACAACATAATAATATCATCACCCCATCATATCCTTTTGAACTTTGCTAACTGTAGGCCAAAGCCTCCCAACATTGGAAGAGGCCTTTATCGAGTAGTGGACTGTGATAGAATAATCATCATCTTAATTTTTATATCTTAAATAGACTTCGCCTCGCCTGATGGTAAGCTAAAGGCAAAGTCTCAGAAAAGAGGGTCACCATTACCTATACATATACTATGTTTCAATGGTGACACTCAGCTTGACGGCCTCATCATATGCATTTCACACCCCGCTTAAAGGAATTGTAGGAAGAAGGAAACACGTGAGCTGGTAATTAATTCCAGGCCTTAACGGTCCGAGCAAGGAAAGAGTCCCCAAACCACTTCGTTCTTGATCGGATACTCTGCGCCGTATCCGAGTGATGTTTTATAGAAAGTGGGACTAATTCCCACCCTCTCCTTTCCTAGACAAATAGGCTTCATCAGATCATGCACCATAGTAATAGGAGCGATCTCCCGGTTGCATCCGAGACTTTCGGCTCGGAGCCCAGAGTCCGATTTTTTCTTCTCCTCCTTCTTGTTTAGCTTATACGACTTCAATGTGAACGATAACCATCTCACCCCAAAGTTATTGGTGGGGTCCCATAAATACCGTAATACCCAAATTAGACCAATAGGGGTTTACATAGGCAAAATATAAGTTCCTGTGTAACTACTCTGGGACGAACTGAATGATGAATGAATGATACACAGTTGACAGGATGATACAGTATTTTGCATTTCATTTCCATTTTTTTATATTTTATAACCAAGGCCATACATTGATATTCTGCTACTTAATTAAGATTAGGAATTTAGCAAAACATAAATACCGTAAACATATATCAGTAGTTTGTAATTTATGTATTAGGACAAAAACTTAAATATTTATGTTGACCGTCTGAAGTCGACTCATCTACTTATCATCAGATTATCTCATTACAGTGATTACTTTATATAACTCCTTAGTATACATAATTTAGTGAAATATAATAATTTAATTTGGAAGTTATATAGCATAGCTATTTGCATTAAAAATACGCCCGCTTTACGTACATTTTATTCCAGCCCGTGGCTCCGCCCACGTGGATCCTTTATCTGCGGTTCTAATCAAACGATTGCCATCAAACGAACGTAAGATTTTAAGTACGACCAGGACTTTTCTAACAAAAAAAATCACATCAAAATCTGTTCCGTAGTTTATGCGTTCATCTCGAACAAACATTTTCAATTTATAATTGTAATAATATTATATAATAATAGTATAAACAAATAGAATGCGTAATGAGGCCACGGTAACCTCTTTCCATCAGGCGGGCCGTGCGCTCGTCTGCCACCTAAGTGGTATAAAAAAATGAAGATTATCTCATTACAGTGATTACTTTATATAACTCCTTTGTACACATAATTTAGAGAAATATAATAATTTAATTTGGAAGTTATATAGCATAGCTATTTGCATTAAAAATACGCCCGCTTTACGTACATTTTATTCCAGATTTACAATATTTTTGAATTTCAAAATGCTACGCTGAGTATTATGAAATAAGCATTAAAATAATAATAATGAATGCGATTACGGATTAGATTCACATGTTCAAAATGGGCGTGTCTGTGCGTTGTCCCTTCTTCTATTTGATTTTTGTTTTATTTTTATCGGTGTTGGCTGATTGAATCTTTGATTTATACCTGATTTTACTTTTATTCTGTATAAAAGTTATTTTTAAATACTGTTCATATGTAATTGTGTGATAAAATTTACTTTAACTAAGTAGATACAATTTAGGCACGTATAATTAAGCAAATAGTAACAAATAATAAGTTTTGTAAATGCTAAATACTGTCCAAATAATATAACAAACAAATGAAATTGTTCGTTGGTATTGTATGTATATATATGAATGAATAATTATACAGCAACATAGAATTTGACACTTTTGTTCTCGATTTAGGATTTAGTTTAAAAGTATCGATTAATTTTTTGAATTAGTTCAGGTGGGATTCGAACCTACGATCTTTCCCTTACAGGGGACCATGGAGCCGCCGAACCTCGCCTGAAGTCATCCAAATCATATATGTATCCGTCTTTCGGCGACGGTGAATCTTGCATGAACTGTTCAAAAATTTTGCTATCTTAATCACTTTCAATAGCATACTAAATGCTTTAGAATTACATTCATTAAAAATTAAGTAGTCCATGTGTGGATACTGGTACGGTGCGGTAGTTTATATTTTCTGGATTTATTGATTGAAATAAGTTGTGTCATAATTACCACATTTTTTCGTAAAGCACTTACTTATTTTTTGTATAGGTATCTAATAAATGTTAATGAAAATACCCTACATTTTTTACCATCTCAATTATTTTTGATTCATTTCACTAACTCTAATGAAGAAATAAGAAACAACTGAGAAATCACTCAAATGTAACGTGTGGAAAGGCCTTGACCTGAAGTTCGTCCTGATTCACACAAAATAAGACCAGTTTTGCAATGATACTCTTACACTTAATGAACTGTCGTATGAACAAGTGTATGACAAGTTTGTTAATTAATAGGATTTTAACATACTAGCTGCGTAATCCGCCCGTGGCTCCGCCCACGTGGATCCTTTATCTGCGGTTCTAATCAAACGATTGCCATCAAACGAACGTAAGATTTTAAGTACGACCAGGACTTTTCTAACAAAAAAAATCACATCAAAATCTGTTCCGTAGTTTATGCGTCCATCTCGAACAAACATTTTCATTTTACAATTGTAATAATATTATATAATAATAGTATAAACAAATAGAATGCGTAATGAGGCCACGGTAACCTCTTTCCATCAGGCGGGCCGTGCGCTCGTC
Organism: Eilema griseolum; assembly: GCA_963662185.1. NCBI lineage: Eukaryota > Metazoa > Arthropoda > Insecta > Lepidoptera > Erebidae > Eilema > Eilema griseolum. Next base: position 19,030,902 of record OY759240.1, on the reverse strand, counting down.
TGCCACCTAAGTGGTATAAAAAAATGAAGAATATAGTCAAATAATTAACCCAGTAAGACTGACGAAAGATTTAATTTGATTGTACAAAGCTGGTTAGTGACTAGTAAAGTACCCTTTTAACAATCGTGTATATTGGTCTCTCTCTATTATCAGTCGTGCATCACGTTTTTTATTGTATCAAGTCCCTATGGCTCGGCCATTTACCACTAAAGACCGATCAGCGTGACATAAAAGTATAAATAATGTTGGTATTTAAACTATCATGGTCACTGACATCAGTATCAGAATTAGCGGGATATTTACCATGTTTCATTATTTTGAGTGTCCGATATTTCGGCGCTGTTGCAAGCATGTTGCAAGCAACAAAATCACGAGTGGATACAGTGAGCATCGTATGTCGTGAACGTGATCGAGATCGGGTTCGAGTTTGTAGTGAGAGTGAAACCAATAGTAGTGCAGATACGTGTAGTAAAAGAACTCGAAAGAGGGTAGATCGATATAATTACTCCTAGGGGAAAAAACTTTTTCTTTGTTCACCGCCACTACTCCAGATCCTCTGTGACCATAGTGCTTGCAACAGCGCCGAAATATCGGACACTCAAAATAATGAAACATGGTAAATATCCCGTTTATTCTGATACTGATAAATAATGTTAACGCGAATTAATGCGTTCATGGTATAGGTACATACACAACTTTGGTTTTGCCTGACGTTTCGACCAGGTAACACCGGCCGTGGTCACAGACTGACGAGATAGTTTAAAAAGTATAAAATTGAAAGAAGTAGCTAAATCTAAATGGACGTCGAGAACATGGTAAAAATTTGTGACCCACGATGCTGATAGCTTCACAAAACGTAGACTGGTTATTCTAATCGTGGTTCACGAGTACCTTTACTTCTTAAATACTATGATATAATTGTAAATTAGAAATGTATTTTCACGATGTACGCAAAAACCAAAGAACGGATTTTGATGCGGTCTTTTTTGTTAGATTTGTTTTGGTCAGACTCAAAATCGTATGTTTGTTTAATTGCAATCGGTTGAGAAGAACCGGAGATTAAAGATCCACGCGCGCGTAGCTTCGGGCGGAAGGCTAGTATTCTATAACATAGCAGTGCAAAATCTAGGTTAACACCTTCTTGCTAAAATGACTGAATACTTAATGAACCTAAACCTTACCTGGATATAATTCCACGCTTCTAGCTAAAACAGGTTTGGTTGGTTTGCCATCGGTAGCAATTGCTATAAGTTCATGCTTTTCTATATTCACGGTGACGGGACACTCGATTGCGATGGCGTTGATCAGCCTCAGTCTGTAGGCAAAGCCTGCCATAACTAGCACTCTGTAATAAAAAAAATCAATTAATACTAGACTATAAACAAACATTTTCATTTCCTAGGTGAATATCTTGGATGCAATCAAAACAATATCTTTATGAAGATGATGATCTCCTTCTTCCAACAGTCCCGGGTCCTTTAAACGGGGCGTGTAAAAGCATCTGATGAGGCCGCCAAACTGAGTGCCACCATTGTAACATTACTTAGTGGTGTCTGTAATAGTGACCCTGTTTCCTGAGACTTTGCTTTTAGCTTACCATCAAGTGAGGTGAAGTCAAGTTGGCGCGTCCAAGATAAATAAAAAAATACATAAAATACGCAGCAACAGCTATAGTACGATTTTTTTTTTAAATTTTATAATCTTTTCACAACGTGCTATCTTTTTTCTTGTCTGTTTATTGACTTGTTCCTCATTTCGATACTAATACTAATTTTAAATCTCCAATTAATATGACAAGTTGCAACTAAAGAACAAGTTTAAAACGCTGTTCCAATTCAAATTATCGCGATCAAAATGCGTTATATTCGGGAGAATCCGTGCCCGAATTGTATTCGGGAGAATTCGCGAACAATTCATACTGATGTTGAATATATTTTCATTCATATTCGCATACGTGCAAAATAGACTAAAGTGTTCGTACAGAAATGTCAAGGCCACGCGTAGCTACATCACGTCATTATTTGTGCGATAATCGCGAAATTGCTTTGTATTAACGTATAATAATGAAACCATTAGAGAAGTTAAGGTTGTAAGATAAAGCATTGACTATCATTATTTTAATAGAGCGCATGTAGAAAGTCAATATAACAAACATCAAAACAGACAAACTTTCCCAATCACAATTATCCGCGTGGTTTCCGGCAGAGTAGAATTTGGACCACCCCATCTCTTCCCATGCAGTGTCGTACAAGGCGACTAAAGGATAGGGCTGTTTAACATCTGACAGATATATAGCCTAGACTCCGCCTCAAATGCATGGCTCGAGGCAACAATGGTGCCCGGAAAACGACAGTAGGCACACCTCCTATTACGTGGGACCGAATACAATGATGGTGAAATGTGGGTGTCCATTCGCCTCTGCCGAACCCTTCGGGGATAAAGGCGTGATTATATGTATGTTTGTAATTTTATTAGTTGGATATGAAAACAAACACGATTAGTCCCTACGACATTCTCTACGGTTCAAAATTATATTGACAGTCTACATGGGTCTATAGAGATTATCACAGTCAGTATTCAGTCATAAATTAATTATTATTTGTTTCTCTACTACTCAAAGGTTCGCTGGGAGAGAACTCATTTTGAGTTAAGCTCGCCTTTGTACATTTTCTTTGAAACGTTTTTATTCATGATCTCTGTACTGTGTGTGCAATAAAGTATTAAATAAATAAATTTATAACATAATATATTATTATAGTTATAGGTTCATATACACCCAACCACAATAGGTACCTACTTGGAAATATCTCCATCACCATTGATGTTTATCGCATCTGGTGGCAGATGGCTAACATCTTCCAGTTTCGCAGTCAATAGTTCAGGGAACGTTGCACCTATGATCAACGTGTTCTCCTCACTCCTGTCATAATCGTATATTGAAGAGTGTGGCTCCAATGGTTGCGGTTGGTTTATAATCAGTGAACCATATACGCCGTCACTGTGGTGAGACACTGCAAAACAATGTTATGAAAATGATAACTATAATCCGGTAAGATGTACATTCAACGAAATAAGTTGTTTAATATTTACGAATCTTTTTTGGAAATAGTTTTACTACATTTTATTTGTTAAGCTACTTTTGTTGTTGACTATACAAATTACACAAACATTGAAATATAAGCCATATAAACAAAAAGTTTATAGTAGGCTGGAATAAATTTTTAAAATAATGTTCACGCCGCCGCTAGCCATGCAGGGAATCGGTCATTATAATTTATTTCTAAATATATACGAGTTACTGAAGTTGGTGTCATCATTTTGTCCACCTGGTCCCTAACAAATGATAACGCTCATTTAAAACACATCTAGACATATTCGAGAACATTTTGGTCCTTTGATCTCGCGAAAAGGCTATGACGCAAACGAAAACCAGTTCCGCGAACATGTAGCTACCTATTTCAAGTATTACGTCTAAACAAAGGATCTTTTGAATTTGATTTTTCTAATGTACTCAAAGGTCGTTGAGCGATTTCACTATAAGTTTAAATCGGATATTTGAAACTGCAGTATGTTGAAGAAGTAGAAATGTTTAATGAGAGGCAGGTAACTAGGTTAACATTGACCTTAGGATGAGTGACCCTTCTTACTGAGACCCAGTCGCGTCTCGGAAAGCACGTTGAACCGTCCGATTGTCATGCAAACATCAGTGAAATTCGTTATGGGTAGTTGAAACCCTAAAAATTGTGACAATTTGGTCTTAATACAGAGAAGCAATATTGCCAGTGGGCTGTAGAGCTCAGATGGCAGTTAAAATATCGAAGTTCAACTGTTTCGTAGTTAAGCTTAAAGTCGACCCCAACAGTCGTAAAAAGGCTTTGAAGATGATGATTGAAAACACTCAATCAGACAGAAAAACATGATCATAAATCACTCAAATACTTTGATGAAACCTGTTCATGTTAATTTAAAAAGAAAGTGTTGTTCTTGAGCACAAAAGCACTATTTGCATAATATTTTCTTTCCATCACGCGGTCATTGCTCTTGTGCATAGAGATTTTGATGTTGCTAGATGTTTAACTTTACCATAACCCATAACACTCAGTTGTGAATCAACTCTTACAATGTCTTTAGAACTGTCATCTAGAATACAGAATACCGCGGTCATAATAACCTCGTATTGTGTTCCCGGTGGTGACTAGGGTAGCCAGAGCTCACTGGAGAGTTTTTGTTCTGTCAGTGGGAAAACCAAAGGCTTGTCCTGCTTTGTCTTTAACACTGACGGCGCAGAAACTCTTGTGCTTTCAAGGTTGGCAGTGCGATTGTGACTCTTTCGGAATTGCACACGTCCATAGGCCACGGTAACCACCTTTCCATCAGGTGGGCCGTGTGCTTGTCTGCCAACCAAGTGTTATAAAAAACAATACAATCAGATCTATATTCCATTCAATTAGGTACTTAACTAAACGTAAACAATCTTGCTGTGTGTTTTAAATGATGAAACAAAACATAACATAACATAAACTCACGCCTAAATCCCCGAAGGGGTAGGCAGAGGTGCTAACACCCATATTTCGCCAGTTTATGTTTAGGTCCAAATGTAATAGGTGGCGAGCCTATTGCCATTAACCGGGCACTTATAAACCTGCGATAAATACACACATAACTTCGAAAAGCATCGAAAAGTCATTGGTGTGTGCCATGGTAAAACCTGGGATCGAACTCGACATCTCGTCTCAGCAGTCCATTACCCATACCACTAGGCTACCGCGGTTTTAGATTTATTTAAAAATTCTGTTTATTTATTTTTTCTCTTTAGAAACTCATTTAAAAAACTAAAAACCGTAATTGAACCACTAGTTAGTCAGTTAGTTAGCCTAGTTTATTTATTTAGTATGTATTTTAAAACTAAGTCGCTACAAGATTGTTTACCTTTAGTTATAAACCGAGATTCAAGATTGAATATCGTTCTGGAATACGTGCTTCAGTTGTATTTAACTCACGAATCTTGCTACTCAAATTGCTGAGAGCGCTTTACATGGTCTCATGCTGCTTATGCAGTTATATACTAACTGTATTAATTAGCTGTGAAGTCTCTCTATGAGGACTCCAGAGCTTGCGTGAGGATACATGGGTCATACACTGAATGGTTTAGTATCCAAAAGGGGGTTAGACAGGGATGTGTAGCGTCACCATGGCTGTTTAACTTATTCATGGACAGTTGTTTGCAAGATTTGAAAGATAAAGAATGTGGTTTGAGAATGAAGAATTTACTCGTCAAATGTCTTCTTTATGCTGATGATCAGGTTTTACTGGCGTCATCGGCAGATGAGTTGCAGGAGATGGTAACAACTATGCATGAAGCTTTTGAGAGGAAAGGAATGAAAGTGAATGTTAGTAAGACAAAAGTTATGGTTTTTGAAAGAGATGAATGCGTGACAGAGTGTAGGATTTGTATAGATGGAGAAGAAGTGGAACAAGTGAATGAGTTCATATATTTGGGAACATTGTTTACGAGAGATGGAAAGCATGAAGAAGATGTTGAAAGGAGAGTGATGGCTGGAAATAGAGTGAATGGGGCACTACACAACTTTATGAGCAGCCGGAAAGTGTCCGAAAAGGCACGACTGGCTGTACATGGAGGAGTATTGGTGCCGACTCTTATGTATGGTAGTGAAAGTTGGGTGTGGCAGAAAAAGCATCAGAGTAGAGTGAATGCAGTAGAAATGCGTGCGTTGCGAAGTATGTGTGGCTTGACCTTGAAAGATAGAGTGAGAAATAGCGTGATAAGAGAACGATGTGGAGTGATAGAAGATGTAGTGATGAGAATTGAGAGAGGAATGTTGAGATGGTTTGGTCATGTTGAGAGAATGAATGAAAGAAGACTAACGAAACAGGTGTATGAGGCGAGTGTGGATGGTACCGTCGGAAGGGGAAGACCTAGGCACACATACCTGGACCAAATCGGGGAAGTTTTAGAAAAGGGGCAGGTCAGGAGTACTCTAAACCGACGAGCATGCATGAAGAATGTAATGAGAGTGAATGAAGCGAGAGTAATATGTCAGGATCGTAGCAAATGGAGATCCGTGATCTCTGCCTACCCCTATGGGAGACAGGCGTGATTTTATGTATGTATGTATGTATGTATTAATTAAACGTAAGTAGCATTTTAAAATTATTAATTTGTTTTGATTAGCATTACCTGAATCAGCGTGATAAAAGAATGTTCCCGGTGAACTTGCTACAAACGCATACTTGAACGTTTGTCCGTAAGCAATTGGACACTGGGTTATCATAGGTGCACCGTCCATGTGCGGAGTCCCTTTCTGATCAATACCATGCCAGTGTATACTTAGATCCTGGTTTAGAATACCATTCTGAACTTCTACAACAATTATGTCGTTAACACAGGCTTGTATCGGTGGTCCAGGGCTTAGGCCGTTGACTGTAATTGCTGGTCTTCCATTTTCTTGGATTGATGGCTCGATTTTAAAATTATAATAGCAACGTTTTGGTTTCACGTTGAACTTACACGGTCGGTGGCATGATACTTTTCCTGAAAAATCAATACTCATTTAAAAATTACCACCGTAATCGTTTCGTAGTAAGTATCGAATGGTTTTATGAATTATGTATGGGTAGAAACGACTAGAAATATATAGAATCTTCCTCACGTATGTTTTGTTGACAGTGATACATGAACATATTATTTTGATAGTTCTGTCATAAATATTTAAATCACTTAACTTGTTTCTTAACTCTTCAAAGAATAATGATATTTCATTAAATACACACATTCCAATATTTATTCCGGCAATAGGCTCACCCCCTATTCCGTGGGACTGAAATCAATGATTGGTGAAATGTGGGTGTTAATTCAGCTCTGCCTAACCCTCCGGGGATAAAGGCGTGATTATATGTATGTATGTATATTTATAAAAAAGGCACATTATCCTTACCTAAATTTTTAGTCGTATCCTCAAAGAGGATATTTGCACCGGTCGGCGCAAAACTCTCCAACGAGGCTTTACCATTATTGCTGATATTCACAATGATAAATAGACAGCACACAATCACTTTCATTTTTCACAAATTGTCACTCTCGGAATGTAGTTAATTGTCAAACATTTGATATTATCGAGAGATAGACACACCACATTAACGACAACGCAATCCGTGAGCGAACACTGCGATGTTTCGTACACAACTGGCTAAACTACAAAACAGAGCCTCGATTCCGCTCAAGTAAAACTACTGTCGTACCACTGACACTGCTAAAAACGACATTGAATTATAGACTTCATTGCTTTCGACTTAAAGTCGAAATTTAATCAAAAAGACTTTCATAACACTTTTTCATTAACTCTAGATAATGCCCTTTAATTTTAGGCCTTAAGTTCTTTTCTTTCACGTCTAAAATTAAATGGTAAATTTTGCAATGTCTGTGGTTTTGGTTTAGATTATCTGTTCGCATAGTAATACAATAGACATGCGCTCAATCTCTTACCACGAAAGTTTATTTTCCGTTGTTTCTCGCATTCTCGCATCGTTACATTCGTTCCACTTATCACAAGACCAGAGTGAAAATTATAATCACTTAATAAAAGATGAAACTAGAACCATTCGGTTTCAACCATGAAGTTCACTGATTCAAATATGGAAACGCAGTTTCTTTTTTTTAATTGCAGCTTTTATCGTTCTTTAAATCGAACCATCCATTGTAACTCTTGAGGAGTCCTGAAACTATTTTGTAATAGTTCAATTTACAAGTTCTAAGGACTGTTTATTGCTGCAACATGAACCGGGCTGCTGTTGCTTAAATATAAATTTATTCATGATAGTCATTTTATCGCATGTTGGTGATTTGTTACTGGGCTTGTTTTCCAAGCGTTCATTTTGCCGTGAAATCAATTCAAATAAATAAATTGAAGCGTCTGTTTATAACATTCAAATAACAGCTTCTTAGTAAAGTCACTTAGGTGGAATATGAATGCATATATTATTGATGAAACGTCAATGTCTGAGTAAAAGAAAGTAGATAGGTACGTAAAGAGCGTAACGAACGTAAAGTCATTTCAAATTTCAATTAGTTTTAATTTCATTTTTATTGCATGTGTTCTAGATACATTTATGGATATGGAAATAAATGTTAATGGGGATTTTGGAAACTAAAATTATCAAGTTGAGATGGGAAACTGACATGCTACCTTGATAAAGTGATCTGGCGTCAGGCTGTATATCGCCTGCGCTTATTGAAGACTTACTGAACCTATAGACTGTTGCTGTTCCATCTCACAAAAAGATTAATATTCTCTAAGAGGCTCAGCGTTTTGAACTCTTGACCCCATGTACTTCTACGGGACTGCCTTCCTAATATAAAGCAGAAACTGCAACAAAGGTGAATGATCGCCCATTATTGTGTTTACATTTGTTATTGCAATAGTTAAATTTAATTTATTATCAACCAGTACTATTACGAATTGCTAGTGATATTACAATCTAATTAAACACTGCCGTTAATTATGGTAATATATCACAACGCATATTTGCACCTCATCCGTTGCATTTCAGTTGCAAGCGAAATCGAACTACATTGAAGGCAAAATATAACATATAGCAACATTTACCTACGTTCCATACGCGCTTCGATGAAAACCATTTCAAAATTTTCAATGCTCCTAAACTATGTTAAGGTTAACTTAGAACGCTGAAGGAATTATGAGTCTTAACCGTTTCTCTATTAGAGATCTGTGGTGGCTTAAACTGTGCCAATATAATGAGTGCCATACTAATGTTAAAAATACGAAAGTAACATAATCTGATTGACCTTCTCCAACATACGAGTAATATTTTCAAGGTGAAAATTTATAGAATAAGCAAGTTGAAATGGCAATGGTCTACTAGGCACATCCTCGGAAAGACCGATGGCAATCAGAGTAAACGCGTCCTTTAGTAGAGAGTGCGAACTGTACAAGCAAGATGGACGGACAACCTGAAAAGACAGCTGGGATTGACTGGATGCGTAATGCCGCACATGATAGAGGCGGATGTCCGGCAGGGGACTGCCAACGACTGATTGATTTGACCTGAATAAAAAATAACTTTCTATGATGAATAAAAAAATGAGGTATTAAAATAGGTTCACTAGTTTCAGAGTTTATCGATAACAAACAAAGACATATATACTATTTCTAACATTAGTATAGATGAAGTGACAAACTCATTACTTAGTAGTACTTTTGTCAAAACTATTTGAAGGATAAGTCCCTGCATATGTCGTTAATAAATGTTATAACAATTCAGTTAAATACCTTATATTTAACTGAACATAAAAGTGCCTTATAACAGTAATTTCCATCCATCTCCAATGCCATGGAGCATACAAATCAACGTTCAATAACAGTGGTACTTCACATGACACAACTTTATGGTTAAGTGATTATTTGAATACGACTTCTGCGAAGAAAATGATTTAAAACGACGAAACAATGCTGTCAGTATTCTCGTAATTATTAGTGCTTTGTGTTGTTGATTGTGTTGAATGATCAACCACCCACGATGACTAAAAAGTGTGATCAATGTGAAAAAAATATTACGAAGACTGTACCAGGTGTAGAGTGTAGTAAATGTGAGTGTCTGGTTCACCTAAACACAAAATGTACGGGATTGACCAACAAGCAAATCATTGCACTCAAAGCTGCACCCAGTCTGGAGTGGATTTGTCTGCAGTGCCAAGAGGGAACACCGCGAAAAAGCTCATCTATCATCGTACCAAGTGATGATGATGAAGATAATGACACGGATGGTACATCAGTGACAATCAATTCAAAGAAGTTGATCGCTAACATAACGAAAGAAGTTGAAAAGGCGATGAAAAAGGAAATGAGGGAGCTAAACGATGCTTTTCAGTTTCATAGCTCTAAGATGGATGAGATACTGCAGTGCGTGGAGGTCTTCAGAAATACTATTAAGGATCTAGAACGGAAAAATACTGCACTAAGCAACAAGGCAACCAACCTTGAAATTCGCATGGGAGCAATGGAGCAACGCATACAGGAAATGGAACAAGAGAAGCTGGGGAAATTTCTGGAGATTGCCAACGTTCCAACCGAAACTATCGAGGAAGCTAAAAACGTTGTCGAAAACCTTGCAGCTATAATCAATCAACCAAAGGACGGGATCAAGGTGACTAAGAGACTTCATGCCCGCAAAGATTTGCCATCTAAAATATTAGTAGAATTGCGTGATGAAGATACCCGGGAAAAATGGATAACGGAAACAAAGAATAGAAAACCGTGTGTAGCAGACGTACATCCTACCTGCAAAACCAGGAGAGACGTTTTATACGTCAGAGAGGCTATGACGCAACTAAACAAACACCTACTTTGGAATGCAAAACAAGAACTCAAAATAAAACAAAATTACAAATACATATGGTTCAAGAAAGGTTACGTGAAGGCGAAAAAAGACGATAACGAAAAAATTTACACCATTAGAAGCATGGAAGATATTCAAACACTGAGTACAAAAAAGAAGTAAAATCATTATTATACTAACCTGTTGATCAAATACATAAAACATGGCTGATATACAAATCACAAGCGACATTAACGAAATAACCAATTGTATTAACCTAAATGATTTTCTAAAGCAGATACCCAACACTGGCGTAAGTTTACTTTGTATGCACATAAACATTAGATCCACAATTAAAAACTTTCCTGCACTTGAACAATGCATTCTCTCTTCTAAAATAGATGATGACGTAATAATATTATCGGAAGCTAATATTTCTGATTCCATAAGCTGTCTTTTTAACTTACGAGGTTATCAAATGTTTACGAACTTGCGACATGGTCGAAGAGGTGGGGGTATCATTGTATTTGTAAAGAATAAACACAAAACTGTCATAAAGCAACATAATACGCAACACTTTGAAAATATCTTATGTACTATTACGACTCAGTCCAACTATACCGTAAACCTATGCGCCGTCTACAGACCGCCAAGCCTTAGTAAATATTTATTTATTAGCGAACTACACTCGATACTTAAACACCTTTCCAATCACTCCGACTTACTTTTATTAGGAGATATTAATGTTGACTTGAAACTCAGCAATCCTATAACAAATTCATATAACAACTCGTTGCATAGTCTAGGTCTCTTGTGTGGAATCACAGAATACACTAGAATACAATTTCGCAATGGTTCGTTAAGTAAAACATGTATAGATCACATATATGCTCGCTCCCGCACAAAAGACCTATATACGTCGGCGATCGGCACTACACTTGCTGACCACCGTGCGATCGTACTAGCTTGTGTCGGGGCACCAATACAGGAGGTTCCAAATTATAAAACGTGTATAAATAAAAATATACTTACGCAACTCCTCAACGAAGTTAAATGGGATGAAGGATGCAAATTATCTTGCCCGGTAAAGATCAATGACTTCATTGAAAGTAGATTTAAAGAATGCTATTCGCAATCAACACATCAAATAAAACTCAGAAACAACGTACGTGATAGCAACGGATGGATAAATAATATGGTAATAAATGCTTGCAAACATAGGGATGAAAAATTCGTGAAATGGGTAAGAAATGCCAATAACTTAAATTTAAAACGTGACTATAACAAAGCTAGAAATTTTGCGAACAAAATTATACAAAAGGCAAAGAATAGTAGTCTCAGAACCGAAATAACTCAGAATTACCGCAACCCACGTAATCTTTGGCAAATCCTCAACCGAATTACTGGCCGCATAAAACAGTCTATAGACATTGTCATAACAAACTCCTTGACCAGGAATGGTGAGAGCAGTCAAGATGTGGCCAACAGGTTCGCGCAAACGTTTGTTAATAACGTTAATTCAATAACACCTAATTGCACAATTCCTTTACTAGAGAAATCTGCATACACAAAATCAGTAAATGTGTCAATGAGATATAGACAAGCCACAGAAGGGAGTATAGAAAAAATTATAAAATCCATAAACATAAAAAAAGCCCCAGGCTTGGACGGTATAAGGACAATCGACATAAAAAATGTATCTGACAAAATATCATGTATTATAACTAAATTAATAAATATGAGCATCTCAAGCGGCAAATATCCCGATGCACTTAAAACTGGTATAGTTAGACCTGTATACAAGAAGGGCAATAAAGGCGAATACTCCAACTATAGACCAATAACCATCCTCCCAATCATAGATAAAATAGCTGAAAAGTATATAAGTAAAGAAATACACTACTTTCTAGACAAAAATAAGATTCTCTCCCCTAACCAGTATGGCTTCCAACCCCACAAAAACACTTTTCAGCTCCTCACCAAATTCACAGACAGCTTATACGACCATCTTAATAATAAGCGACACGTAATGGTAGTTTTTATAGACTACAGCAGTGCTTTTGATACACTCAGACACCCAACATTGTTAAAGAGCTTAAAAGAGTGTGGTATTAAGAATAAGCTCTTAAGGTGGTGTAGTGATTATTTACACAATAGAACATTTAGAGTGAGAGTGTCTGGTGAAGATAGCAGCACCATGCCCGTGAGCGAGGGTACGGCTCAGGGATCGGTGTTGGGACCATTGCACTTTCTCATATATGTCAACAACTTGGAAAACTTGATAACTAACTGTGAGATATTTCAGTTTGCTGATGATACATGTCTGGTGGCGACTGGAAACACGGCTGAGGATGCATTGGTGAAACTTCAGGACGATTTCAATCTACTGACCAAATGGTCTCATGACCTGGGTCTTGTGCTGAATGAAAAAAAAACTAAACTAATGTACATAAGCTCTAGTCGAAATAGATGTACATATGAGCCTGCTCTTGTCGCGCACAATCATGAGTGTCTTCATAAAAATAATGATAAAGCAATACCTGACTGCTGTAACTGCAGAATAATAGATGTGGTGGACGAGCAGACTTACCTTGGTGTCGTCATAGATAATCGACTTTCCTGGAAGAGTCACATAGACCGGGTCTGTGACAGACTAAGGGGTATACTAGCCAAGTTTACTCTGATAAAAAGAAAAATACCTTACCAAATTCGACTACAATTGTACACTGCCCTAGCCGAATCAATTATTGGTTATGGTCTATCCAGCTATGGAAGAACTTACAAATCGCATCTCGATCCAATCTATGCACTACAATTGAGGTTGTTAAAGGAAGTTGTTCCATATAGTATCAAAAAGAATTACGAAAATAACTACCATGCGCTCTTTGAATTTTGCAACATACTACCCATACACGAAAAAACTAAATACACACTCTTACAGGAAGAATTTTTCAGGGAAGATTTTAAAAAAATCAGGCAATATAACATTAATTACACTGTCCAAACACGTCAGCTCCTGAAATCTAAACTACTGTTGCCAAAATACATAAACCACTACGGCAAAAGGAAACTGTCATACATGATCCCGAACCTCATCAACAAACTCCCATTATCCCTAAAAAATGAGTTAACTCCAAAAAATATTAAATGCAGACTCAAAAAACATTTCCTTGCGAATTTAATTAATTACTGAATAGGGAATCACGGTACCCATATGATATAACACACACACACACACACACTCACACACACACACACACAAACGCGCGCGCGCGCACACACACACACACACGCGCACACACACGCGCACACAGGCACGCGCGCGCACACACACACACACGCGCACACACACGCGCACACAGACACGCGCGCGCACACACACACACACGCACACACATGTATATATATAACATACTTATATACAAGGATATATCTTTACACTTGTAAACAAATCATGATCCTCATCTCACTATCAATGTAATAGCACATCGAAATTCTCCGACTTTGCGTTACCTAACATCATTATAATGTATTAGCTTACTTGAAAATAAAACAACATCCTGTAGATGCAGTGAACGTATTTGCTATCTACTCGGAGTGCATTATAAAAAAACTAGTTAGCCGGCTGGCGGGAGGATTACGCTAGACGTAGTGGCGTTCTTTTGCAACCTACCCGCCAAAATTAATATTTTTATTTATTTATTTGGTTTCTTTTTTCTGTGATGTGCCCTAACACATGTCCCTGCGCAATATGTGGGTACTGGATTGTATTATTTTGTATGATTGTATGTTAAGTTAATATCTGAATGTCGATGATAATGATGCCCAGAAAAACTCAAATGAGTTTATGTGGCATCACTAAGTAAACGAAATATGTAAATACTGTAATTGTTTATAATAAAAAAAAAAAAAAAAAAAAAAAAAAAAAGTGCGTAACCAAGAACCATTAACTGTTAACTTTGTCAAACTAGTTGTATTCTCACATTGTGAAATGAACTAATTTTCGACAGTTCATGTATGACTCAAGAGTGTTTCTTACCCAAACCGATGCCTAGTTTCTTCTATTGGTGTATCTCTTATTCATACAGATCTAAACTAATGCAGTCTTTTATTTATTCATCAATAATTCATATACATTTTAATAACTGTGTATGTAGAGATGTATAACAAAGTCAACAAGTGAAAATTCATACTTATACACATATCTGCGCTCGTCCTTAAAAAGGAGGGCCCAGACCTGTAAAGCAAAAGAGCCCATCACGCTGACTGCATTCATTTTCTCGGCCTCTCTAAGCAGTCTTATCATAGTATTCCTATTATTCAGTTACTATTACACAACTACAACACTATAAAAAATAGTTTAATCCAAAATGTTAAAGATTGCCAGTCTGTGTTAAATTTGGCAAAAAAAAATCGGCAAAAAAGATATCTTCTAAATTACTCAAAATTGCCTTTATACCACACCAAATAGTGTCAACCAATAAATTATAGCTCACTGCAAAAGGAAAGCTAAACAATATGAATTTAGTTAAGTCAATTTGGTTCTATTTCAAAAAAGGCCCTAGGTATGCCTGTGGGGCTTAGTGCCCAAGTCATCCTCACCTGCTAGTAGGTGCGCCTGCTAAACAACAGACGAGGCTCTCCTCTCGAGGTTTCTCAACTTCATCAGACTAGTGATAGTAACTCCCCGATTAGCCAAAACACCAATCAAAAACGCTAAGCCGACTTCGGGCTTCGGAGTCGGTTTATTATTTTTGATGGTGTCTATTTGATTTCTCTGCGTACTTATACAATTTTTTAAACTATAAGGCCGTTTTCATATTATCCGGTCCGAATCGGTGTCGGACGACGATAGCCGATATGCGATAGCCGACACCATGTGCTATTTTCACATATATCCGATAAATTCGGACCGATACGTCAAGGATACGTCCATTAACTCGATTGCACAAACTAAAACAATTATGAGCACAGACTCCTTAGAAACCTCTACCATTGAATATGACATAACATTTGTTTTACTTTTTATTATTTTGCTGAGTCAGCTCCGATATCCGATATCGGGCTGGACAATGTGAAAGTTAAATACATATTTCATACATTTTACTTCCTGTCGACTATCGGATGTCGGATATCGGAGTCAAAATCGTATCGATCGATCAGGTGTTGGGAAATTTTCATTCTTACAAACTGCAATCTGTGATGTGTACCAAAATAATAAATTGAGTATGGGTTCAATACAATTTCTAGCTGCTTACACAAATATGAAGTCAGGTAACTATAGTTGGTACAATAATTTTGAAACTCAAACTTAAGAAGCAGTACAGTAGGAATTTTATGAGAGACCGAGAGTTAATATCTAAATACTCTCTAAATACTATTTAGTATGCTGTAATTCTACAGTAATTTTCTATTTTTCATCTGCTCGTGTGTTTGTGTTCGTGCAACGTCTCTTTCAATTGACTTCATGTCAGTCGGAATTCAAATTCAAATTCATTTTGCAAAATAAGGGCTGAAGGTATTTTGTAAAGAGAATGTTAAGCAAAAATGTTCCGTATCGTTGTTAAGGGCAATCAATTCGAGAGTGGAACTGGCTGGAGGTCGTTCTTTGACCTTTGAAGGTTTCCATTTGATCGTGTCTTTATCATATTGCCATGTGCTTGTCTGCCACCTAAGTTGTATAAAAAACCTATATAAAGTGTAATAAAATGAGCTTTTTTTCTATTTTTTTTTTAAGATTTATTGTAACGCATAACTGTTTTTTTTTGTCTCTAAAAAATAAAATGAACTCTTGAAACTTAGTGTGATTACTTCGTATCAGAAAATATGTGTAGAAAAAAACATCTAAAATATTGGATTCTCTAAAATTCAGTTACAAAGATTTCAGAAATTGACATCGCGAACTGATCGCAGTACCAAGTCCCTATTCATAGCAGTATCAATCGACCCGATTCCCAGGATAGATACCTACCTACTGTGGGTATTTGCTATTTCAGAATTTATCTATCTTTGTGCCAAAAGTCATTCAATTTCGTTCAGCCGTTCTGAAGTGATTGTGATAGCAAATATTCCATCCAAACTTTCACATTTGTATATAGTTTAAAACGAGTATTTACAAAAAAACTAATCAAGTGCGAATAGGATTAGTGCACTGAAGGTTCTGTACAAAACTGGATTGAGAAATAAACTTAATTCTGCTGTTGGAAAACTGATATTATACTTACATATTCATCTACAATACATATTAGCACATGGTCAGTTCACCAATTGCAAATAATAGTTACCATTAGTTCACCCTGTCTGTTATGATTTACGGTGCTGAATCGATGACATTAGTATAACGTATAAAAACTAACTAAGTATTTATTACACACTAGCTGTCGCCCGCGGCTCCGCCCGCGTGGATATCGGTTATCGCGACCAAACATAGCCTATGTGTTACTCTGTGGTATAAGCTATTTTATTGTAAAGTTTCATTAAAATCTATTCAGTAGTTTTTGCGTAAAATAGTAACAAACATCCAAACATCCATATTCACAAACTTTCACATTTATAATATTAGTAGGATATGGCATTAGGTAAGGCTATTTTTTTAGGTAGGGCTTCAATCCATTTGCATACCTGAATCATTGATATCAATTTGAAATGGATACGGGCCCCGACACTTTCCTGAAAAAATAGTTCAATAGTTTTTCTTTCCTTTTGATTTACGGAATCCGGGTAAAAAACAGTACCTGACCAAAATTGCAGAAGATTATTATGTTAAACTATGAATAAAACATGAGTTAAACTTGTAAGATCTAAGATAAGATCATTATCATCAGCACTACAATTAGGAACGCATCTCTAATAAGCTATTCGTGGACTGAAGGAGGCCGCCACTATTCCTTATAATGTTAAATCGTGCTAAATTGTCTATGATTTGTGTGAAAACATAGTATTATATAATATAGTATGTATACATTTACAAAAATGTTTTTTTTTATTTTATTTTATTTATTAAAGACAAAAAACAGTTATGCGTTACAATAAAATCTTAAAATCCAGGCGTACAAAATAAAAACGCACAACCCACACTATTGTCCACGAATTTATAATTGTGTTTTAAAATACGAACGCGTAGTAAAAACTCAATCCCCGCAGAATGACATCCAAATAGGAGTCATTAGCGAGAGTTTCAGAAACCATTTTCTTGAATTGGTTCTCAGAAAGCGCAAAAATATCGAGATCAGCAAAATGTGAGTTGTAGGTTGCCAATAATCGGCGCAGAGGTGCTCGCTCCCCAGCGTTTGTTCTACACTTCTCTGTGTAAAACAATCTGGGCACGCACACCCCGCGCCGAATAACAGTTCTAGGAACCACATAACACAGCTTATTAGTAAGTTCAATACAATTTAATTTATTATTGCATATGCCGTACAGCATCATAACCATCAGCAATTTACGTCTGTGCTCCAAGCTCAAAATTGTGTGATATTTTAACAGTTCCGTGTAAGGAATCCTAGTATGAAAACATTTATAATGGGTGGGGAATTTTTTTTTAACCATTTCAATTCTATGCGTATATTTTTGGTAAAAAAGGGTCCAAATAGGCACCGCATATTCAATTTGGGAACGAATTAAAGTTTTATATAGGTAGAGGAAAGTAGGTTTCTTGAAGTCAATACAAGACCGCATGACGAATCCGTACATCCTAAAGGCTTTGTTAATTATGTAATCAATGTGAGTGTCAAGATGTAATTTAGAGTCGGACGCCGAGATCTCTTACGTTATCAGTCTTATCTAGCACTGTGCCGTTAAGAGTGTTGTTACGTGCACGGGGTACAATTAAATGCCGTTTACTCAACGAAGAAATTTATTAGCTCACCACAAACTAGACAATTTAATCACTAGTACACACAGTACTCTTCAACAGTTCCAGTCGCTCAGTAGTTCACAATAGTCCACAGTCGTTGCTCAGGTCGCAGGTAGAATCTTCTTCGGTCGCTTAAGTTCGCTGTGTTCGTTATCGATCTCAAAGACTGAATGAATCGTGTTGCTATGCGAGCATGTTTTTATACCTCTCAATTAGGAGGATCGAATTATCTAGAAAGTTCGCGGGCGATAAAAACCTATTCTTTTGATCTTGCCGCCGTCGCTGACCTTCGAGTAATTTCTCGATATTTACCTATTGTTTGTTTATATTTGAGAGTGTAGGTACTCCTAGGTAGGTTGTGACTTTTTGTTGATGATTTTAGATTTTTCTATGCCAATCGGTAGAGTACTTCGTCACTAACAATGCGTTTTTATTTCTTGAAGATTCGATTATTAGTTTTCGAGATATCGACGGCGGTCGTAACATTACCCCCCTCTTAGTCATTCTCGTCCCGAGCATCATTTGTTCCATGATGACGCGTCAACCTATCCACATGGACTACCTTTGGTTTTCCCCTAACCCCCTTCCTAATGCGGTAGGTAATGTCATTGATCCTCGTAATAACCGTATAGGGCCCTTCCCAGCGAGCTTGGAGTTTTGGAGATTTCCCCTTCTTGCGTAGCGGATTATGAAACCATACCAGTGTTCCTTCTTCAAAGCCGTTGGTGTTTGCATTTCTATCGTACCGGGTTTTCATCCTTTCACCTGTCTTCAGATTGTTTTCCCGTACTATTCGGTGCACCTCGTCCACTCGGGTTCGAAGTTCATCAGGTGGTGTACCGGCTATTGCATCCACTGGTAGCCTAATCTCTCGACCAAAGTTCACTTTCGCTGGGGTGTGTCCCATACTGTCATGTACCGCAGATCGATAGGACATCAGGAATAGTGGGATGTACTGGTCCCAATCTCTTTGGTGTTCATCGACAACTTTAGCCAAGTGATTTTCCAACGTCTGGTTAAACCTCTCGACCATTCCGTCTGACTGTGGATGCGCTGGAGTCGTACGGGTCTTGTTCATTCCAAGGAGTTTGCACATTTCTTGAAATAGAGCAGACTCGAAGTTCCGTCCTTGGTCAGAGTGGATCTCCATAGGTGCGCCGTACCGGCAGACCACTTCCTGAACCAGTTTCCTTGCCACAGTGACTGCTTCCTGGTTGGGTGTCGCAAATACTTCCGGCCACTTAGTGAAGTAATCTTGCACTACTATGATGTATTTGTTACCTTCTTCAGTCGTCGGAAAAGGTCCAGCGACATCAATCGCGATACGTTCCCATGGTGCTCCGACGTTATACAGTTTCAATTTTCCTTTGCTTCTTGTCGGCGGTCCTTTAACTGAAGCACATGCAGTGCATTTACGGCACCAATCCTCGACATCTTCCCGACAATGAAGCCAGTAAAACCGCTGTCGTACTATAACTAGGGTTTTCTTGACTCCGAGATGCCCGCCAGAGACACCATCGTGGCTGTGCCGTAAGAGTGTAGCCACAGCTTCGTGGTACCACTACTTGTAGGGTCACCTCTTTGCCGTCGTTGGATTCCCATTTCCTATACAGCACGTCGTCTATCAGAGTTAAGCTGTCCCACTGGGCCCAATAACTTTTGGTAGTGGAACTGTAAGCAGATATATGACTCCATTGGGGTTTGTTTCCAAGCTGCTTCCAGTGCAGTATAGGCTGTAGATCATCATCATCCTCTTGCGCCTGCTTCATACTGCTTCCGGTCCATTCGTCGTCAAGTCCATTCACCTTTATGACTTTAATATTTTCACGGGCTTCGTTCTTCTGACAATGCTTGCAATCTTCGGCACACGGCCTACGAGACAAAGCATCGGCATTGCCGTGCCCTTTTCCACTTCGGTGTTCTATCACAAAGGGAAATTCCTGTAGTTGCTCGATCCATCTTGCTACTTGACCTTCCGGATTCTTGAATTGTAGCAACCATTGTAGTGCAGCATGATCTGTCCTTAGTGTAAACTCTCGTTTTATAAGATACTTATTAAAATGCTGTAAGGACTTCACCACAGCGAGAAGTTCACGACGAGTGACACAGTAATTTCTTTCCGGCTTCGATAGCGATTTGCTGAAGTATGCTATTACAACATGGCGATCTTCTTGCACTTGTGACAACACTCCACCTATGCCGGTGTTGCTGGCATCCGTATCCACAATGAATCTTCCTTCCCTGGTAGGATAACCCAATATAGGAGCTTCGCACAACCGTTGTTTAAGTGTACTAAAAGCTTGCTCGCAATCTAAGTCCCAAACGAAGTCTCGTTTATCTTCCGTTAGTCTGTGTAGTGGTTTGGCAATATCCGAGAAATGCTTAATAAAGCCTCTGTAATACGCGCATAGTCCCAGAAACGCGCGAATCTCCGTTTTGTTCTTTGGAACAGGCCATTCCTGAACAGCTCTTATCTTCTCGGGGTCGGTTTTAACTCCTTCCGTGGAGATCACATGTCCAAGATAGCTGACCTCCCTTTTAAATAAAGCGCACTTCTTGGGACTCAGTTTAAGGTTAGCCTCACGGATTCGAGTGAAAACTTTTTCCAGGTTCTTCAGGTTTTCTTTGAAACTGCGTCCCATAACTATGACATCGTCCAGGTAAACCAGGCATACGTCTCCGAGTAGACCCACCATTACTCTTTCCATGAGGCGTTCAAACGTGGCCGGGGCATTACATAACCCAAAGGGCATAACATTAAAATTCCATAATCTGTTTCCAACTCCTGTACTGAAGGCTGTCTTCTCTTTATCTTCAGGACTGATCTCCACCTGCCAGTAGCCACTTTTTAAATCGATGGTTGAAAACCATTTCATACCACTAAGCATGTCCAGGGTATCGTCGATTCTAGGTAAAGGATAACTGTCTTTCTTAGTGACATTATTCAACATTCGGTAATAAATACAAAACCTTGTGCTACCATCCTTCTTTTTTACTAGTACCACAGGTGATGACCATGGACTCGTAGAGGGTTCGATCACTTTGCTCTCAGCCATGTCTTTAATCATATCTGCTATCTCCCCTTCTCTTGCCCATGGTAAACGTCGAGGTCTCTGTTTTATAGGCCTGGAGTCACCTATGTCAATCCGGTGTTTCACGAGCCCGGTCCTCCCACAGTCATTCCCGGTTGCAAAGATGTCTCTGAATTGTAGCAACAGGTCTCTGGCTTAGTGCAATTCTGATGCTGTTAAGTTTTGCTTCGAATTCTCAAGGAGTTGTTCGATGTGATCTTCGGAGATTTGTGTACCGTCTTGTTTAGTCGAAGTGTTGTTCAATCGTCTCAGGCAGTTTACTTCCTCACATCTTCCGACTACACTATTCTTCTTCAGGAGGACGATTTCATCACTGAGGTTGAGAATTCTCACTCTAGCGATTCCGTTCGGTATCAATAAGGTTCTTGCTGTTATTAAATTTTGATGACTGCCGGCATCTTCCACAATAAGACATCTTCTTTGTTCAGTCTTCGCGGAAAACTTCACTTTGACTAATGTTGCCGATCTAGGAGCTAACGTTGTATCTGTCAAACAGTAAAGAGTGCACGGGTGCGATCCTTGTAAACAAACTTCCTGATCAGGGAATCTCAATACTCCTCTAGGTATATCCAAGATACATTGGTGGTCCTTCAAGAAATCCAGTCCCAAAATGCAGTCATCAGTAATATTAGCAATGAGCACTGTCTGCTGGTATATTTGGTCGCCAATTCTTACCTCCATTTCTGTTTCACCGAGAACGTTCACTGGCTGGCCAGTAGCTGTCTGAAGCTGGCACCTCGGAAATCGTTTTTCCCACCTTATGGTGCGTTTCAGTAATTCTGGTCTAACAACTGTACGTGAAGCTCCAGTATCCACTGTTAAACTGCAAGGTTGATTGTTTAAGGTGGCCTCGATGATCAAACTATTGCCATTGCAAACTTGAGTTATAGTGATGGTTGGGGCCTCATGTCGACCAGCCAGCGCCCGCCCCGCGGCCCTGGCGGTATTTAGTTTAACGGAACCTCTTGATCCACTTGGGTCCCGGAGTCCGTGACCCTCCTCCGTTTTTCTCGAAGGATACTCTGATTGAATATGGCCCCTTCCTCTACAGGAATAACACGTTGGGACATACCGTGGCTTCCTCTCTTCTGCAATCACCTCTTTGACCTCCCTAACCTTACTTATTCCGGCATTCTGCCGCACAGTTTCCACCTCGAGAGCATAAGCCAGTGCTTCCTTCAAGGTCTGATGGTGACGCAACTGTACACTAGCTTTCACTTCTGCGTCTCGTATACCGTTTAGGAAGGCCTCTAGCAAAATGGTCTCGATCATCATGGGAGTCGATGAGTAGGCCCGACGAACGAGTCTTTCAACCTCCACAGCCCATTCCTGGAGGCTTTGACTAGATTTTTGTTTCTTCTCCCGAAGCTGCGCTCGGTAGGCATTCTCCAGGTGCTTGTCGCCGTAACGTGTGTCTAAAGCTTCCATCAAAGACCCCAGAGTCCTTCCTTCAGGTGGCAGATTTTCCAGTATTATTAAGGCATCTCCTCGTAATGCAAGTGTCAAGGCCATAAATGACTCCTCGTTGCTCCAGGCTTTAGTTTTTGCCAATATCTCGAATTGGTACTTGAAGGCTGTCCACGAGGAAGTTCTATCAAAGTGTGGTAGGTCGAACTTTGCTGTTGATGGTGAGGTCACGGTAACAGGTGGTCCATTTACAAAAACCTTCTGTGACCTGCGAAATATATAAGATGCAAACCACCTGAGCAATTTCCCTCTTATACCGTTAAAAGCTATTTTATCGAGAAGTATTTTATGATACACCCTGTCAAAAGCCTTCCGAAAGTCAGTATATACAGTATCAACTTGGGTGCCTCGATCCATGTTCTCAAACAAAAATTGAGTAAAAATTGTGAGATTACTGATAGTGGATCGGGATTTGACAACCGACCGTGCTGTTCAGGTATAATGATATCATTTAGAAGTGGAAACAAATGACTATATGAACTAGACTCTCAAAAAGCTTAGACAAGGCGGACAATATGAATATTGGCCTATAATTTGCAATATTGTCCTTATCCCCACTTTTATAAATAGGTGTAAAGGCCCGCTTCCGAATACTCGGAAATACTGCCTCGCTTAGACATTTGTTAAATAAGAAATGTAATGGAAGACAGATGCTTTGTGCTGTGTTCCTAAAAAATGTAGGAGGCAGACCATCCGGACCAGTCCCCTTTGTTATGACTAGTGACGACAGTGACCTACGTATGGTACTCTTTTATTTTTTATCCGCATTCTAGATTAGCTAGTTAAACCATACTTACTATTGGTCTAGATAGTGATGTGTAGAATGTTGTAGAATATTTATTATTATTATTATTATATAGTATATTAACTCGTAGTTCCTATATTCGCCATTTCACTAAATCATTGGTTTTACTGTACAGTCAGCGTCAAAACGATCTTGACTACAAAGTCTCAAAATGATCTTAATGTCAATAATTAAGAGCAAATGAAATAATTGTATTGATTTAAATTGTATTATTGTCCAAATTAAATATCAGAACAATCAGTGAACAGGAAGGGGGAAACCAAGGCATTAATTTCATTTTGAGTACTTTGTTCGTCAAAATCAATCTGAAGCTGACTGTACCTTTTATTTACGTGCGAAAAATCCCCATGGATACCCCTCCGCCGGAGCTAGTGGGAGAGGTTAAGGCGGACTTGAACCGAGTAAAACGCACAGCTCCTGTTGGTTGCCGAAGGTGAGGTTGACAGGCTGAGCCAGGGCCATCTCGATCTTGCCTTCCTCGGGTGTGGGCACCGCAAAGTCCGCTGCGACCTGCTTCCGCTAGGGTCACCTCCAGGCCTGCGTTCATGGGGGGCGGAGGTCATTCATAGATATATTTCAAATTTACTTCACCATTATTTTGTTATATAGTTGGATATAGCACATTATCGCTTATTCACGATGTGTTTAATGATGTTATTACAGGACTGGTAAAGTCTGAGTAAGCGTTTGAAAGTTCCTGTCTGATATGGCATTGTCTAAAATGTTGCCACGCGTTTCCCGCTCGCATGGCCGTTCTATTCTTATATATCTCTGTGGTTAGAGTACTGGGCAACTTATATTCTCACGTTAACAAGGCTGATAGCTTAACCTCTATACTGCACAACCACTTCTAATTACGAAAACTTTACATATTTACTTATATAACAATATTTTTATTTACACTACGGAACCTTGCTTTATCTGACATTGAACTTATTTATTTTCTTGTGCTTCCATAGCACTCGTATGATTGTGCATTACGTTAATGATAGGATTTTACTTGCTAACAACGTGATGTCTAATGTCTACTGCGGTTACCTTGTTTCAAATTTAATACAAAATAGCATAATAATCTATATAGTAATTATCAAATAATAGCGTGTCCGACACACCAAGGAATATAAAACTAAAAATAAAAGCTTAATGCGTATGTAATTTTATATTACCTACTGTAAATAAATATATAAGTATAATACTAAGCAACCCGCCCCGGTTTCGCCTGTGGCATACTTCGAAACACCGTATATCCCCGCAAATTTATAACATATCTCAGGATCGTATCAAATGTATAATATATACATACATATAGAGACTACATCTTTATTATACGATGATACGATAATAAGATGTAGTCTCTGCCTCCTATGAGCAAGAGACAGTATATATAATCCTAGTAGCTATGTACGTATATGTAGTCTCATATGCCCCTCTACACAAGTGGCTATTCGTGGCGTATTGTAGAATAGAATGACTAATATATGGGTTTTTTTATACCACTTAGTTGGCAGACAAGCACACGGCCCACCTGATGGGAAGCGGTTACCATGGCCTATGGACGTATGCAACACAGGGGTGTCACACTCGCGCTGCCGACCATGAAGAAACCTCCTGCCCCTCTTGAAGAACCCCATATTGTAGGCGCTTGGGAAAACCGCAGCAGGGAGGTCATTCCACAGCTTGAGTGTGCGTGGGATGAAGTTTCTTTCATACCGCACAGTGGGCACCGTCTCAGGTCGCAATGTGTGAGGATGAATTCCCTGCCTATGGCGAGAGGTGCGATGATAGAATGTAGCTACGGGCGTCATGTCAAACAATCCATCTGAGCACAAACCATTGTATTGGCGGTAGAACACACACAGTGAGGCAAAATCCCTCCTAAGGCTAAGAGGTTCCACACTACCTATGAGTCATTGTCAACCAACCTCAATGCCCGTCTTTACACTAAGTTGAAGGGGTCAAGCTGGTATGCAGGTGCTTCACTGACGTTTATGACAGTCGTCAACGCATATCATATATGTTAAATCCCATACAATCGCCTTTCTATTCTACAATACACCGGCCAACGAATTGCCACTTGCCTAGAGGGGCTGACCTCTCTAATATTATTTACTTAACTCTACGCTACCTCATCTCTTGAAAATACGAGCTATTTAGTTCGGAAAAGACCTTCTAACGGGTCAAACCATCAAAATTCTTCCTGTTTAAGAATAGAAATAAATGGAGTCCGCGAGAAGATAAACGTAAGAGATGCCCCTTAGCCAGATGGTCTGACGATCTGATAGAGATGGCTGAGGTGGACTGGATGCAGAAGGCGGAGTATCGGAAGCAATGTTACATATAGGACCTATGTACAGCAATGTATTGTATTAGGCTAATTGATTAATTGAATAGTTCACACCTACAGAAACAGAGAGCCGAATCAGAAATTTTTTGAAAAATATCAATAATCATTGTATTTGAATACTTGTTTTGTAGATAAAAATATGATCAAACTCATTATCAGTCGGATGTTATACAAAGTAACTATAAATGAATCATTGTAACAATTTTTAATTCGTGTTGTGCCAAGTAACTTTAGTTTTTATAGATTAAAATATAATGGACAATAGTTTCATAACAGTGTTATATAATCTTACAGCAAAATACTACACTTAGAAAGTACAAATTGGTAGATAAAAAAGGTAAATGCGAAAATAATTACCTCTGACGGAGAATGTACGACATCACGCTTACGCGCTTTATAACTTTTCAAAAATTGTAGACATAGATAGATTACCCAGTGTTGTACTACTTAGTAAGTGCTGGCGGAAGGCGCATGACTCGGCAGTTGGCACTGAGGAAATAGAGGATGCAAATATAAACAGGCTCTGAAGTAGACTTCCCTCTCACAGTTGTCTCAACCGGGATTATCGCTAAGAAATAATGATATGCGCTGCGTACCGATGCACTTGCAATAAACTGAAAATGGTGCGCATAGTGACTGATGAAAGGGGGTTTATTCCGTGGACACTTAGGCTATAGAATAATGTCCCTGCTATGGTTTAAAGCAACTACAATAGGGTTCTTCAAGATGGTGATGGATGAAGGTTGTTGCCGCCCAAGGCTCCTGGTGTAGGCACCGGTACACCACTTCCAATCAATGGGCCGTGCACTTGTTCGCCGCCGACGTAGTGTAAAAAAACGAATTTACCTGTTTAGTGTTTGCTCTCTCTCTATCTATGCGAAAATTGTATTTACAACTTTTGCGATTTAATTCTATCACTGAAATTGAAAATGCAATTAGCTTATATATATCCTAAATCACATTGACTACTTTTTATTATACGATAAATACACTGAAAATAAACCAACAAGATTTCCCACTATTAAAGTTTATTTTAAATCTTCACAACAGTTACAAACTTGAACATTGCTTGCAATGTAGTTGCAAAAGTATAGATATTTACAGGAATAATATCTGCTGCAAGCAACTGAATTGGCTTCTGTGCTTGACGAAGCATCACATAAACCGATTTCTTCTCTTTCAAATCAAAGTTTTCCCATCCACAACAATATACCGCTTTTTCAAAATCCTCCGAAGCGTTTACCAACCGCTGACAGAGAAAGCAATACAAAAAGAAAACCAAGAAACAATAAATCAAAATAGGCATGAATTTTAACCATTCTTGAAGAGGCAAATAAAAAAATAAACTCATACAGACAGCATTACTCCCGAAATTAACTCCAAGAGGAACACTATACAGTGCCTTGAGTTTATCGACAACACGCAATGTCAGAGAGTGTCTGCGAATTATGAATGGTAGTAATTCCTTAGCTATTATCTTTACGTTTGGATCGTCTCCGTCATTAAGCAGCATTATCTCATGTGAAAGTAGTTGGTACATGACAGCTGTATGGGCTATCAGGAGTAGCAGGAGCGCTTGAAAGTTCAGAACCATAGTAGAGATTGCAAGTTCTTGAACCGCAAGCACTGTCATGCAAATCTCACGATTTGGACTTACTGTTAACGGCTCTAGACCTAAAACAAAAATATATGTATTAATTATGTTTAAGTACTATTATATTTACAACGAAGGTCAAGCATTGGTAACACCTCTATAAACTGCTCATCCGACGTCATCATCAACAATGACACAACCATAAATGCATATCGTCAAACAAATTGTATAAATGTAATTCTGTTTTTATTAGCCGCGTGTTTCCCGGCAGAGTAGAATTTGGACCACCCCATCTCTTCCCATGCTGTTTCGTACAAGGCTGTTTAACATCAGACAGATATTTACAGCCCAGACTCAGCCACATGCATGGCTTGAGTCAACAATAGTACCCGAATGACGGCAAATAAGCTCACCCCTTATTACGTGGGACAGACTTTAATATTTGGTGAAATGTGGGCGTTAATTCACCTCTGCCTAACCCTTTGGGGATAGAGGGTTGATTATATATGTATGTATGTATTCCTAATAGTCTTTCAGTTCTAACTATGTATAAGAATAGTTAACTTCTCCGTTAGTGTCGCTCCGTGTAGAACTTTATCTATGTTATTTACTAACGGCCATTTTTATTTTAAAAAAGGAATACTAGTGTAGGAGTTAAGTAATATCATGTGATAGTCACTCCAAATAAAGAATTCCTAATCAAAAAAATACGTTTATAGTTGCCTAATTAATTGAATTAGTTTGCTAGACAAAAAGAACAAGAAATCGTTATCTAAAAAAATCTATTCTTAAGAAATATCTTGTATTTGTTGTACCTATCTAGATTACTGCCAATAACGAATGCAAAAAAGTAAAAGTAAAATATGGGTGAGAGATTGTAAAAGTGATATAAAATTATTTTATATTATTATCAATATCTAACGGCACCACATAGATAGAACCATTTTTGCGTACACATTTTTTTTTTATGCCACTAAGTTGGCAGACTAGCACACGGCCCACCTGATGGGAAGCGGTTACCGTGGCCTATGGACGTATGCAACACCAGGGGTGTCACACTCGTGCTGCCGACCATGAAGAAACCTTCTGATGCCCCTCTTGAAGAACCCCATATTGTAGGCGCTTGGGAAAACCGCAGCAGGGAGGTCATTCCACAGCTTGAGTGGGCGTGGGATGAAGTTTCTTTCATACCGCACAGTGCGCACCGTCTCAGGTCGCAATGTGTGGGGATGAATTCCCTGCCTATGGCGAGAGGTGCATATTTATATTTATTAACCTGAAGAAAATTATAATCACTTTCTATTTATTCTGTAATACCGCGGTAGCCTAATGTTATGGGTAATGGACTGCTGAGACTAGGTCTCGGGTTCGATCCCAGGTTTTACCATGGCACACAATGACTTTTCGATGCTTTTCGAAGTTATGTGTGTATTTATCGCAGGTTTATAAGTGCCCGGTTAATGGCAATAGGTTTGCCACCTATTACATTGGGACCTAAACATAAACTGGCGATAGGTGAGTGCTAGCACCTCTACCTACCCCTTCGGGGATATAGGCATAAGTTTATATTCTGTTATTCTGTAGATTTTCTAATTTTGAACATTTGATAATGCTATCACAGTCGAATGATCGTTTCACTATGATGCTATACCTAGGCAAAGAGAAAAGCTAGGTAATATAACTTAGAACCTTCCTTTTTGAACAGCAATGCTTTGTATTACAAACCAGACAAATATTTGAATCTGTAACCAATATACCGAGTATCAAAATTCTAATAAAGTTACTTACTGGAGGAGGTGTACTAGAGTAATAGAGTAGTGGAGACATTTAACTTACAAAAGAGTTGAAGCCGTTAAAATTTTTGCAACAGTTAATAAACCCAAGACATGAGGCAAGATATGAATTTATCACAAGCGGTGATATTGCCACCAATAATAACGGATTACCACTTTTATACCTCATTATCCATTACGCTATAGGTTCTATGATAGCTTCAATCATTTTCAATCGCTTTACGTGTCGTAGAATTTTCCCTCTTAATAATCTATCATTATTGTACAGTCATGAGCAAAAGTTACAGGATTCCTATGATTAAATTCGCAAAGAAATTATTTCGCTAAAAATAGACAAATTTAGTAGTGTCCGGCTAAGTACACAAATATAGCTCGGCCCTTGGATGAATAAGAGCTCTATCTTCTGTCGTATCCAATAGTTATTTTTTTTGGTTAACAGCAATACGCTCACCCCATATTCGGTGAGTTTTTTATTAATATATTTCTTTCTGCCTGCACCTACAGGAATATACAGTCATAGCTGTCTTGGTTGTATTTGTAGTAATCCTATGTAAGGTACTGCTGCTTACTAAGGATTACCCTAGTACTCTATTATATTAGAGGATTGATAGTTGTATAAACTACTAAGGAGCACTGTAAAATAAAATGTGTAATTTTCATATTGACTATACACATAATAAACGGCCAATTTGTGTAAATCTTTTGTTATGCATCCAACATATTGACAGCTGTCTACATAATACTATTCGCATGGATACCGTTTGACGACTTTCTCCTACGTAACTAAATAATATATTTAGATCTACATCCATTTAGATCTATTCTTTTTTATTTATTTATTTTCTTTAACTTTTTAACTTTAGATCTACACTTCCAAAAAAAATATTTAGTTTTTATATTTTGTGATAAACATTTTATTTTTTATCGGTTTAGATAGTTAGATACTAAAATAAAAATATCAAATTCACATTTGATTTTGATATTTTTTATAGGTCTCGATAATTTTCTAGCAATTCGTCAGCTGGCCAACTGAGTGACTAGCCCCTCTAGACAAGTGGCAGTTCGTTGGCCGACGGCGTATTGAAGAATAAAGCGATAAATGTATGAGATTTGATGGTTATGACACGCGTTGACTGTCTAATACATTTAATCAAATACATTCATCATTCTGTTCTACAATAACGAATTGACCCTCACTTTTACGGTTGCTTTACGGTAATTTTACCATATCTTTTTTAATGAATTGTCACTTGAAGGTTTTCGACTTCAGCTCATAATCTCATAAGTGATGTTAATCAAGTTAGTAAATTTTCTAGGATTTGAATATAATGTTATGGGTGCTCATGCGGTGTCGTACAAGGCGACTAAGGGATAGGACTGCTTATCATCAGACAGATATATACAGCTCAGACTCAGCCTCAGATGCATGCCTCGAGTCAACAATAGTGCCCGGAATACGGCAATAGGCTCACCCCCTATTATGTGGGACCGAATACAATTATTGGTGAAATGTTGGTGTTAATTCACCTCGGCCAAACCCTCCAGGGATAAAGGCGTGATTATATGTATGAATGTTGTCATGGGTGCTAGAGGCATATTTTCGCAGCTACTTCCGTCTACTTACCAACACACGGTGTCATATAATAATTGCCATATACATCAACGCGGTTCGGCCAATAAATGAAAAGAGCGTCAAACATATTGAAACCGTAGAATATTATTATGATCCACTTGATAATTCTCATCAATTTTTTATGTTTCGCTTCAAAGATTTTCGATCGCCGGGACATGCGGTCGTTCTCCTCAATATCTTGTAAAATCGCTTTAAGTAGCGCTCTGTAAAATAAGTCACTGGTAAACGTTTGACTAGGTTATCTCCTACTCTACTCATTATCAGCCAAGTAGAAATCTTGGTTTTACACTATGGAAGGAGCCCGGAGTCCGGATTCGATTGATATTTTTACGAGAGTGACTGCCTATTGATCCCCTGACCTTGAGAGGTAAATCTGTGCCACAGTTTTTTTTTATACTATAGAACACGTCAATTAGACTTCGCCTTGCCTGATGGTAAGCTGAAGGCAAAGTCTCAGTTCGGGCCTTAATCACCTCACACAAAACTTAGATGAGTAGCTCCCCTTCCTCACCAATCATCATCCATAGTGTCAAGGAATCAAAGACTCAAATTCATTTATTCAGTTTAGGCATGTAAAGAGCACAATATGAACGTCAAAATATAACATTTCGCAATGTAGACAGTGTCCTAGTATTGTAGGGGTCTCATACTACCAATAATATTTGTTAGGTACCTATTAATAGTATTATATTGTTACTAACACTAGTATTAAGATTATTGTTACTAACACGCTATGGACCCTGGTCCGAAATAAATGATTTTTATTTTATTTATTTTATTTATAACAATTATGTCAAGAAATATTATAAAAATAATAAGTAATGTAAATAAACCATTGAAAAATTATTGTTTCGCTCTTTCGGTAAGTTAGTACTACTGAGAAGATACCAGCAAGAAACTCAGATAACTATATTACAACTAGATTATCATTTTTTAAATATGGTTTTGTTTACAATTTATGTTGTGCGAGCAAGCAAGAGGCTTATCTTATCTTATCTTGTCATTACCCTGGAGCTAGGGTTCCGT
This sequence comes from Eilema griseolum, assembly GCA_963662185.1. NCBI lineage: Eukaryota > Metazoa > Arthropoda > Insecta > Lepidoptera > Erebidae > Eilema > Eilema griseolum. Next base: position 18,998,940 of record OY759240.1, on the reverse strand, counting down.
TCTCCTACTCATTCTTTTGAATTGGCTCATTGTCAGAAGAGTAACTTCTATCTGATCTCCACTCTATAAAAGACAAGCTTACGCCACTTGATGTCAATAAAAAAAATCATAATAAATACCTTTTCTTCCACCACCACCAGCTGTTATTAGACACCAGAGCTAAAATGGAAATGTTGAAATAGCTCTTGATAAAGTCCTCGATGCCCCCGGCATGCTTCCATTGATACACAAAAATGCCGACGGCATACACGTAAAACAGAAGCGAGAAATGGACAATGAAAAACGGCACTGGAGACAATAAACACCACATAGTTAATAACTTTCATAATTATCATCGTTATCAGACATAATCATATGATGCCTTGATGATCAGACGTTAGATGCAAAGCATGTATCTACTATGGCAACCAGGGTCCGCTCTTAGTATTCTTTATATTGATTCGGCTTATTTTAAAGAGAAGAAAGAAAGAACCATTTATTATACACACACGGAATATAAAAAAAGTAAAACATAAACAGTGAGATACAAAAAAACATATCAGTATCAGAAGAAAAAACATATCAGTGAGTTTGTTCACCGCCACTACTCCAGTTCCTCCGTGATCATGGTGCTTGCAACAGCGCCGAAATATCGGAAACTCAAAATAATGAAACATGGTAAATATCCCGTTTATTCTGATACTGATGTGAGTGACCATGATAGTTTAAATACAAAAAAACATAACTTAAAAATAACACAGCAATAAACACGTAGGTATATGAGGTAGGTATGCCGTGCCCGCGCCAACCCGACCGCACCCCGCCTTTTGACTTTTGAAAAGTCATTATACCTACCCTTAATCATCATTTCTCAAAACGAGAAAAAAGACACTGCGGGGGGGGGGCGTGCTCGACCATTCGACCTAGACATTTTAGTTGCCATACAAACATCTATGGCAGTCGTTACGGATAGTTGAGCCCTAAAAGGTCCAACACCTGGTCTAACTGCAATGCTTTGAAATCGCCAATGGGTTGTGAATTGCCAGTCGCTTCACGGAAAATATCGAAGCTCAATCAAATCCGCAGTTAGACTGAAAAAAACTGACCCCAGACTGGTGAAAGCTTCAGATACGACTGGGATTAACCCTAGGATGAAGAATATTTCATTACTAGTTTCTGCACTTTCTGCTAGGATGAAACCTACGTTGTATCATCCTCGTGTTAATGTTAGTCGCATCTGAAGCCTTACCTCGGGAGTCTGGGGTCTCCTACCTATATGTTCCCTACGTCACCCACGTCACTTTTGTGATTAAATTTCCCCATGAGCATCGTTCTTTCCCTTTCTCTCATTTGGGTTTGGTTACATTTCATCAATTCATGTTGAGCTACTTCTACTACTCTAGAAGTACAGTTATTGATGTCAGATTGTCTTCGTCGTTTCCTCAGTTCATTCTTTCCCCCCTATGTTCATTCAGTGACAACTACTCCCTTCTCATTTCATTCAGTGGCTATACCACGAATATAACATAATAACGTTACAATAAAAATACGTATTAACTCACTCCACACTCTATCCTTTTGAATAGAGAATCCAGCGGCACTTGGCACTATATTGACAAGCCACAGTACGCTTTCTAGAGTATTAGTTCGAAGTCTACTCTTCGTTGTGAAGAATGATTTCTTAAGGTAGCTGAATCCGAACATAATCGTAATAATACCGACGTAGTTTACCTGAAGGCGTCTCAAACTACATTAAAATAAATGTGGAAATCTGTACAAAGAAAAATATATTATAATATGTGTGAAAAGCAGTGTAATTAAAAGTGATAATGATAGACATAAAATTTTTCATAGAACATGCTTTGTGACTTTTATACTAGAAACTAGCTGATGCTTGCGGCTTCGCTTGCGTGGGTATCTGTACCCGTTCCCTCACCTGGAATGCTGTTTCCGTGAACTTCATTTGTTTTTATAAAAACATTCCGTAGAAGTTCAGGAATATCCGAAAATAAACCTAACTGAATCGGTGGGGTCTACTGTTCTCAAGTTTGCGCTGAACAACTTTGAGTTGTATTGTTTTCCTTTGTCTCCTCTTTTGATGCGTTATAATACTTTTAGAAAAATACTTCATTAAATTTTCCACTTAGAAAGGAAAATCAGGAAGTAACTGTTGTTTAAACACTGATTCAAATAACTAAACGAGTTTGATAGCAGGCGGTACCTATTCATTTTCATCCGGTTATGGCGTGCGTTGCGATCATAGAATGGTAGCTTTGGGCATCATGTCAAACAAGGCTGTAGAACATGCACATCGAAGCAAAGTCCCTCCTAGGGCTGAGAGGTTTACCCTACTCGATAAATTTGACTGACAATATTTTTTAGCAGTTCAGAACTTTTGACAGTTCAACATTTAATTAGGAATTTTTTTACGATTTTTATGTACCCAAGAACACTTGAGCGATGAATATCTTTAATTTGAGATGTCAATCATTGAAATCCGCAAAGTGGTTAGAAATATGAGGTAATAAAGAGTTATACAAACATAAGAAAGAAAGAAAATACATTTATTGCAAAACACAACGCACATTTCATATTTATACACGATTTAGAGTAAAACAAACAAAAATAAAAATAAAATAGATATAAAAATACAACAAATAAAAAAACTTGAAACCTCATACCCGCCACAATTTGTTATCTATGGTTGCGTACATACAAGATACGCACGAAAAACATAAGCCTTCTTAGCAGTTGGGTAAAAATGGAAAAAAGAAAACTTATTTAACTAGATTTTTGATATTAACAGCTAAGTAACAAACACTTTTAATTTTCTCTATTACCAGAAATTACCAAAAAAATAATACAAAAAATGTACCAAGACGTCGATAACAGTAATTATAAAATAAATTCATATTCATTAAAAGCCTGGTCGGAGGGTTATAACATGTATAATTAAAAGATTTGTAAGCTAACATTATGTAGGTATGTTAACGATAGATGTAAATTGTAAGACATTTTTTTTTATTTTACCTAAGTAGGTAGGTCCATATAAATTACCCATTCACATATCGGGTTGATTATTATCTTATATAGTTATAACGAAAAGGTACCTAAAACTAAAATAAAAAGTCCGACTGCTGTCTCAAAATCGAAAGTAGTTTGATAAGGTTGGTGCGCGTATTTACTATAAAAAACCAAAAGAAAATTAATGAGTACCGCCTACTATCAAATTTGTTTCGATCTTTTAGACAGCAGTCGGATTTTTTTATTAAAAAAAAAACATATTTTATTATATAAATCGGAAATCGGACTCGGAAATCGGACGGGAAGCAACCAGATGGGCTAACTTTGGTGCCGTGAAAAACGGTAGATGCCTTTTGTGGGATGCCACTTGCGTCAGCACTGTCGCGGCTACGCACCGGAGTCGCACCGTCAGCGCTCCTGCGTCAGCGGCTGAGGACGCGGCGAGCAGAAATAATTTAAATACGCCGCAATAGAACCACTATATTATTTTGTGCCCATTGCGGTGGAGACTGAATTGAAGGGCTTAATTGCTGAGATTAGTCGCCGTATCCACGAACAAAGCGGTGACTCCCGCTCAGACTCGTTTCTGGGGCAGAGGATGGCCATCGCGATTCAGGGAAGCAACAACGCCTGTATCATGGGCACCTTTGCGCCGGGAACGATACGGGGCGGGTTATTTGATTTGACACGACATGTCAAAATCTATGATTGCAAATAATTATGTGACATTTACATTGTTTATATATGTAAATAAATAAAGAGATTTTGTTGACATTTTATATACCCTATAACACTCAGGAGATGAATACCTTTCGTTTGAAACCCCATGGTGGCGCAATTCTCGCCACGTGAGCTAGTGGACTGTATTTTGCGAGGGTGAAGCTAACATGTTTCATATGACACTTTACACAACAAACAAGATAGGTGATCGGGTTGCCGCGGAGGTGGTTTAGGCATTGAATGCAACCCAAGAAATTAGGAGAGGATGCACTAACCTTTATGACGCCACGTGCTGTCGGCGCCGGTGCACCGGTCTTCTCTTCCTGGCTCAGGAGCTGCTGCCCACATCACTAAATCACTTGAGGGACACACGAGAGGCACAATCCGATCAGTAAAGGTCTATGAAAGCGGTTAAAATCCAACAAACATTATTAATTTCCAAGAGTCGCGTGCGCCGCCGCCATTGCTTGCTTGCTAGTTCAAAGCGGAAGTCAAGATGCGGCTATTTTGACAATTGAGCGGGTCGAAAACTATTGCTATCTCACTTTAAAGGCAGTGCGGGAGGGAGATGGGTATAGGAGGCGTGTGTTGTGTCAAACAATTTTGAGACGATTTGAATTTACTACTATTGAGCGAAAAAATACAAATTCTACTACCGGCGCAACCACCCCACACATCGAAATCGGTCCAGGCGTTAGGCCTGTAGAAGGGGACAAAGAAAACTTCATACATACGCAATTTAAGTCTTTATTTAATAATAATGACAATAAAACCATCGGTAGCCAAATGAACATCAAGACAGTCGTCACGGGTAGTTGAAGTCCAACTAGTCTTCAGAACTTCGATATCGCTAATTGGTTGTGGAATTAAGAATGGGGACGTTTTACGAAAATATTGAAGTTCAGTCGCATCACAGTTAGACTTGAAAGTAGTTCCCTGTGCAGGGAAAAGACAGGAGACAGGGAGATAATGATGATGAATGACGGTAAAAATTTAATATCTTGAGAAATCTATTTAATAAGTGCTCTATGCCTTGAAAACTGTTGCAAATTTATAAACAGCCTGCACAGTATTAGCAAAAGTTTGAATATTTATCGGTATCATACCAGCAGCATACAAGACCACTGGCCTTTGTGATGCTTTTAACATCACGAATATATATCTTTGTTCTGTATAATTCAAATTTTCCCAACCGCAACAGTATACCTCCGTTTCAAACTTTTCCGAGGCATTTGTTAGCCTCTGGCCTTGAACACAGTACAACAAACATATAAATAGATAATAAGTACCTAGTGGTATGAAGTTCTGACAGACTTCGAAAGGCAAAGCAAAGAATAGACAAAAAAAACTAGCTCCAAATCCAAAAATAAAACCTGTGGTAGCGCTGTAAATGTTTTGCATCTTCGATAGAGTATATAGTACTAGGGAGTGACGTAAGACTACTTCTTTTAAATATTTAACAATCGTTGAACTCATTTCAACAGATCCATCATATCTTGCAGCCAAGTATTGAAAATTCTTCAGTTCTTCAGTAAGAATTAGAAATATAGATGTAGTGTAAGCAAATAGGAAAAGAAAGATGATATCGTAAGTAACAACTACCACTATTGAAGTCAGTTCTTGTGCTGCAATAATCACCATACATATCTGTCGATTAGGACTGGAAGTGAGTGGCTCCATCCCTAAAACAGAAATGACATAACAGCTTTATATACCCTGTCTGGCCAGCGTGGAAACATTAGGCCAAAGTCTCCCAATATTGTGGGAGGCATTTGTCCAACAATGGACTGCGACGGGCTAATTGATTGATTAATACCCTGTGTAACTTTTTAGTAAGGGAATTAAAGATTAATAGAATAGATTTTGCTAGATATCACAATCTTTAATTAGAATTGAACTAACAATTAAGATAAATAAACCGAATGCTGTCTTAAGTCAAGTTTGACAGCAGGCGGTGGTACCCATTAATTTTTATTTCGGTAAGGTTTATGATTGGCAATAGACTACATACAGTACATCTATTACACGTTAGTCGGGATTTTTATTTTTTAAATGGCAATTAAAATTTGCCCAACAATGGTTTCAATCAATGTATGGAATTGACATGTGTTTATGACTAGTCAAAATACGTTTCTATTCTGTACATTGGTTATTCAATTTCGAACAGATAGAAACATACCAACACAATTTGCCGTAGCAAAATATTCCATACCGAATGTTCTGACCGGTATAAATATGATTATATCGTTGATAACCTGGAATATATACCACACAAGTATCGCAATCTTGATATTTCTTAGAAATTTTATATATTTGTCCAAACATCTTCCAGAAGACACCGTCAAGGTATTATTCTCTCTTACTAATTTTAAAATATGATATAAATCGTCCCTGTAAACATAATAATATAAAATATAATTATTATCGCACACAGTTAATTGTTTATATATCTAAAATCACTATACTTGTATATCAATTAATATTTTAACAAACTGTCAACAAAATCATTTTAACTAACCAAAATTTCCATGAAATTTAATCAAGATAATAAAAACAAGGTATTGCAATTAGTCAAGTATACATTTTCCGGCGCTGCAGGTCACTGCTCTTCACTTCAGTTAAAATGGATCCTAATAGATAATACTATTATCCATGTCTGTAAACGTTCACAGCACCAGATGTGTCCTATGTCCTACAGTACTATGATTAGATCAGTGCCGAATCTAGGGTGGGAGGGGGCAACTCGAGGCGGTTGGGATCCTGCCGTTTTGCCTAAAAGATTTTGCCGAAATTTCATGGTGGATGGCCTAAATGGATTCGGTCAGAGGCGCTCTACCGTAGATGCCATCACGCGCGTGAAGGATCAGGAAAACGTGTCGGTTGCCCGGGGTGAGGTAATGTTAACAGTGTCTGGACATCGCCAACGCGTTTAATACCAATGTATTGAACGCAATCCCTGGAGTTGCATTAAGGACATTGATCTTGTATCGTGAAATGCTTTATTATATCTTCGATACATAGTCGGGATGTACCTGACAGAGAGAGATCATCTACCCAATAGTGACCGGTCTAGGTCAGTGTGAAATGTCATAAGGTATTCTGCAAGGATCGATCTTGGAGTGATGTTTGTGGAAACTCCAATTGAAATTTGTGAAGCTCGTACTCTATGGTTCATGGGACAATAGGGAACATCGCTGAAGTCTATTCCACAAATTGCTGGCAATGGCGAAAGGTGTCGCAGGAGCAGGAACGGGAACCCAAGCCTCTGTTGCGTCCTTCTACGTGTAAGCAATGTTCGAGAAGGAGATGGAGCGGGCCCGGGTGGGACTTAGGTATCTCCCAAACTGCAGATCTCGTGAGGTGCGGAGGTGACTAAGACGTTGGAGGTCGCTCGACGACCTCCATTCTTTATAAGCGCAAGTCATGAAGTGACAGGATGCACGGAGCAAATGTTTGGGGTAAAGATGGGGACGTGGTTACCACACCCAAGGGGGCCATCTTGACACCGAAGATGGTACTGGAACAAGTGGTGGGAGGGATATGGCTTAGGCAATCTTACGCTCCGGCGGCATCTGAAGACCCGATACGGCGTGTGGTTTGTGCGGTTATATTCGTTTTGAGTCACAAGTTTGCTAGTGGCTTGCAATCGTCTCGAATACCCATCTGAACCCCACTCCCTACCTGAACCCCGGATCCTGAAGTCCGCACGAAAAAAAAGTGCCCGGGGATGGTTTTTGCCCCGCCTAAAAGAAGTTATCCCTTACATTACCTATCTGTAGCCTTTTAAATCATTTTCTTATCAAGGAATAAGACTCAGATTACCTTTTCCTCAACACCCACCAGTTGGCGACTAATATGATCGAAAGAACATAAAGGTTACAGTAACCTTTGATAGAATCTATTAAACCATCCGCATAGTACTTCTCGTACATGTATACTCCGACAATGTAGACATAGACGGCAAGAGTCATGTGGATTATCCAAAATATAACTGTAACCATAGGATATTTATTAAAAAGCGTAACTTAGACATCAAGGGTTTATTTGAAATTCCAAGTCTTAATAATAAGTTCCAGCGTTCAAAAAACCTACAGAATGACGAAAAATAATATCCATGAAATCACTTACCACTACACTTTCTAGTGAACAGAGGAAACCCGCCAATATAAGGGAGAAAATTTATAAGCCATATGAGATTTTCACATGAATTCTCTTTCAGACGACTAAAAACATTCTGAAACTTCATTTTCAAATAGTTCGTATTAAGCGTCTTTCCCGGCGAAAGTTACTAATTCAAGTATGTGCAGCCGATATTAAATAACAGTGAGGTGTGAAATAATTATGACTTAAATAAGTAACGAGTTAATTGCATTGGAACATAATTACCGAGGGTGCATATGTGATTAACTATCGTCGACGTAGTGGCATACTAAAATTATTTTAATTAATTCGTTACTTAGAATAAATTGATCGTTGTTACTAATGAAACAGACTAGTTTAGTTTCTATCTTTGGATTTTATGTTTTGATTTATTTACTACAGAACATACCTCTCTTACAATCAATATAATGACTTCGTTTGATTAAATTATATTTGCATACTTACGGGTATGTAAAGAAGCAACGCAATAATAGATACAAAATAAATAACCGTAAGAGTTTGTAGCTTGTATTGAAGATTGTATTATGCTTAATAATCTCTATAAAATTACACGGAGACGATCTCTACTCTGATACAATCTCTACCTGAGAAAATGTAACTCTTCACAATTCTATATCATACTTTAAAAATAGTTACAAATTTATAAATATTCCGCATTGTATTAGCAAAAGTTTGAATACTTATCGGTATCATACCAGCAGCATACAAAACCACAGGCTTTTGTGATGCTTTCAATATTAAAAATACATATTTTTGCTCTTTGTAACATAATTTCTCCCAACCGCAACAGTATACCTCCATTTCAAACTTTTCCGAGGCATTTGTTAGCCTCTGGCCTTGAACACAGTACAAGAAACATATGAATAGATAATGAAAGCTTAAAGGTAAGAAATTCCGACAGACTTCGAGAGGCAAAACAAAGAAAAGACATAAAAAACTTGCTCCAAGTCCAAAACTAAAACCTATGGTAGCACTATAAATGTTTTGCAACTTCGAAACACTATAAAGCACTAGGGAGTGACGTATGACTATTTCTTTTAAATATTTAACAATACTTGCACTCGTTTTAATAGAACAATTAAATCCAGTTGCGGCTTGTTGAAAATTATTCATTTCTTCAGTAAGAATCAAAAATGTAGATGTAGTGTGTGCGAAGAGAAAAATTAAGACAACATCGTAGGTAACAACTACCACTATTGAAGTCAGTTCTTGTGCTGCAAGTATTACCATACATATCTGTCGATTAGGACTGGAAGTGATTGGCTCCAGACCTAAAATTAAAAGTTAAGATAAAGGTGGAACTATTATGGCTTATTTTAGTTATTTACAAGCATTACATTTTAAGGCTTTTACTTATTAAAATATCCACAATAAACTGTAGCTAATTTAAGATAGACAAGGTCTTACCCACACAAGATACTGTAGCAAAATTTTCCATACGAAGTGTTCTCGTCGGTATAAATATGATTATATCGTTAACAAACTGAAATATATACCACAAAACCACCACAATCTTGATATTTCTCAATAATTTTTGATATTTGTCTAGAAATCTACCAGATGATACCGTCAACTTATCATTTTGTATTGCTAATTTTAACAGTTCATTTAAGTCGTTTCTGCAAATAGAGCACTATTGTTATGTAAATATGCAATATCAGCGTCCATACATACATACATACATACATACATAAATACATATAATCATTCCTTAAACTTGAGAGAGTTAGACAGAGGTGAATTAACACTCATATTTCACTAATCTTTGTATTCCGTCCCACGTAATAGGTGTGAACCTATTGCCGTCTTCCGGGCACTATTGTTGACTCGAGGCATGCATCTGAGCCTGAACCTAGGCTGTATATAGCTGCCTGATATTAAACAGCCCTATCCCTAAGTAGTAGTGCGGCTAGTAGTAGATGTATTTATTTATTTGATTTGTTATATTTGACACTTGTCTTACAAGATACAGAACACAAATATCGATGAATGACAACACTCCGAGACCGATTCACACTATGCAAGTTAAGAATAAGATAAGATTAAGAAAAAATAATATTACTTTTAAGAGATCGTGGTAAGACCCCTGATAGTTAAAAATTCCCCAAAACAAAAGATTATCTTAAGAAATAAGACACAGTATTACCTTTTTTGCAACGTCCACCAGTTGGTCATGAAGATGAGAATAAATATATAAAGGTTAAATAAACTATTGATGACATCTATGAAACCGTCGGCGTAGTACATTAGGTACACGATTATCCCCACAATGTAGACATAAAGAGCAAGAGCCACGTGGATTATCCAAAATGTAACTGTAACGATAAAATATTTTTGAAGCAATAACTACAGTACGCTGACTTTTTTTATTTTTTTTTGTTATTTTGAAGCGTCCTCGGTAGCTTAGTGGTTAAGGAGTCGGCCTTACGATCGAGAGGTACCGGATTTGAATCCTGGCCATTATACTACCGACGTGAACCCACTTCTAAAACAAGCAATTTAGCTTAGTTGGCGGGGTTAGAGGAAATATTAGTAATTTCGGTTCTAATGTTAAAATATATATGTATATATACTAGGAGAAATACTCTACCAACTTTGTTTCTACAAAAATATATATAGAAATGAGCTGTGTTTAGAAAGAAAGAAAATATGTTTTATTTAGAAAACACAGCGCACATTTTTAAAGGTAGTATCAACACACAGCGGAATACATAGGTACTACAATGTTAAAATAAATAAAAATCATGTTATTTTTTTTTTGTTTCCTGACCTTAGATCAGAAACCTAGCATATTCGCCTCTCTGCCAATCCTGACAGTTTACTGTGACATATATACATGACATACTTGACAGAAATTGTGAGACGTGTCATAAAACGTGGCAAGAGTAAGAGTGGCAAAACGCCGACATGAGCACGTTTTTCTTTTAAATAATTTAGGATAGTCACTATATATTTATACTTAACATGTATGCTGTATTCCCAAAAAGGTTTGGATACTCAGCATACACTGCAATGGATGTGATCCATCACAGTACTGGTTTTCAGATCCAACCTCATTTACAGTTGAGTTCACTTCGTAAATGTTCGCTTCGTTCGATATAATATAAAAAACATATACAGCAGACGTTGGAATACTACCATACAATAAGGAATGAAAGTTATTAAAATATATTCTCACTCAAAAATATATTATCTATAATATATTTTTGAGTGTATAATCTATAATATATCAATAAATATATATGTAAAAATATACTATATTATCTGTGGGTCGATGTATTTTTAAGTCAGAACATATTTTAATAACTTTCAACCCTTATTGTATGATAGTATTCCAACGTTTGCTGTATTTTGCAAAAAATTTCACTTACCACTCCACTTTGTAGTCATTAGAGGAAATCCGCCAATATTAGGGAGAAAATTTATAAGCCACAGAAGACTTTCACATGAATTTTCTTTCAGGCGAATTAATACTTCTGGTAGCTTCATTTTGAAATCGCTCATTTTAACCACGAATATTTAGTTACAGAGGTGTCCAAACAAACAAATTCTTCACATGTGTATTAGAAAATACCTATAGATACCTAATTTTACAGTAAAATAAACCATAGAAAGGTCCTAAAAGACTTCAATGACGTAATTTAATTAATTAAAACACAAAATTAAATTGCACACACACTGTATTGACGACACTAAGCGAAATACAATGTCATGTCATTATCATGAAATTCATGGTGAACACCCAACAATGGTTTCATGTGTACTTCAGCTACTAAGTCAACATTAGCATGGCGTAACTTCCAACCCTTGTAATGATAACATCAGACAGTATTTACTCCTTCACTATTAAAAAGTACATTGCTGACACATCAAACATAACGGAAAAAGATAATGCGCGGTAGGTGGACAAAAAGGCAATTAAAAAATAATTTACATAAAGCTGAAAAGAAAAAGTCAAATATTAGCCAACAACAGTTGGAATCACAAAACACAAAAAGTTGTGGTAAGGTTTTTTTATACCACGTAGGTGGCATTGTCTGCCACCTAAGTGGTATAAACGGCCCACCTGATAGGAAGTGGTTACCGTGGCCTATAGACGTATGCAACAACAGGGGTGGTACACTCGCGCTGCCGACCTTGAAGAAACCTTGACTTGGAGTCGTGAAAGACTGATACGGGTCAAAAAAAAAGTGGTGTCGCTGTGGAGTTTTGGCACTTTTTTGAAACCGGCAAAAGTGATTATGTCACTCGGACTCGAATCGACAAAAACGCACGCTGTCATTATGTCTTCGGTTGCCGGATCTTTAGAGTATCAAAATGAAGGCAATTGGAAGGAGATTACAAGAATAAATAATATGTAATATCATAACTAAAAACTATTAATAAAATCAATCATTAAAAATAAAAATAAAAACTGACTGCTGCTGAAGAGATTGAAACATGTTTGATAGCCTGGACATTTGCAAATAATAAACCAAATGAAACTTCATTTTGAATATTACCCTGTACACTGCCATCTTTACAATAGTGCCTAAACTATGTAGCTGACTTTTTACCAACATTAAGCAACTGTAAGCAAGGCGAAGCGCAATAAAGTATCACAAAAAATCCAATAGATGGCTCTGAACAGCTTCTCATCCAAATCGGTTCAATCACATGACTATGATAATGAAGGCCATGCCACCTCACTACCACAACAAAAACTGGAAACAGGTTTTTATATTTTAAAGTGTAGGTATATTTATCTTGTTCGCCCATATTTTGCTTCTGAAACAAAACAAGTTAAACTCACCAAAGTCACTGTTCTTTTAGAAAGAATAAGTATTTTTTAGTTTCTTGTAGTTAGACAGAAAGTGTGTACCTAGATATGACCACAGAATACGGCCTTGCCACTTTCATGTTACCACATATAATATAATGATGTCACTTTGTGTCTATTTTCCTCATTTTTTTTCTAAATCCGAAATTTTAAGTGTTAAAGTTTGTGAAAATGTTTGAATAATTGTTAATCAATTACGCCAAAATGGCTGAACGTTGAACGCTGAACGATGAACGAACGAGTATTCAGTCATCACCATCTTAGCGACAATTCCGGTTGCATCGTAGGCTTTCATCTCGGAGCCCAGCAAAGGAACTGTCAAAAATGAGTAATCGAACTTGGGACTCCGAGGTGATAACCTTGGGTGCAACCGGGCACTAATGTACCTACTATACCAAGTTCAATCACCTAAACTTAGGTACCAAACATACTTTAGGAGAACAATACTAACATAATCACTTATCGTAAACTAGTTACCTACTTTTTAACGATCGTAATTTTCTTATCGCTTAAATAGCAAAAACACCTGTTGAGTTCTTCGCAGTTTTATCGTGACACATCTTTATTAACTCAGACAAGATCCAGAGTAAGTATAAATCTTTACACATTATGATATTATAACAAATATACTTAATCATCATAACAGTATTAGACCGGTTGCATTCGACTTTTGTGCGAGGCTCGCTCTTCGACTTTTTCTATTGATTTGTCTTAATAAACATCCAATAGACGAATAATAAGATTTCATAAAAATATAGCACATATTTATAGGACAATATCTAACTGCATGATATTTATTTATTTATTTATTTATTTATTAATAGACACACCAACAGTATACATATAAATCGTTGACATCGTAGAATACAAAGTATAAGTTTCTGATATGTACACCAATTAGAGGCATGTACAGTTCACACCATAAGTTAGCGTACGGTTAAGTGCTAGTTAACAAATCAAGATTCAAAACTTGAAGAGTAATTGGACAAAGAAAATTCGCAAGGTCTATAAAAGTGATCTCAATACCTTTGCCCTAAAAGCACCAAACGAGTCGTGGAAAATATCCAGCTGGTCGAGTTTACTGTTTAACGCATTGTACTCACGACACGCACATGTCAGAGGTGAATTAAGTCCTATGTTGGTTCTCACTAATGGTTGGCAGAAGGTTCTGATCGAAGGGTGACGCGGTGGATTTCGAGGCACGTTGTACAGAAGGCGGTTTGATAGGTTACTGAGGTCAGTATTACTGTTTATGATTTTATATAAGAAGGTCATATCGTGCAGCCTACGACGATTCGTTAACGATGTCATTTTGAAGTGTTTTAGACGCTGATCATAGCTAGCTCTGTGTGAAATGCCCTGAGAGATGAATGCTAGATGTCGTGTAAATGCGCGCTGTATGGATTCAATTCGCTGCGCGTGTGCGGCATAAAAGGGATTCCAAATCACGGAACCATATTCTAACTGACTGCGAACCAAAGCATTGAAAAGTGTGATTCTGGTTTTAGCATGTCTGAAGCCTCTGGTATTCCGCTTCAAGAACCCCAGCATTTGGGCAGCTTTTCCGGTAATTGCGTTAATGTGTGAAATAAAACGTAGCTGTCCGTCCATTGTCACTCCGAGGTCTCTAATTTCGTCCACCTGCTGAAGCTCAACTGTGCCGATGCTATATTTGGAGACAATTCCGTGTTTTTTCCTTGAAAATCTAACGTGGCAACATTTGGCCACACTAAGTTGCATTAAATTAAGGTTGCACCAAACCTGTAATCTATCCAAGTCGCTTTGAATAAGATCTATGTCATTCTGAGACTTTACAACCCTGTGAAATTTCAAGTCATCGGCGAAAAGAAGGCAATTACAATTTTTTATGACAGATGTAATGTCGTTTATGAAAATTGAGAACAGAACTGGGGCCAGATGGGAGCCCTGAGGCACTCCAGAGACCGCGTAGTAAGGTTGTGACTTATACCCATTGACAGTAACTATTTGAAGTCTTTTTGCTAAGTATGACTGAAACCAATGTAAAAGGGACCCTGTTATACCGAAATGGTTTAGTTTTTTGATGAGAATTTTGTGATTCACCTTGTCAAACGCGCTGGCAAGGTCCGTGTATATTGCGTCGACCTCCAATCCCTTATCCAAGTTATCACTTAAATAAGACATGAAATAGCACAAATTTGTCGCAGTCGAACGACCAGCACGAAAGCCGTGTTGGTTAGGTGACAGCAACGCATCCACATGTGCAGTCAAGACAGGACAGACTATTGACTCGAAGAGCTTGGAGAAACATGATAAGATTGCTATGGGCCGATAGTTCTTAGCATCGCTGGGGTCACCCTTTTTAAATAGCGGTAGTATTCTAGCTTTTTTCCATTCGTCTGGAAAGCATCCTTCTTTTAGTGAACGGTTAAATAATAGAGCCAGTGGTAGACCCAGTGCTCTGCCGCAGCGTTTGATGAAAATGGGAGGTATATCGTCAGGACCCGCACCCTTGAAAACATTTAATTTTTTTATTTTGTTAATTACTTCTTTTTCTGACACCTCGACCATGGCTATACAACTGTCGTAAGAAACTGAATTTAATTTAATATTAGACGCAAGGAGTGGGTTCTTGTCTTCGAGCGTATAAACAGAGGAGAATTGGGATGAAAGTAAATCAGCAATTGCTGGCCCAGTGTCGGCTGTGTTATCCTCCCTATGCATACGAGATGGAATTGACGGCGAGTTACTTTTTTTTTCTTTTATAAATTGCCAAAAAGCTTTTGGATTATTTGAGATGTTTTGTTCAGTATTGTAAATATATTGTGAGTGACAGGTACGATATAGTTTGTTACAGTGTTCTCGCAATGTGTGAAAAGTTATTAAGTCCAAGGGATTCTTATACCGACGATATCTTAGTCTAGCTTTTTCCTTTTCTCCTAGCCTCCTGATTAATGCATAGCTGAACCACGAGGGGTATTTTGATTTGGCAGAGTTTCGTTTGGGAACGTACTTTTCGACCAACTTCATAAGTACTTCGTAAAAGACCGAAACCATGGCATTTACACCATCACATGTTTCAAAGGTTTTGTGCCAGTCAATACATTTCAAATCCGCAGACAGAACATCATATTTTGCTTTGAAATAATTAAATTTTTTAGCTTTCGCCGACCCCAGAAACTGCCGACCTAAATGGACCTGGCATGATACGACAAGCACCAGTCCGGGATGTCTTTTATCCAATTTACTCAAAAGGCCTAACGGTTCTTCTACTGTCGCGTGCGGTAGATTGGTTAGGACAAGGTCCAGGATTCTCCCCTCGATATTATGGTAGTGATTATATTGGTGAAGGTTATTAATGGACATAAAATCGATGAGTGAATGGCCTAACGAATCGCTGTGAATTACGGGAACTGCATACGAATGGTCGTTACACTTAGCCCATTTGATGGAAGGCAAGTTAAAGTCTCCAAGAAGGATTATATCGTCAACCGTGTCCATCACACCATCGACACTGTCGAGCAACCTATTGAGAGTTACTAAGTTGTTTGGTGGTGGTAGATAGGCGACACAAATAGCAACTTTTTTTAAAGTGCCGTTTATGTTTATGTCAATAGTGATCCATATGTTTTCGCAATTACACTCCCAGTTAACCATGCGGTTTGATGGGATATTGCGAGACACAGCTATGATTACACCCCCGCCATCCTTCTTAGAACTCTCGGCAAATGAACGGTCTCTACGATATATTGTGTATCTAGAATCTATAATTTCACCGTCGTGAATTTTTGATTTAAGCCACGTTTCCGTCAGCACAATGACGCTGTAATTAGTTTTGAGGATATTTTCCAGGACGCTTACAGTTTTGGTGCGGAGCCCGCCTACGTTCTGATAATATATTTGAAGTTCTGAATTATTGAATGTTGTGACAATACTCCATAGAGAATAACAAGATTGAGACGACAATTTAAACTACAAGTTTCAGGCTATCAGTACTTCGAATAAGCAGTGCCTGGCTCGATTCGTCCTTGCGTACATAGATACGCCCGTTACGAACCCAATTGAACTTATAGTTCATTTCCTTGGCCTTTCTTCGAGCGGCCGCATGCAGGGCTTTATTACCTGGAGTGAGGTGTTCGGCTACGTATACAGGCACGCGTGGGCCCCCCAACCCAAGTTGGTGAGAGTTCAGTTTGTCGTTAGGATGTTTTTTATTAAAATTTATTACAGCCGCAAGTACAGTGTCGCGTTGATGGGCACTGCGAAGCTTGACTATAACTGAACGAGGTCTTTCATTGTCGTTGTTTAATTTTGCGACTCTGGTTGCCTTATAAATGTCCTGTTCGGGAATAACACAGCCGATTGTTTTTGTCAGTTGCGAGACAGTGATATAAGATTCTCTGTGCGATGTTCTGGCAGGCCGTTGATCTCAAGATTGCTCTCGCGAAGATGCTGTTCCGCAATAGACAATCTAGACGAGAGTTCTTTGACTGTTGAGTTAAGTAATTCATTATCGGACTGTAATTTGCATAACGTAGACGATTTTTCCTCAATACAGGCTCTAAGTTCCTCAAATTTGGCATTCATGAAAGATATAGATTCATGGTATGAAGTTAATTGTTGTTTAATAATATTCAATTCTTCTGAGACCTTGTTTTTAACTACGGCCATCATTTCCTGCTTAATCACATCTCTAATGTTGTCGAGGGTAAGTCTTGGTTGCTGACTTGGCCTGAAGGTTACATTAGAATAAGGCGGCGAATCGCTGGTCGCCAGAGTCGTGTCCAAGGGGTCCGGACCGGGTGAGGTTGTAATATTGGCGACCTGACGAACAGGCGTATTGGTGTTTCCTTTTTTAGGCTGCTTGCTAACACACTCCGGGCATCTCCATGCGCTCTTATGTTCTTTATTCATACCATTGAAGCGTTTCTCCGATACGTTAGAACATAGTAGGTCGAATTTTTTAGAACAGAGGCAGCACACTAGAAAGTCCTTTGATTTTATTGCATTATTGCATCCTGCGCAAGCATGATTAGGAGCCATAGTATTTTGCTTTAATAATAGATTATAAAATTGACAATGTTTACAATATTGAGCAATGTAGGTAAACTTAAAGAACCTCTGTACCAAGCTGACGGTGCGCTGCGACGAGTTATCCGTATTCCGCCTTGAACTTCGAGCGAGTTGGCGAGAAGAAAGTCGTAAGCGCCAGGGATACGGCGGCGCTTACGCGTTTGCGCCGTATACTACTAGTTGTTTGTTGTCGTAAAATTTTTGGAAATTAATTTGCTGTTATCTTTGTCAATATTGATAGGATAGCACTGCTACTTATCACAAAGTGTACTCACGCAATCAGAGAACCACGTAATTGCAAAATTAGAGATATATTTGCACTTTAACCACTTAACACAGATAAGTTTCGGGAGCACAGTTTCCTGCACAACTTTTTTCTAACTTGTCAGATTACTCCTCCAAAAATTGGTATAGAGATTGACTTAATTGACTTTTTCTATCGCAAGAAAGGATTGAACACAACACCGCTAGTTTTACTATAAAATATAATCAGATATCATTTCAGCATTCTAAAGATTATTATCCCAAAAGAGTTTGTTCTAATCATCATGTATTTCAAACTTGGAACTTGGTCAGTCTTGTTGGTGCAGCGTTAAATAGTGAGATTGCTGAGAATTGAAGTCTCGGGTTAGACTGCCTCATTTGCAGCACGAAGTCTAAAAAAAGTACAAGTCCTTACATTTAGATTGAGCAACACCGTAAGGTGAAGTGAACGGGAATTTTTCTTTCCACTATTTGAACCAATAGAAAGCCATCGACTAGACTACTCACGTTGCTCTGACGTGGGACTGTAATTAAAACTCGTTTCCAAGCAGAATAATACACCAGATTGACGTCGTTAGGCTATTACGCCCCTTATTTCGTGGGACTGTTTATCGTCATCGTCAGACTTTCTGTGTACCACACTCTACTTGCTGCGTGAACTCTGACTCATTAAGCTGTAAATCGTCCTTACTGAGAATTTAGACTACCATTCATAAAAGCATTGAGTCATCACGTAGTGACAACAGAACTAATGTAATAAGAGGAAGAGTCCTCTTATTATTATGTCGGTGTAACGAACTTGCGATAGGTATATTGAGCAACTGATACCTACACTTATAACAGGGAGATTATACAACTACGATAGTGGCATAATTGTTTTCGAAAACGAAGCACATAACTACTTAGTTTTTTTAATCAAATAACTACTTAGTTTATTTGACCGAAGCGTATCGTCACATCGTATTATATAATTTTTCGTACTCATTATCACTGACTCATACTGTTTGCGACCATACTTGACGGGTGTATAATGTATACTAATGCACAAAAGTGCATTTGCTGTAGGATAAATAAACATATTATTTGATATATCGCTGCATTGAATTTGTGTTACCATCTACGATTCTACTCCATCATTTTAGCGTCGTTCGGAGCCTAGGGTCCGCTTACTCCATGCCCTCCTTTTGATCTAGCTCATACGGCTTTTATGGAAACCACTACTAACACATAATAGATAATAGTACTACGACTTTCTCCGTAGCCTGAGAGCATCGGTAGAACGAGGCTCTTGCCCAAGAGCTACGTTTGTCGATCGACGAGAGTGACGAGACTCTCTTGGCCTCGATGGCTCAAACAACCTTGTCACTTAATAAATAGTCCTTCTTTCCTTGATAGGCTAGCAGCTCTGTTCTGTGGTAACAAATTGCAGCGAGGACAATGAATGTGCATACATACATAGGTAATTGAGCGAGTCTCTCGATAAGTACATATTACTGACGTCTTGTTGATCAGTGCTCGTCATTGAGTCGACTGTTCGTCGACGACTATATATAGATCCAGCTGCATCATTGGCACGCTCATATATTTTTACTGAGAGCAGTTAGGGGGCGTTTAGGTGTTCACCCATTAGGGGTCGTTCAAATATTACGTATGCACATAAGAGGGGAGAGAGGTCTTTATTTACGCATTGGATAAGCTTTTATATTTTGCTTAAAAATAATAAAAACGCTATACCTGTATGCGCCAAACATTAATATCTAGACAAATGTTTTCTTTTGTTACAATTTTTAATTACTCACAATTTTATTAAAATTCTCGTAGTATACTAACATTACCTAACATGGAAACATCAGAAAGGTTTTATATCATTGTGATTAAATGATTTCAAATTTAAAAATTCAATGTTTACTAACGTTAGTAAAGATTTGTTAACAGCAGTGTGGTAACACCATAATTACGTTTCTAAGTTCAGGGAGTTAACAACGACTCCATTCTTGCACTTTCGCTGGTGATCTTGCGCTTATGAAGGACAGCCATGAGCATTGTGAATAAGCTTTTGCACTGAACCAATACTGGTACCATAAGTACCATTGCCGGTCATCCTACTCTTTTGAAAAGACAACAACGATCAAGGTTAAGGTGCTTTAACACTCAACCAATAGAGGAATTCTACTTTGGTAAAACCGTAACGACCAAGGCAGAGGATATTTGATCGAGCACTCAGAAAATGCGCAACAATCATCACTACTCCCTTTCTCTCTTTTTGAAATTATTATTTATTTGGTCCAATTGTTTATTAATTACCAAGTGTGCGCTTGTTTAGGCAAATGGCCGATAAAGCTAAAATAAAACTTACTTAATTAAAATAAACTTTACTGGTGGTAGAAATTTGGTGGCACAAATTTGTCTCAAGTTTCGACCGGGTGGGTACCACCGTGCACTATCGCGAAAAACCCTCTATAGCAATTCAATCTCGGTTGGATTGTGTTCAGGGGTCAGCAAGTGCATAGCCGGGCAGAGGTGGTGGTTGTCGCAGCACTAGTGGGACCAGTGGGTCTTGGCGTAGTCTAGTGGGGATGGCGCGGGGCGACGCGCCGAACAGGGAGACCTGTAGAAACGGTGGTGCCGCTGGCCGCCCGCGGTATAGTACAGGGGCCCAACTGGGGTTAACCACCTTGGGAGGCGGCCTCACCAGGCCGCGCATAATCCCGAAATGGTTCGTCGTGCCGGTTGGTGACCGGATTTGGGAGCCCGGCGAACATACTCGGGGGGTACGGGGGCCCTTCCTTTCTCTCGCCATGCCTCACATTCATAGATAAAACCAATATCTCGCGCTTTGTCACACGGTGCTGCGGCGGCAATCACCTCTTTTTTCCCGCCTTCTCCCACCCAAACTCATGGCAGCGCAATTTAGAGAACTCGCTTCGGCTCGTAACACTCGCAAAAGCTTGCTATTTGAGGTGGAGTCCACTAACATCTGTGGGCTCCATGCAAACCTCAACGCCGTCCACCAACACCTAGAGACGGAGAAACCTGCCATGTTTTTTCTAATGGAGACACAAATACACCGCCCTGACGACACGACCTACTTAGTCTACCCTGGCTACGTTCTTGAAGAAAGTTTTCGTGCAAAAGCCGGGGTGTGCGTGTATGTTAGGGCGGATGTCTGCTGTCGCCGTTTGCGCTGCCTAGAGGACCCTTCCTTCTCTATCCTTTGGGTACACGTAGACCATCGCCCTACGAGTCAGATCTATGTGTGCCTCTACCGTTCACATACAGGAGATGCCGAGACAACTCGACTCTTTGAATATCTGAGTCAGGCGGCAGATAATACGCAGGAGCGATTACCGAATGCCATTTTGAAATGGTATTTTTGGGGGATTTTAACGCCCACCACGAGATCTGGTTGGGCTCCACCAAATCAGACCATGCGGGAAGAGCCGCCCACGCATTTGCTCTGGCGCACGGCCTGACCCAATTGGTGCACGAGGTCACTAGGATACCAAGAAGGTCGGGCCTAGCACCCTCTCTGCTAGACCTTCTGCTGACGAGTAACCCGGACCAGTACAGTGTGTCGGTGCGAGCCGCTTTAGGCAACTCCGACCACTGCCTGGTCTGTTCCACGGTGCCTATTATAGCGCCCCCACGACCCGTGCAGGGGAAGCGGCGTCTCTGGGACTACTCGTCAGCGGACTGGGATGGACTTCGTGACTATTTTGCGTCCATCCCGTGGGTTGAGCGCTGCTTTGAGGGTAAGAACCCATTGGAATGTGCTACTGCTGTCACCTGTTAGATCAGTCTGGGTATGGAATACTATATCTCATGTACTGATATCACCGGTGACCGCGGGGTGCGCCCTTGGTTCGGGCGCGAGTGCGCGGAAGCTGTTGAACAAAAACAGTCTGCGTACCGCGCTTGGGTAGGGGCGCGCGCCACACGCCATCCCAATCTGGGCCACTTCAAGGCGGCGTACAACAGAGCCACAAAGATCTGTAAAAGGGCCTACGTCAGAGCGGATGCCCTGCGCATAGCGCGGCTTGGTCAAGAGCAAGTGATGCATCCCACGGGAAGCCGTGGCTACTGGCCACTGGCTAAAGCCGTGCAAGCCATCTTCTGCCAGCCTTCGCTGCCTCCGCTGCGTAACCCTGATAGATCCCTAGCCCATGAGCCGCAAGAGAAAGCAAATCTACTGGTTAATCTCTTTGCGGCCAACTCCCGAATTGATGATTGTGGTACGCAGCCACCGACACTACCCGACAGTGACCACGCAATGCCTGATATCCATATCAGGCAACGCGATGTCCGTGCAGTGCTGCAATCACTCGATGTCCGGATGGTATACCAGCGGTGGTTTTGCAAAAATGTGCAGCGGAGTTGTCTCCAATGCTTACGCGCCTGTACCGGCTGTCCTACAGTCCGAGTACAGTGCCCTTGGCTTGGAAAGAGGCGAATGTTCAGCCGATTCCCAAGAAGGGGGATCGCTCAGAGCCAGCCAACTATCGACCCATAGCCGTCACCACAGTGCTGTGCAAAGTGTTCGAGCACATAATTAACAAACAGCTCATACGGCACCTAGAGGATAACTCCTTAATTAATGACCGGCAATATGGCTTCAGGTCGAAATGGTCAACGGGTGATCTTCTAGCATACGTTACCCACCTTGGGGTGAGGCTATGGACAAGCACGGCGAGTCACTGGCAATTAGTCTTGACATCGCCAAAGCTTTTGATAGAGTCTGGCACAAATCGCTTCTTTCCAAGCTACCTGCCTTTGGTCTGCCTCCTAGGCTGTGCAACTGGGTTGCTAGCTTCCTGCAGGGGCGCCGTATTCGCGTCCTTTGTGACGGACGAGGTTCGGAGTTTCTGCAGGTAAATGCTGGCGTGCCTCAGGGGTCCGTCTTATCACCCACTCTCTTTCTTCTGCATATCAACGACATGCTGTCCACCGGCAATGTTCATTGTTATGCAGACGATAGCACCATTCAAGCTGAGTGTCACCATTGTCTCACGGTATGTGTAAGTAATGGTGACCCTCTTTTCTGAGACTTTGCCTTCAGCTTACCATCAGGCAAGGCGATGTCTAATTGACGTGTTCTATATAAAAATAAAAATAAATGAAATTCATACCTATAGATATTGCACATTGGCAGACAGTGACTCACCCATTCGCCAGATGGGTCCCGTAAACAGCCGATAGCCCATACCCGATGTATTCATAAAGACAGTAAAACACAAAGGCATCATTAATTCCAAGCATAACCAATTCTCGTAAATAAATATTACCCACCTAAGTGCAGTATTGTGTTTACATTTTAGTTTTACAGAAAATAACATCTTTTCAATTCCATGAATATTTAAAGGTTAGTTAGGGTTCCGTACCTCAAGAGGAAAGAAACGGAACCCTTATAGGATCACTTCATTGTCTAACTATATGTCAAGACTCTTTTCTCAGGAATGCGTGAAAGATCAAGTTGAAATTCATACTACATACTCAAGTCTGTAACGTCTTGAAATTGTGCAAAATCTAACTTCGGATTCAACGCAATCAAAATATATTGCGGTTTATGTTTTTTTTATACCACTTAGGTGGCAAACAAGCACACGGCCCACCTGATGGGAAATGGTTACCGTGGTCTATGGACATATGCAACACCAGGGGCGTTACACTCGCGCTGCCCACCCTAAATGTAAGTTCGTCCCTGAATACAATTTTGTACTGAACCCTCGGAGTGCGGGTCCAACTCGTTTTTAACCGGATTTATTTTATAATTATAGGCCAACGTTTGACTACAATCTCCTGTAACACGCTTGTCCAGTACGAACCTATTCACTCTGGACTTTAAGACTTTTAACCGCTTACTGTAAAAGATTTCAGGTAGGCCGTTCCATTCCATTCCGTAAAGTTAAATTTCCCAGATGACAAAATGCATTCTGTAATTTTTTTTAGGTTACATCAGCTATAATACTCATTACAAATAAAGGTTCAAGTCTATCAGCACCTCAATGCTATCAGTAGAAGCATTGGATGTTCAGATCACTCAACATATATGACCATTACCATTACACATATTGACAACTCACTTGTACTTTTCCACATTACTTTATTACTTATTACACCTGACGGGTTTCGCCTTACGGCATCCTCAAAGGTTTATAATGACATTTTCGTCAGAAAATGAGCAATAAAGTAATGTGGAAAAGTACAAGTGAGTTATCAATATGTGTAACAACAAATTCCACCAAGTGCCATCAATCTACAGTATAAATAGTCTGTATAATCGTACTTGTTAAAATAAAAACGTAAACAATTCTATACTATTTTAGACCGTGTTATCACTGTTATCAGACAATGAAATCACCCACCGTACGGCTTCACCTCCATCGCTTAAATGAACAGCGTCTAACGGAGACATGAGATTGAGACACAAACGCAACCCAGCAAAGATAACCTGCGCCAGAACTTCGCCGGTCCGTCTAGTAACAAGTTGGTACTTCTGCAAGTGAGGCTGACTTGACCCTAAAGGTCCTGGTGGGTATCAGGGCTATACCACAGAGAACATAGTACTAAAGTACAGACACCTCCTCCCATACAAAAAAAAATTAGACCACCTTATCTAGAGATACTTTTCGGCCTATCGCCGTATGACGTAAGAACCCGAGTATTATACACAATATATTAACCGTTTGTGTTCATAATATATGCTGTCCTATAATTGCGGTGTTAACTAGTCTTAAAGGATATGAAGCTGTAGATATAAGAGCTGTATATATCCAATATAGAGAACACTCTAAAACAAAGTAAGTCGATCTTAGCTGGAGTCTCACTTTTTAACCCCTTTGGGGGCCACACACCAAAGCCCGACATTTACGCAGCAAATGCTTCTTGAAATCTCTTGTCAAGAAGCATCTTTCTTGCCAATTGCTGTCTGCGCTGCAAAGGCTACTTCGATGTGTGGCATCCAAACTTGGCATGTAACAATAATTTAAAAAAATATATCCGAACACAATGCCTTTGAACATCACACCAATATTAACAGCGTTTCCAATCGTAAATTATGTCCTCGACAATAGTTTGAATAAAAACGTATTCAACAGTGCGGCACCAGTGCGACACAAAATGGTTTTGTTCTATTTAACATATGTAACTGTTTTAAACATGAATGAGGACACGACTTATTGTTCATAAAGTAGGTATCTAAGCGACCGATGCAATATGAAATTTTGAAGCTATTTAAACCGCTATCATGGTCACTATCATTAGTGTCAGAGTCAACAGGATATTCGTATAACGGGACACTCAAAACAACACAATAGTAAATATTCTGTTGAGTACACTATCTAATGTAATTTTGACGAGCTAGCTATTAGCCATTAGCATCCTATCTCCTTTTAATTTATAGCGGTAGATGGCTTCAACATCGCCCTAAGATGAATGTTTAAGAGAATTAAAGAGTCCAGTTATTTTTTTTTATACTACTAACGTGGCAGACAAGCACATGGCCCACCTGATGGGAAGTGGTTACTAAGGCCTATGGACGTATGCAACACCAGAGGCGTTACACTCGCGCTGCCGACCATAAAGAAACCTTTTGATGCCCCTCTCGAAGAACCCCATTTTGTAGGCCATTCGACTTCGCCGGAATGCTCACATTCTTTCTTTGCTGTACAACATATTGTTCAGACCTACAACTCCTTCTTACCTTAAGGGACGTTTTGAGTTCCTATATGATACTCATTTGAGACATCTAAGGTCATCAGAAAACTTAAGGTTAAGGATGCCGTCACATAAAACAAAATTTTACGACAAATCCTTCACAGTTACGGCAATACGTCTCTGGAATAAGCTACCAGTACACATAAGAAAAGCTCAGAATTTAAATAAATTTTAAACTTTGGTGAGAGAGCACTATTTGTCACTGTGAAAATACTCTTATATACCATGCTTACTATATTAAGTTATTGTCTGATATATATTGTATATGTATTATACTTATGTATATTATATTTATTAATTGTATGTATTAGATAGGATTACTTTATTATATGTTTATTTGTCAATATACACGGTGTATTTTTGAAACGGGGCAGTAAGGGCAAGTACCTTAACCGTTGCAGTTACAGCAAAACGTTCTTAGAAGACCTTCCCTAACTTTTTGAGACATTTTGAACTGCATTCACAGATTTTGTAAAAAACTTACAGTTAGCAAAAAAAATACAAAAAGTTCAAATTTTTTTTTTATGCCAATCGATTCTATTTCATGTGGGAATCAAAAAACTCTATGGAACCATTTTAGCTTTCAGTACTAGAAAAGACAGAAATCGCCAAAAACGTTTCCCATACATTTCGTACGGAAATATGATAAATCAACTCGAAACTCATAGGTCAGGTAAAATTTTGAACTTTTTTTAAATAAAAAAAATCATTTAAACATTTAAGAAATTGGTTTATGAAATAAATTGCTCAAAATGATTTCCATTTTCACGAATACATAAGTCTATCCTTTTTTGCACTGAACGAATGGCGGCTAATAATGTTCTGGGATGAATATTACGTAAAATGGTCATTAATGCATCCTTGAGCTCTTGAACACTGGCGTACGTCGTCTTATACACCTCGTTTTTCACGAAGCCCCATAAAAAAAAATCAAGTGGTGTTAGATCGGGGCTACGAGGTGGCCACTGTGTTGGACCATGCGTACCTATCCACTGTGTACCGAATAGGCGGCTCAAATTGGAACGTGAAAGGTGACTGTTATGTGGCGGAGCACCATCTTGTTGAAAATGAACTTTTCGCAATTCCGACAGGGGCCATTCGTCCATCTCGTTTTCAAGATGGTGTAAAATGACTTCATTATACATGGCAGAATTCAGTTTCCCTTCATAAAATTCCACCATTATGACTCGATTGGACATTATACCACACCAACAGTTGAATGAGAAGCGAACCTGATTATGACTTGCCGTAACTCTTAGTGGATTTTCTTTGGACCAATAGTGGTGATTTTTTCTGTTGTACATACCGTTATTGGAAAAATTCGTTTCGTCTGACTACAGTATGTAATTTAAAAATTCATGATCTCTGCTTATTTTTCCTCTTAGCCATCTGCAAAAAGTAAGCCTTCGAACATCATCACCCGGATGTAACACTTGAACTATGCGCCCATATCGATAGCACTTGTAGCCGTATTTCTTCCATATCTTTATCACAAGGGAGTGGGATACACCTACTTCAAGGGCGACTTGCCTGGACGATACCTCTGGATATGCTTCGACATAAGTCAGAACCGCAATCTCCGTGTCCATGTCCACACGAGGCTGCCGCTTTCTTTTGAAAGAACCCTGCAATTCCAGGTTTTTCAAAAGATTTGTAATAACCTTTCTTGTTGGCACACGCCGCAACGGATACTTATTGCGGTACCACACTAATGCAGCTCCCGCATTTCGATTATTGACAAAATACGCTTCTAATAAGTCAATTTTTTCACGATTAGAAGACATTTTAGCGAAAATCCTTAATTAATAACTCATACGAAGTTTCTCAGCTGAAACTAAGTATAACACACAGATTTTCGAATCAAATTCAAAATTTGAGGGTAAAAATTCTTTTTATTTACTTTACAGTCAATTCTACCCACTTCCTGGCCATAACAAAAAGTTAGACCATCGTAGAAATCTGTTTCTGTTGCCGAAATGTATGGGAAACGTTTTTGGCGATTTCTGTCTTTCCTAGTACTGAAAGCTAAAATGGTCTCATAGAGTTTTTTGATCCCCACATGAAATAGAATCGATTGGCATAAAAAAAAAATTTTTGGACTTTTTGCATTTTTTTTGCCAACTGTAAGTTTTTTACAAAATCTGTGAATGCAGTTCAAAATATGTCAAAAAGTTAGGGAAGGTCTTCTAAGAACGTTTTGCTGTAACTGCAACGGTTAAGGTACTTGCCCTTACTGCCCCGTTTGAAAAATACACCCTGTATAGTTATATTTGTGTGTATATTAAATATAATATACCTATGTAATTACTTATTATATTTCTATTGTAAAAGTACGCCAAACAACTACCACTCATTCCTACAACTTTAATCACCATCCAAAGGTTGCCTGGCAGAAATCGCTTAAAGCGATAAGGCCGCCCATTGTACTGATTCCTTGTTATATAGACTTTAGTAATGTTATGTATTAATGGTGTACAATATAGTATATAAGAAATAAATAAATAAATAGGCGCTTAGGAAAACCGCAGTAGGGAGGTCAAAGAACACTGGACTGTTGACGGTGAACTGACCAGAGTTCACCTGTTTAGTATATGTAATAAATATGTATAAATAAAAACACTAGAAGAAGGCCTACATCCTACATTATATTCGATCCCTTAAAAATATCGATGACCTTTTCGTTGTAACTATAAGAAATATACTATATTAACTGTGGTTGTAACTGTCGATTAAATAGTGTTAAGTTTTCGGAAGGTTTCAAATCAAACGTTTTAAACTGGTTTTTTTTTTTTACTGAATCGGGCAGAGGTACGCAGTGGGTCGCTGTCTCATACACATTTTTAAGTGTTCTAATCCTAGTTTGAAGTAATGGCCATTGATTATAATACCGCGGCTATAATAACTTCGTGTTATGTTCCCAGCGGTGAGTAGGGTAGCCAGAGCTCACTGGAGAATTTGTGCTGTCAGTGGGAAGACTAAAGGCTTGTCCTGCTTTGTCTTCTACACTGACGGCACAAAACTCTGTACTTACAGGGTTGGCAGCGCGACTGTGACTCCTCTGGTGTTACAAACGTCCATAAGCCACGGTAACCACGTTTCATCAGGTGGGCCGTGTGCTTGTCTGCCACCTAAGTGGTATAAAGAAAAAACTTACCACATCAGAAAGTTTACGTTCACTCACAGGGCGTAAAGACATTATTGCACAGTTCAATTGCCTTGAAGCCATGCGACGCCACGCTATTAACACAGGCAATTAGTGGTTTTATGCCATTGGTATCTCGCTTCGAAATCGTCTACGATCGATGATTCAGTGGTGAGACTGTAAAATTTTATTGAAACAATTAATTTGAAGGACAAAGGCCATATTTTGCAGCACCGAATTTCGTTGAATCATACATTATGGTCTTAACTGTAAGTAAGTACATAAGGGATTCCGTCCATGTTCATAGCTCGTAGTTACCACTCGTAGTTATCCGATCAAGAACCGAGCGGTTCGGTGATTCTTTCCTCTGTCGCACCATTAAGGCCTGGAATTCATTACCAGCTCACGTGTTTCCTTCTTCCTACAGTCCCGGGTCCTTTAAGCGGGGCGTGAAAAAGCATATGATGAGGCCGTCAAGCTGAGTATCACCATTGTCACACGGAATGTGTAAGTAATGGTGACCCTCTTTTCTGAGACTTTGCCTTCAGCTTACCATCAGGTAAGGCGAAGTCTAATTGACGTGCTCTATATATAAAAAAAACACATTTGCGAAAGAGAGTCCGAATAGGATTTTTTTTATACAACTTAGGTGGCAGATAAGCACATGGCCCACCTAATGGAAAGTGGTTACCTTGACCTATGAACGTGTGTAACACCAGTGGAGTCACATCCGTGCTGCCGACCCTGTAAGAGCAGAGATTTTATGTGCAAAACACAAAATCAGGACAAGCCTTTGGTATTCCCACTGACAGCACAAAAACTCTCCAGTGAGCTCTGGCTACCCTACTCACCATCGTCGGGAACACAACACGAAGTTAATATAGCCGTGGTATTCTGTATTTCTTTTATTTCCATGTGCAAACCTACTGGTGACACCTCGCCAATATGGTTCATACCTACATAATCATTATATACCTACCTACACACTGCTGAGACGAGGTCTCGGGTTCGATCCCAGGTTTTACCATGGCACACACCAATGACTTTTCGATGCTTTTCGAAGTTATGTGTGTATTTATCGCAGGTTTATAAATACCCGGGTTAGGTAGGTTACAATAGGCTCGCTACCTATTACATTGGGATCTAAACGTAAACTGGCGAAATATGGGTGCTAGCACCTCTGCCTACCCCTTCGGGGATATAGGCGTGAGTTTATGTTATCTTTGTTCTACACTCTGCGTCTCTGACATCAAACCTATCGCGAAAATAGGCCACTCACGGAGCTAAGTACCGTCCCAACTGGTATAATTTTTCAAAGGGATTGACTCACGTTGGACAATGCGCAATTGAAATCCTTTCGATCGTGCGAAATGTTTTTTATCGGATCCCGCGATAAATAATATTATTATTTTTAGTGTAAACGTTTCGCACGATCGAGTGGATTTCAATTGCGCATGCTCCAACGTGACGTCACCAAATTCAGCGCATGCGCAATTGAAATCTCACCGCAATTCGTGAACGTTCTTACAGCATGTACCTACAGAAATGGATCCCGGGATAAATTATTATTATTAAAATTATGGACGAGCAGCATGTTTGCTGATATGTCCACTTCATGGTGTTGGAGTACAGTTCAGTCCAGTCCATATCTCTTTTATTGTTTGTTTTGTACTGTAAGCCATTCATCCAAGCGACACTTAAAGGTCGTTAGCGTAGCAGCTGACACCACTTCCTCGGGCAATTTGTTCCACAGTTGCACAGTGCGGTTGTTTAGTGAGTGGTAAGCTGTCAAGGAATGTGCATGTGAGCGTGTGAGAGTGAGGCTGTGACCACGGGATGAGTAATTTTTTTGCTGCCGCACAAATATACCACCAATGTTAGGTAGGTTATATTTATTGGTTAAGATTTTATAGCACTCGATGAGATCACCCCTTGTTCTTCTATCTTTGAGTGTTGGCAGTTTCAATAGTCTTAGCCGTTCCTCATATGTTTTCCGTCGGAAGCCATAAGGTATTTTTGTTGCTTTTCTTTGTACACTTTCCAGCAAGTCAATATCTTTAATAAACTATGGGTTCCATATTTGGTAACCATATTCCAAAAGCGGTCTTATGTAAGTTTTATACATTTTAATGAAGACATCTGGTGACAGATACTGAAAAGACCTGCGTATGACATATAGGAGGGAGTTCGCCTTTTTTACTATATTGTGTATGTGATCCGCCCATTTTAGATCATTAGTCACTGTTACTCCTAGGTCCCTTTGTGTAGTCACAGTAGCAATTAATGTGGGTCCTATGGTGTATTGTGAGTTAGGATTGTTTTTACCCAGGCGTAGAACTGTACATTTATCAGCATTTAATCTGGCAATCCACTCTATGGTCCACTCTTGCAATCTATTCAAATCAGATTGCAGCTGCCCGGACTGGATCAGAGGATTGCCGAAGAACTTGCCATCATCAGCGAAGAAACATGCTTCTGACTCTATCAATGCTATTAGGTCAGTGGTGTATATGTTGAACAGGATCGGAGAGAGCACTGAACCTTGAGGAACACCACTCAGTACATCTCGTTTGTCTGACAGTGCACTCCCCACCCTAACCTGATAGGTTCTGTTAAATAGGTAGTTTTCAAGCCACTTAAGCAATTTGCCTCGAATACCAAAATGTTCCAGCTTCAGTAGAAGGCGACCATGTGAGACTTTATCAAAAGCTCGCTCAAAATCCAGGTAAATAATGTCCACAGGTTTTTTATTGTCCAGTTGCTTGGACCACTCGGGCACAGAAGACAGTAAGTTTGTGACAGTTGATCTCTTCTCAACAAATCCATGCTGTTTTATAGAGATAATGTGATGTTGGTTCAGAAACTGCTTGATATGCTGACATATGATTTTCTCCATGCATTTTCCTATAGTACTAGTGAGGCTGATTGGCCTAAACCTGGATGGGTCCGTCTTATCGCCACTTTTGTAAACGGGTGTCACAATGGCGTGTTTCCAGTCCTGGGGAAGAAGACTGTTCGCAAATGATAATTGCATAAGATACGCAACACAGGAGCCAGGGTGTCAGTGCTGTTCCTTAGTACTATATTAGGTATGTCATCTGGTCCGGCCGATGAATTCACATTAAGACTCTTAAGGATTTTGATTACGTCATTTGTAGAGAAATTTACATCACATAAAGATTCATTAATGCGCGGACTACAAATATGTGGTAGGTGGTTTAAAGGTGGCTCCTTGGAATAAGCTTTATGAAACTCATCTGCAAATGCATTAGCAATATCAGCTGGGTCAGTCATAAGGTCACCCCTTGAGTTCCTCATAGCAGGTGGGATTGACACCTTAGATGATATACAGCTACGGATGTATGAATAGAATGATTTATCCCCACCATTTAATATGTTAGATTCAAATTGCCTTCTTAGTCTTCTAGATTCAGTCACACATTTGTTACTAATTATCCTGTAGTTCTGATAAGCATCTTCCCTTTTACTGGATTTGTAAAGATCCCATAGTATCCTTTTCTCCAAGGATAGTTTTATCACGTTTTCTTTTATCCATGGTTTATTTTTAATATTCCTCTTGTTATTCTTGTAGGGTGCATGCTTGTCAATAACTCTGCCCATTATATCTTTGAAGTTATCCCAAAAAGGTTCAACATCTACAGCACAGCTTAGCTTGTCAAGAGCACTGTTAAGATCCTTGTTAAACACACTATAGTCAATGTGCCGATAGTACCGCTTCAGATGTGGTTGAGAAGTGGAGTTTGTTGTAGTACATTGCATTTGAAACTGCAGTACACAGTGGTCACTTTTTCCTACCGGAGACCGGTACTCAATGTCTGATATAGGAGCAGTGTCATTAACCATTATTAGATCAAGTAATGATGGTGTTTGGTTGGTACGAAATCTGGTTGGGCTCGACACCAGTTGGAACAGGTTACTTTGTAAAAACATATTTTTGAATAACTCAGAAGTGTCACTCAACTTCTGTTCAGCTCTGAGAGGCCATGAGATATCAGGGTAGTTAAAATCTCCTATTATAATGACATTGTTGCCTTCCGACGCCAATAACAGTTTATTTAACATTATTTTATCAGTATCCGTGTTTGTATCAGTCCGATAGACACCAACAAGTAGAAAGTGGTGTATGCCAACTTGAATGTCAACATAAAGAGATTCAATATTGTCCTGTATATAATGCTTATTTCTTTTTGCAGTAATAGGAATGCCATTGACAGAGTTTCTGACGTATATAGCAACCCCTCCCCCTCCAGATTTGCCCCCCTCCGCCTTTGAGCCTATCTTACGGTCTTTTCTAAATAATGTATAGTCAGGTATGGAATAAGTACCATTCCTATCATTCTTCTTTAGCCAAGTCTCTGTGATGATTATGAATGCTGGTTCATTTACTTTTATGTCTAGCAACAGAAGATCAAACTTAGCCGATAGTGAACATAGATTGGACTGTACATTATTTATTTAGTATAAACAAAGTAAAGAACGTTCGGTTGATTGTTATTCAGCTAAAATTATAGTATAAAGGTACATCTTATATTTTGTTTTTATTTAAGTACAGTCAGCGTCAGATCGATACTGACGAGCAAAGTGCTCAAATTGGTTTTTCCCCGTTCCTGTGGACTGATTGTTCAGATATTTAGTACACACCTTTAGTTCGAATAATAATACAATTTAAATAAAAAAACAGTAATGTTTTATCAATGTTTAACAGATTTAATTAAACATATTATATGTATATAAAAATAAAAGGAATTTTATAATAGTAGAATAAATAATAAAAAGTATTAGTTTATGACATAAGAAAGAAGTTGATATGAACACTTATAAAACAGTTTGCTTTGCTCTAAATGTACCTTGGTATTCAAATCATTTTAAGACTGCATTCAAGATCGTTCTGACGCTGACTGTACATTATTTATTCAGTTCCCACTTACCTAATGCTTTCCTAATTTGATTAACTTCAATAATTAGCACTAATAGAAACTATGTCTATAAGATATGGTTCCTATTTAATGCCGCCGTTAGTCTAGGAAATGAATTCATATAATTGCGTATTATTATATATTAAACTGATTACCTACTTCTATGCTTCTAGCTCAACAAGCGGTTTGAAACAAAGATTGAGGATCGGCTCCAGAACCGATCTTCAAACTTTGGTTCAAACTTTTCATCCTCGGAGTTGAGGCAGAAATGGTTGAGGGGTACTTACAGTGTGAACTTTTATAAATGTCATCTGTAGATAATGATAGCTACCTAAACCAACATATAAACAAAAGTGTTGGCTTTGGGAGTTAGGCGTAAGACTTTTATTGTTCGCACAATAACGTTTTTGTATTTTTTCTCATCACTGATAGCAAAAAATACGATAAAACATACCGTGAGAAGTTGAGAAGATATTGTAGAGACAAAGAGAAATTCAAAATTGAAACTAGTTGCTACCACAGTAATCTGTTCTGCTGTTATTCTTCTATGATAGATATGGTGAAAATTAATTTTTAATTCCGAATATATGGAGCGCGATGCAAAAACTATATAAATGAGATAATGAATTTTGACACCTACCTACGTACCTGTAGAATATAGAATGATATAGTGCGCCTATCTGTACTTATGATAGTATCCAATAGTATACTGACCAACTCCACTTTTGGTTATGGTATGAAACAGTTACCAACTATCAGGTACAGTTATACAGGAGTCATTGGCTGATTTTCATTTAAAAAGTTTAATGACCATAAAGACAACGACGAGAATGATTCATTTGTTATTTCTGTGCTAGTTCCCAATGAACATGATGACACGCAGGCTGCACAACGTAGCAAAGCTAATTTGATATCAGATAGATTTTAATGATTACGTAACACATTGTTAAATTTCAAAGGTCGATATTTTCTATGGTAATTTCTGAATTATATTATAGATGATTTCAGATATGTTTCGTTTGAACTTAATACGAATATTTGGTGCTGCGATGAAAATAGTGCCGCTGCCGGCGCCGGCGCCGCCGCGTCGGCGCCGGCAGCGGCAGCGGCACTATTTTCATCGATTTCTGACGTCATCAGTGAAAAAAACGATAGTCGCAGTTCGATACGCTTGGTTAGGTAGGTACTGCTTGCACAACGTTTTTCGATGGCCATTCTATTTATTTAACGCCACGGTCTTAACACGGCTGTAGGATGTCTTTCTCATTTCGGTAGGTGCCTAGTCACAAGCCAGCGTGAAACAATTACGCAAGAGAGGCATTCGTTCCATTTTCTTTCCTATTTTTTATCACCGATGAGCTCTTCCAATTAATCCCATACTCTCCTTCCCTGTTCAGGACAATTGTACGATGCAAACAATTCTATAAAGAACTACCAACATCAAATTAACATCAACACAATCAACATCCTTTCCTGAAACCCCCCTGAAGTTCACCATCAGGCGGTGAAGTCACATTGACGTGTTCAATATTTAATAAAATTCAATTTCTGATTCCACGTAGCTGGTGCGCAGATTGAAGTTTTTTTTACTTTTAATACTATAGTCGTATACATTTGGCATGTTCCGAGAATTCTACATTCCGAAGTCTTAAAATTAGTAGGTACGTATTGTTTGTACAGATGGCGATCTTATCGCTCAAGGCAAATTCTTGAAAACAACCATTGGATGGAAACCGAAAATAATTGAAAGGACAACTATAAACATACTTACACGTTCTGCAAGCCTACCATGATGCGGATTATAAGCAGGTTTTGGGCAGAAAGACAGGAATGAAGTTACCACGATAGGATTTACCATCAATCAAGAAATGTTGCGACCACTACACGCACAAGTGATTCAGTTTTGGGCAGCAGATCAAAGGGAAGAGGGATGGAGTTATATACCCTTTATAGCTCCATTCCTCTCACTCTACCCAAATCTGAATCACAAGTGAGCGGTGGGTAACTTCCTGGGCCGGCAGTCTGTACATTCGTCGTTAATACTTATCTTACGAAATCGTAAGCAAAGTTAACAACAAAATTCGGTTTCTTTGCGTCAAACCCAAGTCTGTACATTTTGAGGTAGCGACTAAGCGAGCATTAATGTATGGGGGATGCAAGTCTCTACATGTATCGGTGCGAGTTAACGACGGTATTTGGTACGGTGGCAATATTAGCAAGTCTCGACTTCCAAGTTAACAAAAATTGTCGGTTTCTTAACAAATTTCGTCGTAAAGAATGCGAGCATTCTTGAAGGCCCGCAAAGTAGTTAACGTCGTTAACTATTTGTTATTATTTGTCCACATTTTGTTGATGTTTTTAATAGAATATTAAATATGAAATTGGGCAACATTGAGGAAATAAGTATTATATATTATAAATGGAGGCTAATTTGGTGAATTTAGTTGAGTTTCAAGTTATTATTTGGATGATAATGATGTTTTATTGTTCAATTTTACATTTTAATAATCTCTAAGGTTATGAAATGGGTGATAAAATACAATTATAAGATGATGGATGTTTATTTAGTGAATTTGGTTGAGCTTTAAGTTATTATTTAGATGATAATGATGTTTTATTGTTCAATTTTACATTTTAATAATCTCTAAGGTTATGAAATGGATGATAAAATACAATTATAAGATGATGGATGTTTATTTGGTTGAGCTTCAAGTTATTATTTGTTAACTTTTGGTGATATGTTTATGTTATATTGTTAAATTTTATGTTTCATAATCTCTAAGGTTATGAAATGGATAACAAAATAGAATTATAAGATGATGGATGCTTATTTGGTTGAGGTTCAAATTAATATTTGTTGACTTTTGGTGATTTATGTATGCTATATTGCTCAATTTCATGATAAAATACAATTATAAGATGGTGGATGCTTATTTGGTGAACTTGGTTGAGCTTCAAGTTATTATTTGTAGACTTTTGGTGAAATGTGTGTTATATTGCTCAATTTCATATTTAATAACTTCCCAAGGCCATAAAATAGATAATTATATTCTGATGGATGCTTATTAGTAACTGTCATGTTCATGTTTGTAGGACTAGTAACAAACACAATATAAGTTACTGCAGAGTTCATACAAAGATTATCGGTAGGTAGTAAGTAGATTTCTATATAGGTAAATTAAATAAAACATATATATATATATATAGGTTCATATCTTGTGCATTTATTACTTCAAAGTACTTAATACAAAGAGTTTCTATTAAGTTTTTACAGACAATAAAATTTTCTCAGTCTTCATATTGTAACATTTTGTTATGACTTCGGCTATGGGTATCCTCTCCTCAGGCTTGAGTTGAGTGACAAACAACGGCTGCCATCTGCAATGAAAAGAAATAGATAGTTATAGGATTACAATATTTTCATTTCTTTCGCTATTTCATTTGGTTCTATTAAAGGCAGTAAATCCCTAAAGAATATTACTTTTGGGAAAGCTATGTTCAGTTTATTGCAATGACAGCTTCTGTGGGATGGGGATATTCAACTAGGTAACCAGCAGGAGGTTTTGAGGCAACAAATGCCTGGCAATGGGGCTCCCACCAGGTCCAGGTAAAGAAAGTAGGCTTGACGTCGTGGAGGAGAAACAGCCGAAGGCGGACCCTGAACTGCGAGGTAACAATGCAATCAGTTTAGTATGTCTACACAAAGATGATGATGACAATGTTCAATTTCCGTTCAGTGAAAATATGTATATAAATCAAATATATCTATATGCAATGGTTGTGTATCTGCCTTTTGTCTGCCCCGGTTGCCATACTAACATCTATGGGAGTCGTTATATATGGCAAAAGCCCGTACAGAAGGGCTAACCATCTGTCCGGTTAACAGCTTCTCTGCTGAAAGGATCCACCACTTGAGCTTGAGTGACAGCTGCTGGCATTTGTAATGAATAATAATAGATAGCAAAAGGATTATACAATTTTCCTCTGATATAAACTGTAGCCTTATGGATACAACCTTTAGTTCCATGAAAAGCAGAAAATGCCTGCAGAATGTTGGTTTGGGATTGTTAGTTTATATTATAGTAGTTACTAATTTGCAAGTGCATAGCACACATCTAAGTATGAAAGAGAAGAAACCACTTCCTACTTCACGTAGCACATTACTGTAGTGTCTTGCATGTAAGTTACATATTTGTGTGTCAGTGGGGTGTATATATATATTATGTACTACTATGGTACTCGCACGGTTACTTGTACAATAATTACCATTTTCAAGAACTGGGTCGGCACATTCTTGTAATATGGCACCTCTGAAGTGTTGCTGATGTATGATTTTGGCCACTTGGTTGACTTGTAGTTGATAAGGCGAAAACAATCGAAAATAATGTTTCTGAATGATTCTCTGGGGCAGTGGAATGCCACAGATGTCCACCATAGTGTCAGTTCAGTGTAATACACAGTCTTCAGTGTATACTTGTCGTTAGGCCAAGGGGCTGGTTCATCATTGAGGTCATCGGCCATGGTTCTAGTGGATATCCATCATCACCTGTGGATTAAATCAAAATATAATATATGTTATAATTGTTATATTGACACATTGACAGCCTCTGTGGTGTAACGGTATTAAATGCAGCTGCTGCTTTGTGCAAATATTTGTATGAATAAGGGTATTAGCATTGGTTTGGTTGTGCGTCAGAAAAAATGTTAAGCCGTTGGTTGCAGTTAACATGTATGACAGTCATTATATAGGAGAAATAGTCCACACAGAAAGGGTGATCACTCGTTCTGTCAACAGCATCCCCACTGGCAGTAATAGTATATTGACACATGAGGTGTTCAGTTATTTGACTCAAAACTTACCAAGTAACCATGCATGGTGGTCTCCGTTATTAACAAACGTCTTCATGTGGCATGAACTGGGGAATTTTCATATGATATATGTGGCTATCATGCAGAGCTCCTGGCCATCGAGCATTTATATTGAAAATGAGCAGAATAGTGTCACACACCTAAAATGATAAAAAGCACATAAATTATACAATTACAATATATTAAATGAGATGAAGTACTTCTAGATAAATAATAATTTTGAATTAGATAAATGATAAACAATGTACAAGTTATACAATGAAACTTACATAGGACTCCACAGAAAGCCCACAAGGGCGTTTTATTTCAAGTGATAGCGCTATTTCATCACCAAGTTCTTTAAACATTGCCTTTGTAATGCGATACAATGATAGGAATTCACCATCAGCCAAATTCAAATAATTTTCACTAGCGCGCAGAATCCATGCACCTTGCCGTCGCATTACCATTTCCCGCTTCCCGCCTATATTCTAGAGTAAACTAATTACATGCTAAACACGCTTCAGCCATAATATTTCTCGTATTTCCCTACAACCTCCAAAAATATTCAATTCTTTTTCAAGGCTTCTTGGCTTCTTGCTTGTGTGTTATGTCACTTGTGTCAACTTGCCATGTCAGAGTCTATGTTTGGTCTATATATATGTACAATAATCTATGGTAAGGGTGTTGTGAAAAATCAATCAGCGGCGAGATTTTTCTGTTTGATGAAATTGTACAGTCAAAAAAGATACAATTACAAATTCATAAAGCCTAATTGTACAAACATAATAAAAATGTCAACAAATTACACAGTTAACCAAAGAGAATCTAAGGGTAAGAGTGACAAATTTTATGCTTGTCTATGCTATTAAGGTACTATCCGAGAATTTGTTAAGTTAACGACGAATTTCGGTACGGCAACCGACAAAAATCGTAACTTTAAGTACAGACTTGGGAATTTCGGTTAGTTTGCGTCGCTACGTACTTAACATCCGAATTCGGTCGCTATCTCATGTACAGACTGCCGGCCCTGGTAACATTTCTGCTGTGATTGATTGACTTCGTGGTTAACTGTCTCCTATCCGACAGCGCATACGGATTGAAAATTTACCAATGATACTTCGATCAGTGTAGTATGACCGTGTTGGCGTTTTATGACCTTTGATTTGTCGAATATTGAACGCTTCTGCAAACTACACTAAGTGGTAAGTAAAGAACACCAAAACGAATTCCATTTTTACATTGTCTAATCAATTTGCTCTTGGGATACGTAATATTAGTGATCGAGTATATATTACAGCTATAGTAGTCATAATAGCCCACAGAGTGAATTTTGCTGCGAACTGTTATTGCCACTGATGGTGTGATTTTCTCAACTAAATAAAAACCTGCAAAACTATAAACTAGTTATCTCACATATTTATTTTAGTTGACATTTTCGCCATAACACAGCAGAACACTGCTATTATAGCAGTTTAATGAAAGAGAATATACATATTTCAAATAATTTCAAAGTTATGTGAAGATAAAGGTATCCAGATGCAGTACCCAGTAGTTAATTACATAATGCGGCTGAACTACTAAGAAACAGAAATATTTAATAGGTAGGTACTAAGAAACAGAACTATTTAATAAATAAAAAAGAGGAACATATTTATTACTTCTGCGGATAATACTGATTTGTAATAGCGACGGAGGTATTTGATTAGTCAATCATTAAATTCTCATAAATAATTTAAATAATTGTCTATACCTACTAGAATGTGATGCTTCTGTGCTATTATTTTGTTTTTATTGTTTTATTTTATATACAATTGGATTGAAAACACATTTTTAATTTTTAGCAGCGTGGTTCCCGGCAGAGTAGAATTTGGACCACCCCATCTCTTCCCATGCGGTGCCGTACAAGGCGACTAAGGGACGGGGCTGTTTAACATCAGACAGATATACAACCCAGACTCAGCCTCAGATGCATGGCTTGAGTCAACAATAGTGCCCGGAATACGGCAATAGGCTCACCCCCTATTACGTGGGACCGAATTTAATGATTGGTGAAACGTGGGTGTAAATTCACCTCTGCCTAACCCTCCAGGGATAAAGACGTGATTGTATGTATGTATGTATGTATTTTAATAACATAAATTTTATCGTTACTTGATTATTCTGTTTATTATACCTTATATAAATTAATATTAGTTATAGAAGCATGTAATGCATGTCTACATGCCTTGTTTGCATGCCGCGAGGTCAGTAAATGTAGTAATACTTTTGTTACGAATTTATAAACAACAATGAATAAAATAAAAAGTTTAATAGAAATAATTACATTACGCTGAAATTTCACGACAATGGGCAGAGGTCTTAGCCGTGCACAGTTGAATATTTTGTGTATGTAACTATTAATAAATTCTGCTAAACGGATTAGTAGGACAATTTTACATAGGTGGTAATCATTTTGTGTCTCCTCTAGCCGGTTTATACAATAGCACTAACAGTATTTCAATTATCTACTTCCTACTAACGTTATAATTGTGAAAATTTTATCATTGCGCTATTCCTGGAGGATTGGAATTTTTTTGTAGCTAGTTTCGCTGAAAGCATAACCGAAATAATGCTGCTAATATTTACTATCGTGGTATTAACAGATCGTTGCATAATATCTCATTTGAGTTTCTGCCAACTGGCCTGTTGCTATCGAAAAATTTCACTGTATTTCATTCAACTAAACCCACAGCCAAATTAAGCACGGTTACACTAGCTTTTAGTTCTACGATTATTCTTCTTTTGTCATAACCAGCCTTTCCTTTCAACTTTCACTATTAAGAACTAGATTGTTTTTGAATTCAACTTTACTGTCATTTCGAAGGTCTAGAAGACACATACTAAGTGCAAAATTTTGTACTTTAAATGTTTGTATTACCATCAAAATGGTGTTCATATTGGAACCTGCTAAATTTTGCACCGAGCTCGTTTGTCTTCTAACTTATCTATTTGTTTAGTAGGTAATTTTCTACTAATTTTAACACTTTTCAAAGTCATATAGATTCTTGATTAAAGTAATTATAACAATGTAGGGGTGTATGGAGTGCTAATAGAAACTTCAGGGTCAAACTCTATCATCATCGGCAAACCGATACAAGCTTTCCTCTTTCATTCTTAAGGGCCCTATAAACCAGGCCAACAGGAGGAGAAGGAGTTAATGGGCCCCGAGCTGAAAGCCTTGGATGGAACCCTAATAACGATGAATCGATGATAGATTCTTGGGGGACAACAGGGTTACCTTACAAGTACTACCCATGCTAACCTCAGATTCGCCACATACTCCTTCCATAATAATTATAAATTATAAAGTAACCTCACCCCGCATTTATGTTTGGTCTCGGAGAAACTAAAATGATCCTCATGTCTTCGATAAACTATCAGAAAATTATTTAAATAGGAACACAAACAACTAAATCATTTTATAATACTTCACGTAAATGACCACCATGTTAATCTTATCGTGACCATGAATTGCCGCTGAAAACCGACTGAAATGTTGTAAAAAAAAGTGTAAAAAACCTACTAAAATAACAACTAATAAATTGCAATAATACTACAAAATAGTTTCATTGCAAGTAATACTCATAAACTTCCTCAAATATTAATTTAATTTTAATACTGAATTTATTCACAGAAACAAAACCTGACAGTGAGACTTCTGGTAAGCAAAACGTGAACCGATCTAAGAAATTAATTAGAAGGCGCGCAGTGTCACATTAAATTTATGCGGTGTCAAGAAAGATTTACAGTTGCACTGTAAAGTGTTATATAACAGGGTTGGAATGGGCTGGAAGGGGCCTGACTGGCTTTGTGCAAGCCTGAGATATGTTAGAGTAAATTAAATAATATTGGTTAAGAATAGTAAACCTATCTACTCGTAACCACTCGAAACCAGCCGGCTCACGGCTACGGGGAACCGATCGACACGACGTGTCATATGATCACAACACATTGTGGCAATGAAGAAAAGTCAAGACGCAAATGGAGCCATATTTGATTACAATGCATGTGATGTGGACTTGAGTGTCCTGTACAAGTATAAGATATTACTTTTCAAAGACCTCAATAAACATAACCAGATGTATATATTTTAGAGCGAGAACTTGACAGTAAATAGAACACTAAAAATGTGCAATAATTATTTTTTATAAATATAATAAGTCATAAGTCATAAGTATTTTATTTCATAACAATTTTACATTGTGTTGGAAATTTGAATAATATAATATATGGCAGAACTATGATGTTAGTAGCTACAGTGCGTAGATAAAATTAGTGGGATGTTTTGCATGTGGTCTTTAAACCACTCCTTTCCTTTCGTACTATGTGTGGCAAAACCCCTTCGTCGTAGTGATCTTGGCATATTTTGGGTTATACCGGGGGGTTTCCTGATGAAAAAAAGGCTTCGTGTGAATTCGCAACAGCAAAATACTAACCTGTTTAGAAGGAAAATGTAATTATATTATTCTTGTCGAACAAGTCTTGTTTCGTACTATCGTACATGTACACGTATATGCAGGCTTCAAGGTGAAGGTGATTCGAATTTGCGTTTCGAGATGATTCCACATCGTTGTTTGCCAACTAAACTGAATATTATATTAAACGCCAATGACTCTCTATGCTCACACCGATTACGTGGGAACAAGATAAGTATGGTTGAAGAAATATGGTAATAACAATATTTTTAATGCACCTCTTCTGGATATAGAGGCATTACAGGCATTAACCGCATGAGCGATTTTAATTTATTATCAAGAGGTAAGCTGGCAAACCTTAAGAGCAGTTTATCGGCTCCAACCCACAATAAATTGTTCTGATGCCAATTTCAAAAGGGACTGGTTGAGCTTAATAGAAAATCTAGCTCCCCGCGGCTCTGCCTGTCTGGAATTCCAATCCCAAAACCAAACCAGGTACACCTTTTCCAGAAACAGTGTACAATTCAGGGTACAATCTGTCCCTGTCTGGTCAGGCATTTAAGAGTGATTAAATAACAAACATAAAAAAAACTTTGCAAATTTTCGCATCTATAATATTAGGAAGTAGAGTACAGAGTTTTATTATTTGAGTCGTGAGTGCACCACTGTTGGACGCATGAACTCGTTATCCTTATCACGTACAAGTTTACAGCCCAGGTAAGGTAACCCAGTGCATGTTTATATCCTCGAGCTCCTTCCTTACTGTCTGATGATGAAGGCTTATTTTTATGCTTGAAAATTTACTTCCTT
Source organism: Eilema griseolum (assembly GCA_963662185.1). Classification (NCBI taxonomy): domain Eukaryota; kingdom Metazoa; phylum Arthropoda; class Insecta; order Lepidoptera; family Erebidae; genus Eilema; species Eilema griseolum. Next base: position 18,955,014 of record OY759240.1, on the reverse strand, counting down.
TTTATTTCATTTTGCGTTATTTTTGGGTGTTATGAAGATACCTATTTATTTATTTAAGTTAACAACACAGCAGTATACCATGTACAGGTAGCTAAACCTGATTCATGGAGGAATATTACATTTTGAAGAAATATTTCATTTGCGATCAAGACCACACTTTGGAACACAACATCCAGAGTGCGGTTTCCGGAAGTGACTACAGTTTAACCTTCCAACGACTCGCCTGTTGTTTAACAGGTAAAGTAAGCTCGAAGTTCAATGATACTGGTAAAGCCTTGTAGATGAATATTCGGTTAACCGTAATAAAATCTAAGAAATGCCGCACTAGACAAATACTATTCACGGCCTTGGGATTGCATTACTTCTGGGGATTTCCCTTGTCTCTACTTCACAGGCATTTTTTTTTATACCACTAAGTTGGCAGACAAGCACACGGCCCACCTGATGGGAAGCGGTTACCGTGGCCTATGGACGTATGCAACACTAGGGGTGTCACACTCGTGCTGCCGACCATGAAGAAACCTTCTGATGCCCCTCTTGAAGAACCCCATATTGTAGGCGCTTGGGAAAACTGCAGCAGGGAGGTCATTCCACAGCTTGAGTGTGCGTGGGATGAAGTTTCTTTCAGACCGCAAAGTGCGCACCGTCTCAGGTCGCAATGTGTGGGGGTGAATTCCCTGCCTATGGCGAGAGGTGCGATGATAGAATGTAGCTACGGGCATCATGTCAAACAATTCATCTGAGCACAAACCATTGTACAGGCGGTAGAACACACACAGTGAGGCAAAATCCCTCCTAAGGCTAAGAGGTTCCACTCTACCTGTGAGTATGGGATTGTCAACCAGCCTCATTGCCCGTCTTTGCAACGAGTCGAAGGGGTCAAGCTGGTATGCAGGTGCTAGAGCAAAAAGGTGACAGCAGTACTCCATGTGAGGCCGGACCTGTGCCTTATAAAGAAGGATTTGCTGCCCCGCAGTGAAGTATTGCTTCGCCCTGTTGAGCACTCCGAGTTTTCTTGATGCCAACTTAACCTTGTCCTGCAAATGACTTCGGTATTGGACGTCGCTGGAGATTTCGACACCAAGGATCCCGATACTTGAGGAGATGGTAAGCGGTGTGCCCAGGAATTGCGGCGCTACATTACACACAATATTTTGAGTTTCAAAAATGTAACTTCAGTTTTTTACATGTTTCCGTAACTTTTCTTACCATACCGACTTCACATTAACAGCATTTTGATTCTGTGTTTTATAGTCGTAAAAGTGAGGGAGACCTAACAGGGCCTAACACTTCCTTTTTCCAATCTGCTCTTTTTCTTTACAAACAATAAATAATAAAAGTTGGTAGATTTGAACTTCCCCGCCGTCGTATTACCCTGGGAAAAGACAACCGAAGAAGCCTACTGCCTGTGCATGCTAAGTACATTTGTGACGTACTTAGTATGCACAGGGGGGTCAAGATATATGCCTGTTACAATTTATTATTTTGCTAACCGAAAGTGGTTTAAACTGGTTCTACTATTCTTTTAATAGAACACGTGGTTGAGTCACAATTGGCGTTACTCTGCGTTACTCAATTTTACATTGTAGGGTTTCATTGTTTAATCCTGAGTTTAATTGTTACGGCCTCGATGCCTTGTTCGATTCTTACAAATTGTAATCTTTTAATTAAGTACAATCATCCTAAAAGTAATGTACACATATAAATAAACTCAACTGTACTTATTTATTAGAGCGGAGACCGCGAGACGGTAAACCAGGTAGGAAGTGTCCTACCTTGTTTACCGTTTCGCGGTCTCCCCAGTCAGTCAGTTAGTTCGTCAGTCCGATTCACTGTTGGATGGGCGTCTCCCAATTTGCGCTGTTTCTGCCGATCTTCCAAGGGCACTCCCTTGCCAGATGGACTGACGACGAAAATGTGTCTGGGACAGACTGGACGCGGAAGGCGGAAGATCGGCAGAAACGGCGCAAATTGGGAGACGCCCATCCAACAGCGAATCAATCAAAGAATCAATTTTATTTATTCAGTTTAGGCACACAAAGAGCACACATAAACGTCAACACATGAACTGCTATAAGCTAATTGATTGGTTGATACAAAACTTATTTAAGTTTTACTTGAATGGGTACCTGATATTCGAGACATTTAAGTACGAAGTATACTTTCGAGTTCGTCAGAGTTAGGTACTTTTTTTATACCACTAAGGTGGCAGACAAGCGCACGGCCCACCTGATGGAAAGTGGTAACCGTGGCCTATGGACGTGTGTAACACCAGAGAAGCCACACTCGCGCTGCCGACCCTGTAAGCTCAGAGTCTCTGTGACGTCAGTGCAGAGGACAGCAGGACAAGCCTTTAGTCATCCCACTGACAGCACAAATGTACTGAGGATAAAATATGCTTTTGTACGTTTACTATGAGTCATTCGTATGTATTGTATAACAGTCACTGTTTATTCAATTATATGATAGCACAAGTAGCTAGAAATTCTTATAAGAATGTAGGTATACAAGCATATTATTATATTTGTGTTAGATAACGAACAATAGAAAATTTCTTTTAGTTCACACAATGGTTTGAAGCCAGTTTGATTTTAAACTGAAGTTTTAAAGAATGACAGCATTCGTGCAATTCTTGTTCAAAAATACGTTAAAATGGGTAGTTACTAGGGCAATACTTCTATGTACTATCAATCAATAGGGCCCTGAAACCCTAGTGTAGTTCAATGCCAAGAAGATGAAGGTATGCGCGTTTACAGCTAAGCTATCTTATCTTCCTTCCTTCCACTTTCTACTATTCAGGATAGATCACTGCCATCCACTGGGTAAATTAGATATTAATATATTTACGCTACCGAGTAGGCCCAGACCCTGACGAGGGCCAGATCAAGATAGATAGCTCTGGGTCGGCCGAGATGCGAGAGATATGCCTGTCAACCTCACATTCGGCAGCCAACAACGCCACTTCTGCCTACTCCTTTGATACGCAGACATGAGCTTATTAAAAGCAATATTATTATACATATGTTAAAGTAAACCTGAGACTAAACTTTTAGTCTGAGAAATATTAGTTAGTCCATGTTTTGTAATAAGAACGAATTTCTGACGAAAATACAATTGGTGCTATAATAATCTATAAAATACATTGCGTGTTAAAACATCAAGATCCGGATTAAAACACAAAATGGAACACACAGCCTTGACATTCATATTCGTAGTTTTTACTCTAATCAGATTCAATCAAATACTGGTTTTGAGCACGTGGTCCAAGAGATAGATTCAAGTAAATATAATAGTATATTATGGTACGAGTGTGTAAAGTTGGTGATTACCGCTAAGGCGATTTTTAGAGAGCCTAAGACGGTAATCATCAATACACACGTGTAGGATTATTCGACGTTTTTCAACACTCAATAAAAATTAGGTGCATGTTCAGGAAGGCTTTTCCATAACGTTAAGGGCTTCACACACACGTGAACAGCATAAATCATTTTCTTTATAACTAGTACGTTTACACAAGTGAATAATTCGCCCATCTAGCGTAGACTAAAAGAATGAGGTTTCTTTTTTTTTGTAACTAAGAAAATGAGAAATTTAAAGTTTTTACAGAAAAACAAGAGAAAACATCTGAAAGGTGAATGTTAATTTAAAAAAAAAGACGTGAGGTTTTTTTATTTAACCTACACTTTTGAGATGTTTTCTCTAATGATAATAAATAATCTCTAAATAAGACGTTGAGCCCACCAATGTTTTGAGAATTGAGACTCGGATATCTGTGATTGAGACTAATGAGAGTACCTAATCATCATTTTCGTCAGGTACCTACCTAACATAAGAAAAATAAAATAGTTTCTTAAACGAGGTTTTTCCTCATTTTTGACGTATAAGGTCAGACGAGCTAAATCATCAGACCCCGAACTGCAAGATACGTCATATAGAAAGTAGGTACTATTATTCATTCTGTGCTGAGTTACGTGTTGTAAATACTCCATACACATATAAGTAGGTAGGTATTAATAACTGCAGTTATTGCGTGACGTCGCGGTTCTTTTCAAATGGCTCATTGTAAAATCCTAATGATTTATTGTCTGGCTTGTCTATGAGTCAATTAGGTGCATATTCATTAGACTAAGACAAAACACCGAGAGCGAGAGAGACCTAACACCGCGAGTAAAATTGGCTTCGGCTCTGAAGATCTAGATGTGGAATTCTTATTCTTTTCGTCTGAGTGTGGAATATTATCATTTCACTAAGTATCTGCATTTTTCTACATTTCATCATGATACCTACATTGCCTATGGATATACAACAAGACAAGACAACTGTTTCAAACGCAACATACCTACAACAATGTGTAATTTTTGTGTGCAACTAAGTACAGCTGCCTACATAAAAGTAATCCTTGGCTAGTGAACGTCATGTCTTCACTAAAATAACTTATCTAATGTGTTTGCCTAATGAATAGTATCTACACGTGGACTAGTTCATAATACGAACAGACATAATAGTATATAGATATACTCGTTAGACCTCGATTTACTCATTAAGATAAGATTGATGACACAATCCCCAAAAATTGTTTATTTCTGATTGCTTAAGTCCACACTACTGTTCTCACAGATGATAGAACTAATTATCTTTTATTATTAGTCTTGTGGAAATGTGGACTTTGTGGTTAATCCAATACCACAGAAAGATAATATAATTTATTCCCATAGAATAAATAATACTGTTTTATCTAATCAAATGGCGTCGCGTCGGTAGCATATTGGTTATGGAGGAATTTCGGTTTTAGTCTAATTCTATATTAAACATTTAATGAGAGTGAATGAAGCGAGAGTAGTATGTCAGATACGTGGTCTCTGCCTACCCCTTTGGGAAACAGGCGTGATTTTATGTATTTATTTTAAAAAATTAGGTACTTGTGCCGACGCCTTACACATCCTACTTTTTTTTACGTGTCCAAAATCCCCATGGAGGTACCCCCACCGGAGCCGGTGGAAGAGGTTATGTCGGACTCGAATCGACTAAAACGCACGCCGCCTGTGGGTCGCTTTGGTTAGGTACCGAAGGTGATGTTGACAAGCATATCCCTCGCACCCCGGCCGACCCAGGGCCATCTCTCACGATCTGGCCCTCTCCTCGGGTGTGGGGACTACAGAGTCCCCAACTCGTCCCCGGAAACGGGGAGGCGCGCCAGGCGCGCCGCCGCCGCGGCCTGCTTCTTTCAGGGTGACAGGCGGCTCCACCTGTCACCCCCAGGCCGGCGCTTATGGGGGGCGGAGGTCGTTTATCGACTCACACATCCTACTTACATTGTGTTACCTGTACTTATAGGGACGGCTTTTCTTCTTTGGCCTTCTTACTTTACGCCTCAGACTAAAAGAATACTTTGTAATGATGGAATATCACACCTCATTCCACCACAGTAGGACTTACCTACTTAGAACTTAGCGTTACGCTTTGTTCGTTACGTCGACGGTTAAAGAAAAGACGATTAAGATACAACTAAATACGATGTGCTGTCGATAAATATATCTTGAAATGCAGGTGCTCCCACAACGTGTGAACTGTGATTGTGCTGCATGCGTCGCATGAATCGCACGATACACCTCCGCACGCGCAGCAACCGCATGTTACAATTCACCCGCATCGTACAGTACTATTTGGATTTTAATACGGTTTTTTTATTAGAATGGCCTTGGTTAGCATTAAAATCAGTCGTTTTTTCATTGCATTTGGTTGTGTAGAATCGGAGATATGAACAAAATTTGCGATAACTGGCATCCACGCGGGCGGCGCTAGTAGGTATTTGTAATGATTGTGCGACATTTTTAGAGTGTAACAATACACAGGCCTGGGGGTGACGGGTGGAGCGGCCTGTCACACTGGCAGAAGCAGGCCGCAGCGGCGGTGCACCTTGCTCCCTGTTTCCGGGGTCGAGTTGGGGACTCGAGTCCGAGAGAGGTGGCTCTGGGTCGGCCCGGGTGCGAGGGATATGCTTGTTAACTTCACCTTCAGCAACCAAACGACCCACAGGCGTCGTGCGTTTTAGTCGGTTCGAGTCCAAAATAACCTCTCCCACCGGCTCCGGTGGTGGGGGTATCCTCCGTACTCCGCACGTAATAAAAGTGTAACAATACAATAATGAGGGGCAGGTGTTATTTTGCAAAGAAATGTGCATAAAAGAATTTTTAAGTAGCAGTTATATAAATAAAGGTAGGTATGTACGAACGAAACCATACAGCTGGTATTGTTGGCAACTCAAACAAAGTATCCATTGTTTTCACAAAAATCTGGTATAAAGATCGTTTAATAGTTGAAATAATTTCAATTGAACACCGATTTACCAAATTACGAGTAATAAAAAGCCAAATGTCATTTTTCATGAAAATATTCTTTCATCTATCTAATAAGTACCTAGGGCATAAAATACTTAAATAGAATACTAGAACCGCGCCGTAAATCCTGATCCCATGGTAATATCGGGATAAAAAGTAGCCTATGTTACTCACGAAGAATGTAGCTTTCTAATGAAAAAAGAATTAGTAAAATCGGTCCAGTACTTTTTGAGGTTATTCGTTACATACAAAAATACAAATCTTTCCTCTTTATAATATTATATATATATATGTATATATATATATAGATATTAGTATAGATTAACATATAACATAACAAACTCACGCCTATATCCCCGAAGGGGTAGGCAGAGGTGCTAGCACCCAAATTTCGCCAGTTTATGTTTAGGTCCCCATTATACAATAGGTATAACATAGAAAATATTAAGTGACCAATATTTTTTAGGTAAACTATTTAATGTACGTAGGTCAAGTACATGTAACATTAATAAGTTGATTTTGAAACATACATACACATAATCACGCCCCTATCCCCGGAGGGTTAGACAGACATGTATTAACACCGATATTTCACCATTCATTGTATTCGGTCCCACGTAATAGGGGGTGAGCCTATTTGCCGTATTCCGGGCACTATTGCTGACTCGAGCCATGCATCTGAGGCTGAGTCTGGGCTGTATATGTATATGTCTGATGGTAAACAGCCCTATCCTTTAGTCGCCTTGTACGACATCAAAAGGGAAGAAATGGGGTGACCTAAATTCTACTCTGCCGGGAACCACGCGGCTGTGCGTGCACGTGATTTTGAAATGGTAAGGTGCTTAATTATATTCTTGTGATCATCATCACCTAATGGTGGCCTGAGTGAGCCTTTCATCCCTCAGCCCGGTGGGTATGGGGTACCTAAGCCTGAGTGAGTGTCTTCCGTCAATCAACAGGCGTAGGTACCTACCCACCTATAATAAATTAACTTCCTGTATCTTATGTTACGATTTCTTTTCGCCATTGATGTACCTACCTACCTACGGAAGAAGGATCACTGGAACATTGTTTACCAGTAAAATTGGCTCTGGGTTCTGTTTCATGTAAAGTTGCCAATCCATTGTTTACCAGATACCATTTATTTAATAAATATCTACTCCACAGTCCTTTGTATGCTCGTTATTTACTAAACACTACATGACCCGACCCGCTTCGCACGGGAAAATATTTTCCTATTGCGGCACAACCTAGCAGGTCAAGTTCAAAATGGAAATTGATGATTTATTGATATGCAATTAGTAGGTAGATGTACCTACCTATATTACTAGTTCACGATGCTGGATCTCAACACCAATATGCGTTCCTATCAACCAATTTACCTGGACTGGACCTATATTATCTATACTTATTTATAATTATTATACCTAAGTAGCCTATTCCTCGGAGGTAGGTTCTTGATATTATTGCATAACTATTAAATTCTGGGAACGCGCTATTCATTGAATAACTAATGGACTATTTTACTATTTTTGATTGTTGAAAAATTACCACTTTAATACTGAACTGCTAAAGTAAATTTTCTTTCGACAAGAAGTTTTAAGGATATTTGATTTCGAAAATTCAATTTCTCAAGCCGGCCGAAAACGCTCCATTCAAAATCGTACTTGCGAATGACGTCACGCGCAAATGTATGGAGTGCAAGAGAATATCGCATTTATCTCGGTCCAAGTTGCGTTGATCAATCTGATTGTTTATATTTTGACTTACTTTGGGAATTAAATATGGTGAAAATTTCAGTTGAGTTAGGAAATTTTAATATAATTATTTTAATATAATATAATTTATTTTCCAAGGCAATTTTTCCAGCAAAAACTATGATATTAAACGGTATTGGGAAGAATCGTACAACCTTGTCCAATAGCCTATTGTGCCGTGCCTACAAAACTCCGTTACCAGTTAGGAACTAGATTTATTAGAAGATATTCCATCATCATCTACATGGAGACGTATCTTCTTGAGTGCATCCGAGGTCAAGGTGCCCTAGGAGCTCAGGGTCCGCCTTCCGGCTCTTCCTCCTCCACTTCGCTCTATCTTGGGAGTACGATAAAATTGGTAGCAAATTTCGGTGGTGTGTTTAACACTATATCATCATCATCACATATGTATTATACCTATAAGTCGTGCGAAATAACATGGCACGTGGCCCGAAAACAACCCTCCTCTCGCATCCCCGCACGAGGCCCTGCTCTAGTCCTTCGAAACCAGCAGCATCCACAACACTGTGACAATTGCACGTTTTTTTACCACTTAGGTGACAGACAAGCACACGGCCCACCTGATGGAAAGTGGTTACCGTGGCCTATGGACATGTGTAACACCAAAGGAGCCACACTCGCGCTAACGATCCTGTAAGCACTGAGTCCCTGTGCCATCAGTGTAGAAGACAAAGCAGGAGAAGCCTTTTGTCTTCCCATTGACAGCAAAAATTCTCCAGGTGAGCTCTGGTTACTCTACTCACTGCCAGAAAAACAACACGAAGTTATTATGGCCGCGGTGTATACGTTTGCCTTAGTTTGAGTTTCGTACCTAGTTAAATCGTGCGTATTTAGTTGTTTTCGGATTTTGAGAATTGTTATTCTTACATTTGGGAAACCAGACATACCTACTTAAAACATAGTTACTATCTACTTAAAACTTGCGTCATCGGTTCAATCTTTTAAACAACACAAACACGCCTAACTTGCTCTATGACGTAGGTACCTATTACTAGGTGTCTACTACAAAACATTTTGCTGTATCAGTTGGTACAAAAACTTTGTCTCTGGGGAAATCCCAATCGTCATTATAAACTGCGGATTACGTATGCGAACTACCGCAAGGCGCGACTAACGAGGATAAAATAACTTTCACCTCGGTCTTTCCACTCATATACTGACATGACGTCCGTCTGTAGCGCAGTTAATATTATCACAACGAAGCGCCTTTCAAAAGGTATAATAAATTATGAAAGCTTACAGATATCTCGCCAAAAATAATAGATTACTGCATTGCATTACTCCATGGTGAGATTTAGGTTCGTTTGTCCGCTCCTCTAAAACCCCATTCAAAATCATAACCCTCCTTTGACTTTACCCTAGTTGGGTAAAAAGAGTTGATCCAACCTCGCGGTCCAAAGATCAAGCTTCAGATGCCACAGGGATTGATGGTCTGAAGAGATTTTTAGGTCAACGTGAGGGTGGTTGAGTGCCGTATTGTCCAAGCTGTACCGCTGAATTTGAATGTATAGCAATTATACAAATTCCCTGGGTGAATTTACACACAAACCAGCATAAATTTACGCCCCTTTCGAATTGGGGTCGAGATATCTTTCCATTTGCTACGATCCTGGCATAAGTGTGCCCTTCACTTCTTTTACTATCGTAATTTGTTTTCATACTCATACACATTGGTAGGATGTTAAAAAGTAGGTAGGTACCTATTCAGACTATTTATACGTGTAGGTACATGTATGACGCATCGCTGCCGCGTTGGTTGCGATTGCGATGACTTTTACTAACAGGAAATATTGGGAGGGAAATACTCGCGGAAATTACATCAATTAATATTTATTAACAATTAATTTGATAGGTTATAATAATATGTTGTATCCTCAAACGATTCACCAACGCACTGGAGGACGTCTCAAAGACTCTGTATTGGACTGGACGGAGTATAAACATGCACGGTGAATACATCTCACATCTTCGGTTCGCCGACGACATCGTCATAGTTGCAGAATCGTTGGAACAACTAGGCGACATGCTGCATAGCCTAGATGGAGCTTCTCGACGCGTCGGCCTCAGTGTAAACTTGGATAAAACCAAAATTATGTCCAACGAACATGTTGCACCGAGACTGATTGCTATTGAAGGGGCGACGTTCGAAGTTGTTCAAAATATATAGATACCTGGGGCAGGTTATCCAGCTCGGTAAAAACAACTTCGAGAAAGAACTAGTCAGAAGGAGGAGGAGGAGGAGGACAATCTCAATATCCTAGGTATGGATGTTCGCTGCAACCTGAATAACAAAAATTATATCGAAAGTATCATCAAAACAGCCTCACGAAAACTCGGAATCCTCAACAGAGTGAGACGGACGCCGGAGAAGCGGTGTCTTCTATACAAGACACAAATTCGCTCCTGTGTGGAATACTGTTCGCATCTCTGGGATGGTTCAGCAAAGTACTTACTAGATGCTCTCGACAGGTTGCAGCGACGTGCGGTCCGCATCATTGGGAATCCTGAGATCACGAACACACTAGAACCTTTACAGATGCGTAGAGATGTTGCGTCCATGGCTGTATTTTACCGTCTGTACCATGGTGAGTGTTCTGATGAGCTCTTCCAATTAGTCCCAACCCCCCCCCTTTCCTACACAGGACAACACGTGCAGGTCTTAGATGTTACCCGCACACGGTGCAGAACATCCGATCAAGAACCAAGCGGTTCGGTGACTCTTTCCTCTGTCGCACCATTAAGGCCTGGAATTCATTACCAGCTCACGTGTTTCCCTCTTCCTACAGTCCCAGGTCCTTTAAGCGGGGCGTGAAAAAGCATATCATGAGACCGTCAAGCTGAGTGTCACCATTGTCATACGGTATGTGTAGGTAATGGTGACCCTCTTTTCTGAGACTTTGCCTTCAGCTTACCATCAGAAAAAAAGCATCCAGCTGGGTTGCGCAGCATTTCACAAACTACGTTGAATCTTCTCTTCACCTCTACCGCAATGCTTTAAAACAAAGGTCTTTGAACAGTGCGTCCTACCTGTTATGACTTACGGAAACGTGGACATGGCGGCAGATGCGTTGCCTATGGAAACGTTGAACAGAACCGTAGATATGGCCAAAAGGCGAAATGAAATCAAGAATTCAGAATTCTGTATTCTGAGGTTGGCAGACAAGCACACGACCGATAAAATATTTCATAACACAAGCATACGGCCCATAAGATATTACATAATTTACAACAATGAGAGTCCTATTTATAGAAGTGGTGAAGAGGATATCTTCTAAGAGGATGGGGTCTACCTACCTACCTATTTAATGAAGTTTAAATACCATTATGTATGTGTGATATATGTATAGGTACCCATCTTAAATAAAATTCAAGAGATACTCATAAAAATGTATACCATTTTATTTAAAACAGTATTACTTATCATATCACAAATATTACAGGACTTCATAAACTCATGTAAATATAATACAAAAATACTAGTTAACATTTTGGCATTGATGGATTTTTTTTTTTTTTTTTTTTTTTTTATATAGGACACGTCAATTGGACTTCGCCTTGCCTGATGGTAAGCTGAAGGCAAAGTCCCAGAAAAGAGGGTCACCATTACTTACACATACCGTGTGACAATGGTGACACTCAGCTTGACGGCCTCATCATATGCTTTTTCACGCCCCGCTTAAAGGACCCGGGACTGTAGGAAGAAGGAAACACGTGAGCTGGTAATGAATTCCAGGTCTTAATGGTGCGACAGAGTAAAGAGTCTCCGAACCGCTTGGTTCTTGATCGGATGTTTTGCACCGTGTGCGGATGACATCTAAGACCTGCACGCGTTGTCCTGTGTAGGAAAGGGGAGGGTGGGACTAATTGGAAGAGCTCATCAGAACACTCCCCATGGTACAAACGGTAAAATACAGCCATGGACGCAACATCTCTACGCAGCTGTAAAGGTTCTAGGGTGTTCGTGATCTCGGGATTCCCAATGATGCGGACCGCACGTCGCTGCAACCTGTCGAGAGCATCTAGTAAGTACTTTGCTGAACCATCCCAGAGATGCGAGCAGTACTCCACACAGGAGCGAATTTGTGTCTTGTATAGAAGACACCGCTGCTCCGGCGTGAAAAATCGTCTCACTCTGTTCAGGACTCCGAGTTTTCGTGAGGCTGTTTTGATGATACTTTCGATGTAGTTTTTGTTATTCAGGTTGCAGCGAACATCCATACCTAGGATATTGAGATTGTCCTGCAGTGGCAGTGGCGTGCTCTGAAGAGTGGGGAGGGGAAGGAAAGAAGATACTTTTGCTGTAAACGCACATGCCTGCGTCTTCTTGGCATTGAACTCAACCAGGTTCTCAGAGCCCCATTGAGAAATGTGATTCAGGATCCCGTCAAGCTCAGTGACAAGAAGCTGCCTTTTCTCCGCGATATCCGACTGCTTGGCCGCAGGATGTCCATGATAACTCCCATGCAAAGTGCTATCGTCTGCATAACAATGAACATTGCCGGTAGACAGCATGTCGTTGATATGCAGAAGAAAGAGAGTGGGTGATAAGACGGACCCCTGGGGCACGCCAGCATTAACCTGCAGAAACTCCGAAGCTCGTCCGTCACAAAGGACGCGAATACGGCGCCCCTGCAGAAAGCTAGCAACCCAGTTGCACAGCCTAGAAGGCAGACCAAAGGCAGGTAGCTTGGAAAGAAGCGATTTGTGCCAGACTCTATCGAAAGCTTTGGCGATGTCAAGACTAATTGCCAGTGACTCGCCGTGCTTGTCCATAGCCTCACCCCAAAGATGGGTAACGTATGCTAGAAGATCACCCGTTGACCGTTTCGGTCTGAAGCCATATTGCCGGTCATTAATTAAGGAGTGATCCTCTAGGTGCCGCATGAGCTGTTTGTTGATTATGTGCTCGAACACTTTGCACAGCACTGAGGTGACGGCTATGGGTCGATAGTTGGCTGGCTCCGAGCGATCCCCCTTCTTGGGAATCGGCTGAACATTCGCCTCTTTCCAAGGCAAAGGCACTGTACCCGAACTGTAGGATAGCCGGTACAGGCGCGTAAGCATTGGAGACAACTCCGCTGCACATTTTTTCAAGACTACCGCTGGAATACCATCCGGACCATCATTGTTATAATTTTTTTTCGACACTTGCAAACTACTTTCAAATATATACAATCAATAAATCTAAAAGACTATAGTAAAAAAATAGATTCAGTATAGTATGGAAAAGTCAGACGAATAATGATGCAGTACAATATTGGTCTGAAATTATAAAATTATAAATACTAAAATAATTATGTGTAAGTCAATGATATATTATACACTATACTTAGATACGTCATGTACACAGCGAATTTCAAAAATGGCGTAAACACAAGTATATAAAATATTATACTTACTTACTCGGGTGAAGAAATAATACGTCATTATTATTTATCAATATTATTATTAAAGCCCTTTTTTTAGGGTACCGACAACATATCTATAATTCATAATACATCATTGATCTAAGTACCTACCAAATCACAAAGTGTATTGAATGTGTGTTAGGCTTTATTTGTCTTGATTAGCCTCAGCAACAAAAAAACATGTTGGTAATTTTAGTTTTAACTCAGTAGATACTGCAACAGATTGAAATCACTGCACTAAATGTCTAATACCTACCTAAATAAGTATATGTTCAGAAAATATATTTTTTATTACATACCTATAAAAAAATAGTTATTGATATCTTATCTTATCTCATTATCTTAGAAAATCAGCTCATGAATAGGCTGTTCAACCTTTTCTTAGCTTACTATAAATACTAGCCAGAGACATAAGTTACACATTTAAGAATTCTAGATTATCTTAGCCTTTGAGCAATTTATAGGTAAGCATCATAATCATATTACATGTAGGCAAAAATCTTTTTCACCAAAGGCTATGGTTACACCTATGCTATGGTTAGCATAGGTGTGTAGCCTTTGGTGAAACAGATTTTTTACAGGATTTTAGTAACCATATTTCATTTACTTATATGTACTTAATTTACTTCACTTTATTGATAATGGTAAAGGAAGGTAGATATATATTGTTTTCTCAAAATGGCAGTAAATAAACAATGTATGAACTTCACCAATGGTAGGTACAATATTATTGCTAGTTGGAGAAACAAAATTGAATACCTGATTTGAGGCAGTCAAATAAAGGTCTATTTAAAATATAATAGTTATTGCTCTTTACATAAGACTGGTAAGATGAAGCAGGATTTCACCAGTGACACATTTAGCTCTCATTCAATAAAATTAAGGTTGACATGAAGTTGTGATTACTCAACGAAATTCATTGAGTAAAATGTATTAACATTGTTCGGTTTTAATTGATCTTTCGGTTCTTTTCATTGGTGAAATCAGTTTTAAGCTTGTCAATAATAATTTAATTTATTATTAACAAGCTCATAATGAGTCAATTGTTATAGCAGATTTATCTATTTTAGAGCTTTGGTAATCATAATGTATTGGAAGATATACAAGTTCAGAAACACAGTGAATTTCATTGAAATCAATCTGAGCAAGTATCTACTTGAAAGAAAATGTTTTTAAAGTTATGCTACACAATAGGCCAAAATGGCAGCAACAATAGTAAACATTGGCATGTGTGTGGCTGCTGAATTTACTCTTAACGATTTATCCGCATAGGTCTGTAGAAGACCACAAGGCACATTCTTCCTCATATTTGACATCGGACTATTTCTAATTACAAAGCACTGCATTCCAGGGGTCACATCCACAGGTTTTCCTTTAACGTCCAAAGCACTCACTAGTGTAGTATTTGTTGTCGTTGTAGTCGTTACCACGGATGAACTAGCACCTGGGGCGTTTTGTGTAATGTTGGGAACAATACCGGGCATTCCAGGGATATTAACACCAGTTACGTTAACAGGCACCAAAGTGCCATTTGGCAACATGGCATACATTACATTAGGTGTTTGGGCAGGTGCTGGTGGCTGTACAGCCCCTACGTTAGTATTATTCACAATAGTAACATTAGTCACAGTGGTAGTTGTTGTTACCGTTGAGTTGTTGGCCTTTTGACGTTCCTGCATATCTTGGTAAATAAAGCTGCTTATTATCTGACAATCTATTTTAGTTTCCTCATAGTCTCCATTCTCTTTCTTTATAGCAAACTTGCACACTTCGCCTGGCTGTGTTCTGTAAGGCACATTTCCGCCACCGCCGCCGCCAGATCCGTGATTATGATTTGCTTGGTGCGCTGCATACGCGGCAACGCCGAGAGTACCAAGATTCATCAACGCCAAACCAGCCAACAACGTACCGTACTTACTACCAGAATCCTTGTACTGGTACACGTAAGTAGGGGGCGTACCATGGTACACTGGGTAGCTTACCGGTGCACCGCGCGGCGATGCGTAACTGATTTGCGTCGGTGGAGAGTAGTGATAATGGTTGTGAACAGTTGTGTGTGTAGCTGGTTTGTTCGCGGGATAGTTGTGACCGCCACCAGATAATCCACTGCCAGATGAGGGATAACCATGTTTGTTGCCAGAAGATGGATAAGTATGAGAACCTCCCGAAGATGGGTATCCTGAACCTGCCGGTTTCGCAGGTGGGTAATTGTGACTGCCTCCCGAGGATGGGTTTCCGTGACCGCCTCCAGAAAGCCCTCCGCCACTTGATGGGTATCCGTGGCTGCCTCCAGAAAGCCCTCCGCCACTTGATGGGTACCCGTGGCTACCTCCAGAAAGCCCTCCGCCACTTGATGGGTAACCGTGACTGCCGCCAGAATGTCCACCGCTACTTGGGTATCCGTGTCCCCCACCAGAAAGTCCACCTGAGCGATGACCTCCGCCGGAGAGGCCGCCAGATCTTGGATAACTGTGACTACCACCACCACTTCTTTTTGCTATTATAGGGCTTAATAGTAATGTCAATATTAGCCCGAATAATAATGTACACTTGGGTAAAAACATTTTAACAATTCACATTTATCTTTCACACACGTCCTATAGTAACGCTCTCGCGCAATCAACTGAAGTTGGCTGGTTTTTGTATTAAAATTTGTTTGCAGTTTATTACTAGAATGCTAAAGTGAGAGCGGCGATCCTAAGTATAAAGTAAGTTAAGTTCATGGTATGCGTTTAACTTCACTCTAATGACGACACGGTCATGGCACGGTAAATGAAAATATGAATCAAGTTTGTTATTTCTTTTTAGTTTTGTACTATCTTTATATTTATAAATAAGCAAATTATACGTGTATGTATGTACATATCAGGTACGTATAAATAACACTTATATAGAATAGTCAGCACAGCACATAGCAATGATTAGATTTTAAACCATTTTAAACGCACAACAAAATGAATGTTACCATACCACTAAAATGAAATTTCCTCAAAAATATTTTTCGTATCTTAGTATCTTCCACATTCTTGGGCTAGAACCATTATAAGCAAGGAAAATCAATAATATTTCAAGTTATAATTACGTATTGACAAAGGTATTGAGTACCTACGATGTATGTCAGGTAACTGTCCTGTCACTAAGAAAAATGATAAGATGAAAGAGGATATTATACACTTACCTGTAATTAGATTAGAATTAGAGGTCAGTGATATCATAGATATGATATAAAACTCGGGGAAAGCCTAATGTCCACTCCAAGGATCTTAGTTAGCAAAAACAGCACTAAATACGACAAGGTTTATTTTATTTATTTAATTATTATTATTTTATTTATTAGGAACAAAAAACAGTTACATATTAAAATATTACAATAATTAGTTATAAATTAATAAAGTAGTAAATATATAACCCACAGATTAACAATATACAATTTTGAGAAATGGTCAGATTGTAATCGTTACTCGTGTAATTCAGAATAGTTTGAAAAAATCATATAATACAATAATAATAGTATAATTCATATGAAGATGTCTCGGAAGTAAATGAGTATTTACATGGTTGATAAGACCTCAATGGCCCGACTTTTAAATTGTTCGTTAGAGAGTGCGAAGATGTCAATCTCACCAAAGTATGTGTTATAGTTTTCAACAAGGCGACGAATAGGTGCGCGGCTCCATGCGTTAGTTTTGCAAGTGCCAGTATAGAATATGTAATTGGAGTACACGCACCCTTCGTCGATTGACAGTTCTAGGCACTATGTAACACAGCTGATTGGTAATTTCAGGGCAGTCATATTTGTTATTACATAAACCATGGAGCATCATGACATCAAGAAGAAGACGTCTAGACTGCAATGATAAAATACTATACTGTTCTACCAGTTGCACATAGGAAACTCGTAACCGATAATGCCTATAATGTAGAACACGTAAAAATTTCCTTTGCACTAGCTCTATAGTCTGAGTGTATTTACTATAAGAACATTTGAATGGCATATTCCAATTGCGGTCGAACTAAAGTTTAATACAAAAATAATAGTGTAGAAGGACGCACAAAGTCACGAGAGGATCTCATGGCAAAGTGGTACATTCGGTAGGCTTTATTAATTATGCTGTCCACGTGCTCATCCAAAAGCAGAGAGGAATCTAACAAAACACCCAGATCTCGAACCAGGCTCACCCTGTTCAAAACTACATTATTAATGGAGTAATTGTAGTGCAGTCTGTTCATATATTTTGTAAAAGAGATTGTGTTACATTTGGGGAAACTGAGAAATAGCCTATTTTGCTTACAGTAGTTAGTAACCCTGTTGAGATCTTCTTGGAGAAGCATACAATCTTGAATGGCCTTACAAGGTTTGTAGATTTTAATATCATCGGCGTTACATTAAAAATTGGGTGTTTTAAAACATTGGCTTATAACATTTATAAATATAATAAAAAGAAATGGACCTAATATAGATCCTTGTGGAACGCCAGAATTTACAACTATTGACTCCGATTTAAAGCCATTCATAACAACTCTTTGAGTCCTGTTAAAAATATAAGAAACAAACCAACGAAGCAAGTTACCGCGTATTCCGTGAAAGGCAATTTTATCTAAAAGCAGTACATGGTCCACTTTGTCAAATGCCTTCTGAAAATCTGTATACACAGCATCAACCTGCACGCGTTGATCCATATTCCTAAACAGGTGTTCAACAAAGCGAGGTAAGAGGTTAGTGTTTCTCGAACGTCGCTTCACAAAACCATGCTGTTCAGGCATAATTATTTTGTGAATGTGAGCGGAGAGGATCTAGATTGGCCAGTCCGAGGATCGAGAAGGTTGGTTAAAAAATAACACACCCCGCTTAAAGAATCATTGATTTTACGTGCGACTGTGGTCTCGGGACTTCAATTGTCGAGGGTGAGGTAGCCTCTGGCATATTGCTCACTCCCTGGCTAACCCAGGGCTATCAAAGGTCCTCTCGGGCCGTTTAAAGGACCTGGTACTGTAGGAAGAAAACTCTAGGATACACGTACATATTTTGGTGTATATACACGTATGCGGTAAAGAAATGTTTGACTTATAGCCTCTACGCATTCACGAACAATAAAAGGTCATATAAGGTGATCCTATAAGGTTTTCATTTTTTTGTAGTATGAATCTCTAAAAAAGTATAAGTTACATGGCTTTTTTATACCATTTAGGTGACAGACAAGCACACGGCCCACCTGATGGAAAGTGGTTACCGTGGCCTATGGACGTGTACAACAACAGACGAGTCATACTCGCACTGCCAATCCTGTTAGCACAGAGAGTTTCGTAGAGTTTCGTTTAGTAGTCAAATCAGTATAAGAATTTGGTCATATCACTCACTGCTCCATTGGAAAATACCGTCGTGTCCTACCTCCTTCGAAATTCAGCTATATCAAATTTCAACTATTTTAATATAATTCATTTTACTTTTTATTATTCGATATTTCGCTTAGAGATAATACTTACAGTAATGCCGCGGTAGCCTAGTGGTATGAGTAATGGACTGCTGAGACGAGGTCTCGGGTTCGATCCCAGGTTTTCAAAGTTATGTGTGTATTTATCGCAGGTTTATAAGTGCCCGGTTAATGGCAATAGGCTCGCCACCTATTACGGATATAGGCGTGAGTCCATGTTATGTATGAAAATATCGAAATGAAATGAAAGTAAATAAAAGTACGATTATATTCAAAAAATTTACTCTCATTGAAGCAATAAATTCAAGAAACACACATACAAGCGACGACTTAAATCAGCTTCTTTGAATCATCATTGAACATTACTTTAGAAAATACTCTAAATCGTAAATACGTACCTAGTACCTACCAAATTAGAAAATATACAGTTTTAAAAATTGCAATTTTCTTACTTAAATTAAGAAATTACATAACTATAAATAGAAGGGATTGTCTGTACACCTGAAAATAAATTAAATTGTTTCATCTAAGGAATGGTTTCGGAATCCAAATTCTTATAATGTGACACCATATGCCGGATTATTCCGGCTAGGCTCCTGTCAGCTGTGATCTCCACTGCGAACTCGTCTGATAAGATCCTCGACCCGTCTATATGGACTTTGGCATCTCTCGTTGTTAGCCTCTATAAAATATGGTCCAGCCTCACTATCTCTGCCTTCAGGAGTATGACAGCCGCTTGATCCGTCAGCAACTTTATTCAAAAAAGGTTCAACATCAGGAACTACTGGAGTCACAGCTACAACAGCTCTATTTTCCTCTATCGAATTCATTTCTGCTTCCCTCTGCCGTAACCACACTGGAGAATTTATATATACCTTTGGTCTCTCTCTTAAAGCATTACACCTTTCTAAAGCCGGTCTTCTAACAGGCATTGGTGGTCGAAGAGCTGCTTCCATTGTCGTTCCTCTACCAAATACAGAGCAAATGAGGCCTTTTAATGCTGCTCTAAAATCTTTCAAATGATACGCGTACAGGAAAGGGTTGATGGCAGAATTTAAATGGGAAAAGATAACACAGAAATATGTTAAAGGGTTTGGAATGTCCAGTTCGGGCTTGAATGCTTTCACGGCGTTAACAGTATAGAGTGGTATCCAGCATACAATAAAGAAGAAGACTATGATGGCGAGATTTTGGGTGGCTTTGACTTCTCTCTTTTGTGCCGCTCCGAGGACTCGTAGCATAGTGCCTCCACCAGATATCCGCCCGCGGCTACCATCGACTGTCATCACCTCACTCAACTGAAAATAATGAATAGTTTATGTAAATTATATGTTTTATGTAAAAACAATTATCACCTATCATCGAAGAAGTGGATTAGCTGTTATATACTGTTTAACTTTGTATTAGATTAAAATTGTAGTCCTGTTATAAGTATGTATCTCATTATATTTTTCTTCATGAATAAAGTGAAACTAAGTAAAACCTTACTAAAGCCTTTAGAATAGATTCATGAAAGTACAAATATTGGTCTGATTAACTCTAATATTATAAGTAATTTGTTAAATTTATTTAGTATCGTTTAGCCCAAAAATCTAAAAGACATACTCATAAAAACCAAACTATTACCATTAAAATACCATCAATATTGTTGTCGTGCATTTCAGGTATAACCAGATCAGATCATCAACAAAGTACCACCAGTTTAAGACTGGTTTTGTTTAATATTCAATTAAGTACTTTTGAGACATTCATTGGCTCTTAAAGAAATATCTTTCTGCCAAACTATCTAAATGGCAAGAATAATATCGTACACGAGCTATTTAACATTTAAGATAAATTGATATATAGGTTGATAATAATTTAGTAGGTATTCGTATTATACCGTACATAAAAAAAGGATTTAAAAGACACATCCTTTTTTTTATGTGCAAATTTATTACATTGTAGTAGTTTAAGTGCAAAATGTAAGATTTGAAACAAAAATGCCACAAATCTGGGACGTTGAGGTTCCTGGTAACACTTTCTCATTCATCACTGTCAACAGTCAAAACAAAAATATTGCCAACAAAAAAGCTTGTCATAATCTTCATAACTATTCAGGTAATCTGTGTTTAAGGTATCAAATCTCATTTATTTTATATACTATTCTTAAATTGCCAGTACGTATCTCGTGGAGGATTTTAGCACAAAATATGGGAGTAGTAGGTATAAGCGATTTAATTTTGATTAGCGCCTTTCTTTTTTTGACACTACCTATACCTTATAGACTTGTATTTATTGTGGATCACCTACTTGTTTCAATACCACACGGTAGATATGAGCGTAGAATGCAGCCAGCAGCACGCTGGGGGTGACAATCGTAGCGAAGTAGAGGAACAAGAGGTAGTTGTAATCCATTACATCTACGAAGTAACAGCCAGGCGTGGATTGGCTGCCATTGTGCCACCCGAACAGTGGTAGTAGTCCCACGCCAGCACCTGACACCCAGCATACGGAGATTATTCCTGCAAATAAAAAATACTTATGAATAAAATGGTAGGTACCTAGGTAGAATGTTTTCATTAGAACATAACGAGACTAGTATACAAGATGGCTAAATCTACGAACCTAATAAGTTCATTTTTGAAATGTATCTAGGTAAGTATGTACTTTTTTCGTGAGGAAATCCCCACTGATAAGCCCCCCAAATAAACTTAGGGCGCATTCTTTATAGTTATAGGTATAACTAATTTGTTTTATTTTATAAAGGTACATAACTACTTAAAAGATATCTAAATTTTTTCATAATAACGATATCTCTGTAGGGACTACGAGTGTTTTCCAATAGTTTTACATATTGAGAACACACTTGTACTTTTTCCACAGTATTTATGAATGTATATGAATTGAATTACCAAATGGGACGATCTTTAGCAACTAGAGACTAGAGGCTGGAGACTCAAATAACACAGAATCAAATTTTGCAGTACCTACACCTTCTCAAAGAAAATCAAATTTCTTTGGCTCAAAATTCCACTATAAAGCTCTACGATTATGCAACAAAGACAGAAGAATGACTGCCCTGGAAACTCTGAAAATAAATAGAGTACTAAATGCAAACAGAAACATTAATTTTCCTAATTTTGTATATTTTGGTATAACACTTAACATTATTCATTTTCATCTCATATTTATTCATTTGCGTTTGACATTATTAATTTTTCATTTGATATTATTAATTTGACATTTATATTTAATAATACAATAGGTAATTTCTTTGACATTGTAATTTAAATACATAATAGGTACTAATAAAAAAGAAATACTACTTATTTTTGCTTTTAAAATATCTTTAGGCCAAACTAAATATATGTACATATATTACTTCCCCAAATTTTGAAGATAACATAATTTTACAACATTATTATCATAATTATGTGGGTAATATGAAATTTGGCTGAGTGTCGTAGAGATTAAGAAGAATGCTCTCAACTGTCATTGTAAACCTTTAAGGATGCGTGGGGGTGCAGTGCACGGCGGCGGTGACGGACGGTGACCGCTGCTTCCGCTGTGGCCAACCTGGCCATACGGCCGGTGGTTGCGAAGCTCCGCTGCACTGCTTCAGGTGTGCGGCGGGGGGTAAACCGGCTGACCACAGGGTTGGCAGCAAGGCCTGCACCGGAGGGGTTCGCGGCGGGATGCGGAGATGGTTCCGTAATGGATTCCCAGCTCCGCATTCTGCAGGCGAAAGTAGGCCACGGTGCCAATGCTCAGGGTCTTTTGCTCCAGAGCATGGCACAGTGGTCCACTCACGTCGCCGCTGTCGCCGATCCGTACACTCACCGGCCCCTTGGGCCTGCCTGTGTGGGCGACCTGGACGGATCGGCGGCATTGGTGTGCAGCGCCGCTATGGGTGCCTCCCCCATTTGCTGTCATAGCAAGGGAGCATGGCATCGTAGCGGCGCGTGTGGGGGAGATTGCGGTCGTGGCTGTCTACTTCACGCCGAGTCTACACCGACGCATAGGGTACTCCCCCGGCAGTCGCTGGAGCGACTGAACGACGTCGTTAACGCCTGTCACCCTCATCCGGTTCTTGTGCTCGGGGACTTCAACTGGTCAATGGCCTGGGGGTCCCGGCACACGAATCTAAGAGGCAGGGCTCTGGAGAGCTGGGCCGCTAATCACGGTCTAGTTCTCCAGAATTGCGGGGCCGAAGCCATGGCCGCGGAGCGCAGTTCGATCATCGAACTTTCGTTCGCAGGCGCTTCGCTGTCGCACGTGCGGGACTGGCGTGGTGTTGTCGGGGTCGGGGTGGAGACACTGGCTGATCACCGATACGTTCGGTTTGATGTCCCCCCCCCTCCCCCCCGCGGGTGATGCACCGGTTATACCGACCCCTCGGTAGCCACGCTGGGTGCTTGGAAGACTGAATCGGGATGTCGTCCTGGAGGCCGCCATCGTACAGGCCTGGGCCATTGCGACGGACAGGCCTGACGATATCGACAAGGAGGCGGCGTGGTTCCGGGAGGCCATGACTCGTGTCTGCGATGCGGGTATGTGTAGGGCTCCACCCTATAGTCCGAGGCATCGGGTCTACTGGTGGTCTGCGGAGATCGCGAGACTGAGACAAGCCTGCGTGATCGCACACCGCCGGTGGATCAGACTCCGTAGGAGGCGTAGTGGAACCGCAGATACGGAGCCCCGAGTGAGCTTCATGAGGAATACAGGGGAGCCAGAGATGCCCCAGCGGAGATTAAGCGGGTGAAAGCCGCGGCTTACAAGGAGCTTATGGAAACGCTGGAGCGGGACCCATGGGGGCGGCCTTACCTTATGGTAAGAGGAAAGCTGCGCCCCCGGGCCCCAGCGTTAACCCAGGTTCTCCAGCCAGCTCTGCTCGTCGGAGTGGTTCAATCCCTGTTCCTGGCGCGAGCGGAACACGTTCCGCCGCAGATGACTCCGTCACCTCAGTCGCCTATGAACTGGAGCTGGCGGTGCGAAGGCTTAGAGCCAAGAAGAGCACCGCCCCGGGACCCGACGGCATGCCAAGCCGCGCGTGGGTCCTAGCTCTGGGAGAAGACGGTCTCGAAACCCGACTGAGAGGGTTCCTCAGCGCATGTATGGAGCGGTGCCAGTTTCCGAAGATGTGGAAGACGGGGAAACTGGTTCTCATCCGAAAGGAGGGTCGCCCGGCGGACGAACCGTCCGGCTACCGGCCCATTGTGTTTCTCGACGAGGTGGGCAAGCTCTTTGAAAGAGTTATTGCGAAGCGACTCGTCGAGCATCTGCCATCATGCACGTGAGGACTTTGGCGTAGGAGGCAGTCGGCCAGGGTAAGGTGACGTTCGCGGTGTCCCTGGATATCTTTTTTTTTTTTTTTTTATATAGGACAC
This sequence comes from Eilema griseolum, assembly GCA_963662185.1. Taxonomy (NCBI): domain Eukaryota; kingdom Metazoa; phylum Arthropoda; class Insecta; order Lepidoptera; family Erebidae; genus Eilema; species Eilema griseolum. Next base: position 18,930,689 of record OY759240.1, on the reverse strand, counting down.
GTCAATTGGACTTCGCCTTGCCTGATGGTAAGCTGAAGGCAAAGTCCCAGAAAAGAGGGTCACCATTACTTACACATACCGTGTGACAATGGTGACACTCAGCTTGACGGCCTCATCATATGCTTTTTCACGCCCTGCTTAAAGGACCCGGGACTGTAGGAAGAAGGAAACACGTGAGCTGGTAATGAATTCCAGGCCGAGCTCATCAGAACACTCCCCATGGTACAGACGGTAAAATACAGCCATGGACGCAACATCTCTACGCAGCTGTAAAGGTTCTAGGGTGTTCGTGATCTCGGGATTCCCAATGATGCGGACCGCACGTCGCTGCAACCTGTCGAGAGCATCTAGTAAGTACTTTGCTGAACCATCCCAGAGATGCGAGCAGTACTCCACACAGGAGCGAATTTGTGTGTGTGTGTCTTGTATAGAAGACACCGCTGCTCCGGCGTGAAAAACCGTCTCACTCTGTTCAGGACTCCGAGTTTTCGTGAGGCTGTTTTGATGATACTTTCGATGTACTTTTTTTTTTCTCTTCTACCCTCTGAACAACTATAAGTGATAAAATTTGCTCCTAGTTAAAGTTCGTCTTAAAAATAGTAAATTGTGCTAAATCAACGTCTAATTGCTCATTCTGTGCTAAATCTACCTAATAAGTGTGGGCAAATATAAATTCATGTAAAAACAAACCCGCGTCAGTTTGTGATAAATTGGTGACAAAAAAAAAAAAAGCGTGGGACTGTCTTCAAAGTGTGAATCTAAAACCTGTAAAATGAAGTGTTTTCAATGTGAGACCGACCACAATGATGATAATGGTGTGCAGTGCGATGGTTGCAAACGCAACCTCTGCCTTCAATGCAGTGGCCTAACTTCTAGCGAGGCCCGTGTCATGGGATTGAAGGGCAAGCGAACCCTACTGTTCTTGTGTCCCGCATGTCGAGAGGCCCTGTTTCAGGTGCCTAAATTGATTAAATCGTACGATGGACTGCGCCAGGAACTCGACGATGTTAAGAAGATATTATCTCAATCTTCACCCACATCGGCATCCTACGCACATCCTATCCACACCGCGACAGGATCGGTAATAAATCAGCCTTCTCCTCTAAATACAGGCGCTATTTTGGAAGAAATAGCGGAACGGGAACGAAGAGCTCGCAATGTAATTATGGTCGGTGTAAAGGAGTGCGAATCGGATGTTGGCAGCGATAGAAAGTCACATGATGAGACATATGCAAGAAAGATAGTACAGGACGTAACCAGTGAGAGTGACCTTGGCTCAGAAGTGGTGACAGTGCAGCGCCTAGGGCGACGCGAACTAGGTAAAAATAGACTATTGAAAGTGGTTTTAACATCCCGTCAAGCAGCCATTCAAGTACTTAAAAATAAAAGCAAGGCAGGCAAAGAGGTAAGAATTTATGATGATAAAACACCTAAACAACGAGAGGAACTTAATCACCTTCGAGAAGCCCTTAAGTCAAGGATTGAAAAAGGTGAAACAAACCTTACAATCAAATATATAAAGGGAGTACCTAAAATTGTGGATCAAAAAAACTAATAGCTTCAAACACTGGCCCATACACTGACCTTACACTCATGTATACCAACTTATGCTCACTATCTGCAAAATTTGATTTATTCTTACAATACATGAACACATCAAAACCAACAATTGCAATCATAACAGAAACATGGCTCAAAAGCAATGACCGTAATGGTACCTTTAATATACCAGATTATACTTTATTCAGACAAGACCGTAGACATAAGAAAAATAAATTTGAAGGTAAGACCAGAGGTGGAGGCGTTGCCATGTATATAAAGAGCAGCCTAAATGGTATTAAAATAGTAGCCCAACGCAACCATAGGTACATGTGTGAAGATGTGGAGGCGCTCTATATAGACATACAGTATAGTTCATATCATTTTGTAATAGTGGGGGTATACCGTTCAGATGATGCCGATGAAGGAGCCCAGAGACAGCACGACACTAGGCTATTCCAAAATCTGTCAACGGTGGCTGAAAATAACACGGTGATAATAGCTGGTGATTTCAATTATCCCACTATCAAATGGCCATTACACTTAGACCAAAATCTGACTGGATCAGCGGACCTATTTAAGAACATGTTTTTTGACTGCAACCTATATCAACTGGTAAATAGTCCCACAAGGTTCAGGCTGGATAATACACCCTCGCTCTTGGATCTAGTGTTGGTAAATGAGGAAACATTAATAAAAGATATAACCTTCAAACCACCTATAGGTAAGAGCGACCATTGTGTTCTAGAGCTTAGCGTACAGGTCCAAACACAAATATTAAATAATCCACTCAAACTTAGACGACTCTATCACCATATCGACTACGATTTGTTCAATGTGGATCTGGTAAATAATCTCGAGGTAATTAATCCATCTGGCAACATTGAAAAAATTTGGGCAGAAACCTTGGCGGCAATTAATAATACAGTCGACAAACATGCGCCACAAAGAACCATGAACTTTAAGGCCAAAAACAAACCCTGGATTGATAAGGATGTTCTAGAACTAATAGCTAAGAAAAAACAACTATGGGATCGATACCGTTTGTCGGGGTTTGATGAGGATTACAAGATATTCCGAGACACTAGTAACAGATGCGTAGCACTAGCTAGGAAACAAAGAAGCCAATTTGAGGCTCACATATTGGACGGCGGTGACAAAGCCTTCTACTCGCACATTCGACGCAGCACCAGCACCAGGGTTAGCATTCCACAGGCCATGCGAAATATTAATGGAGACTTGATAACAGATCCAAGTGGTATAGCCGAGGTGCTTGCAGAGGAATTCCTGAAGGCATACACAGTTGAACCGGTTCTAGACCAACTACCTAAAATAACCAAGATCATGCGTGTGGAACACAGTTTGAGCGATATCACATTCACACTTGAGGATGTGGAAAAAGCAATGAAAGGTCTGCATTCTCACTCTTCTGCAGGTCCAGATCAACTGCCAGGCTGTATTTTAAAAAACTGTGTGCATATACTGGCGCCTATCTTGACACATCTAATGAATGAATCCTTTGTAGCGGGACACTTGCCACAGGACTGGAAACACGCCATAGTGACCCCAGTATTCAAGAAGGGGGATAAACAACAGCCTGGTAATTTTCGCCCTATCAGCCTCACCAGTATTGTAGTGAAGATGATGGAAACAATTATTTCGCACAGCTTGACCGGATTTTTGGGCCGAGAAGGCATTATGTCAACCAGACAGCACGGATTTGTTAGAGGAAGGTCAACAGTCAGTAATCTGCTGACATGTGTTCAGTACTGGACCAGGGAACTTGACAGCCGCAACCCAATAGATGTCATCTATCTAGACTTCGAGCGCGCATTTGATAAAGTTCCACATCAACGACTTCTCAACAAACTGGAGCATTTTGGGATACGTGGTTCCTTGCTCAAATGGATAAAGAACTACTTGGAAGGTAGAACATTCCAGGTGCGTGTTGGTGGCTTCCTCTCCAAGCAGAGACCCGTTGCGAGTGGTGTGCCCCAGGGCTCAGTGCTTGCGCCTCACCTGTTTGGAATATACATTTCAGACTTAATCGAGGTGATTGAGTGCCGGTCTGCCTTCTTTGCTGATGATGGTAAGATCTTTGCCAACCCACTTATACACAATGGACAGCTACAGGATGACTTGAATCGAATCCAGAACTGGACCAAAGATTGGGTTGTCAAATTAAATACATCTAAATGCAATGTCCTGCATTTGGGGGGTAACAACCCAAGGGTTATATATAATCTTGAAGGAAGCATCCTGACTTCGGTCAACCTCCAAAAAGATCTGGGAGTGTGTATGACTCCTGATCTGAAGTGGGCAGAACACATCTCCACTGTTGTAAAGAGGGCAAACTCATTTATATATCTAGTTCGGAAGTCTTTTCAAACCATGCCTGTCGACGTTTTCCGAAGAATTTTTAAAACATATATTAGACCACTCTTGGAATATGGATTCCAGATCTGGAGTCCATACCTTCACAAGGACATAAATCTGCTGGAGAGTGTCCAGAGAAAGGCCACAAAAATACCACAGGTTCTACGTCGCATGCCCTATGAGGAGAGACTGCGTGCGCTGAGACTGACCACTCTCGAGCAGAGAAGACTCCGAGGCGATCTGATAGAAGTGTATAAGATTCTGACCGCACACTACAATCTCCCAAATATCCATAACATCCTCCTCAGAAGGGATGGGCAACGGCCGTCTCGCGGACACAGTCTTCGACTGACACGGGCCCCCGCTGACGCACTGGTCGCACATCACTTCTTTAGTAACAGAGTTGTCCACAATTGGAACTCACTGCCAAATAACGTTATTGCTGCAACCACAATAAATGGATTCAAAAATAGACTTGATGACTGGCTACGACTGGACAACACGGAGCTCAAAAGAGTGACGGACAGTTAAGGCTTCAATAGAGAGACTACACATTTTATCACTGGATGTGAACACATCAGCTTGTAGCTGCTTGTTCATAAATAAATAAATAAATAAAATAGTTTTTGTTATTCAGGTTGCAGCGAACATCCATACCTAGGATATTGAGATTGTCCTGCAGTGGCAGTGGCGTGCTCTGAAGAGTGGGGAGGGGAAGGAAAGAAGATACTTTTGCTGTAAACGCACATGCCTGCGTCTTCTTGGCATTGAACTCAACCAGGTTCTCAGAGCCCCATTGAGAAATGTGATTCAGGATCCCGTCAAGCTCAGTGACAAGAAGCTGCCTTTTCTCTGCGATATCCGACTGCTTGGCCGCGGGATGTCCATGATAACTCCCATGCAAAGTGCTATCGTCTGCATAACAATGAACATTGCCGGTAGACAGCATGTCGTTGATATGCAGAAGAAAGAGAGTGGGTGATAGGACGGACCCCTGGGGCACGCTAGCATTAACCTGCAGAAACTCCGAAGCTCGTCCGTCACAAAGGACGCGAATACGGCGCCCCTGCAGGAAGCTAGCAACCCAGTTGCACAGCCTAGAAGGCAGGTAGCTTGGAAAGAAGCGATTTGTGCCAGACTCTATCGAAAGCTCCATCTCCAACATCTCCAACGCATTCAACACCTTGACCTGGAGTTGCATCAGGGAGGCACTCGTGTACCACGGTGTGCCTCTCTACCTCCGCCGCATAGTCGGGGCGTACCTGACGGAGAGAGCCGTCATCTACCCAAGTGCGACCGGCGTCGGTCGACGTGAGATGTCGTGTGGTGTTACACAGGGATCGGTTCTAGGGCCGCTCCTGTGGAACATCGGATACAACTGGGTGCTTTGTGGTGAGCTCGCGGACGGTGCCGCCGTCACATGCTATGCGGACGACACGCTAGTGACGGCGAGCGGGGCTACATACCGCGAAGCGACCCTGAGGGCCACGTCCGCGGTTGCTCAAGTCGTGGAACGGATCCAGCGACTGGGCCTTGAGGTGGCTCTGCATAAATCCGAGGCCATGTTCTTTCATGGACCTCGGCGCACGCCACCACCTGGTTCCAGTCTCACAGTGGGAGGCACTCTCATCGGCATCAAGCCCCAGATGAAATATTTGGGGCTCGTTTTCGACGGCCGGTGGGACTTCGGGAAGCACTTGGAGACCCCGCATTGGTGGGCACAGCCAACGCTCTGGCGCGGCTACTGCCCAACCTGAGGGGCCCGGAGGATTCCTGCAGGAGACTCTACGCGGGTGTCGTTGTGAGTGACACACCCTGAGTGATCGGCATATGCCCCTGCTGCAGCGTCCGCAGCAGAAGTAGGCGTGCCGCATCATAAGGTGGTACCGCACGATATCATTCAACGCAGCGAGTCTCCTCGCCGGAGCGCCACCATGGAACCTGGAAGCAAGATCCCTTTCGGCGCTATACCGGTACCGAAAGGCGGCGCGGGAGCGGGGTCACGATCCCGAGCCCGAAGAAATTCGGGCCGTGAGATCCCGGCTCCACAGGGAAATGGTGGCGGAATGGGAGTTACGACTTGGGCGACCAGGCGCAGGGTGCGCCGTAGTAGCGGCGGTAAGACCCATCATGGGGGAGTGGCTAGAGAGGCCACATGGCAGCCTCTCGCACTGTCTGACGCAGATGATCAGGGGTGCGAGGGATATGCCTGTCAACCTCACCTTCGGCAACCAAAACGACCCACAGGCGGCGTGCATTTTAGTCGGTTCGAGTCCGACATAACCTCTTCCACCGGCTCCGGTGGGGAGATATCCGTGGGGATTTTGCGCACGTAAAAACAAACACCTTTAAAGATGCGGTAAGGCAAAACCAGTCAGATTCAAAAATTACAAATGTGTTCCCAATATATGTGTAAAATAAGTTTCACCAAGTACTATCAATCAACAGAATAAATAGTCAAATAGTTTCATTAAAAGTTCTCTCTATCTATTTGTTATAGATTACCAAATTCAACCTTATAAGTATTTATAAGCACCTTATAAGTCAGTACTTAGATACACAGTCTTTCGAACTTTTTCATCGTTATACTGTGGTGTGTATATTAATGGTATATAATATTTCTAACCGTAACCGGCACACACCAATGACTTTTCGATACTTTTCGAAGTTATTTGTGTAGCGAAATGTAGGTGCTAGCACCTCTGCCTACCCCTTCGGGGATATAGGCGTGAGTTTATGTATGTATGTATATAATATTTCTAAATAAATTACCTAAGCTCAAAGTGTATTTGAAAAGCAAGTAATAAAGAGTTTAAGTACCTTACGATTCACAAGTATCCTATTATGTTTGTGATTGTAATTACATTGTCTTGTAACATAACTGCTATGAAATTTATAGTAGGCGCTAATACACAACTTTTTAATAACAGCTTACTTACTACAGCAAAACATTGTGCAGATGAGATATCGTTGTAAACAGGTATAATATATTGGTATACCTATTTATAACAGGATTATTAATAATAGAAAATTACTACAATAACAATCAAAACATTAGGTTAGACATCCTTTTTAGATTAGCGCCATCTTGTAAAAGACAAGTGAACTTAGCTTGGATATGACGCGATAAAATTTTGATACTAGCCCCAAACAACGATGATGTGAGTTCTATTTTAATCATCTTATACGCCATTAATACGGTACGGTGCACGGTGTTTCGTTATATCGTAGGTAATAGAGGGGTATTTTCACACATAAGTAGGTAGGTGTCACATATATAACATAAAATATACCTATTATTAAAATCGTGATTAAAAAATTAACATTTTTATTTATTTATTATTATTTTGATCAGCTAGTACTAATACCTATACATACCTAGTTTCAATGTAAGTACATATTTGTAGTTACATGCTCAAACGTTTTATATGGGACATACATAGGTACATATAATACCGCCTTCATCCCCAGAGGGTTAGACAGAGGGGAATTAACACCCACATTTCACTAATAACTGTATTCGGTCCCACCGGTTTATATGTTTCCACGTGTCTCTGACCCATTCACCTCCACTGCCGCAGTGGCATGACGTTTGCCCCCGCTCTACTTTCCGCAATTTGATAGGAATACCGTGCTTCCAACTCCCGAGAGAGGGGCGGTATGAAAGAAACTTCATCCCACGCACACTCAAACTGTGGAATGACCTCCCTGCTGCGGTTTTCCCAAGCGCCTACAATATGGGGTTCTTCAAGAGGGGCATCAGAAGGTTTCTTTATGGTCGGCAGCGCGAGTGTGACACCCCTGGTGTTGCATACGTCCATAGGCCACGGTAACCGCTTCCCACCAGGTGGGCCGTGTGCTTGTCTGCCAACTAAGTGGTATAAAAAAAAAAAAAAGGCACCTTAAAACCGTGAACGGTCCAAGGTTAGCTGGAGTGTGAGGGATATCATCTAAGGCATCTAACACTCCGGTATTTGTAAACCCAAGACGGCGTGCGGTTCTAATAGTCGGTTCGACTCCGACATAATTACCCTTAATGGCCAGAGGATGAAATCCACAAGAAAAAAGGGACTGAACATTAAACAAAAAAAATCATTCAATAGACTTCGCTCTGCCTGATGGTAAGCTGAATGCAAAGTCTCAGAAAAGAGGGTCGCCATTACTTACATATACCGTATGACAAGGTGACGCTCAGCTTGATGGCCTCATCATATACTTTTTCACGCCTCGCTTAAAGGACCCGGGACTGTAGGAAGAAGGAAACACGTGAGCTGGTAATGAATTCCAGGCCTTAATGGTACGACAAAGGAAAGAGTCACCGAACCGCTTGGTTTTTGATTGGATATTCTGCACCGTGTGCACATCTAAGACTTGCATGTGTTGTCCCGTGTAGGAAAGGGGTGGGTGGGACTAATTGGAAGAGCTCATCAGAACACGGCAGAACATGGCAGTATTTTACAGACGGTAAAATACTGCCATGGACGCAACATCTCTACGCATCAGCAAAGGTTCTAGGGTGTTCGTGATCTCGGGATTCCCAATGTTGCGGACCCCACGTCGTCGCTGCAACCTGTCGAGAGCATCTAGTACTTGGCTCGCATCTCAATGACTCAGCAATGTAATTACATTGCTGAGTCATTGAGATGCGAGCAGTATTACAAGCAGGAGCGAATTTGTGTTTTGTACAGAAGACACGTACCGCTCCTCCGGCGAAAAAAAAACGTCTCACTCTGTTCAGGATTCCGAGATTATGCGAGACTGTTTTGAAGATACTCTCGATATAGTTTTTGTTATTCAGGTTGCAGCGAACATCCATACCTAAGATATTGAGACTATCCTGCAGTCGCAGTGGCGTGCTCTGAAGAGTTGGGAATAGAATAGAATAGAATAGAATAGATCTTTATTTGCAAGAACATTGTGATAAGGATGTTACAAATTGTGTCTTATGACTAGGTATATCATGTTCTGCCTATAGTGGGCATGCAAATTTTCCTTATTATCTATACACTTTGGCGTACAAAATGATACGAAGTCAAAAGGAAGCTTATGCATTTTATACCACCTAATCACATTTTTATCTATACTCTTTACTGGTTATGGATAAAAACTCTGTAACAGAATAAAAACATTTGTTTAGCAACCGGTCTTTTAACGCTTTTATAAATTTCTTGTACGGTAAAGCTTTGATTTCACTAGGTACACAATTATAAATATATCCACACATAGACAGGCAATTCTTTTTATATACAACAGTTTTTGGTACCTTAGATAAAACTATTCTGTCTGGGTCGCGTGTGTTTCTGGGGTACATCTCCTTTGCTGTTGTAAAGATGTGCTTATTCAGTCTGACAAATTTTGCACATTCAAATATAAACATACTGGGCAAGGTTAACAGTTTAAGTGATTGAAATAGAGGTCTGCAAGATATCCAGGGGGCCACACCGCAAATCGCTCTGACACATTTTTTTTGAACAATGAATGCCTTATTTATGTCAGTTGAGTTCCCCCAAAGAATCAAACCATAATTTAGAACTGCGGCCACATAACCATGGTACGCGCTAAGAACCGTCATTTGCGACGTTATTCTACTTAACTTCGCCAAGACATATACAAATTTGTTTATTTTGCTACATATGTTATTTATGTGGGCTTTCCAATTTATATGTTTATCCAGAATAATACCTAAAAATTTAGTGTGGTCTACTTCCTCGATTTTAATAGCTTTGTACATAATATTAAGGTTTAAGTGTTTACGTCCATATGTGCTAAATTGTACATATTTAGTTTTCGTTAGGTTAACATTAAGACTATTTTCATCCAGCCATTTTATAATGCATTCTATTGATTTATTGATGTCATAGTTATATTTATTTATGTCATGCTTATTAATGTCATAATTAGTAATGTCATATTTATTAAGGTCAGTGTCATTTAAGTAATTGTCAGTTAATTTGGATTTAATTATTATTGAAATGTCATCTGCAAATAGTGTACATGGATGTTCCGTGACCCCGGGAAGGTCATTTATGTATAATAGAAATAATAGAGGGCCTAGCACACTGCCCTGCGGTATGCCAGAGCCGTTAACTCTGTAACTCGAATTAGTTGCTTCTAATTCTTTTTTGTCATTTAGGGAGCTAATTTGTTTTCTATTTAATTTGTTTTCTATTTGTTAGATATGTTTCTAACCATGACAGCGCATTTCCGCGAATACCGTATTTTTCCAGCTTATTTAATAATATTTTATGTGAAACAAAATCAAATGCTTTCGTCATATCAAAAAATATGACAGTTGTAGCGTCACCATCATCTACACTATCAATGACTTGAGCCATGAGGTTGAAACATGCCGCAGTAGTTGACTTCCCTTTTTGGAATCCAAACTGTTGTGGAATCTGTTTGGAATCCAACTGGGAGGGGAAGGAAAGAAGATACTTTTGCTGTAAACGCACATGTCTGCGTCTTCTTGGCATTATAATAATTTCTAATTTTATTACGATCAATAGGCAAATTATTTCGATTTATCAAGCCTATTATAGTTCTTATTAGTCAAGTCTATTGAAATAATACTAATACCACGGAAAATCAAATTACTATTGATTTCTTAGGTCGTTTCTACAATCCGTATTTGCCTAAAGCAGGCATACGTAACACCCTCCCTACCCTCTTCGGAAGGCTAAGGTCATCTCAAAACCGTGGATGTTTCAGGGTCAGCCTAGGTACGTGGGAAATGCTTTATTAGGTTAGGTAACCTTATAACCCGGTGATTGAGACCCGAAACGGCGCGTGACGGTTTAGTGCATTCGAGTTCAAATTTCCTGAACTTAACACGTTTATTATGAGTAAAATTAGATACTTTCATCAAAAAAACATGTGGTCGTTAACTAATGGCTTGTTTCTTTATGGTTACAAGAGACAAAATTCTAAATCATGCAGCCCTAAATGAAACATTATAGTGAACAATACACACAGACACAGACAGAATCAGTCAAATTGCGACCGTCCCGGACGCTATCTAACGTATTGCATAAATATGAATTTGGAACGGGACCACTATGTTTTATTTATATATATGCTTGCAAATAAAGAATTCATTCATTCAAAAATTCATTCATAAAACAGGATAAAATACCTAAAAATCACTTTATATCTACTATGCCTACTAGTGATTAAATAACATATTTGAGTTTGAGTATAAAACTTATAATAAGTAACACAACTTGCATTTGAGCGCGAGTCGATCGCGTTATTTTATTTTGTAACTCACAGCACATGCGCTCGCCGAAAATTTCTCGGGATGAAACGGGGTCTTTCTGGCTCTGAATGAGTTATTTAAAACTGTACCACATTTCTCCGCCGCAGATTCGATTCGAGAATGGAGTATAGAGTATAGAGAACCGGCGCACGGACCCTATGCAGGTGCAGCCGTGCGAAAACCTAATTATTAAAGGGTAAATTCCCACTAAAAGAGCTGCGGTCAACTGAAATACTTGCGAGGAGGCTCTCGCAGATTCACAGCCAACACCGAGCAGCACGGCGCTACCCTTCCTAACCTTCAAATGACTCTAAACAATTTCTCCAGTACATATGATTCTAAATATTTTGTAATATTTTGCCCCAAAAGTCCGCTGCGGGCCGCTACTCCTTCAGTGTAATTGACCCTAACCTGTCGGCAGTTAAAATCAAGGACACTTCTTTCACTTTTGCTTTAGTTTTTTTTCAATGTAGGCGGTCATTTTGACTATTATTCTACAGTGGGCATCTATAGCATCGCTGGTGAGCTCCACCACATAGTATTGTGCTACGTATGAGCCCCACTGTGGTATGGTCCCCGGCCAGCGGTCCATAGCTAGTGAATTTGTGCGTATCACCATTCCTCATGTAGAAAAAGAGATATTTATAATTTTTAGGGCTTCGATTACTTGGAAAAAACTGTGTAATCCGCTCTCCGAAGCTAAGAGGGATCTTATTATTATTATTATTATTAGCCTTTATTGCTGATACTAAACAAAAACCTAACATGTAACAAAGTGTTTTAACTTAAATCTAATATATCGGGTTTCCCGGTTTAGTGATCTGCGTGTCCTGTGACACATAGGCCTCTTCCAGCTGCTTCCATTCTTTTCTATTGTTAGCTTTTCTGAAGAAGAGAGATTTTACTGTATTAAAAATGGTCACCCATCCTAAGACTGACCTGGCTAGTGTAACTCAACCTTGCAATATCTTAACTTCTACCACCACTAACCACTTCACCACGGGTGCCACGAATCCTTCTACCAACATTCTACGTCTTTATAATATGTGTATAAATATTATTACCTATTGTTTTAAGATATTTATTTTGAGCACTAGGCACTGCGCAGTCTCCAGCAAATCAGTTTCTATATCACGTGGACACTGACTGATCATGACCTCAAAGATCATGTTGACTTTATGATAACACGCGATTGGAATCATTTAATAGCATATAACAGGCCAATAAACAATGCCAAGTCGCATTAATATATTCCAAAATGAGTCCAGACCAATTTTTCTAAACTTTACTCTGGCTAGCCTTCTAAGAGGAGAGATGAGGACATAAGATGGGTCAGATACAAAAGTGATAATAACTCGGTATAGGAAGGCCACACATTCTATACACGGGGCCCCGATTGTACTATTTGTATGTCATAATAAAACCATTGTCACACCACTGGCAACTTGTAGAATGTATGAAAAGATGTACCTAATGAACTCTTTATCATCTAATTGTGGACTCGGGAGCCAGTTCGACGAATTAACTAATGATAGTTAAGTTTATACAAAATAAGTAACAGTTTTATTCAGCCGCCTAAATGGTAGAATTAAAATAGTATAGATAGAGAGATGATATGGACCTACCCATTCAAAATAACAAGATGTACCTACTCAACTTTGTGTATAGCGTACCTGGTACCCATACATATTATAACAACGGCTTATGGGAATGAAGATCTTCAGGGCCCAAGCCAATCTCACCGGCAAACCAGTACATACTCTGGCTCTGGCGCAAGTTTTCCTTACGAGGTTTGGGTTTCAAGCGGAATAATGGAAGTAAGAGAGTGGGCCCAGGGCTCCATAGTGCAAATCTCTATAGAAAAAGCGTTATTAATATGATGACTTTAGAAGAAAATAAGTTATTAATACACTCTTAGATATGTTACGAATACATTATTACCACACTGTATTTTTAGATTGCTAGTCTAAAATAGATACAGACGTATCGTTGACCGAGTTTCACCTGAACATTATACAAATATAATACACCTACACGTACACTTAAAAAACCTATCGACATTTCATTGAGCATGACTGTACTCACTCATATGAACGTTATTTCATGCTAATAGCTTCCTCTTTAGGTTACTAGATAGCAAAAGTGAAAGGTAAAATAAAAGGCACATTATTCAGATATATTTTTCTACTGAAACAAAATAAATGCTTTGAAATGGCACATCGATACAAAGACTCTTATAAAGATCATCAATAAAATATCCTATCGTAATATCTAAAATTGTACTTAACAAATAACTATTGAATAGGAAATGTAATAATAGGTAACATCGAATGGGTTGGTAGGCCGTGTACAGAAACGGCACAGTGCTAGTTCGATTACCAGCTCAAGGTAGACTTATTTCATTAATTAAACATTACAAGTAAAGGTTAATCTAAATTAATTAAAACATTTTAATGTTACTATGCTTGATTATGCCTAATTTTTCTATGGTCTAGAAGAGAAATTATATAATTTTAGGATTAATATCTAATTTGTTAGAGGAATAGATTACTATATTATTATTATAAACTTTGATTCCTACCTTAATATTCAATTTACAGGTAATGCGATTTGGTAAGAAAAGAAAACGGTAAGCTTGTTTGTAAACATACAATTACTGAATGTATGTTTAAGGTATTATAGGCATTATTTGTTATTTTTTGGCATTAAGTGTCAAAAACTCATGTATGTTGCAGTACGGTTAATAAATATTGTATTTTGCTCACATACATGCTTGTTATAAATTTATGTCTAGATTTCATAAACAGATGTAAGATTCTCACTTTTGTGTTTAACAAAATGTACTTAAATACGTTCTTACACAGCTATAAACAAAGACATCCACCATGGTGGTTTTGATACCCAAGTCTTCAATTTTTCTCTGGTAGGAAGAAGCCCCGTATCTTTCTTTGGTTCCGGCATTTTAGCGTACGCCATTAAAGTGTTACAATCAATTTTATTGCGGAAGAGAGCCTCTTTAGTGTGTATCTCTACCTCACATTCCATATCCTTAGCATTTGCACGTGGTCCTTGGACTTTCATTGGATCCATCGCAGTGGATTTTGTAGTACATACAGTGACGTTCACCATAGTTGTATTCGACACAGGGGAGGCTGCCGTTGTTATTGAAGTAGAGTTAACTGGTGCACTATTCACGGGCAAGGCAGTATTAGAGTTAACTAAGGTACCGTTAGGCAGTAAGGTGACGTCGGAATTAATTGACAAACCTTTTATTTGTTTCAACAAACTATTCACTGGTGAAGCAGTATCTGAATTTACTAATGTACCATTTGGCATTAAGTTAGAATTGGACTTAGGCATCAAACTGTTCAGTACTGAGGCTAGGTCAGAATCAACTAAGGTACCGTTTGCCAGTACGGTAGAGTTCACTGGTAATGGAATGCTAGAATTACTTGGGGCAGTGTTCACTGGTAAAGTATTGTTAATGATCGTGGTATTAGTTGTACATACTGTTTGGTTCACTAGTGTCTCTGTGCTCGGTGTCAATTTCTTGCTATCTGCTGTGAAAGTGGAAACTATTTCGCACGGTATTTTTAACACTTCTACTTGTCCATTTTGCTTTACTTTCAATAAACAGGTGGCTTGTTCTGTGGGCTTATGCTCTGGTGCGTACGAGTCGCTTGATGATACGTAACGGCGATTGTAGTAGTCGTCATAGTAATAATTGGTATGATGATGGCTGTGGGACCGGCCAAGGTTATACAGCGTTAATCCAGTCAATAAGTCTCCATAGCGACTCTGTGAGTTTCTGTATTCGTGCACGTAGACATATTGTGGTGCAGAATAGTAAGACGGTACATTGTAGTAGTGTGGTCCACCAGAATTTGTGTTATACGAATGACTATGATAATGAGTATTGTATGTATTGCTAGAAGATCCTGATCCAGATGTGGGGTAATATTTCTTGGAACTTGTACCGGATCCTGAGAGTCCACCAGACGATGAAGGATATTTGTGTGATCCTGATGACGATGTACCAGTACCAAAAGGCCATCCTGAGGAACCTGATCCTGAGGAACTGCTTGATCCGTATTTTGATCCTGATGAACTGGAACCCGATCCAGAAAGACCCGATCCTGACGATGGGTAGCCGAACGAACTTGAACCGTATTTTGATCCTGACGAACTGGAACCCGATCCAGAAAGACCCGTTCCTGACGATGGGTAGCCGAACGAACTAGAACCGTATTTTGATCCTGACGAACTGGAACCTGATCCCGAAAGACCCGATCCTGACGATGGGTAGCCGAACGAACTTGAACCGTATTTTGATCCTGACGAACTGGAGCCTGATCCCGAAAGACCCGATCCTGACGATGGGTAACCGAACGAACTTGAACCGTATTTTGATCCTGATGAACTGGAACCGGATAATCCTGACGATGATGACGGATATCCATGAGACGAACTACTTGATGACGAACTTGGTTTGTTCCATGATGACGATGAGCTCCCCCAACTACTTGATGACGAACTTGGTTTGCTCCATGATGATGAAGAGCTCCCCCAACTGCTACTTGGCTTGTAGCTGGAACCCGAGCCCGAACTGGAGCCCCAACTTTTTCCAAAAGATGAGTGCGAAGATGAGTGCGAAGATGAATGCGAAGACGAGTGCGATCTGCCTCCTCCTGAGCTCCTACTTCCACCACCTCTCCTACAGTCAATATCACAAATCGTTAGACACGAAACTAAAAGACACAACAGAATAATCCTGTTGGCCATTTTGCACCACGTGAACACGCGAGAGTGCGGACTCGTTTGATACTGTGTCCGTTGCCCGTTCATTGGTTTTATTTAAAACATGTTTGTGCTATGTGTGTTTGTGTGCGGGTGAATATGACGTAAAAGTCTGTTCGAAGAATCATAATTTGCTGTCTCCCTCACCCACGCCAGTAACAGATAAGAGGAACTTAGAGGTGAAGTAAACAACAAGAGTTATCCCACTTTTGGTGGCCACGATGCGATAGCAATGTATACTTGTAAAATAATAAGTAATTAAGGAGCATATTTCTGTTAATTGGTTCTCAGCAGTTCGTTTATCATAATTGTCTGTGCGCTTAATTGCATGTTTGTGTGTGTGTTCCTAATAAAGTGCGTCATGGTAAGTCCGAGTTGGTGAACAAATTCAAGATTATTGCGAAAATAGATGTATGGGTATACTGTCCTATATTTCCGGGTATACCACTTATAAATTATAATGTTATACCGCGGGGCACGTATCTTGGTCCTAAATGTGCAGATTGTTTCGTAATAATCTATATATACATACATATAATCACGCCTTTATCCCCGGAGGGTTAGGCAGAGGTGAACAAACGCCCACATTTCACCAATAATTAAATTCGGTCCCACGTAATAGGGGGTGAGCCTATTGCCGTCCTCCGGGCACTATTGTTGACTCAAGCTATTCATCTGAGGCTGAGTCTGGGCTGTATATATCTGTCTGATGTTAAACAGCCCTATCTTTTAGTCGCCTGTACGACACCGCATTGGAAGAGATGGGGTGGTCTCTGCCGGGAACCACTCGGCTATATATATATTTGTAATAATCTATGCATGGTGAATTAGAGCTCGTCCGCCGCCGTAGCACCCCGTGCTGTCTTCAAAAGACACCCAGCAAACGTGTACAGCAGGCACATGCCGTAAGAAAGTTTCGAATGATCGAACGGACTTGACAGTTGAATTGGCGGTGAAATTTCAATTGCGCTTGCTCTTGGTGACTTTTCTCGCAAGTCTTCTCGAACACGAACAAAAATTTTGCTGGGACTATTGTTCGCATCGTTATTGCAAGTAGGAACAAAGCATTTCCTATAATATTCCATTGAAAAGCCGTTTCGATATTATTAATTACAATAAAACAGAACGAGTGAGGATTGAGGTTATGTTGTTTATTATCGTATAAATACTGTCATAGCCTTTTTAACGTTCGTGGACTAGACAAAGGCATCAATGCCAATTTTGATGGCTAATTACAGGACTAGCGAATGTTGAAATTGCATGTTAGTCCAGTGGGCAAACTTAATGATTTTATTACTCACTGGAGTCAATGGCGTCTGTCCCCATGACGTCAGACTAATATAAAATTCTCGGAACTAAGTGGGTATAAGATACTCAGACAAACGAACGTCATTAGAACCGGTTTGAAGCGCACAAGCGCGATTTGGAATTTTGGGTTTAAATTGGCCAGAAGACAAATATTATACTCATTCGTTAGTTCTATCAGTAATATCAGTAGAAGCTATGTTAAAGTTGGTGTTTGTCAAAGAGTTATGGTATGGTTCATGCTATCAAGAACGTCCTATGATGCTAGGAGTCGCCAAGTCTCCATGCTAGTTAAAAAAAAATCATCAATTTTCTTTTTCAACGAAATGTTCCTTTCCATAATAAAAAAAATGGCAGTTTCGATATAATGGTCCCTTTAACTTATGGTGGTCAAATGTAATGATTTCAGAAAGGTAACTAATGCGACCTTCTAATCAATATTACAACTATCTATCCCGACCTATGGATCCTATCCTTTATCCTCCTTTATCCTTTATTTTTGGGCGATTTACTTAATGTTTTTTTGTAGAAATAAAGAAAGTGAACGTCTTCAAAATACATTTTTTTTTATATATTCAGCACGTGTGCTCAAGATCACACGCGTGATCTAATTTAATTCTATGAAGGTTATTTTCTTCTTTGCATCGTAAACGAATTAGTATTAGTGTTGTATGTAATGTAGAAAAAATTTTATCGTCTTAGGCGGGATTGTATTTGAATAGTTAGCACACTAAATGCTTTAAAATTTCATTATTGTGTACACCCACCACAGGCAACAAATTATATCTAAGACCTACTCTTTGCAAAATGCAGATAGTGGAAAATAACTCCTCTGTCGCACCATTAAGGCCTGGAATTCATTACCAGGTCACGTATTTCCTTCTTCCTACAGTCCCGGGTCCTTTAAGCGGGGCGTGAAAAAGCATATGATGAGGCCGTCAAGCTGAGTGTCACCATTGTCACATGGTATGTGTAAGTAATGGTGACCCTCTTTTCTGAGACTTTGCCTTCAGCTTACCATCAGGCAAGGCGAAGACTAATTGACGTGTTCTATGTATAAAAAAAGGCCTCTCGGGCTTGGCACCGACTTCTAACAGATCAGTAAATCTGTAAATCCAGTATTCTTGTTCTATTATAGTTGTAATTTTTTTGTTAAAATTGAATTCATCAAAGATTGGAATACTTATCTACTAATGAAAACAATTTTATTTTCGCTTATGTTAACGATGTCAGATCAGTTCGTACCGACCACGTACCAGATTACTTTATTACTTGAATGCTACAAATTAAACACATAATATCGGATAGAATTGACCCGGTCTAGATTTTTAATATGTTACGATTTCCAACTTCCGAGTATTTCAACTACTTATTTTTTTATAGTCTATATTGGACTTGTTTTTTTTCTCATTTATTTTAATCATTTCCTCAAAAAAGTAACTAGGTAGGTAATTAAAGTAGAGAGAACATTCTGCAATCTGAGCGTCCGCGGAATGAAGTCCCTTTCTTACCTCGGCTGCACTGCGACATATGAGAACGTAGGGACTTTTTCAATCTTCTTCTGTCGTGTCGATGACGCTTATATTCTCAAATTCTATGTTCCCAGTGTGCTGCTACCTGGATTGCGTTCACGGAGGCTCTCATAAGGTCCTCTGGTGTACAAGTAGATGAACATGCAGCACATGTTAACAGGTGGATCATGATCTGTGGAGCAACTCCACTCTCACACTTGTGTTCAAAGTCTGTTTAGGGACTTCCACCTGAGCCAGGTAAGGTCATGCCTGGGGGCAGACTCTCTGACAGCGGGATGAAGGAGGTTAGTGGTGGGCTCCGTGCTCTCCAGTGATTTACTCTGGCTGGGGAGGGATCGCCATCCCAGAAACTCTTTCGGCTTCTCAACCTCTTTGGCACGTGAGGGTGGCCGTGCATGGGGTGTCGCTTATCCAGTTTGCACCTTTCCATGAAAAAGCTACGTCTCTGCGTGCGCTGGGAGGTGCTATGCCATATACCTGTTATTATCCGGCAGGTCTCATTCAGTACTACATCCACCAGCTAAGCTTGTGCACCTTTTCAATAACAAATTGTTCTAGTTTGGACTTGTGCAAATTTTGTAGGTTTAGTTGGTATTGTAACAGAATGGCGCGCAAGTCAGCTAGTGGCTAGCTAGTTAAGATCAAGAGGGCCAGCTTGAAAGAGATGGCTCTGGGTCGGCCAGAGTGCGAGGGATATGCCTCCGGCAATCTCATCTCCGGCAATTTGCGACCCTCTGACGGTGTGCGTTTTAGTCACTGGCTCTGGTGTGGGCGTATCCGGGGGGATTTTTCGTACGATAAAAAAGAAGCTAGTTGGAATCCTGTCCGAGTGCCATCACTGCGACGCGAGCGAGGACTCATGTCCGCACACGCTCACCGAGTGTCCGGCGTGGGAGACGCCGAGGCGGGAGCTTGTGGCGGCCCTGGGAGTGAGGGTTCTCACGCTCTCCACCTTGCTCGCGGCGATGGTTCGCTGCGCGGATGCGTGGGCGGCCGGTGCCTCCTTCTGCGAGCAAGTAATACTCGTGAAGGAGGAGGCGGGGCGGGAGCGGCAGCGGGAGCGACGAAGGATCGCTAGACAAGCTGCCCGCGCACGAAGGCAACTCGGGCGTCGGAGGTCGATGAACGACCTCCGCCCCCTATGAACGCCGGCCTGGGGGTAACAGGTGAAGCCGCCTGTCACCCTTGCAGAAGCAGGCCGCGGCGGCGGCGCGCGTGGCGCGCCTCCCCGTTTCCGGGGACGAGTTGGGGACTCTGTGGTCCCCACACCCGAGAAGAGGGCCAGATCGTGAGAGATGGCCCTGGGTCGGCCGGGGTGCGAGGGATATGCCTGTCAACCTCACCTTCGGCAACCGAAACGACCCACAGGCGGCGTGCGTTTTAGTCGGTTCGAGTCCGACATAACCTCCTCCACCGGCTCCGGTGGGGAGGTATCCGTGGGGATTTTGCGCACGTAAAAAAAAAAAAAAAAAGCTAGTTGGAATCCTTTGGGAAGCATTTTCTACCTCACTTCCTTGTTGTTCATCCATAGAAGTCAGTGCCTAGCCCGACAGATCATACCATAATGATCGGATTTTTTTTTACTACTTATGTGGGAGACAAACACGCACCCACCTGATAGGAAGTACGCAACACTAGGCGCCCCTACCGCGAGTGAAACGCCTTTCACTCGTGCTGCCGACCCTGAGGAAACCTTCTAAGCCTCCTGAAGAACCTCATATTGTAGGTCTTGCATCTTGCATCATAGTACTTCAGGCTCCGACTTGTAATAAATCAGTAAATCTGTATATTTATTTACATTTTTCTCTTCTCAGTGTCTCTTCTATGTTTATTGAAATCAATTTAACGTTTTTGTTACTATTTTTTTGTAGATATAGATCAACACAATATTTGACTTTCTATTTTTTATACCACTTAGGTGGCAGACAAGCACACGGCCCACCTGATGGATAGTGGTAACCGTGGCCTATGGACGTTTGTAACACCAGAGGAGTCACAGTCGCGCTGTCAACCCTGTAAGTACAGAGTTTCTGTGCCGGCAGTGTAGAAGACAAAGCAGGACAAGCCTTTAGTCTTCCCACTGACAGCACAAATTCTCCAGTTCTATTATTACTGCTGCTTCTGCGTTTATTCCAGTGGCATACAAAGCTTTCACCTCTGAGTCTGGGGTCCGCTTTACCGATCTTACTGCGGATTTGGCAGAACTAAAAAAAAAATCGGTTTTCCGTGAAGATCAGATGACTGCCATCTGACTTCCACAACCCAAAGGCTATATCGAAGCATTGCAGCTAGACCAGTTGTTAAACTTTTTATGCTCCAACTACCAGAAACTACTGCCACAGATGTTCGTATGGCAACTGGAACCTATGGCTTAGCGTGCTCTCTGAGGGACGGCTAGACCAATATGCAAATACCCATATTCATGCATACAAATATTTGCACTGAGCGGGGTTCGAACCCGCGCCACCTGCGTAGCGGCCTCGTTCGCTACCGCCACGCCATGGTTGCTGACTATCATTACTATTTGTTATAATTATAAATAATACCTAACTATCCTTTTGCAGTAGAGTCAATAATTAATTTCTCATGAGTCACACGTACTAGTGTTTTCCTGTCAATATTGTATTCGTATTTTTCCTGTTCATTTCTATAACTACAAAATGTGCTTCTCTTAAAAGTTGATGGTTCGAACTCGGACCTGTCGAATCAATTGTAAACCCGTAATATCGTTACTGCCACTACAACAATTAACTGGTTTTTTTTTTTATTTAGTGTTGATCATCATTTGAAAAGGTTAATAAGTGTGAATGTAAGAATACGTTTACCAATGTCAGAAAATACTTCAGCTACATACTAAAGTTTGATTTTTCGAAAGGAAGTTGTTACTAACATTCATATTAAGCGGTATAGGTGCCGGTAGAATTATTGATTCCAAAAGCATTTACATTGATATTCAAAAGGAATAGGTTTTCCAACATTTTAGAAACGCTCTTATAGATTCTTGCATATAATTGTAATAATTTAATCTATTTTTGGATAAAATACCCATTTATTTACTTAGTTCCTAGGTGCTAAGCAATAACTTTAATCTCACAAGTTGAAGTAGGTAATTCAAGAATTCACATGGACTCCTGAAGTGAAACAAAAGTAAGTTTTTATATCTTGGATATGATACGTATTATAGTGAATGAGAAGCAAGTGATGCAATACAGAACAAAGAAAAATATTTCCGACAGTTATGGATATTTGCATAAATGAAGGTTGCAAATTACAGACATACTTCGATAGAAACGAAATCATAATAATAGGTAAGAATGCATGTAATTCAACCTCACAATACTAATCAAATGCACATAAATCTTGTTTTATAGTTCCGATTGACATACCGGCAACCTTACACATACTGACATCTTTTAGCTCCAGCGGACCGAAACCTTCAGATATTGCTAATACAGTGACCTGCGGAAACAATCTAACAATAATGTCAAACCATTTCTTATGAGCAGCTAAACAATCACGTGTTCACCTTACCCACAACAATGAGCTGTAAACAGCAATCTAATAATCTGCTTCAACCTGCAATCACGTTTGAGAAGGCAGCTTGCCATTCTGCAATGGTTCTGTAGCGAAGCCGTCACGACAGACGCTTAGTTACAATCATGACGTCGCAACAGAAGCACATTTAAAATGTTACTCAAAGTGATCACCGTTAGTTTCGTCAGTTTGTTGCATACGGCCGTGTTGTGCATTGAGCAGAACGTCAAAGAAACAAAACCCTACTTATTCCCAATCCCTTTCGAATTGCCATATCGGAATGAACGCGCCGACCAATGCTGGCTCAGAATCGAAGATGTCGACTTGATTGAAACCGTCGCAGTGTACTGTTATATTGTTCATGCCTTCCTGGGTAATTATATTCACGAGTACAATTCAAGAAAGATGACTGAGGATGGGGTTGATGTGAGCCTGTGGATTGAGAAGCCGATGAACATCGATGATAGTATTACTCTGCCGGATAGCAATCCTCACGCGATAAAAGATTGGCGAATGACTACTATTAAGGATCCTATAACACATAGGCGATTGTACGTTACAAAAAATGCTGATTGCAGGTTAGTGATGTACAGCAGAGAAGCAACAACAAACTATCGGATGAACTGTGAGCAGTTACTTTATTTTGTTAATGTGCGGATGACTGGAAGTGCTGTGTTTTCTTACGAACAAAATCTTAGACTTATAGTGATGAGCCTTTGTCTCGTATATTTTGTATACTATAGATAAAGTTTAGTGCGTTTAAGTGTAATTATCGAAATGTTGGATTGCTGTAGGTATAAATATTTATAGTCAACGTTTTCAAAAGCGCCAATGGTTGTGTTTTTGCTTGTTATTATCTTGGTAGCTCCAGCCATTAAATAGCGAGACAGTGTTATCTGATACGTGAAGGTCAGAGTCAGCAATTAACTTGGCACCATTTATTAGTTCTATTGTAGTGATGCAAATAATATATTTGACGAGCTGGAAATAATCGTCAATTAATTGGCTCTTAGTCATTTGACAATGGAGAATGGACAATAGGTATTAAAAGTGACGCTTGTACCGATTGGCAATGAAAAGATACCTGACAGATGAAACAGTAATAAATATGAATGAAAAAAGTATCTATTTATTTTCTTTATAGGTGAACCCGCAATACAGGTTTAAAAAGGCTAAATAATTTAAGAAATTTACTCGTATGTCCTCCAGTATAATGTACTAAAGGATGTTTAAATTTGTTGTTAGCAGAATTTGCACATGAAATGAATGATATCTATGATAACATAACATAAACTCGCGCCTATATCCCTGAAGGGGTAGGCAGAGGTGCTAGCACCCACATTTCGCCAGTTTATGTTTAGGTCCCAATGTAATAGGTGGAAACCTATTGCCATTAAACGGGCACTTATAAACCTGCGATATCTATGATACCTACCTTCATTGAGCTCATTGATAGAACTGTGCCACCAGAGTGGTAAAAAATAAAACAAAAATTCGCAAACAAAAAAACAAATAAAAACACGTTCAAGTCATAAGTAGCTAAATAACATCTAAGCAAGTAATGGACCTAAAAAGTGTTTTTTTACTAGCTGAAAGTCTGATAACTATATCAGTCCTGTATTCCGAATACCTACCTGCACTTGTCAAAGAGAGTGCCTGATATTAAACTACATCATTACGTCTTCAGTCTTCATATTATTTGCACGTGATGCATGACACCAAGCTACGTCGCTTTACTCTCAATCTAACCTGAATCTTAAGATTAGTTTAAATTGCCTAGCGTACACAACATCTATTATACCTAATCTATACTACAGCTTGACTATAGTTAACTACAGTCGAGCTATGATGAGTTAAATGAGCATAAAGAAAAAAGTTTCACATGATTATGAACAGAAATCACTTTTTGTATTACTGTCACTAACATTAGGCACCCATACTTACTTTGAATGATCATATAAAAGAATAATTTATCTAGAATATAAAGAAATTAAAAGAATTACAGCAAGTTTTCTGTAACATATAAGTTTATAATATACTCTCGATACAAGGTATAGGTATATATCTTTTTATGTAAATTGTATGAAAAAGTGTATACTTAAATCCCTTGTCGACTGTATTTAAAATTTCTGCTTTGTAGAGAATTTACAGAAATATCCCGGCAGAGTAAAATTTGGACCACCCCATCTCTTCCCATGTGGTGTCGTACAAGGCGACTAAGGGATAGGGCTGTTTAACATCGGACAGATATATACAGCCCAGACTCAGCCTCAGATGCATGGCTCGAGTCAACAATAGTGCCCGAAATACGGCAATAGGCTCACCCCCTATTACGTGGGACCGAATACAATTATTGGTGAAATGTGGGTGATAATTCACCTCTGCCTAATCCTCCGGGGATAAAGGCGTGATTATATGTATATTTGTATCTAAATTTATTCGATTTATTTTTATATTGATATTTATTTACTCAGTGATCACTGATCACGGATGACAAAATACATATTGACTGCCGAACAAGAACAAGTGTGTACTTCGGCATATATACAACCTTGGTGACTGAGACCATGTACAAATTCATCTGTACGGTGATGTATACATGTTACAGAAATACCAAAAATGTATTGTTTAAAATTATTATGAAATTAACGCTGAAACCGTATGTAATTCTATTTAGGTAGCTAGAGTGTAACAAAAACCACGTTTGAAGACAAGAAACCATTCTCTCGGACCTCCAACCAAACAATCAACAATGTTGTTTAAGTACTTCATTGATGGGTCAAGCTAGATCGATTCGGTCGATTGAGTTTACCTAGATTT
The DNA here is from genome assembly GCA_963662185.1 of Eilema griseolum. Taxonomy (NCBI): domain Eukaryota; kingdom Metazoa; phylum Arthropoda; class Insecta; order Lepidoptera; family Erebidae; genus Eilema; species Eilema griseolum. Next base: position 18,905,531 of record OY759240.1, on the reverse strand, counting down.
CCCTGGATAAATTTTACTATTAACAAAACTTTAGGACAGAATGAGCGCATCGCCCCCCAGAAGAAAAAAATAGGTTAGAGTGGTATGGGGAGGTGTTTGTGAAACTTCTTGTACTCGCCACTACAGGTAAATTTCGCAGGTATTGTTGGCTTGAGTCCTAAAGAGATATATCAAATCTATCAATTAGCCCACCGCATTCAACTGCTGAACATAGGCCTCTCCCAATGTGCGCCATTTGTTCCGATCCTCTGCCTTCTGCATCCAGTCTGTCCCAACCACCTTTTTCAGGTCATCCGTCCATCTGGCTAGGGGGCGCTCTCCACTCTAGGACTCGTTTGCTCCAACGGCCATCGGTCCTTTGACAAACGTGGGCAGCCAGTAGGCTGCCCACGTTTGTCGTGGTTGGGACGGTGGACGGAAGGTGGTTGGGACAGGATTTTCATACATAACACAGGCAGTAGCCTGTGATATGTATGAAAATTAAATAAGACACTAATTACAGTTTACCATCAAACGCCCAACCTTATTTAACTCGATGAAAAATATCGAACATATTTATGTATTAACTACTTAACTTCAAACAAACAAGCTAACTTTTCAGTTTCAGTTTCATTATGTAAAAGATTTATATAATGAAACTGAAACATTTGTTTGTTTGACCGCATTAAACTCTGGAACTAAGAGCGATTTCAAAAAATATTTTTGTATTTGGTAGCCTGTTTCTTGGAGGAAGTTATTGGTTATTTAATATCACGCTTCGACCATTAGGAGCCGAGCAATGAAATAAATAACCGCGGTCGGGTGATCGTTGCGGCGACTGACGACGCGCTGAAACGAGGGTGAAACCAGGTGCAGAGTTAGTATTATATAATTAGGTACGTAAGTAGATACTATGTATATTAACAACGGCAAATTATCGAACCGTGTCTCCTTCGTACGTATTTGTTTTAAAACAGCTGGTTTTATCGTTGTGCGCAATACAATGCTGGCACTGCCACCTCTCCCACGTAGGTAGGTATATATTAACTTTTTATTAAAATGTTATCTTCTTTTGTTTGTTTAGTTTATAATGAAGTTAGGATGCGGACCGGTTTTATTTGGTTGCTAGTGTATAATTACGTGCGGACCAACATTAGACTGAGATTTATGTGTTGTTATAAAATAAAAATATTATAGTAACAATCTGTTCAATAGTTATAAATTACAAAAATTTTATTATTTCTTTTTCTGATTTGTAAGCAGATTATTTTTATCCACTTAGGTGGCAGACAATCGCATGACCCACCTGATGGAAAGTGGCTACCGTGACACCTAATGCCTTTCTTGAAGGAACTCATATTGTGGTCGCATAGAAAAATTAGACACAAAACATTCATATCATCATATTTAGTACCTAGGTTCGAGTCTTTTTGGCAACTCAGTTGGGGTCAAGTTTCAATTGAGAAACTACGAAACGGTCGAAATTTGATACCTACCATGAAGCGACTGTCATCAGACCTCCACAACCGACTAGCACATCCACAACCCATAATGAACGTCCCAGATATTCGCGCGGACTACCGGGACCTTAGCTTTCCGTAGCTTCTCCTCTCGTTGAATAGAAGGAATACTTAGGGGATAGGTACTAGGACTTGTGACCCAGATATAGGATTAGGGTGTAGGTATTCGCTTCCGTTTGGAGTCAAAGTCATTAGCAGATTTACTTACCTACGCCTCGCACCCAATTCCACAGGAATATAGTGTGGGAGATACAGACTACGAAACACTAAATTCTGTAGCGTCGCACTAGGTATTTACTATACCTAGTGCGACCAACGTGATGATTTTGTAACACAGTTTGCGTTAATTTTTCATACAAATGCGGATGAGATCACTTTATTAAACAACTGGGCGCCAACGTTTAACGTAGGTACCTATTTTTTTTATGCTACAGATGGCACTCATCTAAAAAATAACAAAACTTGTATTTTAGTTCGTGTATGTTCATAATATTACAGATATTATAAGATAATATTCACTACATATAATCATATAATATGTATACATAGCATCTCCGAAGTATGACTCCAGAATTGTTGTCACAGTCACAGCTAATGCACTGACGGGGCTGCTGCCCAACTTGAGAGGGCCGGATGTCTCCTGCAGGAGACTACGCCGCGGGTATCCTGCAGTATATGGCCCTAAGCGGGTACTCTGTATGGGCGATCACCCTGAAAACGAGGCACGACAGCCTGCTGCGTGTTACGCAGCAAAAGATGACCATCAGAACCATCAAGGGTACCACTTGATATCCTTTGGCACGGCGAGTCTTCTCGACGGATCACCATCGTGAATCATGGAAACGAGTACATCGCTCACACTATCACTATACCGGTACTGTTGGTGACTGGCGCGGGAGCGGGATCACGAACCCAAGCCCGAATGTATTCGGGCCGTGAGATCCTAGCTCTATTCCACATACTCGGGGACTAGATGGTTCCCACACCCGAAGCAGGCCAGCTCACATAACATAACATAAACTCACGCCTATATCCCCGAAGGGGTAGGCAGAGATGCTAGCATCCACATTGCGCCAGTTTATGTTTAGGTCAGCCAACGCTCTGGCGCGGCTACTGCACAACCAGAGGGGCCCGGATGACTCCTGCAGGAGACTCTACGCGGGTGTCGTGCGGTCCATGGCCCTGTACGGGTGTCCCGTGTGGGCGGACACCCTGAGTGATCGGCACATGCTTCTGCTGCAGCGTCCGCAGCGGAAGTTGGCGTGCCGCATCATAAGGGGGTACCGCACAATATCATTCAACGCGGCGAGTCTCCTCGCCGGATCGCCACCATGGATCCTGGAAGCGAGATGCCTTTCGGCGCTATACAGGTTCCGAAGGGCGGCGCGGGAGCGGGGTCACGATCCCGAGCCCGAAGAAATTCGGGCCGTGAGATCCCGGCTCCACAGGGAAATGGTGGCAGAATGGGAGAGACGACTTGGGCAACCAAGCGCAGGGCACGCCGTAGTAACGGCGGTAAGACCCATCATGGGGGAGTGGCTAGAGAGGCCACACGGCAGCCTCTCGTACCGTCTGACGCAGATGATCACCGAGCACGGATGCTTCGGAAAGTATCTGCGTCGGATGCAGAAAGAGCCAACGTCCGAGTGCCATCACTGCGACGCGAGCGAGGACTCAGGTCCGCACACGCTCACCGAGTGTCCGGCGTGGGAGACGCCGAGGCGGGAGCTTGTGGCGGCCCTGGGAGTGAGGGTTCTCACGCTCTCCACCTTGCTCGCGGCGATGGTTCGCTGCGCGGATGCGTGGGCGGCCGGCGCCTCCTTCTGCGAGCAAGTAATGCTCGTGAAGGAGGAGGCGGGGCGGGAGCGGCAGCGGGAGCGACGAAGGATCGCTAGACAAGCTGCCCGCGCACGAAGGCAACTCGGGCGTCAGAGGTCGATGAACGACCTCCGCCCCCCATGAGCGCCGGCCTGGGGGTAACAGGTGAAGCCGCCTGTCACCCTTGCAGAAGCAGGCCGCGGCGGCGGCGCGCGTGGCGCGCCTCCCCGTTTCCGGGGACGAGTTGGGGACTCTGTGGTCCCCACACCCGAGAAGAGGGCCAGATCGTGAGAGATGGCCCTGGGTCGGCCGGGGTGCGAGGGATATGCCTGTCAACCTCACCTTCGGCAACCGAAACGACCCACAGGCGGCGTGCGTTTTAGTCGGTTCGAGTCCGACATAACCTCCTCCACCGGCTCCGGTGGGGAGGTATCCGTGGGGATTTTGCGCACGTAAAAAAAAAAAAAAAAAAAAAAAAAAGTTTATGTTTAGGTTCCAATCTACTAGGTGGCGAGCCTATTGCCATTAACCGGGCACTTTTAAACCTGCGATAAATACACACATAACCTCGAAAAGCATCGACAAATCATTGGTGTGTGCCATGGTGAAACCTGGGATCGAACCCGAGACCTCGTCTCAGCAGTCCATTACCGATACCACTTGGCTACCGCGGTACCTACCTACCTACCAATGTAAAACCGAATAACAATGTTTATTTGTGAAAAATATGTTAGATAGGCATTGTTACTGATTGTTACATTAACTATTGTGTACAGTATAGCATGAAGAATAAACTATGATACTATAGATGATTACCACGGCTTTTCCCACGTGAAATTGATCCGATTCCCGCTACCCACGGGAACCTATTGCCGGGATAAAAAGCCTATATGTTATTTACCCCGGCACCAACCACTTTCAGCCAGGTACATTAAGCCGTTAGATATACATATATATACAGATGAATTAACACCCACATTTCACTAATAATTGTATTCGCACACGTAATAGGGGGTGAGCCTATTGCTGTATTCCAGACACTATGGTTGACTCGAGCTACGCATCTGTGGCTGAGTCTGGGCTGTATATAGCTGTTAGAACGTGATTGAATAACAAACATTCAAACATAAATACAAACTTATAATATTAGCTTCAAATTATATAGATTATAATATTAGACTCAGCCTCAGATGAATGACTTGAGTCAACAATAGTGCCCGGAAGACGGTAATAGACTCACCCCCTATTACGTGGGACTGAATTTAATTATTGGTGAAAAGTGGGTATTAATACACCCCTGCCTAACCCTCCGGGGATAAAGGCGTGATTAGGGTAAGGTTGCGATCATTGGACCGGTTCTTTCTTTGGACCAGGTAAGTATCTGCAAAACTATTTACTTTAAAAGTGAACTGATATTTGCAACGCATCGCTTTTGACCCCCCTCGTACTGCCAGTGCTGCGCGAACCGCAATATAGTAAGGACAAATTGAAGAGTGTTTTTGCTGCTCTAAATTTAAAAATTTCTCGTATCTATTTCTCATGTAAGTACTGGAAATCTCTTTTTCTTTTTCTTTTGTTACCTACTAACATAAATCTATCTAATAAGACGCCTGTGTGTAAATATTTATTTAATTGCTTATGGTTTTTTTTTTTGCTGTGCAATTTTTTAAACTTGTGAAAGTTGCTATTAATGGACCGTTGTCAGTTTCGTTATTTGGACCGGTCCAATCATAGCAACATCAATTAACACTAATATTTATATATTTATCTAATTCATTATCGTATGTTTAATTTATTTATTTATTTATTTATTTAAAATGGTACATCTACAGAATACATATTGTACACTTCTGATTCATAATTTGGATTGTGGTAATTTTTCTAATATGCATCCCTATTACTGACGTACACAACTTGAACATTGAACAGATTAGACAGATTAAACAATGATTAAATTATCAACAATAAAAAAAATACATTTTAACAATTCAGGATTACAAATTGAAATTAAAACGAAATAAATACAATTTAAATTAAATTATTACAATAAAATTATATATATAAAATAAAATTAAAAATACAAAAAAATAAAATTGAAATTAATCTCACATTTCATCACATCACATTACATTCAATTAATAAAAAATACAATTAAAAATACCTATACAATTTTAAAATTAATTTACAAATTAAATTTTTTTTTTATTTTTTTTTTTATTTTTCTTTATCAATGACTGAAAGCGACACTGGAGGGTTTTAAGAGATTCCCCTTGAATTTGATAATGGAATCAGCGAATATATCGAAACTCTCCGAGCTCCCACATAGGGAGTTGTACTCGGAACAGACTCGGACCATGGGGGAAGTTTTGCCAACATTGGTTCTGCAGAGCGGAATATGGAAAGTTCTCTTGTTTGGGTACCTCGGTGTTCGTCCGGGCACATTGAGACTGATGCTAGAGAGCAGCTGGTCACAGTCTATATCAGCATTAAGGAGTTTATGCAGGAACACCAGGTCATGGACTTTGCGACGCAGATGGAGTGACTTCATTTTGAGGAAGGCAAGTCGTTGGTCATAAGGGGCCCTATGTGAGATGCCAGGCATGAAGTATGCCAGTTCCCTAGTGAACACTCGCTGGATACTTTCTATTCTTTGAGAGTGAACTGCATATATGGGACTCCAGACCACACACGCATACTCCAGATGACTTCTAACCAGTGCATTGTAGAGCAGGATCTTTGTCTTGGCATGACGGAATTCTTTTGTATTCCTTCTAATAAACCCCAGCATTTGAGCTCCCTTTTTAGCAACTGCATCCACGTGGGAGGTGAAACTCAACTTGCTGTCCAATATAACCCCAAGGTCTCTGATTTCATCGACCTCCTTTAACGCTTTACCGTCGATGCTGTAGGTTGAGTGGATAGGGTGTTTTCTTTTGGTGTATTTTATATGGTAACACTTATCTGCATTGAGGATCATACCGTTGCCACGACACCAGTCGTGAATCTTATTGAGATCGTGCTGGATCAGTTCAGTGTCTGACTGGGATTTGACTGTGCGATATATTTTAAGGTCATCGGCAAACAGGGAAAGTTCTGAGTGTTCGACTTGGTCCGAAATATCATTGATAAACAGAGAAAACAACACTGGTCCGAGATGAGACCCCTGTGGAACGCCAGAGTCGGCGAGGTATTCCTTAGAGTCATATCCCTTAACCGACACAGACTGCGGCCCTTTGAGAAGGTAGGAACGAAACCATTCTAAAAGATTACCACAAATACCGTGGGCTTTGAGTTTGATCAATAGCAACGGGCGACTTACTTTATCGAAAGCACTGGAAAAGTCGGTGTAAATGGCATCAACCTGTCCCCCTCCATCAACACTTGCAGATAGATCGGACACAAAGGAAACCAAGTTTGTGTGCACGGAACGGCCAGTCTTGAAACCGTGTTGAGCCCTGGTAATAATGGCACTCACTTGATTTGTGATAACGGGACATAAAAGGGACTCACACAGCTTCGAGAAACAAGAGAGGATCGAAATTGGGCGGTAATTTTTTACGTTGCTATGGTCGCCTTTCTTATGTATGGGAACAATGCGAGCTTTTTTCCATTCGTCAGGAAATACACCATCCTCAAGGGAACGATTGATAATCATAGCAAGCGGCAACGCAATAGCTGGGCCACAGCGTTTGACAAAGACAGGAGGTATCATGTCCGGACCAGCACCCTTCAGAACATTCAGCTGTTTAATCTTTTTTAAAACTTCGCTTTCGGTGAAACTAACGCGGGACAATGTGTTGGTCAGTCTTGAATGTGGAACAGTGCACTTTAGTTGATCGAAAGGGGTAGTGATGTAGACGGATGCAAAGTGCCTTGCAAAGAGATCTGCAATACCAGTGCCAGTACCTTCAGACATGTCGCCCGAATGCATTGTCGCCGGTAGTGCTTGTTCACCCTTACGCTTATCTTTGATAAATTTCCAGAGAGATTTCGGATTATTTGCGATATTTGCTTCCACTTGTGATATATATTTACTATAGCAAATTTTATTTTGTTTGTGACAACGCTTTCTCAAAATGTTAAATTCAATTTTGTCACGTGGGTTTTTATATTTATTGAATCTACGTCGAATTTTATTTTTTTCCAAGATAAGTCGAATCAGTACCACATCAAACCAAGGTGGAAATTCTGACGATCGCGCTCTGCGGAGTGGTACATATAGCATTATTGCCTCCCTCAACAGCTCATAAAATGTTGCTGTCATGTCATTCACTGTCAGAGATGTTGAAAACACCTCATTCCAATTGGTCGCATTCAGTCTCCCTAAAATATTCGCATAATCCGCCCTAAAGAAGTTGAAGTCATTTCTTGGATTCGACTTAAGGCATTCGTAGGCAACCTCGACAGAAACCTGAAGAAGCAAAGGAGGATGCCTCTTATCGACTTTACTAATCGGATCGGAGAGTGCACCTATGGTGCAGCTTGAACAATTTGTAAGAATAAGGTCAAGAAAATTATTATCTATATTGCTCACGCTGTTAACCTGCTTTAAGCCATTCAGGGACATGAAGTCGACAAGAGAACAACCCAGAGCACAGTTATAGTTTGAAGGCATTAAATAACTTTCCGTAGGATGCTGACTCCATGTGATAAAACGCATGTTAAAATCGCCCAGTATTATTATGTCACTAACGTGGTTAATAACGTCAGTGGTATTTATAAGGTACTTATTGAGTAATAAGGAATTCACTGGAGGCGGCAAGTAGACAGCGCATATGGCTATTTTTTTTAGAGCATTGTTCATTTTCATATGAAGTGTAACCCATATATCCTCGCATTCACTTTCCCATGAGACTATACGAGCAGAAGGAATGCTACGTAACACCGCAACTAAAACTCCACCACCATCTTGCTTGCCTCCACTTACCAAGCATCGGTCTCTCCTATATACTACATATCTTGAGTCAAACAATTCGCGGTTGTGTACGCTCTCGCGAAGCCAAGATTCAGTTAGAACGATGACGGAATAATTATTTATTGAAATATTCCTATAGATATCGTTGACCTTGGTTCGAGTGCCACCGACGTTCTGATAGTAAATATCGAGCATTGTTACAGGATGACAGTACCAATTCATCGTCCGAGACTGCGGCAATAAAATTAAACAATGCACTTCAAACCCTCAATACTTCGAATCAAAATTGCCTGGCTTTGTTCGTCCTTGCGTACAAATATCCTACCATTACGTACCCAGGTGTACCTGTAAGACAATTCCTTGGCCTTTTTACGCGCTGCAGCGTGGAGAGACTTATTACCTGGTGTTAGGTGTTCTGCTACAAATACTGGAACTTTAGGTCCCCCAAGACCCAAATGTTGTGAACTCAACTTGTCTGCAGCATTCTTCTTATTAAACGTGGAAACGGCTGCGAGTAGAGCATCTCGGTGACGCGGGCTGCGAAGCTTCACTACGATTGAGCGTGGTCTGTCACTCTGTTTGTTAATTTTTGCGACTCGAGTTACATGTAGAATGTCATCATTTTCAATCGCGGCGCCCACAACTTTGACTAGCTGCAGTGTGGTGTTAACCAGGTTTTCATTCCTGAATTCTGACACACCAACAACTTCGACGTTATTGTCTCTCATGTTTTGTTCCACGCATCCCAGCCTATCGGACAGGTCCCTTACTGTGCCCCTCAACTCATTGTTCTCTTTCTGCAGCTGAGTAATGGTGGTTGACTTTTCTTCAATTTTGTCTTTAAGGTCTTCGAATAACTTATTAAGAAACGACATAGTTTCTTGAAATCCCGAAACTTGTTCGTTGATTGCTTTAAGGTGATCATTTATGGTCTCCTCAATGCTGGCCCTAATGATCATTCCAAGTTCCTGCTTTAGAACAGAGCGCAGTCTATTTTCGGTTATGTAACTGTCATTAGTGTCTGTGTTATCAAGTTTGGTACCTTGTTTTCCCCGTATTGTGACATTGCCGGTCTCAAATGCATTAAAAGATGTTGCAGCAGAGTTCTGAGAAGATCGAATAGGCGTATTCGTATTGTCGCTCTTGGGCTGCTTGCAACGGCATTCAGGACACTGCCATGCATTTCTACCGTCGCTATCCATAGTGCTGAACATCTTCTGTGTTATATTAGCACATTCTAGATCGTACTTCCGAGCACATATTACGCATTTAATGCATTCTTTACCTTTAGTCGTTCTGTTACAGCCGCCACAAGTGTTTATCGTTGGTGCCATTTTTCTACCGTTATTTTTACGCTATTAAAGTGTGTTTTATTATTCTTGTTTTTACTTGCTACAATTTTTCAATTTTCACCCAATTCGCAATTTTTTTTTTTTTTTTTAATGGCGAATACTACTAGCCCGCTGCGACTATTTACTCTTGCAACACTGGCCAAACGTAACTTTTTAAATAGTATGTAGATTTACAAGGGCTCGTGTCCATAACCGGAGCCCAACAATAACATTGACAGCTGTCCTCATTCCATATCAGCTGATCGTATTTTTGTTGGGTAATTACTAAATAAATTTTATATGTATTTACGCAGGTTTCTATGTGTTTGTGCACTTTTAAACAATACTGACGTTGAAGATTTACCTTGTTAGTGCTTTATTGTTGTAAAATTGATGGATTTCTCAGCGGCGAGTGCTCCAAAACATCACTTTTAGGTTTGTTTTCACACTTATAATGTTTGGTATAGGTTAGGATTCGAAAATGTAACTAAATTATATTTAATCTAACAGAGATGAGATAACAGAGATGAGAGAGAGAATTTGTTTAGAATGTCAACCAAACGAAAATATTATGGATGGAACGAGGCGAGTATGAATCTTGCATTACCTACCTTGAAAAATAAAGAGTGTGGCTTAAATGCAGCTAGCCGACTATATGGTGTACCAAAAACCACACTGAAGCGTAGATATGATGGAGCAAATCAAGTTAATAAGAAAATACCAGGATTCAGGATAGTTATCATGTGACTGTTATTGAGACTGTTAACCATGATATTGCGTAAAACTGATTGAAGATGTTAATGAGTAAAGATTGAAGATGTACCTACAAATATTATGCTAATAAACGCATTTTATAATTTGAACATTGTGATCTATTCATGTTAAATATCTCATTTTTTTATTTCTCCTTCATTGGACCAGAAGGTGAATTTCATCGAAGTCCAATCATGGAAACTAACTCTAAGGTCCAATGAACGCGACCATGGTCCAAAGAATGCATCTACTTTGTAGTAACTTTTTCTTATATATCTTTTTATGGGTTAAATATTGTAGCCTCACACAAGTAATATTAAAAGTACAAATATAAACCTACATGATAAATAAAGAATTCCTAAAATATGTTAGGTATTTTTCAATTTAGAGCCGTTCAAAGTTAAGTGGTCCAATCATCGCAACCTTACCCTATATGTATGTATGTATAATATTAGCAGGATATCGTATTGCTCGGGACATATATCCTGGACCTCAAATGTGCTCATAATGTTCTCTATACGCGCAGTATACGTTCCTTGGGTGTCTATTTAGGATAGCACGGGCTGCTACGGCGATGGACAAGCTCAAATTCACCAAGCATAGATCATTACAAAACTATCCACACTCGCGAGGATCTCATTTACCTATCTTGCGATTTAGGTTCATATAGGTGTCCCCAAGTACACTGTGGTCGAGTGTCAAACTCACAGCACTCTTAACCAGCCCTGGGAGTGAGAGTTCTCACGCTCTCCACCTTGCTCGCGGCGCGGATGCGTGGGCAGCCGGCACCTCCTTCTGCGAGCAAGTAATGCTCGTGAAAGAGGCGGGGCGGGAGCGGCAGCGTGTGCGACGAAGGATCGCAAATCAAGCTGCCCGCGTACGAAGGCAACTCGGGCGTCGGAGGTTGATGAACGACCTCCGCCGGCCCTGGAGCGCAGGCCTGGGGGTGACAGGTGGAGCCGCCTGTCACCCTGGCAGAAGCAGGCCGCGGCGGTGGCGTGCCTGGCGCGCCTCCCCGTTTCCGGGGACGAGTTGGGGACTCTGTAGTCCCCACACCCGAGAAGAGGGCCAGATCGTGAGAGATGGCCCTGGTTCGGCCGAGGTGCGAGGGATATGCCTGTCAACCTCACCTTCGGCAACCAAAACGACCCACAGGCGGCGTGCGTTTTAGTCGGTTCGAGTCCGACATAACCTCCTCCTCCGGTGGGGAGGTATCCGTGGGGATTTTGCGCACGTAAAAAAACAGCAAGATATAAAAGTACGTTTAACCAAAACAGCAAGATAATTATTTTTTGGAATTACGATAAAAGCTAAATAATAAAGTTATTCTAGAAAATCAAATAAACACACTCGCGGAAACTGTTATCTCAAGGTTGAAATGATAAAAGCAATTATTACCAATGATGGCAAAATAAATCACTGTTTTATGACTTGTGACGCTCGTGATTTCATTACTACTTATTCTACTAACTAGGTATTATTATTGTGCTTATATACCAGGACTATAGAAAATAGAAACGAAGAAAGAACTAGCTTTTTTATTATACCTAGTTAAAAATATATATAACATGTGACAAAATGAACTCTCAGAACTATGTGTTTACTTGGTATCGGAAAATATGTGTAGGAAAACGAAATTAAAAAATAATGGGTGACCCAATTCTTTAAAATTCAGTAACTAAAATTGACCACAATGCCTATGCTAACCGTACCACTTCGATATGTTCAGCACATGGGTTGCAGTGAGCAGTTGCTTTTTGGATGTCAGTGACCGGTGGATGTTTCGTAGGTAAGTTTCATGACATGATGATTACGAATTTTCCCCTCTAACCCTTTCAGCTAAGCTAAATCGCTTGTGTTAGGAGTGGGTTCACGACGGTAGTGTAATGGATAGGATTCGAACCCGGTATCTCTCCGAAGGCCGACTTCTTAAGCACTTAGCTACCGACGCTTGACGTTCCATCATGTGTTATAGGATCTTGAATGTAAATAAACGTACTTAGATACATTTTTCTTGGTTAAAACATAAATGCATAATATATGTACATAAAAAAAAGTAATATTCATATTCATGCATACAATTATTTGCAATGAGAGGAAATCGACCCGCGCCTTTTTTTTTTTTTTTTTTTTTTACGTGCGCAAAATCCCCACGGATACCTCCCCACCGGAGCCGGTGGAGGAGGTTATGTCGGACTCGAACCGACTAAAACGCACGCCGTCTGTGGGTCGTTTTGGTTGCCGAAGGTGAGGTTGACAGGCATATCCCTCGCACCCCGGCCGACCCAGGGCCATCTCTCACGACCTGGCCCTTCTCGGGTGTGGGGACCACAGAGTCCCCAACTCGTCCCCGGAAACGGGGAGGCGCGCCACGCGTGCCGCCGTCGCGGCCTGCTTCTGTCAGGGTGACAGGCGGCTTCACCTGTCACCCCCAGGCCGGCGCTCATGGGGTGCGGAGGTCGTTCGTCGACCTCCGACGCCCGAGTTGCCTTCGTACGCGGGCAGCTTGTCTTGCGATTCTTCGTCGCTCCCGCTGCCGCTCCCGCCCCGCCTCCTCCTTCACGAGCATTACTTGCTCGCAGAAGGAGGCGCCGGCCGCCCACGCATCCGCGCAGCGAACCATCGCCGCGAGCAAGGTGGAGAGCGTGAGAACCCTCACTCCCAGGGCCGCCACAAGCTCCCGCCTCGGCGTCTCCCACGCCGGACACTCGGTGAGCGTGTGCGGACCTGAGTCCCCGCTCGCGTCGCAGTGATGGCACTCGGACGTTGGCTCTTTCTGCATCCGACGCAGATACTTTCCGAAGCATCCGTGCTCGGTGATCATCTGCGTCAGACGGTACGAGAGGCTGCCGTGTGGCCTCTCTAGCCACTCCCCCATGATGGGTCTTACCGCCGTTACTACGGCGTGCCCTAATCGACCCGCCCCTTATGAAGTAGTCGAATACTCAACCACTACGCCACAGAGGGCGTCAAAAAATTGATAATTGTGTTCTAGGAGTGATAAGAATACCAGAATTGTTTTTAGAATATTTATCTGTTTCCCGGAATCTGATGAAATTTCTCCAGAATCGTGATCCAGAACACAAATAAAATGAGAATGAATGAAAATACACAAACAAACTTGGGTATTTTCATTCCGTTATTTTAGGTTTTTTTTAGTTACGAAATATCCCTACGGAATACCTCTCCACCGGAGCCGATGGGAGAGGTTATGTCAGACTCGAACCGACTAAAACGCATGACGCTTGTTGGTCGCTTTTGATTGCGGAAGGTGAGGTTAACAGGCATATCCCTCGCACACCTGCCGACCCAGGGCCATCTCTCTCGATCTGGCCTTCCTCGGATGTGGGTACCACAGAGTACCTAACTCGTCCCCGGACGTTATTATGGCATGGTGCAAGCAGTAGGCCAAATACCATCAAAATTATTATTAATCATCATCTTAGCATTTCTACTTGCATCCGAGACTTCATCTTCGTTACTAGGGCCCGCTACCACAGATTAATAAATAGTTACTCCGCTATTCTTTTTAATTAGGCCTATACCAACACCACGTGGTTCCCGGCAAAGTAGAATTTGGGCCACCCCATCTCTTCCCATGCGGTGTCGTACGTATCATTTTCAGATAATAAAATCCATAATTTATAAGCACAAACATTTATTATTGTAATGTTAGGTACCTAATTGTGTTAGTAATTTGAATTTGCTAATATATTAATGGGAACGCGGGCACAATTAATATAATAATTAAAAATCCCGTCACAAAAATAACATTGTCCAAAAAGGTGAAAATAAATTATGTTGGTTACACATAGCACAGTTATCCCTATAACTTTGAAATTACTAGTAATATTTTGAATAATTTTCCTATAATATGAAATGACGGAGTGCTTTACGAGTTAGTGTCCCCCGACATGACGACGCTTCAATCAAAATGTTACTAGGTATATCATAGTTATAGAGCTAACAGATATTTGTAAAAATTTTATATTTAATTTTTATTTATATCTTTCAAATTTAATTTACTAGTCAAACCCTTTCATTTGATACCCATACTGACGGAGTTGTGAAAAAATATGTATTCCGTTATATTGAGGTGGTGGCCATACTGAAGCGATTTTTTTTTTCAAACAAAGCTAAGAAAACTTCCGTCTAATTTACCTTTAAAATAAAAAAAAACTAAACCCAAATTAGCTCATCCGTTCAGGAGCTACGATGCCACAGACAGACACACACACACAGAGACACACGTCAAACTTTTATCACTCCGTCGCTTTTGCGTTGGGGTTTGAAAAGGTCATTGAAGTTATCTTGCCTCAGACCTGAATCTTCAACCAAGCGTACGAAGGATAAGGCACAGTGTCGTAAAGAGAATGTTAATAAATGTCAAATTGCGTTGAATAATTATTTGGGGCTAAAATGGTTTCTTTTTCTGTAGTTACCGTTAATTCCGTAACTCAAAAGGAAAAAAAACGGAACCCTTCGTTGTCCGTCTGTCTGACAAGACCTTTGTCTCAGGAATGCGTGAAGGTTAGTCGAAGAACGCGAGAGAATTTGAATATAAAGCTTTTGGGCGAGGTGTGAGAGTGTGGGTTACTTTATATAACTACAATAAATAGGTAATAATGACAAACATAATTATTATACGCATAGCTAAAACTATTTTAAGGGGAAGGGATTTTGATGTGGTGTTGAAATTTATAACACATACTCAGGTCTATAACGTCTTGAAACTGCTTAAATCCAACTTCTAAGTCATCTCATTCAAAATACAAGTATAATAAGGTAAAGTATAATAAGCTATCCGGAACGTGGAATCCAGTGATTAAGATACTAAAACCAAAAAACACAGTGCCGTTAAAAACTGACATAGTGAGTGTGGTGTGTCGCCAGCCTAACCATTCATAATAAGTGTAATGGTGGGTAGGCGCTCAAAAAATGTTCCCCGCATACATCTCGACGCTCGAAGACTAGTCAAGTCGTGACCACGGGTGCTGCAACGCATCCGAAACGTCGGCAGAAATAGTAAGTTCCAAAATATAATTCGCGAGAAGTCCCGATACTTAGTATAAAGGTTTATGTAGCTTAAGTTACTGAACTTTCGGTGCTCGAGTCCGACTCGCACTTGACCGGCTATTTTATTAATGTCTGCTGCCCCTTCCCGACAAATAAATGAACTAAAAAGAGAGTTTCAATTATACAAAATATGCGATAGTCTTAAGATCGAGAGTTCAGTCATAACAATTCAGTAACTGGTTGGATTAATAGAAATATTAGTAATTGCAGTTACTAGTCCTATTAAAAATCCCTAAGTGATATAAAGAAGCTCACACAAGACACATACATACCAACATCTACCATCTAAAGAACATGATCGCTGAAAACATTACCATCCTTTTTTTGGCAGTCATGTTAAAATACCGTTTGATTTTTTGGCTATAGAACTCGTTCACAATAGACTTTTCATTATTGTGTCTACGCCCAGACCAGGAATAATGGTACAAAATACAGAATTGTTGGTACCTATCTGACAGAATTCAACGGTATTGTAAACATGTACGAGTCAATGCATCCTCTGACATTGATGCTGGCATTGATACACGTTTTAAAACGTGTTATTTTAAAACATATAAAATGAAATTATGATTTCAAAAAGTGGTTTTGTGTAAGATGGGGTCCCGCTACTCATGGGAACTAATGCCCGGTTCAAAAGTAGCATGTGAATTATCTATCCCATTAAAGCGTGATTAAATAGCAAACATCCAACCATCTAAACAACCAAACATCTTCCTAAACTTTCACATTTATAATATTAGTAGAAATTAGTTTTATTTTAATAAACTGCGGTAGCCTAGTGGTATGGGTAATGGACTGCTGATACGAGGTCTCGGGTTCGATCCCAGGTTTTACCATGGCACACACCAATGACTTTTCGATGCTTTTCGAAGTCAATGTTAATGTGTTTATAAGTGCCCGGTTAATGGCAATAGGCTTCGCCACCTATTTACATTGGGAGTATTGGGACCTAAACATAAACTGGCGAAATGTTGGCGCTAGCACCTCTGCCTACCCCTTCGGGGATATAGGCGTGAGTTTATGTATGATGTAGTTTTATTTTAACGGTTTTAGAATTTAAACGATCTACCGATCGTTTAAATTCTAAAACCATTTCTGAATGTTAAATGTTGAATGAAGCTACTTCTGATGGCGATTGTACATTTCATGAACAAAAAATCTATCTTGTTCAATAGTTCGCAAACAAAAATAAACCTCCACGATAATAAGAAACCGCTGCTGGTGGTTCATGTCAATGCCTCTTATTGTGCTAAGTCAATATTGGTTTGAGATAATATTAACGAAATGAATCTGGTGCGATACATTTTCGGCACGTATCACCAGTAAGAGGAAATTAATCTTATTTGTACAGTATATTGATATTAATAGGGTGAATTCACAATAAATGGCAAGGTTGCCAAGTTTGCAAAGGACTGCCTTCCTACTAGAATCCGTGCGCGAGCTTCGTAGAATCGGGGGCTAAGGAAAAATTGAAAATTATGGGGACCCCGTACGCCAAAGCTAGGCTTTAGATGCAAACAGGATCTACCACTAGAATGAGGATGATGGAATACTCTATCACCATTCTGCTTTGCTTTGGAGTCCGGGGTCCCCATTTTTTGACTTTTTCCTCAGCCCCCCATTCCTCAGAGCTTGCACATAGACTGTACATGCACGTTGGATGTTTATAGCTCCATTGAAATCTTCTAAACCCAAGTCTACTTGATACTTCGGCTGGTGTAACACCTACCTGTTGATTGACGGATTAGGTACTGGTGCTAGCTTTGCTCTCAGTTGTCTCTCATTTCCTGGGAGTTAAATGGTCAGATGGCTGAGAGAAAGAGAGAAGAGAGAGAAAGAGTAAAATGGTAATAATATAAGTAGGCCATTATTGTAAGTAACACGTAAAGTAAAAAATTAGCAGCGGTGAGTAGGGTAGCCAGAGCTCACTGGAGAATTTGTGCTGTCAGTATGAAGACTAAAGGCTTGTCCTGCTTTGTCTTCTACACTGACGGCACGGAAACTCTGTACTTACAGGGTCGGCAGCGCGACTGTGACTCGTCTGGTGTTACAAACGTCCATAGGCCACGGTAACCACTTTCCATCAGGTGGGCCGTGTGCATGTCTGCCGCCTAAGTGGTATAGAAAAATATTATACGTGTAAGAAAAGAACCGATTATAACTGAATATTATAACAGGAACTAGGTATAATTAGGTATCTCTTATAGTCTCATTGTCGTAAGAATTATCGTCGGTTGGTCATAAAATGGCACTGCTTTTAACTTAATTAAGTGTTCTTATCTTTATTTATACAATTTATATTTACGAGAAGTAAAATCTAAGTACGTAAAAATACGTAACTAAACAGAAAAACAATTCGTATACCTAATAATAAGTTAAGTATACTTACCTATTCAAGCCACCAGCGCAAATCATTCGAAAAACATCCAAATCATCATCATCGTTTTTTTTTGAGGCGGTAGGACACGGCGGTATTCCCAGTTGAGCGGAAATACCGCCGTCCGACTGGGGAAGTAGGTACCTCCGCCCTACAGAATACCGCGGTTATAATAACTTCGTGTTGTGTTCCCGGCGGTGAGTAAGGTAGCCAGAGCTCACTGGAGAGTTTTGTGTTGTCAGTGGGACGATCAAAGACTTGTCCTGCTTTGTCCTCTACACTGACGGCACAAAATCTCTGTTCTTACAGGGTCGGCAGCACGGATGTGACTCCACTGGTGTTACACACGATCCTAGGTCATGGTAACCATTTTCCATCAGGTGGGCCGTGTGCTTCTCTGCCACCTGAGTTGTATAAAAAAATCGTTATGTTAGTCCCCATCGCATTCGAGGTCTTCACCTGGAAGACCAGGGTCCGCTTGTCCAGTCTAACCACATGTGGTAGTTATAGCAACATAATATTTTGCTACAATACTATTAGTATATTATACATTCATACATACATATAATCACGCGCACGCCTTTATCCCTGGAGGGTTAGGCATAGGTGAATTAACGCCCAAATTTCACCAATAATTGTATTCGGTCCCACGTAATAGGGGGTGAGCTTATTGCCGTATTCCAGGCACTATTGTTGACTCGAGCCATGCATCTGAGGCTGAGTCTGGGCTGTATATATCTGTCAGATGTTAAACAGCCCTTTCTTCTTAGTCGCCTTGTACGATATCGCATGGGAAGAGATGGGGTGGCCCAAATTCTACTCTGCCGGAAACCACGCGGCAAAGTATAATATAATGCATCTAATCAATCAGCCCACCGCGGTCCACCGCTGGACATAGACGTCTCCCAATGTGCGCCATTTTCTCCGATCCTCCGCCTTCCGCATCCAGTCTGTCCCAGCCACCTTTTTCAAGTCGTCCGTCCATCTGGCTAGGGGGCGTCCTACCTTCTATCATACATATAATGAGAATAATGCATCATACTTAATTAATTCTCTCAGCCGTTTCCGACCTTAGTTGAGGTCGGTTTTCTGATACAGGTACTGCATAACAACGATATTTTCCGTGAAGCGACTGCCATCTGACCTCCATAACCACATAGCGATATCGAAGTTCTGTAGTTAGACTAATCGGACTTTTGTGGGCCCCAACTGCCCGTAATAGTAGGTATTAATATTATATAATTATTAATATTATTTTTCATTCTGCAGTGGAGTTTGTTGCACCACTAGCGCCTGGGAACTGGGAGTAATCTTAGCTTATGCAGAATAAAATTGACGTCATAAGTTATAACCACGTTATTATTATGTTGAAAATAAATAAATGAAATGAATTAATTATAATTACTAGTTATGAAATACGTTGCGGTACAAATACCTACTAGGAATCAAGTTATAAATATAAATTTAAACCTGATTTCCGATCGGTCAACGTGAGATTTTTCCATATTCATAGGTAGGTATTGATATAATATACGTCCTTCAGCTAATATACTCCAATGACTAGATATACATAAAATCAATATTTTTCCTTGTACTAACAATTTAATAACATTATCCTATCATAACAAATTAGCAATAAGCTTATAGTTGATTTGCTATTGTATTTCAATAGGCGCATTATTTCTTGCCTATGTATAAGTTCTTATCTGTACCTTTGTCCGTTGTAGGAGGTAAGACATGACGGTATTTCCGTCCTAATTGAGCATTCATACTGTGGAAGTACCTCTACTCTACAGAATACCACGGCTATAATAATCTCGTGTTGTGTTCCCGTCGGTGAGCTTACTGGAGAGTTTTGTGCTGACAGTGGGAAGACCAAAGGCTTGTCCTGATTTTGTGTTCTGCACTGACAGCACAGAAAATCTGTGTTCTTACAGGGTCGGCAGTACAGGTGTGACTGGTGTTCATAGGTCAAGGTAACCACTTTCCATCGAGTGGGCTGAGTGCTTGTTTGCCACCTAAGTTGTATAAAAAAATGATGCCTTGAAGTTGTGGGAACTGTTCTAGGCCTCAATCTTTTTACAGCCTTTATGGCGTAACGATAATGCATTCAGTTGCTACAACCGGGAGCGCGGACTCGATTCCTACTCAGCAGCGCTAAAATATTTGTAGGTAGGTGTACGTGAATATAGGTATCTGAGCATTGAGCAGATTCCGTCGATCCTGCCCCAATGCGGACTACAGAACCTGTGATCCGACCATGCGGAGAACGTTAATTTTATTACCAAGGTGTGCAATGATGAAGAAGTTATGCGAACAGCGGTAAAGATAGGAACACATTGAATCGTAAATATTAAAAAACGAATGTCTTTTTCCTACTCTGATAAAAAGAAATCCTTTATCTTGTTATGTTTCAGAATGCTGAGTTCGCACGTAGAGGCCACTTGCAGCTACTTTTAAGGCCTACTCTATACTTGACGGACTTTTCAGTTATGGGTACAGAGTCAGTACTCTGGACTGTTCCTCTCAGAATCACAAAAAAATATCATAAGTATAATATGCATAGGTTAGCTTTTTAAAATTGTGTATTGTTGTATTCCCATGCAAATCATCATCGAATTTTTTGTGTTTCGCTATGTTACTGACTGTCCTTAAAGTAAAAATCGGCTTGTTTATTTTGTTTAGGTACACACCAATTACGTGAGTCCGAACAAGTGGCGTTGATTGAATGAATACATTAATTGGATTCGGACTCTGCCGTTACATTTTATACAGATACGAATACTTACATAGTAGTAGGTACTGTTTAATTACAGCGAAGAATTCTGTGATTAATAAAAAGGTTGCTGTAAATTAAGTAAATCTATTCATGAAACACAATCATACATGTTATTTTTCATGTAAAATGATTTTACTCCATATTTTTCTTTTTGCCAGTTGTAATTTGCCGGCTAGGTTTCATGACTGTGATTAAAACTGGTTAAGAGTCTTACCCCAGTGGTTGCTGTTCCACGAATTACACGCTGAAACAGTGGAATGAACTATTGAACTAGTGAGTATTTTTCCAAGCGACTGTAATTGGGTATTTTACAAAAATTATGAAATGTATTGGATATGATAGCTTATTCGTAAATAGTAATTATACAATATGCATTTCACAAAAAGATAATAAAAAGAAAATTGAGATTATTATGTGTATTTCAAATGAGAAAAACGCAAAAAATCCGTTGATGGTTCGCGTGACGTAACTATAAAAATTTTACTTAGCGTAACGGAAACTCGTTGGTTGATCTCTTCGTAGATGTCACGTGATCGACCGCACTTTTTAAGCTAACAAAGTGAAAATGTGTTTTTTTATAATTAATAAGGTTTTATGGAAAAATGATTATTTGTAACAGGTATTAAATTTTCAACATTTTTTAAGATAAGTTTCCGTAATTTGTCAAATACCCAGTTATGATTAAGAAGAGGTCGGCAGCACGAGTGTGACGCTCCTATGTGATATACACGTCCATCGGCCTCGGTAAACACTTTCCATTCGTTGACCGTTTGCTTATCTGTCACCTATGTGGTATAGAAAATCCTAATGTTTGAGGACCAATTGGGATTGGGATTGTCTACTTGCTTCTTACTTTTCTTAATAGGTGAATAAAACACATATTCAATAGTTTATAGAGCATACAATTGCCGTAATAGCATCTGTGGTTCACGAGTCACGACAAGCTCGAGGGAACTATTCGAAGCGTCGACTACTGACAGAAATACATTAATCAATGTCACTAGGGCCAAATGCAATCTAATACAAAACAGTTTCTATTAGTCTGTACAACAATCACTCAGTAACTGTGTGCCTGGATTTTTCTAACATGTAGGTATGTTACTCCAAACATTATAATGGAATCTGCGTGGTTCCTGACAGAGTTGAATTTGGATCACCCCATCTCTTCCCATATGGTGTCGTACAAGGCGACTAAGGGATAGGGCTGTTTAATATCAGACAGATATATACAGCTCCAATGCATGGCTTGGTTCCTGGAAGACGGCAATAGGCTCGCCTCCTATTACGTGGGACCGAATTCAATGATTGATGAAATGCGCCTCTGCCAAACCCCCCGGGGATAAAGGCGTGATTACATGTATGTAGTAGTGAAAACACGACAAAACCATGTTAATACGTTCCATCAATGAAATTCATCACATCATAATGAAGTTGAATTCGACTAAATCTGTGTTATTTACAATTGTGAAATTTTATGTGACCTGAAAAAAGAAACGGCAATTGGCTCGCTCCTACATCTGTGCCTACCCATTCGGGGATTTACAGGTGTTGTACGTATTTTTTTATACCACTTAGGTGGCAGACAAGCACACGGCCCACCTGTTGGAAAGTGGTGGCACTTGACGCGCTAGTGATCAGCGGAACTATATGACCAACCAAGATGGAAACAAACCACTGACTGTAGGCAATCAAAAGCAGCCATACCGTCAGTGAACAAACGGCTCACGAAACGTCTCCTAAAATTAGACAGAATAAGTCTAAGAACAATTATAGGGACAATTACGGGTCACTGTCCACTCAACAACCACGCACACCACGCAAAAAACACAACAGCAAGCACTCAACAACCACGGACAGCCCCATTTGTAGGGGGTGTTTCGGTGCCAAGGAAACGGCCGCTCACGTAATAAGAAGGTTTTCCCCAGTCGGACTGCTCAATTAGGACGGAAACACCGTCGTGTCCTATCTCCGTTAAAATGTATTTACAGAAGTTAATGTCTCTGAAATCAGTGGCTTTCCCAATTTTCATATCGACTTCATGATACTATATTGATAACACACACACCTATGAAAGATTTTTTGACTAAAATATGTGTGTTTAAGTTGAATTACTTGACAACTACCTGTACCTGCTGACATTAAAACTTACAACTGAATAATTTATTGTTTGACATTATGCCTGTAATATTGACATTGAAAATAAAATAGAATATATTAATAATTTTGAATATAAAATAATTTTGAAACACTATGCTTGTAAAGATAATGACATTAAAATTCGCACGCTCTACGGGGCAGAATATGCTGTATTCACTAGCTTTTAAGACCTATAATGTAACCATATTCGAAGCAAATAAATGAATTGATTGAAAATTGAACTATTTCCATGACACAGGTTTAGTTTTATCGATTGTACTAAGCCTATTGTAAAAGCCCGATTGATTGAGTTTAATTGAAAATGGATTACATCGCGGTGAATATATTGGTATTAGATATCTTTGGGATAGGATCTAACCCACAATTTTCACTTAATTTGTTGCGACGCAAGAACGGAAACTGGGCGTCTGGTTGATTTTAAGGTTGGATTCGCCTAGATTCCGCACTGCAAATGAACAATTTGAGCGTTTACCCGTGCCCTCCTTATTTAATCTCCCTCGACAGGGAGATTTTAATTGCTCTTGAATAACTCTAAATCGTATAGGTACATCCTAAACGGCTAGGGATGTGCCAGTACAACGTGTTACGAATACTCCTAGCGCCGCCTAGGGAATACAGGTCGAACTAAATGCATAGCGTAGCTAATTTAAAGCTAAATTGCTTGTGATGGGAGTAGGTTCAGTAGTGTAGTGTTTTGACCAGGAATCACACCCGGGACCTATCGATCGTAAGGACGACTCCTTAACCACTAAACCTCCTACACAGTCCTTAGCACGCTGTTAGCTAATTCTCATCAAGGTTAAGGAGGAAAACAGAGGTCATTCGTAATATAAAATAAATTATTATGTTGAAGTGGTGAGTCTGGACATCGCCTAATCAGAAGACGGGCCCACACCGCACCTTGCGGGTCAGCGCTTGAGTGATCCGTCGACGAGTGCGTAGTATTTCCAACGGTTCACTCACAAAGTCGCGGTGTGTGCACACTGCAGGTTGTTTTAGTGTAGTTAGAGCCCCACATGCCTGCGCGGCTTCCCCGGTATATTTTTACTGCCTAAACAAAATAAAAAGGAACCTAGAAGTCTCTGCAGCTGAATTAGAGATGGATAGATGGTGTGTCATACATCGGTATGACACATCATCTATCCATCTCTAATTTTAAGTAACAGATTCGTATAGTAACTGGTATATATCTGGATCCTAAGTCGCGAGTATAACAAGGTGGCGCGCACAGATTAGTTCGATATTGTGTGTCATTATTATTGGTAGATTTAAGCTCTTTTGCCACCGTATCCTCCAAATACATCCAAAAATGCGTAAAACTGCACGTAGGTATAGAATACATTTTGTGACGTGATTGGGATCAAGATATAATATATACCGGTACTATAAATATAATCACGCCTTTATCCCCGGAGGGTTTGGTTGAAGTGAATTTACACCCACATTTCACCACATTGCACCACAAAAGAAAGGACATGTCAAGAGTACCCGAAACCGGTGAGCATGTATGATAATAGTTATGAAAGTAGAAGATGCCAGCATCGAGGCAAGTGGAAAACTGTAGTCTCTACCTACCCCGCTGCGAAAAAGTCGTGACTGTATTTGTCTATGTTTCACCACGTAAAAGCAGGTTAGCCCATTGCCGTATTCCGGGCACTATTGTTGACTCAAACTGCATCGGAGGCTGATTCTGGGCGCATTGTACGATACCGCGTGGGAAGAGATGGAGTGACCCAAATTCTACACTGCCGGAAACCACTCGTCTAGTGGCAATATAATAAATGGAAAATTGATAAAGTAGCCCTGCCCTAACACTTGGAATCCACGTGTGGTATTAATGGATTACATACTGTATACTCACAGGTCACGGTCAGTGTTACCAGTTTTAATTATATTTCATTGTGATGCGACGCAATAGGACCTTTTGTGTTCCACGTATTGTTTAGTAATTTGCTAAGTAAATAAAATTAAGTCCTCGGCTTACACTGTCATCAGCAAGCAATTTATTTTAACAATTTTTTGGTAATGATTGGGGTGATAAATGTGCGAATGATGACAGTATTTTAGTATGTATTTTGTGTTATATTTCGCTAACGATTAATAATTTAGTATTTTTATTCAAATTGTTGTACCTTTAATAAAAAAACAGATCACAATACTTTTTACATGACAGCCGAAAAAAGGAGTTTAATATCCTAAATTTTCAACATTTTCAAATGTGAAAAAAGGCAACCGTTATTTTTTTGAATCTGTCTTATTTTTTTTATATATTTTATCTTTGTACTTTTCTTCTCTGTGTATACATCAGGACACGTATCTACGAGCGCCTGGCGCGGACTGTTTTGTAATAAACTACATGCTTGATGAGTATGAGTTTGTCAAAACTTAAAAGTGTCTCAAAAGACAACCAAGACCCGTGTAGGTACTGCGCATACCAAGCATCTTTTGAGCATTAGGTACAACATATATGTCCCGAGCAATAATTAATTTAACTTTGAGAAGCCAGTGAAGAGTTTAAGATGATTGTGAAATGTTTTAAAATGGCAGTTGTATGTAATAATTTTTCGCACTTGTAGTGGTAATATGTTTTCAGTTCGTCTTTGCTGTGCTTCAGTGAAGAAAAATCCGTAATTACTCAGCCTTTGCAGTGTGGTGTTTACCAATTTGTAAAACAAACACCCCCATTATTGTATCCGAATAGTTTACTCAACGCAGACCACACCAACATTTCGCAATTTCCCTTAATTTTAAACGGACCCTTTGTTTACTGATCCAGCTGATTAAACTCCTCGTCAGTCAATGTCGGGCGGTTTGCTAAACTTGACAACCACATGACACTATATGGTACCTACATACAAATTAATTTTCGTTTAAGGTATGTACGATCTCGTACTAAAATACCTTAATCACTTAGGCAAGCAGGAATCAAACACAATCTTGAGTTGAGACATTTTATTTAAATCTTTCTAGCTATTTATACACTTCGGTGCAACGAAACCATACCGCGATTTAGGCGATCGTACAACGCCATCTATTGAGCGTGCATACAACTTTACAAATAAGTAATTCGTCTCAGTATGGTTAGAATCAAGACATTGAACATTTCGCCCACCAAAAGGACTATTATCCTTTTCGAATCGCCCACCATGCGAAGACATAAACGAGTAGAAATCAGTGGACTGTATGAATATAACAAAATAGGTACAATAGTGAACGGGTTAACTATGGTTACACAAATACAACATAGTTCAACTTGACGCTCTTAACATTTCGGTAACATAACAAAATTACACCTTCAATAACAGTTTCCCTTAAATTGGTACAAAGCTCAAGCTTCAACCACACAAAAAATAAAAAAATAACAACAAATTAACACAGACTAAGAACGACGTACATGGCAACTAAATGATAGGGTTAATACCCTCAGTAACTAGCCAAACAAAAATACACATGTATGATAATAGTTCGACAAAATTTTAACATAACAATTGACCTACTCGGTCACGGGAAGCAAACATAACTTTGAAGTGGGACGTTTAATAGTGGTACCCTTACAACGGATGGTAGCAACACGCGCCAAGCCGTCCATGCCTGGATGCAGTTGTGTGATTCTACCGTAAAGCCATTTAGAAGGAGGTAGGTTGTCCTCTGTAACTAAAACGACGTCATCTACCTTTAAATCTGGCGTCCGAGCAGCCCATTTATATCTCTGAAAGAAATGGGAAAGATACTCCCTTTGCCATCTACGCCAAAAGCCTTGTACCATTCTTTGTACTAATTGCCACCGGCGCAGTGTACTTAAAGTAGAACTCTCATAATTATAATCAGGTGGTGTAACTAGTGGATGTCCCACCAAAAAGTGACCGGGAGTTAAGGGCGTTGGGTCTTCTGGATCGCTGCTGTGCTGAGACAAAGGTCTTGAATTTAAACAAGCCTCTATTTGAGAAAGAATTGTAGTAATTTCTTCAAATGTGAGGGTGGAATCTCCTATGACGCGCTTCAGATGGTGCTTTACACTCTTTATTCCTGCCTCCCACAATCCACCAAAATTGGGAGCGTGGGGAGGGATAAAGTGCCATTCAGTCTGGGAGTTAGCAAGAGCTGTTCCAATTTCACTAAACATGGTACTTTCCTGTTTGAAAAGTACCTGCAGCTCTTTAGCAGCGCCGACAAAGTTAGTCGCATTGTCACTCCAGATATGTCGACAGTGACCACGCCTGGAGACGAAACGCTTAAACGCTGCTAAGAAACCCTCAGCCGTTAAATCTGATACGGCCTCGATATGTACAGCGCGCGTAGCCATGCATACAAATAGGCAGATGTACCCCTTGTAAGATCGCTGCCCACGTCCCTTAGATACACGCATGTTTATAGGACCGGCAAAATCAACACCTGAACTCATAAAGACTTTACCAGGTGTCACTCTACACGCTGGTAGCTCACCCATCATTTGATGTCTGGTTGAGGCTGCGTATCGTATGCAACGAATGCATTTGTGTATATGCTCCCGAATCATACCCTTAACTCGGTTTATCCAATACCTGCTGCGAATAAAATGAAGCACTAATTGTTGCCCTCCATGCAACGTTCTTTCGTGAGCATCTGCCACAATCAACCTTGCCAAAGCCGAGTCGTGAGGAATTATCACTGGATGCTTTGCGTTATCAGGTAATTGAGAGTGTCGAATTCTACCCCCGACACGCAATATCTCATTTTCATCGAGAAAGGGATTCAACCTAAGTATTGAACTCTTGTTATTGAGAAGTTGTTTGCTTTTTATCATACTTATTTCATTATTAAATGAAAGTTGCTGAACACTCTATACGCAAACTAACTGTTCGAAATGAGGTTATTCAAACAAACACTACTAGTGAAATAGCATAAATGATTTTGCTGAGCACTCAGTATGCAAATCAACAACGCCTTACGAAGCTCCTCAACTGACAAGTTGGATGTCGCCTTCGTACCATTCTTACGCCATTTTGACATCATCATAAACCTTCTGCAGTAAGCCACAACTCTTATTAGGTTTCGCAATGATGAGAACCGAGACCAAAATGAGTCATCTAATTCAGAGTTCGGCCTAGCTAAATGAACTTTGAGTTGCTTCTTCTCCTCATTGGTGGAGATAGACGCAGGTCCTTGGTAATCTATTGAATCATACTTTAGCCAACAAGGACCCTGTCTCCAAAGTTCATTCTCTCGAAGCGCAGCCGGAGATGCACCTCGAGAGGCGATGTCTGCAGGGTTGTCGGTGGACTTGACATGCGCCCACTGAGTATTGTCAATGAAACCCAAGATTTCTGAAGTACGATTGGCGACAAACGTTTTCCATCGACTTGGGTGGTCACTCAACCAAGCCAACACAACTGACGAATCAGTCCAAGCGTGCAGATTAGATTTTGGAATATTCATCACCTCAGCCACCTCAGTTAGCAGTTTAGCAGTTAAAACAGCAGCACACAGCTCCAAACGGGGAATGGATATTTGCTTTATCGGCGCCACCTTAGTTTTTGCAGTTAAGAGATGCGAATGAACAGTGCCTTCGGAGTCTATTACTCGGCAATACACAACCGCTGCATAAGCCAGATTTGACGCATCACCAAACCCATGCAATTCAACCACAATGTTATCGTCCATTGTGTTAATCCATCTTGGAATATGAAATTTGTTGAGCTGATCTAGCTCCGCTTTATATGATAACCATTCCTGCAGTAGATTTGGTGGTAGCTCATCATCCCACCCAATACCCGCTATCCATAGGCTTTGAATGAGTATCTTGGCGGTGATGATACAGGGCGCTATCCAACCTAGTGGATCATAGAGACGTGCAATGTCAGAAATGACAGTTCGTTTGGTAACAGGAACAGTCGCAGATAACACCTTCACGGAATAATCAAATTCATCAGTATTTTGGTTCCAGGTAAGCCCTAAGACCTTAGTTGCTTTATCTAATATTATTTCTAAATCCTTACCCGATTCCCCTCTGAATTCCTGCAACAGCCCAATTCTATTACTTGTCCATTTCTGTAGTTTAAAACCACCCTTTTGTAACAATTCATTCATTTCACTATATATTATTATAGCTTCTGTTTCAGATTGGCAGCCTGTCATCAGGTCATCTACATAGAAATCAGACAGTACTCTGGGGGCGGCCAGTGGGTAAAACCTGCCTTCATCAATAGCGACCTGTTGCAACGTCTTGACTGCAAGGTAAGGTGCACTCGAAGTACCGAACGTGACCGTCAACAGCCGGAAGTCCTGAAACTTCTGAGTGGGATCATCTCTCCAGACAATCCTCTGAAAATCTTGATCTTGATCTGCTACTTTGATTTGGCGGTACATTTTTATAATATCTGCCGCAAGACATATACGGTGTCGGCGCCATCTTAACACTATGTGACGTAAGTCAGACTGGAGAGTGGGCCCCACCATTAAAATGTCGTTTAAGGAAACACCGTTTGTTCCCTTACACGATGCATCAAACACCACTCTTACCTTTGTAGTCAACTTATCTTGGCGAACCACTGCATGGTGCGGCAGGTACACAGCGTCCTCTCGGTCCCTTTGTGCCACGTCTGTAATTCTTTCCATGTGACCAAGCAATAAATATTCCTTAATTATATCTGAGTACTGTCGTTTCAATTCAACATCCTTTGATAGTTTCCTTTCTAAACCATGTGCTCGTTTTATTGCTATAGCTTTAGAATTGCCTTGTTTGCATGGTGGATCTTCACATTTAAAGGGCAATCTCACCACATAGCGACCACTTTTGTCGCGCCGTGTTGTTGCGTTATAAAAATCTTCACAGGATTGTTCTTCCGGGGTGAACATTTTCCTAGTGTTGGATGGCTCGGAATCGAGTTCCCACAATTGCTTGAGAATATCATTGTCGCTCACCTTCGCATGCATAGAAACTATCAAGTTATGCTGTTTGTGTGAACTTGCTTCTTTGCTTACCTGTCCAGACACAATCCACCCTAGATGAGTGTCTTGTGCAACTGGTGAGCCTGTGGGACTCTTAATCAACCCTTCTTTTAAGATGTGAGCATAAATCTCAGCTCCTAACAAGATATCAATCCTGTTAGGGGAATTGAACTTAGGATCAGCGAGTTTAATTTTATGTATTTCGCGCCAATCCTGGATATCAAATTTTGTATTCGGCATCACAGAAGTCCGCGAACTCAAAACATGCGCGGTTACTTCTATGGTAAAGGATGGATCATGCAATGACTGTATTTCAACCTTAACCACATGTCTAGAGACAGTGTCATTGCGATCACCACCTATACCTGTAATTGTAGTTCTTGTACCTATTCTTTTCAAACGAAGTAACTGCGCTGCTGCCTCCGTTATAAACGACGCCTGCGAACCTTGATCTAACAAGGTGCGAAGGATTTGAGATGACCCATATCTTGACTTAGCTCTGATCAGCGCTGTGGCTAGCAGGACTTGTTCCTGTGCATTAACAAAATGGGTTGCAATTGTATTAGTGGTCTCTTGCTTTTGCGGTTCTAGATTGTGCTCATGACCATGAGCATTGTTTTTAGGTTCTGCGAATGCAGTTGCAGTTATGCTCGCGCTGTGTGATTTGGAATGCAATAACGTGTGATGCTTACGGTTACAAATACGGCATTTGGTTGGCATTCGACATTCATGTGAGTGATGGTTAACACCTAAACAATTAAAACATACTCCTAAAGACTGTACAATATTACGACGCTTATCAACATCTTCTTTAGAGAACTTTTTGCATTGGAACAACTTATGACTATCTGAACAATGAGGGCATGACAACTTGGCAACGCTATGCATAACCTTTGTAGATGTGTTGGTATTTACATTTTTTGACTTTAACTTAGGCTCTATGCTTTCTAGAGCGTGAAATCGCGTCTCCAAAAAGGTACAAAACTGATGAAAAGACGGTAACTCACCAGATGTTTGATTAACATGCAGTTCCCACTGCTTCCGAGTTTCCACGTCCAACTTCAAACTTATGATATAAATAATAATTACATCCCATGTGCTAACATCAATACCTAAATTAGCAAGCTCGTGTAAACAATCCGTTGTTACATCCCTAAGACTCTTCAAAGCACTTGATGACTCGACAGTCGCACTACGCTGGCTAAATAGGCGGTTTAAAATATTATTGGACATAAACCTTTTATTATTATATCTAAGTTCTAACATTTGCCAACATTTCATATAATTGTGTTCTGCGATAGGAACATGTCTTATTAGCTGCTCTGCTTCACCGGACAATTGAGTTTTTAAATAATGCAGACGTTGAACGTCGTCTAACTTTGTATTCTTGTGGACTAGCGATACGAACAAATCTCTAAATGATGACCACTGCGCGTAATCACCACTAAAAATTGGCAAAACAATTCTGGGCAATTTCACTAAACTATCAGGTGCATCAGAGCTAGCTGCTTTTACAGATGGAACAAGAACAGACTTTAATTTGGACAAAGAATCCTTAAGTATAACCTTATAAGTAAGATAAGTCTCGTAGAGCGTTTCATATACATCTTCTTCTTTAAAATACTTAGCAAGCTCTTCACTTCCATTTTCAGCTATAATACTCTCATGCTTCAATGTAAAACTTTTGAACTGCGTTTCTAAAGTATTTAGCCGCGCCTCAATGTAATGTTGGGAAATTCTATCTCTTGGAGACTTCTTAAAATTCGATAATCCTTTTTCTACCTGTCTTTTGAGTTCTCCTAACACTCTAATATCTTTTTCCATTCTTATGTTTTTCTTGCAAGAAGTAATAAGTTCTAAGTGTAGGGACGACAAATTTTTGAAAGTGTCGAAAAATCTAAATTTTTTCTAAGTTTCGTGTAGATGGAATTTTTCTAAGTGTTTGGCTAAACGTATGTCGATTTGAAATTGGGCATAGGTTCCCCGTCTTGTCGTTTTTCTTAAGATTATTCTAAGTCCCAATTCTTCGCAATTTATTCTATGTCCAAATCTTTTCCAATTCTTCTAAGTCCATGCATTTACTTTAACTTTGAAACTTTAAACAATAACACAGATAAAGTACTCACAGTTTGTCCAGTTATCACAGGTTAACACATAACTCGCTCACGCTAGGGGCCGTTTGCTCTGTCTGGTATTTCGCATTACGCCATCCAACTCATTGGCTAACAGCTCCGGGATCCTTCCTTCCGTCGCGGCAGTGTTGTCAGGTGTTCAAATCCGAAAGCTAGCGATCAGCAATCTTCATACCACTAGCGCCGCAGCGGCGAATAGTATCAATGACGTAGTCGAGTTAAACCTAAAATGCCTCCGGCTCTGGAGGACCATGTACGATCTCGTACTAAAATACCTTAATCACTTAGGCAAGCAGGAATCAAACACAATCTTGAGTTGAGACATTTTATTTAAATCTTTCTAGCTATTTATACACTTCGGTGCAACGAAACCATACCGCGATTTAGGCGATCGTACAACGCCATCTATCGAGCGTGCATACAACTTTACAAATAAGTAATTCGTCTCAGTATGGTTAGAATCAAGACATTGAACAAGGTATATATTGGTTTGGCAAAAATATATTCCTATTTTTGAGGATCTCTGTAACGCCGCAACGTTCTTCTACTGCCACGTCGGAGTTTAAGGATTCGAATACAACTTTTATGGACATGGTATTTGGATTATTTGCTGTTACTATGTATCTGGATCTGGGTGTTTCTATGTATAATATGGTAATATTTAGTTATTTAAAAAAAATTGTTTAATTCAAAACATAAGAAAGTTAAACTACGCTTGCTTCGGGTCTAAACAGCGTTGTGTAGAATGGTGTAGAATTTAATTAGGTGTTTGTAAACCGCAACCACTTCTTGATCATTTCAACGTAAAATCTCTTAGAAAAAGATATCAATTAGCCCATCTGTGTCCACTGCTGGACATAGGCCTCTCGCAATGTCAGGAAGCTCTGGCCTATGGTTTCCACGCTGGCCAGACGGGTTGGTACAGGGTTATATTTCGAATTTTCCTTCTCTCGCTGTGTGCGTATTTTTTCATTAGTCGCCTCTTACGACATCCGGATGAAATGGGGTGATGATACTTGTATTCTTTCTCCGTCACCACACAGATGGACCAATAAGAAATAGATAGTTTTATATGAATTTTTTGCTTCCATAGTATATAGTGTTCTTTTTCTTTTTCATCCTCAGGTTTAAATATCTTGGTTAGCCCAAACACACGAATGAAATAAACACACACCTGTAATAAGAATAATTTAATTATTTAATATTTCAATACGGCAATGAAGTTCAAATAATTGCAATAATTACACTAAGCTCCAGGGAGGAACTCCCAAACAACTTATTAAAATTAAGTCGTAGACGGTCAGTACTCAGTAGTGACGCAGTAAGGTTTGTGATTGTGTGACCTTCGTGACCTTAGATCAAGGAAAGGTCACAGAATCTGTATAAATTCCGAACAACAACCACTCAGTGTTTGGAGAATACCGAGTATTGACTCGGCAATTAAAACTAACAGACTATTAACGAATAACATTTACCTTTTTAAAACAAAATACTAATGTTTTTAATTGTTTCTTTTTTTTTTGTAAATGTCCTGTTCCGTCTCCTAACTTAAAAGACCTCTACGGCTATTGGCAGTCGAGGTTTGACAGCAATAACAGGAATTAAGGGTTCGATATCAGATCAATTGAAACATTTTTAAACGTGAGTTTGTCTATTTATACTGGTCAGGATGTTGTTATTTTTTTTAGGTCCGACACGTCAGTTAGACTTCGTCTTGCCTGACGGTAAGCTAAAGGCAAAGTTTCAGAAGAGAGGGTCCCCAATTACTTACATATACTATGTAACAATTGTAACACTAAGCTTGATAGCCTCATCATATGGTTTTTCACGCCCCGTTTTTAGACAGGTCCTTTAGGACCCGGGACTGTAGGAAGACGAAAACACGTGAGCTGGTAATGAGTTCCAAGCCTTAATGGTGAGACAAAGGAAAGAGTCACCGAACCGCTTAATCGCTTAACCGCTTAGTTGTTATCCAACAGACCTATCAACACTCGTTTCGTAGGCAATGTTTTGAGTACCAGAAAATGCTACACAATTTCTAATATTCATGAACAATCAGTTACATAAAGCCCGTCGTTCGTGCAGGAAATGTCTCTTTAATGGTTAACTCATGGCAGCCTACCGTTTAAAATGTGACCGAGAAAGCATATAATATCTTGAGGTGTTCTTCCATGATAACAAATGTGGTGGATGTCGTATGCCTAATGAAGGCGAGATATGCTGTATCTAAAACTAAAAATGTAACATCTTATCTTCACCGTGCCTCCTACGAATAAATAAAAAAAAAATAAGGAAAAATGGCGGAAAGCAGCTCAGTTCGATTCCAACGTAATAACTGAATTCATGCTTTTCTACTGTAAAGAGGTAACTAACTGGATGGGACTCCACAGAGAAAAAACGAAAAGCAGATTTTTTTCATCTAGGACACGCCAAATAATGTCGGTAGCATTCCGAGCTCTATTGCGTGTAAAGTTTTTGCAGCTGGAAGAAGTTTAGGCTATAATTAACAACAGCCACCGAGATACACCTTCCAAGATAACAACCATTACTGTCACAAGCAGGTAAATTTATTACGACAAGGTACAATCTATATACAGGAGGCTATCATCTCGTTTGGCGGAAATCATGTTTTTTATATCACTAAATGAGAAATAGATATTCATTGTAACTTTCGAGAAACCCAAATTGGTTGATCCTGTCATATATTTTTTTAAATAATTGAATCATAGATCGTACGCACTATGCCCTAAATACAGATAAAATACAGTTGTAAATACAGAAATATCTGAGCGATAATGTAATAAAAAACCCTCAAAAAGTCGAAAATAAGTTTTGTTAGTTAGCCCTATAAATTTGATATACCTAGTAATACATATTTTGATTCCAGCGACTATTTAAGGGTTGCTATTTTGTGACGGGGACTTTTTTCAATTTGTAATTTAATTTTTATTTTACACTTTTTAAACTGATCTAAATGAAAGGGCTTAACTTCCCTTTCATCTGATACCCATCAATATGGGTATCAAATGAAAGGGTATGTACTCCGTCATTTTGTAGCAGCGGCTATCTTGGACCGATTTTTTTCAAACATAGCTAAAAACGCTCCCGACTAATATACCTTTCGACCAAAAAAACTAAATTCAAATCGATTCATCCGTTCAAGAGCTATGATGCCACAGACAGAACTACAAAATACCGCGGTTATAATAACTTTGTGTTGTGTTCCCGGCGGTGAGTAGGGTAGCCAGAGCTCGCTGGAGAGTTTTTTTGTATTTTTGTGCTGTCAGTGGGATGACCAAAGGCTTGTCCTCTACACTGACGGCACAAAATCTCTGTTCTTACAGAGTCGACAGCACGGATGTGACTCCACTGGTGTTACACACGTTCATAGGTCATGATAACCACTTTCCATCAGGTGTGCGGCGTGCTTGTCTGCCTCCTAAGTTGAATAAAAAAAACAGACACACACACACACATATATATATACACACAACAACCCGTCGTATTTGTGTCAGAGGTTAAAAAAGAATAGTTGCTCTGGCAGTTCCTCCCTCCCTTTTCTACTTCCAAGACAACAACAGCTCCATAAGTTTCTATGGATATAAGTGAAGAAGCTCTATGTAAAAATGCAGTCTTCCCATGCGCCTACAATATGGGGTTCTTCAAAAGGGGCATTAGGAGGTTTCTTCAGGGTCAGCAGCGCGAGTGTGACGCCTCTGGTGTTGCACAAGTCCATAGACCACGGAAACCACTTCCCATCAGATGGGCCGTGTGCTTGTCTGCCACCTAAGTGGTATAATAAAAATAATAAAAAAATTTTGGATTCTGCTCCCACACGATATTCGTACATCTGTGGACCAGATTGGGAAGTGCAATATTATTTATTCTTCTTATTGCTATTAACGTCAATATTGTACTTAACATAAGTTTACCACCGCTTCCTATGTGCTAGTGAAGAAGAAGCGGGGCACTACTATGAAAATGGTACAGCTAATAAGTAATGTCTATAAGTTTACCGATATTACTAACTTTTACAGTGTACAATTAATGTACACATATATGTATGGTGTAATGAAAACGTTGTACTTGAGAATTGATGATTTTGCATGGCCTCTTACTGTGCGTGTTGATTACTGTCGTAACTTGCCTCCCTTGGGTCATTCAAACAGCAATAAAAACCAATGGAAAATTGCTCTATCGTCGTTTAGAATCCGATTTACATAAAAATAAGTTTTGGTGGCTTTGAAATCCGATTGAACGTGAAAGATAAAATAGTGCGAGAACTTTAGCAATGGACACTTGCTATGACGATAATAGGGATAGAGTCACATGGCTAAGAACGGAGTGAAATATTTCAGATGTAAGCTGAGATGAATGGTCGAAACCATGGATATAACGGTGACCCCAAATCATGTAGAATAAGGAAAGGAAGGTGATGATAAAAAAAAATTCCGTACGTTATAAACACTGTGAGTGAAAAGTTTATAATATTAATTGAACACCAACCTCACTCATAGTCGTCTGTAAACACTTTATCGTGCTTTCGACATAAAACTAATCCAAGTTTCATTTAATATCATACGAATTAAAAATCACTCTGTATCTATAAAATGGCCTGGAATAAAAAGGTTACTTGCTCTCTAATCCTTGAGTAATCCGTCACAAAGGATTATAGTATTTTGTCATCTCGCTGTACTGCTCTAATCTCGCAAACCTCGCAGTTATTTATGTGAACTACGAGTAGAAGAGGGTCTTAACATTATAATTCAGTGGGCGGATTAGGTTTTATTATTATATTGGATGATCGAGTATGATAGGAAACCCGGGGTTAAATGAGGTTAAAAGAGTCATCATAACCGAACTACAATTTTCTTCTATATTTTGCTTTTCTTTATGGTACTAGACATTTATAGTTTTTAAATACGCACTAGCATTCACCCGCGACTTCGTTTAATTTTGTAACTCGAACCTATGTATTATTCCTATTTTCATAAATTTATATTGTGCAGAACGTTTTTTGAGTAATACTGATTATTACTTATTATTGATTTCTGATAAAATTTATAATTATCAGATTTTCAACCATACTTAACCATAGACAAAATTACGTGTGGCTGCCATTTGCGTTTTGTTATTCCAAGTGAGATGCGTTTTTGTTATGCCACGTTTTATAGTGACTTGCTTTTTCTCTTCGAGGTTTTATGTCAGGTCGCACGGAAACGATGTCGAACGGGACGAAAGACAAACAGGATGAAAAGTATTCTATGTCCGTCTTCTGGATCCAAGCTAGATACCCTCCAATTTTCAGCCATATCGGTCAGCCAATCGATTGTTCTTGAATTGAAATAGTGTAACTAACACGACTTACTTTTATATATATATAAGATTTGATATCATGTTGTCTTACAACATAT
Organism: Eilema griseolum; assembly: GCA_963662185.1. Lineage (NCBI taxonomy): Eukaryota > Metazoa > Arthropoda > Insecta > Lepidoptera > Erebidae > Eilema > Eilema griseolum. The sequence goes on along the minus strand of OY759240.1, from coordinate 18,868,353 downwards.
CGATAAACTATTTTGGAAAGTGGTTTTATTTATTTAAATTTCAGAATACAGAGTTACAAAATAGACTTACCATTCCCTTTGGGCGTGTGCAACATCAGGGTTCTGCCAACCTTGGAAGAACAGAGAGTTTCTGTGCTGTCAGTGCAGAAGACAAAGCTTCTCACTTACTGCAAAAAATCTCTCCAGTGTGCTGTTATATTATTTCTTACTAAATGTATAAAAGATCGAGAGAGTAGCAACAAATACAGTCTGAAATTATTTGTCTCTTTATATCGAAGCATTAAAAAGTCTGCAGTTTTCTATGTGGGTGTTTAATTATTTTTTTTTATACCTCTTAGGTGGCAGACAAGCGCACGGCCCACCTGATGGAAAGTGGTTCCCGTGGCCTATGGACGTGTGTAACACCAGAGGTGCCACACTCGCGCTGCCGACCCTGCAAGCACAGAGTTTCTGTGCCGTCAGTGTAGAGGACAAAGCAGGACAAGCCATTAGTCATCCCACTGACCGCACAAATTCTCCAGTGAGCTCTGGCTACCCTACTCACCGCTGCGAACACAACACGAAGTTATTATAACCGCGGTATTCTGTAGGGCGTAGGTACTTCCCCAGTCAAACTGCTCAATTGGGCGGAAGTACCGCCGTGTCCTAGCTCCTATAATCAAATGGATGTTCCATGGTAAATTCTTGCGAATAATAAAGGACTTTGCTACGACATACTGTCGTATTGAGAGACTAGGTAAATGTGTCCTTCTATTATGATTATATTTTATTTATTGTGCGAAGTGTAGGTGGTAGGTACTTCGCAAAATAAAAAAAATATAATCATGATCTCGACAGGCTGCAGCGACGTGCGGTCCGCATATTGGGAATGCTGAGGTTTGGAACACCCTCGAGCCTTTGCAGATGCGTAGAGATGTTGCTTCCCTGGCTGTATGTTACCGTCTCTACTAAGGTGAGTGTTCTGATGAGCTCTTCCAATTAGTTCCACCCTCTCCTTTCTTACACAGGTCAACACATGCAGGGCAAACATGTCACCCGCACACGGTGCAGAGTATCTGATCAAAAACCAAACTGTTCGGAGAATCTTTCCTTTGCCACACCAGTATGTCCTGAAATTCATTATCGGCTCACATGTTTCCTTCTTCCTACAGTCGCGGCTCCTTTAAACGGGGCGTGAAAAAGCATATGATCAGTCATCACACAAAAATATATTCGTCTTTACACCTAAAATACGAATAACTTAAAAATTTTAAGAAATTACACTATATTTAGCTAGTAAATTAGTAGGTAATTTGGTGCTAAATATATATTGCATGATGAAGCAATATTCGCTTTTCTATCTAAATTCAGGGAGGATAACCTTTGTATGAAACAACACCGCCATTACCTACATTACAAAAATGTTACCGTCATAAATTTCGCTGTTACATTTTCACATAATATCTACCCACATATCACTCGTGTTACCACATCGTAATATATGAAAACTGCCGACTGCATAGTTTTCAAAATCATTCCTGGCGCGATACAAAAGTAATTCAGCTTGTTACTCTAGTATATACATCGATTAATTCTGCATTTCACCAATGAACGTAAATGCAATAATGTTAATGTGAATTAACGCGATCATGGTATAGACATACATTTACAATAACATTACAATTTTGTACCATAGTTTTGTATTCTTTGTTGGATAGAATCTTGTAGACTTGTGACTTGTTAAGGCTAGGGCCCAGGTATTCTCTTTCAATTAAACAGGCAAACCGAATTGTATTTGATTGAACGCGATAGTTTAAAAGTTGGAATGTTACATAACATAAACTCACGCGTATTACCCGAAGGGGTAGGCAGAGGTGCTAGCACCCACATTTCGCCAGTTTATGTTTAGGTCCCAATGTAATAGGTGGCGAGCCAATTGCCATTAAACGAGCACTTATAAACCTGCGATAAATACACACATAACTTCGAAAAGCATCGAAAAGTCATTGGTGTGTGCCATGGTAAAACCTGGGATCAAACCCGAGACCTCGTCTCAGCAGTCCTTTACCCATACCACTAGGCTACTGTAGTTGGAATGTAAATGTATAAACACATTTTAAACTGCGTTATCACGTGGATGTTTTAGGACACAAGGCCTACCTGCTGATTGACAGAATAATCTGACTCTGGTGCAGGCTTTCCATTCTGGGTTAAGAAGTCAGTCAGTCCTTCCCATAAAAACCACATAAGGTATATTTAAAAAAGGAGACAGAACATAAGTAGGTATAATACTAAAGTTCCGTTATGAAACCCTCAATGGCGACTGAGAATAACTTTAAGATGATTACGATACGAGATACTGCGTTATCAAATTTCAGTCAACAAACATTGAATAATGAAATGTAAAATGGTATTTAATCATATCCACAAAAAAGATCTCTATATTAATTTGAGAAATTATACTTTTGACCCTAATTAAACATTCTCCTTTAATTCGGACCTCTGTTTGTTTTTGATTTATTATCCCTCAATCCTTCAACTTTCACGGACGTTTACCAGTCGTATATTTGTATAGGAATGTTGACAAAAGATTAGTACTAGTGATATAGTACGCTGATTACTTTCTAATTATTATTACATTAATGTTACGTCACCGCAGCTCGTATAACAAAGAGTTTCGAAATTAATGTCATGTAACGTCTCCTAACCTTAAAATACTTCCTGTTTGTCGTACCGAATGTAAATGTTTTGGGTAAATATTTGTTTAAGGTCGCGTTCCAACATTATGAATTGTTCAGGAAGCGGCGGTAGCGGTTGAGGTCTTGCGATGAAGAGTTTACGAACCCTGTCGGTTATATACAATCGTGATCATGGTATACATACCTTTGAAATTCGACCGGGTTACACCAGCCATGGTCATTACTTTTCCACATGATGGTTTCACATCATTAAAGACTAACAAATAGCAATTAAGCTTCAATAATGGTGTTAACGAAATTACTATAGACACCCAATCACTTCTAATGCATGATAGAAAAGTTGTTTAGAAGAAAATTGTGTCAAAGTTTTTAAATTTCGAATTTGTAACGGGACATAGAAAATAGATAAAGAAATTAATGTTTTTTATACTTATCTGTGCACCTTTTTCCAATATCAGTTGGATGCCAGTTACAAAAAGTAATACATAGCTACTGGCCAAGTTGTGATATTAAATTCGTACATAGTTATCAACTTTTTTGTTCCACACAGCCTCCTTTCTGCGAAGTTTGACCTACATAAGTGTAAGTCGAAAAATGAACAGCAATATTGGATATTAGAAGAAACTATACGAACCCAAACCTCGTTGTCCGGCTAGTAGGTTATAAAAATTTCGGCAACTACTTGATATTTTTAATAATATATAATAAGAAAATAATTCATCCTCATACTATACAACCTTCCGGTTTTAAGACTTGTGCACGCTGTCATATGGTTGTGTAGCGAAATGAAATTCCTTGCGAGAGTGAGCACAATATAGAATGGGCTTCGTCATACCTACCTACATTATGAGGTTTAGCAATGATTCGGTCGGTTGGGAGAGGTAAGAAAGCCACCAACACATCTTTCGAACCCCAGCCGAGCTAAGGCCATCTCTGGCTTCGTGATGGTACCCTCGGTTAGGTGACTACACGTGCTGACCTGCTAGTCAATGATTGCTAGTGCAATAAGTACTGTAAAATACTCTTAACTTCCTTAGATGGTGTTGAATACATGTGGTATCACCACACTTGTCTGTCATACTTGTCTGTCACACTTGTCTGTCACACTTGTCTGTCACACTTGTCTGTCACACTTGTCTTGTCCACAGTTGTCTGTCACACTTGTCGCACTCGTTCTGTCTATAAATACATTGCTATGTGATATGAGTTCATGAATATGTAACGGGACACAATTAAAACAAACTATCACGGATGTTTTACATTTATGAGTTTCAAATGGACAGTTTACTACCCACGATAGATGTTTAATGACACGTGTCAAGGACCATAGATAAATTCTCATGTAGGTTTAGACTTAGATCTGGATTTTAATGTTTTTGCGCCGAACCTTAATATGTTTTCTACAAAAAAAGTAGCCTAAGTTAGAAACGCCTTATAATAAATATAACCTATAACCCATCAAAACTCCCAACTCCCATCTCCCATCGGTTCGAATAAATATAGTCTAAATCAGGTACACCTTATAACGTCACCGTAAATCCTATCAAAATCAACCCAGTCACTTCGGATAGTACCTTCCGGGTACTAGAACAGACAGAAAAAAAGATAAGTTGACTCATGTCTCTTTCGTCACTTCGATAGACGATATGCGTCGTTTTCGTCACATGTAGGACATGAAAAAGTTTTTCAATTTGCTTATGTCATATTGGGAGGTAGTTCGGAATACTTAATAATAAAAAAGTTGCAGAGTAGAATAAATATTTGTCGAATGCAGACTAAAACAACTAACTGCTTCCTGTCTGTCTCTTATAAATCATATGTCTTTTTGAATAAACTTATTTGTATAAAATTCACATAATTATTTGCACGGAACAGGCTCCTAAATGCGTGCAGTCGCATGGGGTAGCGGACGGCCGTAATCTTCTCTATTGTTAAAATATTTTGCATATTACTCTGGGATTTTTCACAAACAAAAAAGGCTCAGTAAATAAATTAGTCAATACCCCCATATGCCAGCTGCCTTTGCACCCGCTCAAGTAAAATAAAATGTTTAGCCAAATAGCAAACAACATGAAAAGGCAGAAAGCCTTTAGCAGTAGCGCCCTCTGTAATAGTACGTTATTATCGGCTCATTGAACCCAAAAGGGTAGGAGTAGAAGCTTACTGCGATCTAGTTAAATTGATTGGAATGAACAAACATTACAGGGTTCCTAGATTTCACAACTAAAATTGTTTGTGGCGTGTAGGGTCTGATATCAACGATTACTAGTGCGGTTACCGCTGTAACCGTATTTAATGTATCTACCTATTGAGAGTTGAGCTGGGTGACCTTTATTGTTGATGTTTATTTGAAATCGGTTAGTTACGCGTGTAATGATATTTAAGTAAACTTTTCCAAAGTGTTTGGTAGACACACGGAAGTCGCTCCCGTAATACTCCAGATTAACCGACCCCAAAGGATGTGTAAGGATCAGTGAATCCAGGGCTCTAAGCTGTAAGCTTGATGCAACCGCGAATAACTTGGAGCACTGCGAATATTTAGCACGTGAGATGCCTTACACGCGCACTCTCTTCTCACCATAAATTTAATACAACTCTGACATCTCAGTTCATTCGTAGTAGGCGACCACGGGGGACGTAATGAGTAGATCCAACCACCAACGTACCTTGTCCCCGAAAACAGCAAAAAAAATATTTTACGTTGCGAGCAGTGAAGGCATCTGCCATGTGAATGTTAAATACTCAGAACCTGGGGTCCGCTTACCTTAATCCTTCTTTGCTCATTTTGATTAGACTTAAACGACTTTAAAGGAGGTAGGACACGGCGGTATTTCCGCCCGATTGAGCAGTCCGACTGGGGTAGTACCTCCGCCCTACAGAATACCGCGGTTATAATAACTTCGTGTTGTGTTCCCAGCGGTGAGTAGGGTAGCCAGAGCTCACTGGAGAATTTGTGCTGTCAGTGGGAAGACTAAAGGCTTGTCCTGCTTTGTCTTCTGCTGACGGCACAGAAACTCTGTACTTACAGGGTTGGCAGCGCGACTGTGACTCCTCTGGTGTTACAGACGTCCATAGGTCACGGTAACCACTTTCCATCAGGTGGGCCGTGTGCTTGTCCTGCCAACTAAGTGGTATAAAAAAAAAAAACTTATCTTGACTTATACCGAAGTTAGTTCCTTAGAAAAAACCTAGAAAATTAAAAATTTATAAAACTCCCGTCACAAAAAACAACCCCCAAAAAGTCGAAAATAAATTGTGTTAGTTAACCCTATAACTTTGATATACCTAGTAATACATATTTTGATTCATTCAAATTGAATCGTCGGGGGACCTTGGATCGTTCCGATAATATGACGTAGTGCTCTACCAGTTAGGGTCCCCGAACATATTGAGGGAGATGTGAAATTAAATGTAATTTGCCATTTTGTGGTGGCGGCCATCTTGAATTTGAAATTTGTTATATTTTGTGGTATTCTACTAGCCAAGCCCATTCATTTGATACCCATATTTAGGGAGTTGAGAAAAAATATGTACTCCATCATTTTGTAGCGGCGGCCATCTTGGACCGATTTTTTTTAAACATAGCTAAGAACACTCCTGACTAATATACCTTTCAAACAAAAAAAACTAAATCCAAATCGGTTCATCCGTTCAGGAGCTACAATGCCACAGACACACACACACACAGACACATCAAACTTATAACACCCCGTCGTTTTTGCGCCGGGGGTTAAAAAACCACTATTGACACTCGGGCGAACCCAAACTTGAACGACAAATATTATTACGTCTCACCAATACTCTTTTTGCAGTGCAACTTTTTGCGAAAGATTGCTATAGTTTCGCTCTGTTGTACCAAATATGGAGTTATATGACCAGAAGTTACATAAAGTTAAGTTGGCGGCACGTGCGGCGTTTTATTATTACGACTGAATCCACTCGTGTTATGAGACACTACTGTAATAGTGAGGCTGATATCACCTACATACCTGTACTTATATGAAAGTTACTCGAGAAGATATAGGAAGGGACTTATTTTGAACGATTTATCTAATATAGTTGAATTCGCGGGCGCCATTCGATTGGGTGCTCTAAGTGGGCTACATCGTATGACATAGCCCATTTAGAGTATTAGTTGTAATGAGTTTTTTGTGAAGTACCTAACAGAAATTACATTTATACATTAGTATTGGTAACTCGCCCGACTATGAACATTTTTATACTGATAAGATTGACATTTAAAGTAAGACGAAAGAAAATAAGACATTTAAAATTTATTTATACCCTATTACAAAATCATTAGGAAAAAAACTATATTAACAATAAGCTGACGAATTTATTTACATTTACATAATGTACATGGAAGTTATCTAAATTAAAATATAAAAACAATACAGAATATACCTAAACAATTCTGCAAGTTCAGACGTCAAAGAATTCCTACCCATAGATGTCAACCGGGAGGGTGGTCAGAAGGCTGGCGGCATTGTCACGTTGAATGGCAATACCAATCCTTTGCGCAAGGAATAAACCAAATATCCGTATACCATATAATATAATTTTTTTTTATACAACTTAGGTGGCAGACAAGCACACGGCCCACCTGATGGAAAGTGGTTACCATGACCTATGAACGTGTGTAACACCAGTGGAGTCACATCCGTGCAGCCGACCCTGTAAGAACAGAGATTTTGTGCCATCAGTGTAGAGGACAAAGCAGGACAAGCCTTTGGTCATCCCACTGACAGCACAAAAACTCTCTAGTGAGCTGTGGCTACCCTACTCACCGCCGGGAACACAACACGAAGTTATTATAACCGCGGTATTCTGTAGGAAGGAGGTACTTCCCCAGTCGTCACTGTCACTGCAAAGTCTGTGCTATCAGTGGGAAGACTGAAGACTTGCTCTGCTTTGTCTTCTACACTGACGGCACAGAAACTCTGTGCATACAAGGTCGGCAGCGCGAGTGTGACTCCTCTGGTGTTGCACACGTCCATAGGTTTTGGTAACGCCGTGTGCTTGTCTACCACCTAAGTGGTATATTTAAAAAAAATCTCCTTCTCTCTCTCCAATCTCGCTCCATTTTTCTCCAAAGCCATCTTGGCTTAAGAAATATTGCTGATGCATTAGGTGTCTTCGAATGCAGGTCATCAATATTTATTGGATACTATCTAGATAGCGAGCTTTCAATATCTTTTCAAGATTCTTCTGTTACTTTTATGTACCTACTTATATTAAAGAAATATCTGACCCGATTCTTATGATACAGTTAACGACAAAAGTTCTTAACACAGAATCTTTCTTACATTGGAATACTCTGAAATGTCATAATCCCCAGAGGATAAAATTTATATTATGATAGGATTCTTTCATTGTTTTTTGACAGATTTAATAAGGTGATCAAAAAGATATATACAGCCCAGACTCCGTCTTAGATCCACGGCACGAGTCAACAATAGTACCCGGAAAACGCCAATAGGCTCACCCCCTATTACGTGGACCGAATATAATGATTGGTGAAACGTGGGTGTTGATTCGCCTCTGTCTAACCCTGCGGGGATAAAGGCGTGATTATATGTATGTATAATTTTAATCTGTTAAACTACTTTTGTCGTTCACTGCAACCTAGCCCACGGTTTACGGTTTGATTGAAAGCCTAGATGTTCATTACTGGACAGAACTATAGTTAGGCTGTATTTAAGTAGAATGTATGTCTCTCTCTCTCTCTCTCTCTCTCTGTCACTCATTTCCATTCACCATACTTTGTAATTCCATTCTGCTTAAATACAGCCAGTTGCATATTTAGCGTTAGTTGCCGTCAAAATTCTGGATGATATTCAACTGACAATGGCACTTTCTAATCTCATTTTAACACGGATATTTGCAAGTAACATGTTGTGCTTAAAATAATAATAAAGTTATTTAGTGCTAAATTCCAAATACGTAGGCATCAATTGCGTCTATTTATTTAGGGGAATACGTGACAGGCATTCTAACGCATCGTTTAGTATTCCATGTCGCCAAGTGTCAAGAATGTTTCTCTTAAAGAGTATTGACACACCATAAAACAATTTTGCACTAATAAAAATACGGGCTAAACCTCACTAATATTCTTGTTAATCCCTCTAAGCAATTTATTTATTTATAAGTTGTACTTCCTTTATATTTACTCTACAAAATTACTATTGGCATTTCTTATGTTGTCATTTGTTTGTGTTACTTGTATGTTTTCATATATTGTTGGCGTGTGAATGTTTTGTCACGTTAAATACTCTATAAAACAAACTTATTGAATTACTGAAACCGACTGGGGAAGTACCTCTGCCCTACATAATAAATACCGCGGTCATAATAACTTCATGTTGTGTTCCCAGCGGTGAGTAGGGTAGCCAGAGCTCACTGGAGATTTGTGCTACCAGTGGGAAGACTAAAGTCTTGTCCTGCTTTGTCATCTACACTGACGGCACAGAAAGTCTTTGCTTACAGGGTCGGCAGCGCGAGAGTGCCTTCTCTGGTGTTACACACGTCCATAGGCCACAGTAACCACTTTCCATCAGGTGGGCCGTGTGCTTGTCTGCCACCTAAGTGGTTTAATTTAATATATATATATATATATATATATATATATATATATATATATATATATATATATATATATATTTGTCATTAAATATCAATATATCAAAATTACCGTTGAATTCATCACATCACCAAATATTACCTGATGAAAAATCACTTTTCATTGCTATAATCTTTTTACCTAAATTATCATGTAGCAACATTCCACACAGCACTATTTGGACCCATGGTAAGCATAGCTTAACAAGGTGTGTTGTGGAATCTAGAATGCGGATAAACATACTTAGATACATTTTTGTAAACATTTTATACATAGAAATACACAGACCAATGTAAAAATACATATTCATGCATACAAATATTTGCACTGACCGGGAATAGTACCCACACCCCCTGCGTAGCAGTCGAACGTTCTACCGCTACGCCACAGAAGCCGTCTATAATAAATAAACAGCTGTTCCTTTCTTATCTCTATTTTTGAATTCCATTCATATTTATAGTGAAAATTCGTCATCGGAAATGTCTGTATGGACCTTAAATGCGCCCACACAAAGTTGCAAAAATACAAAAGAAGTAAAAGCTATTTAAATGTACTATTTACATAGTTATTAACGACTGTGATACGGGTACTGCATGACTGTGGGTGTTTATAGATATTAAAAGTTTTTAAACGACTTTTCTGTTCAATTTCGCTTAGCTGGAAGGGATAGAGGGAATATTAATAATTTCGGTTCTAATATTCTTAAAAAAAAATACATTACATAATACATAAAATAGTTGAAAATCTTGTCAAGTCGAAAACAAAACAAAATTACATATACAATAAGGTAAGGCTTTTAAAATATATTGCCAGGGTTTTTACACAGGGAGTCTATGGGTCTGTTACACTAAAGGTCGGTGGACAAGTTGCGTGTCCAGTACAATAATGTCTTTAGGGTGATGTTGGGACTACCACGTTTCTGTAGTGCGTCGGAGATGCTTGCGCAGAATAGGACTGACGGCTTCCACGCCGTCATTCGCAAAAAATAACTGCATCACTGCTACGCAGAATACGGGATAATGACAACAACGAAGAGAGACAGCTGTGTATTTGTGATAATTTCTAAATTAAAAATAGATCTAATAAATTAATTAATTATCAAAATGTGCACTAACCCTAATCTAAGTCGTTACTAACACAATGGATCAATGTTATCTGAGAAAAAAATTATTTGATTTGATTTGATAAGGTAATAAAATCAAACACTTTTGACTGTCAAATTAAAAAAAACTTTGATCACCCATTTTAGCCAAATAATGTATGGGAATGTACCGTACCAGATTTGTAAGACCTTCGCAAATAAATAAACTATTCAGTGTGTTGTGTTTGTGTTTATTAATCAGTTTTTTCTTTCTTTCAAACAATCAATCAAACGAACTCTTCAGCTTTATAATATTGGTAGGTACGCGTAGATGTATGAAGTAGGTCAAAGTTTTAGAACTAAGGTGGTTGATAACTTGGAAGATGTTAAGCTAACGCGAAATATGTAACAACTGTACATTAAATGGGTCTCCTTTAAAAAGTTTTGCCTCTATTATGTCGCCTCTTGTCTACGAGACTTATCATAATAACCCAAGTGCACTTCAAGAAAACTGAAACACTAAAGCGCATAGTCTTGTTACTCCTCTATTATATGGGTACTAGATGTTCATATTAAAACTAAAATACTACACTCGCTCATAAAAGTGCGGCTTACACTACAATTGCCTTTACACCCCGGCTAGAAACAAATTGTCCGCTATACGATAGATTCTAGGTTCTGTGACCCCGGCATCTGAAGACCTGAGACGGCGTGCTGCTTAACTCGATTCGAGTGCACTCCACGAATTCCAAAAAGTGATTCAAATTCAAAAAATTACAACATAGTCTTTTATTTATTTGTCGTATTTTTTATTGTTTAAATCGTAATATAAGATTTCATTTACACACATTTACTTAGCTTAAACCACCCGCTTAAACCACAATGGTTTTTATGCAAGCCCGCTCGCATAAAACCCATTGTGGTTTAAGCGGTTAACATTCGCCTTTGGAAAGTTGCAAGTACTGAATAAACAACATAAGTAGTTAATCAATATTATCTAAATGGTTTAGAAAATAGCTTTGTAAACTTTTTATAATGCTTTTGTGAAATATTTTCGCTCGATGATGACGCAGCCGCGCAGTCTTCAACTCTCTCAAACTCGCGAGCGGAAGATATACGTCAACATACGTATCGTTTATCGATTTTGATTCAGACGATGTGTAAATTTTGTATCGGTAAAATATGACGGCTCCCACACAATATGGGCTTACTGTTGCACGTTAACAGGCCTGTCCAACAAATTGATCATTACGAGGTATCTGATGGCGAAGTCAGTTGGCTAAACGAGACCAACCCACGCTGCGACACGTTCCAATATTTTAGGCCCAATTGAATGTACTTATAAATATTCACACCTCGTGCTATCATTTTTACTAGCCTTCAGGGAGCAAAAACAATAGTTCCCCACATTTTGAATGAAATTTTAAAGCATTTAGTATGCTAACTATTCAGATCGACTAAGAAATAGAAAAAATTGGATCTGTTCAGAAGGGATTTGAACCCACGATCTTTTCCTTACAGGGGGAACGCTCTGACCACTAGAGCCACTGAACCTTCATCTGAAACCATCCAACTTTTTCTATTTTTTAATGGAGTTCCCCACCTATTTATTACCGGAAACCGAAAAACAAACAAGTTGGGACCAACAAAAAAAATTGGAGAAAAAAGAGTGTACCTCTATGATATAGGTGTGGGATTCAATGACTGAACTGAACTAATTTACAAGTTAATAATGGATAAACTTGTAAATTATTTCAGTCTGGACATTCGAGATATTTCAAGGAACGAACAAGGTTAGACTTCAAACCTGCAGAATGTATGTGGGTATATTAAATAAGACACTTGTACTTTTCCACAGTAATTTTCTTGGCTTATGGCGAAAACTGGTCAGGTTAAAAAATTAAATACTGTCAAAAAGTATAAGTTTAGTATCTTATTCTATATGTGTAGCAAGTTCCACCAAGAGCCATCGAGCAACAGTATAAACAGTACGAGTATGTGTTTTTATACAATACAGTTGATTGAGAAGCACGATAATATGAATAAATGGCAATAACCGACATTCACACGAGTGAAGCAACAGACATCAATTAGTGAATGATGAAAAGGGGAATCAATATTTTATATCTAGCTGTTCCTGTTACCCATGATTTCTTTCGCGTGGATTTCACATTTAAAATTGGATATTTATTTCCCTCAGGAACCTATTAAGGGAATAAAAAGTATCCTATGAAATGAAAAATCAGGGAGGCAACATGATGAAAAGTGCTACGTAAGATACAAACTAAACGAAATGTCGCAAAACATCATTCAGATTCACATTTCTATCTTTTAAGAGCTTGTGAGATACATAGTAGGTAGGTATAGGTATAGTGTGTAAGGTAAATACATTGTCATGTTCTATTCCCCGTGGGACATGTAATTTCACTAGTCAGGTTAGTTTAGGCCCTACAGATCTTGATAGTCTCAAACACCCCATGTTATGCATAAGCTATTTTATTAAAAAAAACATTATTCAAGTCATGATTATGTACCAAATTTCAGTCACGTCGCTCACGTCCGTTCAGACGTTTTTCTATCAATCAAACTACGACACTGTATTTCTGAGAACAAAAATGGAAAGTTTTCGTCCAAGATTTAATATTACGCATATAAATTACAAATTTCAGATTGAAATAATATTCTTTCAAACGACCTTCACTGAATGCTTATATCCACGAGTATTGCAATAAAATATCGCCTTCCTCAATCTTTTATTTCAAGGGTAACTGTTGCACTAGGAGAATATTTCTTTGTCACATGTGATTACATGTGCGCATAGAACCCACAATATTTGATACACAAAGTAGTATAGTTAGTATTATTAAGACAATTAAAACATGTGCATCCAAAGGTTGCCTGGAAGAGATCACTCGTAGCGATAAGGCCGCCATTTGTACATTTTTCATAATGTTGTTCCGTATATATGTACTATAATTTATTGGTGTACAAAAAGATTTATCTTAACTTATCATAGTGGTTATAGCGAACGAAAGCTCTAGAGGCGCTATTAAAGTGCTTAAACCAGAACTGTGTGAGGACACCGTAGCAATAGTGGATAGGTATGGAAGGAGAAAAAGGAAACAAAGAAAATTAGAACTGGACTGTGAAATATATATCTTTTTATACGTACAGCCTGTGGGCTAGATATACTCAAAAGTCTTACAACGCCCTTCGCGTGCAATATAATAATGCGTTCAGGGTGCTGCTGGGGCTGCCGCGCTTCTGTAGCGCATCAGGGATGTACGCAGAGGCCCGCGTAGATTGCTTTTACGCAACCATGCGGAAGAGATGCGCGTCCCTGGTGCGCATGGTGCGCGGGGGCGGCAACAGCATCCTGAACATGATCGCGAGGAGATTGGATAGTCGCCACGTAAACCATTGCTGTACCATAACGGGGTGATGGTGCAGGAATGGCCTATGTAGATTTTAAGATTTTAATTTTTTTTTATAAATTTTACTAACATAGACATAAGTAATACTAAATCAGCGCGATTATCTTTGACATTGACCTATTATATATTTTATCTGTAGTAACTTAATACTGTATTTCTAAACAAACAACGAAAGTAAAATGATAATAAAACGAAATCAATATTTGTTTTTCGAGTTAGAATCATGTTACTAAAGGACGCTATGCTTCCTTCTCTGTAATCAAACGTCTATTTCAGAGCCTTTTTCAATTTATCTTTGTTGATTCATTAGTATTATTATGTATTTTATCGCTACCTAAGTACGTAAAATAATTGATTGACTGTGACCTTAAAAGAAGCTTTTATTAGCTTAACTTCTGATTAAGTTTAAGATATTAAGAAATTATATTCAATACATACCTCATCTATCTAGTTTCTGCATCCTGTTTGTCCATTGCAATTAAAAATTCATTCTTGTCTCGCCCACGAACTATGAGTTATTTTTTGTTCTAAATAGTTTGTTTAGAAGAAAAAGAAAAAGCTATCGCTCTATATAGGTATACTTTTTCTCTGTGGTTATGTCAGACTCGAAACGAATAAAACGGTACACTCGGGTATTAATGGGGTGTAAATTACCCAATAAGGCACTTCCCTCACACCGCGGTTGACCCAGAATCTTCATGGTTTTTAAATGGCCTCATTCCACCCCAGAAAAGGGGACGGTCCCACGTCACGCCTAGCACATGCCTGCTTCTGTAAGGGAGAAAGGCGGCCGTAGTGTTAAGTGAATGCCTAGAAATGCGCGTTGAGAACCAGCCTGCACCTTACCTGCTCTCCACTGCATCCTCTGATGTGGAGGCTTCAGAGGGGCATATGGAAAGTCTCTAAGCATCCTTATACAGCCCTCTACCCTGTGCGAGAGAGGTACTGCCGTCTGTGTCCAGGGTGTGCCCGATATTTTAAATATAGTTTATTTAAAATATCGGGGAGCTCCATCTTATTTCATATTGGTTTACTTTAAATATGATTACGCTAACAATATGTATTTATTTAAAATCGATCAGTGTAACCATTAAAAAGTCGTTATTGGAATGATTCGAGTCACGCAACTGTGGAGGCGCATACGCTGATAATGAAATTAAAGGTGTTATGGTATCGACCCCGTAATTGAAAACTGTTGAGTTTGAACTAAGCCTGGGATGATGAACCTATTCACGTCGTCGCGGTTAGTGCTGAGCTCTCTACTAACAAGATACCTAACTAGCACGGGCGCAGTCACGTTTTAGTGTAAGGCGTGGGTTATAGTATTGTTAATTTTGGGGGGATTAAACCCCCAAAGTCCCCGCGCTGACTACGCCCATAATGACTAAATATCACAGAAAAAAAAAATATTGTGTCAAAAACATGGTTTACAGAGATATATATTTAGGCTTATAGTATTTTACATTATATTTCAGTACGAAAAATGTTTCCTAAACTAGGTTATTGCCTGTATTTTAGGTAAACAGAGAGAAAAGGCTTACGCATATTTTTTCTTTACAATTAAATCGGTATATAATTTTTTTGCCGCGTGGTTTCCGGCAGAGTAGAATTAGGGCCACCCTATCTCTTCCCATGCCGTGTCGTACAAGGCGACTAAGGGATAGAGCTGTTTCACATCAGACAGATATATAGAGCCTAGACTCAGCCTCAGATGCATGGCTCGAGTCAACAATAGTGCCCGGAATACGGCAATAGGCTCACCACCCCCTATTACGTGGGACCGAATACAATTATTGGTGAAATGTGGGTGTTAATTCACCTCTACCTAACCCTAAAGGCGTGATTATATGTATGTATGTATGTATAAAATATACATACATACATATAATCACACCTTTTTTGTACTTTTTGACTTCTTTTTTATTTTTGAAGTTGGTTTATTTTTTTAAGCTATGTTTTACTTTGGATTAGCTTCACATCCATCCGATACTAACAGTAACTCGAAAAAATATATGTTCGTACAGTCAGCCTTAAATTAATCTAGACGAGCAACTTTTTTTTTTTTTTACCCGTGCGCAAAATCCCCACGGATACCTCCCCACCGGAGCCGGTGGAGGAGGTTATGTCGGACTCGAACCGACTAAAACGCACGCCGCCTTTGGGTCGTTTTGGTTGCCGAAGGTGAGGTTGACAGGCATATCCCTCGCACCCCGGCCGACTCAGGGCCATCTCTCACGATCTGGCCCTCTTCTCGGGTGTGGGGACTACAGAGTCCCCAACTTGTCCCCGGAAACGGGGAGGCGCGCCAGACGCACCACCGCCGCGGCCTGCTTCTGCCAGGGTGACAGGCGGCTCCACCTGTCACCCCCAGGCCGGCGCTCATGGGGGGCGGAGGTCGTTCATCGACCTCCGACGCCCGAGTTGCCTTCGTACGCGGGCAGCTTGGCTTGTGATCCTTCGTCGCTCCCGCTGCCGCTCCCGCCCCGCCTCCTCCTTCACGAGCATTACTTGCTCGCAGAAGGAGGCGCCGGCCGCCCACGCATCCGCGCAGCGGACCATCGCCGCGAGCAAGGTGGAGAGCGTGAGAACTCTCACTCCCAGGGCCGCCACAAGCTCCCGTCTCGGCGTTTCCCACGCCGGACACTCGGTGAGCGTGTGCGGCCCTGAGTCCTCGCTCGCAGTGATGGCACTCGGACGTTGGCTCTTTCTCCATCCGACGCAGATACTTCCCGAAGCACCCGAGCTCGGTGATCATCTGCGTCAGACGGTACGAGAGGCTGCCGTGTGGCCTCTCTAGCCGCTCCCCCATGATGGGTCTTACCGCCGCTACTACGGCGCGCCCTGCGCCTCTAGACGAGCAAGTTGTACTTAGTCTACAAAGCTGTACAACTATTTCTAAGGTGGACTACACCGAACCCTATAAAAAAAATATAAAATCGCTAAATAACTTATTAATATAAAAATATTGGTCACATGACCGAACTTTTGTTCACCACATTCAATTAAAAGTTCTGTCAAGGAGAAATTAGTTAGCAGTTCATGCACGGCTTTGTCTGCACGATTGGAGGGCCAGTCACGTTTTCATCTGTTTCCATCGTACACAATTCATTTTATTTTTAACTAGCTATTGCCTGGGGGCTACCTCCCCCTGATATAGCTTCGAAACGTTTTTTTGTTCATCGATCAACCATATTACATACTAGTAATTTAGGTTTAATGTTTGACTTTATTCCAGTAAATTTCCATTAGGTGGGCAGTTTGCTTGTCTGCCACCCAGTAGTAAATAATAAAAAAATCAACTAATACTGTGATTAAGTAAGATTATTCCCTTCAATAAATATTTTCGAGGCCCTCATCAGTCAAGTCCGTTTCGGGAACGAAGGACTTTGAAATTCTATTCTAGATTCTTGTCCATCAATTAGCAGGTTGACTTGGGCCCTAAAGATATGGAGCTCTCTGAAGATCTTGGGCTGACAAGATTCTCGGGGGGGGGGGGGGGGGGGGTTTACACCCGCAAGCAAAATATATTATGGCAATTAATCGAGCATTATATACAGCAAAGTGATGTCCTATCCGAAGTTTCTAAACTATCATAAAATGTATTGGTGGCGCTTGGCAGCGTGCGGTAATGGACTGTATTGCGGGAAGTAGCTAACTGTTCTATTGACGCTTTACACACAAAACAAGACAGGTGGCCGGGCTGCCGCGGATTCGATCCAGGCAGTGAATGCAGCCCGAGAAATTAGGAGAGGATGCACTAACCTTCACGACACACGTGTTTTCATCGCAGCCGGTACACGGATCTTCTCTTCCTTGCTCAGGAGCTGCCGTCAGCATCACTAGATCGCTTGAGGAACACACGAGAGGCACAATCCGATCGGTAAAGGTCTATGAAGCGGTAAAAATGTAACAAATATTATACATTTCTGAGAGACGCGAGCGCGGTCCGTCCGTCTTTACGCTGGCTAGTTCAAAGCGAGACTGCCGTGTCTATATTTCACAAATGGCGGACGGAAGCTACATCTATGGTTAGTGCGGAAGAGGAGACGGGTATAAAAGGAGTGTGTTTCCGTGTCAAAAATACAGTTTCCACTTCGGCGCAACCATTCCCCCCGGCTTGAAGGGTTACCTTCGAAACGACAAATGCGAAACAAATCTAAAGTCTAATCTAAATCTAGGTTTGGGAAATAACAACTAAAATATAAACCTAGATTGGAGCTCGTGCCTACCGCTGGCTAGGCAGAGGGCAGAGGCGAACAAACAACACAACGCAACAGTCTCGACCAAGACGAGACGCGATTAGCCAACAACAAAATAAGGGTCTCTTCACGTGGGACCGATACAACAAGCGAGTGCTTCTTCTCCTCGGGTGGTTCGGAAACCGTAGTGGGATTGAATTGACTAACTGGCCACTTATCTAACGCGGCATGAATCCAGGACGGTCCACTAAACCATAACGGGTGATCTAAAATTTGCGAAGGAAGCAATCCACGAGAGAGACACCCGGCTGGGTTGTCGGTGCCAGCAACGTGAAAGAGATTATGTGGCGCCAATTCAGATTGAATTTTGCCACTCTATTAGCGACGAATGTGTCCCAACGATGGGGCGAAGAGTGGGCCCAACACAAAGCGACTGTTGAGTCCTAAAAGCTAAAATTCTACTAATATTAATGCGAAAATTTACAATTATGTCAAATAAATTACCTTAAAGATTCCGACCACAATACAAAATGTCATTAAGCGACACGGAAGTGCTAGTCTTAGCACTGCCATCCAAAACTACGCGGAGTTTTAGTAGTAAGCTTATCTTCTCTAATAACTCCGCGGTGCGGGATAATGTACGAAGGCTGGGTCCCGCCAGTGTCCGTAGGCGCAGGTGAGATGTAACCTTTATCTAAATATTCATTAACAACCTCATCATAGGCCCGCTTCGACTTTGGGGACGCCTGCATCTTTCGTTCCAAACAAAGAAAGCGTTTTTCAGCGGATACACGGGAGCCACCGAGCGAAAACTTGCGGATGGTAGACTCCAGTGGCGGCTCGACGGTGCAACAGAACGAAGCAGTCGAGTGACTAAAACTATCTATAGAAGCGGGTGCGGAACCAATTATAACAAAACCAAGAACTGTTTCCAGTGCGTGCGGAGCGGGGTACGTCGGTCCCCCTTGAACCTTACGTGATAACTGGAGGTGCGGGAGAATCGAAGCGCCGATCAATATATCGACGACTCCAGGAACAGCGTAAGTCTCATCTGCTAAAGGCAAGTCTTTAAATTTCGTTAATAAAGACGTGTCAACCGGGACGGTAGGCAACTGTTCAGCTATTCTATCTATAACGAGCGAATCCATGTCAAACCAAATATTATTATTAAAACGAGATCTAAACCTTGTTTTAACGGTGCCACGAACAGCTGACTGTAAGCTTCCAAAACCCTTCACCACTGAGCGGGTTGAACGCTTATCAACATTGAAACCAAGACGCCGACAACAATCTTGAGTAATAAAATTACTTTGCGAAGCGCCATCTAACAGCGCTCGAACAATGCGCGGCTTACCTAATGCATCAACAATAACAACGCGAGCGGTCGCAAGACACACAGTAGTGAGTGCAGCACTAGCGGAGAACGAACACAAGGTGACGTCATCCGCGGCGGTCACCGGGCGGGCCGGAGCGCGCGCGAGCGCGGGCTGCGGCTGCGGCGCAGGCTGCCGTGTGTCACCGCTCGACGAGCCAACCGTGCTCACATTGGATGCGGCATTACTATTCTCAAAATGAAGCAAAGTGTGGTGTCTCGCTTGACATTTGCGACAACTATTTCTACTATTACATAAAACAACGCGGTGTTTAGTACCGAGACAATTAAAACAAAAATTATTAGCGCGAACAAATTTATAACGATCACTAGGCGACAATTTTAGAAAACCAGGACACCTGTACAGTTGCGAATGATGAGTGCTACACAAAGAGCAAACAGGTGACTGTACACGTGCTGGTGCGGTACTAACATAAGTATGAGTTGACCTCAGTGACTTCGATGACGCATCTACTTTGCGTGCAGAATCAACAACTATCTTCGCGCCTTCATGTTTCGATGAAGAGCGCTGCAATACTTTTATATGCTCGCGAACAAAACTTTCTAAGTCTTCGAACTTAGGAATCTTATTGCCGCGATGATCCGACTCAAACAAACGAATGGTTTCGGAATCTAATTTCCTTAAACCCATATACAAAAATACGAAGTCGCAGAGGTCATCAATCTTTAGGTTCTTTACGGCGCGAACAGCTGACGCGAAAGTATCTAGAAATTTCTCTAAGTTTTGATCGTTACATGCCGCAATAGATTTCAAATCAAACATCTGATCTAAATAGGCGTTAGCTACCGATCTTTTATCCTCATACCTAGCTTTCAAAGTATTTAAAATTAAATTATAATTCTCGGCACTAAACGTAATTCCAGCGCAAACGGTTATAGCTTTACCAGTCAATTTTTCAACGAGATAATGCAACTTTTCGTGATCTGTCAACGAATCGTTCTTATCTATTGTATTCTCAAAACTATCTATAAATAGACACCAATTGCGAATGTTACCATCAAACTCGGGTATTTGAATTGGTGGCAACTTAGGTCGGTCGCGAGTGGGGTTGGGTAGGTCAGCCGGCTTCTCCAAACTCCTAGCGACGCGTTTGATACGACAATACAAATCGTCAAACGACGACAAGGCTTGATAACTCACTGAGTAATCGGGATTCAAATTCAACTCTAAAACGTTGATGTCATGTACTAAGGTTTCGAAATCCGCGCGTAGACTATCTAAGTTTTCTATAGAACACAAGAACGAATCTCTGATGACCAAATCAGAGGTTTTAAGTGCATTATCATAAATCGATTGTACGCGAGAGTAAATCATTTCTTTTTTAGCGTATAAAAGTTTCAATTGAACCTTACCGGTCTTATCAACCTTTGGGGACATGTTTACAATTAAATCTCAAACTAAAGTGCGGTAAACAATAAATATGAAATGACTCAATCCTAGCGGTACAGAGCAGCGAGGCGGCGCGAGCGATAACCGTAGGTAGGTAGGTACCTACAACTGTGAATGCACGCTTGAACAAACGCGCATAGCAACAAGGTCGTACCTACGCGATGGTCGCTGTCTAGGTTCAACTATTATTTCCGAGATTAAGTATTGCGTAATATCTATTCAAATTAAAATACTTTCGTATGAATTGGGATGAGATGCGAGCGAGGTAGGTACAGCCACGTGTCTACCCACGCAGGTACTAGGCAAATACGACGCGAGCCGAGAACAACGTAATTGAAAAAAAACAAAACAAAGCCAAATGCGTTAGGTATTACACTGTGCCTATGCACTAGGGTGTCTAGTATACCTAAGATCTAAGCCTAAATGTCTGGATGCGGGGTTTTCTACTAAAATAACCAGGCACTTAGGTGCGATGCGAAAATTGTGAACTACGATTAAGTGTTGATATGATACCTAACCTATTTATGTATTAGGTAGGTACAATGCGAGCCAGCGGCGAACGGACAACAAATTCTAAGCCTAAATGTCTGGATGCGGGGTTTTCTACTAAAATAACCAGGCACTTAGGTGCGGTGCGCTCATTCCCATTAGAATAATAACAAAATACGAACTACGGCTAAGAATCCGGCTCGATCCGGACCAAAAATGGTGGCGCTTGGCAGCGTGCGGTAATGGACTGTATTGCGGGAAGTAGCTAACTGTTCTATTGACGCTTTACACACAAAACAAGACAGGTGGCCGGGCTGCCGCGGATTCGATCCAGGCAGTGAATGCAGCCCGAGAAATTAGGAGAGGATGCACTAACCTTCACGACACACGTGTTTTCATCGCAGCCGGTACACGGATCTTCTCTTCCTTGCTCAGGAGCTGCCGTCAGCATCACTAGATCGCTTGAGGAACACACGAGAGGCACAATCCGATCGGTAAAGGTCTATGAAGCGGTAAAAATGTAACAAATATTATACATTTCTGAGAGACGCGAGCGCGGTCCGTCCGTCTTTACGCTGGCTAGTTCAAAGCGAGACTGCCGTGTCTATATTTCACAAATGGCGGACGGAAGCTACATCTATGGTTAGTGCGGAAGAGGAGACGGGTATAAAAGGAGTGTGTTTCCGTGTCAAAAATACAGTTTCCACTTCGGCGCAACCATGTATGCTTAACTAATAACTGACGCACACAAATAAAGGACCACTTAGCGTAGGCTCGTAGCACTGCTACGAAATGGCGTTTCGTACAATTATCGATAGTACTAAATTGTCAAGTTCAAATGTCTGTGAATAATGGAGTGAAGGGTAATGTAAATTAATATACTTATAATATGCAAAAGTGCTACATATCAGGATGAGTCAAATATAGACAGTTCTTTTAAATCATATATACCATGTTTATTGATATTTTCTTCTATAATGGTTGTATAAAGGACTATGACAATCAGAAATCGTTATTACATATTTTTTTCTGAAGCAACAATTCTTTCAAATATATTTTGAGACCTCAGACTTGTCCTGTCCTGACCCGACCTAAGACTTAATTACAAAAGTTATAAAGTTTTCAAAAGTTTTAACACGATGATTTGGATACAAAATATTGTAACGCATTTCTACTCAAACTAATCTAAACAAACAAATGAGTAGAACTTATTTTCTTTTTTGTTCTATTTCGGTATTCTTGCCTGACCTTCAATTAAATATCCCTCTTGGGATTGTATACATGTTAAGGAACATAGCTACCTACTAAAACCAATAGAACACAAAACATACCGTATCTATCAATTCTACCGTCCGGAATTCGCAATATCTAAGCGAGGGGCTGGCCTTTTTTTATTCGTAAAAGAAATAACCTTCAACCGATATATTTTTAAAAGCACAACAACTTTCACCCTTGCAACGTGACACATAATGTAAACAGCAACATCTCTTCGCTTGTTTATTCGTTTCTATTCTCTTTTCTTAGGTTCTTAATTACAATTTATATTGTGTTAAGTTCCGCAAACCAAAAGTATTCTTGCCAGTACTTATTAAAAATCGATTTAATTTTAAGTTTATGAAAAATTTAAGATATTAAGAAGTGCATTTTGATTTCCTGTTACACAAAAGCTTATTTAGAATTGATCACAGATATTATTATAAACATTTCATGAGAGTAAATCTAAATAACCGTGAATCTCGCATTAAAATTCTTTGTGTAATAAATATATTAAAAGGAAACTTTTCTACTAATTATTTTATCTAATGGTGTATTATTCCTTTTTCTACTCATTTTTACAACTTGTCCTACAAAATAATCGTGAATATTCGTACATGTAAAAAGAACATCAAACTATCGTAATTTATGTGACATTGATTTAATTTATAATCGTTTAGTCTTTTAAATATGATCTTATGACACCAAAATCGTAATCAGTAAATATATCTCGTTCATAAATCATAACGTAACATTTATTGTACAATGAAAACATCAAGGAATAATTAAAATATTTTTAGAATTATCTATGCTATTGCACATATGGCGAGCTTATCGTTCAATATCTTTTAGGCAACGATTTTAAATAATAAAACAATTACATAAATAAAATAAAACACCGTAATAAATCTGTTTAAAGGTTTGCTCGTTTAGAGGAAAACTAAACCCCAAAGTAAATTTTTGGAAATAGCCCGCCGGGCTCCAAAAAAACTCTGAAAAGAAGCCGAGTCCTGGATGGAGGCGCGTTGTGAACTGGCGTCGTTGGTCCATTTTGGTAATCATTACTTCAGTGTTATTTTCTTATGTTTTGTAAGCGGCGTTTTAATGGTCTATGATAAATAAGTTTTGAGTTTACAAAAGGCGTTGTTGCTCTGGCGTGAAAGCCGCTGCAATTTGTTCTGTACTATGAATTTTATGACAAGCTGTTAGTAATATAATTTTAATGCTCATTTTAAAATTTGCAAATCCAAAACTAATCTATACTATAGTACTTTATGGAACAAGTCAGTAATGTTGGTGATTACCGCTGAGGTTGAGTCTCGAGCTGTAAGGCGAAGGTCTTAAGAGAGCCGAGGACGGTAATCATTAATACACACGTGTATCAGACGACATTTTTCAACACACTTGCCAAGAAAATATTACTAAAAATCATTGTATCATACTGAAATGTAAACATTAAAAAAAACGTTACTGACATTGTTTACGCACAGCGTATCAAAATAAATTTAAAAAATTACATTTTTTTTTTTCATTTCGATGTAACTTCAACTGGCCTCAAGGAGATAATCAATGCATTTTTTCTAAATGGTCCGTGGATGTGGCACAACACGTAGCGCGATCAGCAAAGGGATTTTATTGCTAAAAATAACTTTGTAATTTTACGCTAAATTGTGTTAACTGTTTCATGAAATTAAATTAAATACTATATGAAATAGCACATAATTTGGATTATGCAACAGTTTCATAACCTACTATTATACAACTTACCTACTTCGACAAAAAAAAATTTTTAGAGAAACAATTAGTAAAATGTGCAGTTAGTAAAATTATAATGTCCTGTTTTAATGACATAGTTATATTTATTAAACACGTACAAGTAGAAATTTAAGCCTAATTGCGATGAAATTAGAGCCACTTTTTGAACAATTATGTTGAAAAGTATATTAGTATTAGAAACTGGTATTCAGTACCCAATTACATTATTTTTATTTAAAGAACCGCACTACAGAAGGAGACCGTTCGGCAAGAGCTGTAGGTATTTAATAATGACGCGTCTAAAGACTGTTGATATTATATGAAACAATAACTATTGAGTGCTAAAGATTTAGACGACTAGGTGTACGTCATGGCGGTTTGATGGGCGCCGAACAGAAGCTATATAAAGTTAGCATCCATTGAGAACTCCGTTAATGTTCCGATGACCTCCGATGTAAGCCTTAAGTATTTTTAATGGCGGTTATTAAATATAATACAAATGTGTAATACTTAAAAGTTAACGGTTTGTAAAATAAAATTATACAGCTTATTTCATTTATTTTCCTTTTGGAATCAGTATTTGTTACATATATATGTAACACTTTTAGAATCTATAAAAAATTACAGCATAAAGCGTGACGGACTCATCAAATGCCTTCTCATGCCCAACTCAAGGTAAAAGAAATACTCGTAAATATAGGTGCTGAATACTGCGCAGAAGGTAGGACACGACGGTATTTCCGTCACAATTGAGCAGTCCGTCAGGGGAAGTACTTTCACCCTACAGAATACCACGGCTATAATAACTTCGTGTTGTGTTCCCGGCGGTGAGTAGGGTAGCCAGAGCTCACTGGAGAGTCTTTGTGCTGTCAGTGGGAAACAGCTTGTCCTGATTGTTTCTTCTGCACTGACGGCACAGAAACTTTCTGTTCTTACAGGGTTGGTAGCACGGGGTCACGGTAACTCTCCATCAGGTGGCCCATATGCTTGTCTGCCACCTAAGTTATATTTTTTTTCTA
This sequence comes from Eilema griseolum, assembly GCA_963662185.1. Lineage (NCBI taxonomy): Eukaryota > Metazoa > Arthropoda > Insecta > Lepidoptera > Erebidae > Eilema > Eilema griseolum. The sequence goes on along the minus strand of OY759240.1, from coordinate 18,843,042 downwards.
GATGACATTATTTACACCGTATATAGCCACAGCAGAACCACATGTTTAACTACGATCCTGGCACATTCACCTTTCGCTTCCTCTACTTTCATAATTGTTTATGCTGTATAGTTTTAGTACATGCCTCACAAATAGTAGTATTTTAAAACTACTGAATGCACTTTGTAAACGATATAATATAATGTAATGATGAATTATTTATACGATGAACTTACACTGAAGATATGTCGATACTAACTATCATAGAATAAGTTATAACATGAAATCAATCACTGTAAGAATTGAAAACAAAAAGATATCGTGTCAAGCTCATCTTATCTTGTTCGTGACGCCGCAGATGTGCCAAAAACTCAATATCTGACTGAATCAGGGTTTGTCCTCGTTATTCATCCTCTGAACAGAGCGTCGCCATTTATAACTTTCGTAATCTTTGCGCCTGACAGCCCCGTTATATCAAAACAAGGACTGGCAAGTCCGTCATCCTTGATGATTTTAGCTTTTTGTGGAAGTTAGAAACACCCAATATACATAGTAAGTATATAGCTTAGAAGGAAGAGATACACAATATTCCATCTGTATTAGAGACATTCTACTTTGATACTTCGATCAGTGATACATGTGATACCTAAGCTATGATCGAAGTCGTCCTTAACTTCATGACCCAAGTCTACCCTTAAAATGTACGAAGTATTTGTAATTCGTAAGTTCCACTCATATGTCTACTTAAAGTTCTATTTTAAAACTTCTGTTTCCCTAACCACAATATTTACTAGTATACGATAAATATTCAATAAAATTAATATTTACTTTTTATTGCACACCAAACAGGATACAAACGGCGGATACGTACATCTTCTCATCTTCGATCTTAATAATATCAAGCTCTCCTCCACTTCGTCACAATTAATTTAGTTCAGTTTGTAAAACCTCCAATAATCTCCACTATATACTGTAATCCTTCAGTTTTCAGCTTCAGGTTCCAGTATACCTACTCAAATAATCATAAATTAGATACATTAAAAATAAAATAACTATTATACAACTTTTAGCTGGCCTGGGGGTGACCTGGGGCTGCCAGGGTGACAGGTGGAGCCGCCTGTCACCATGGCAGAAGCAGGCCGCGGCGGTGACGCGTCTGGCGCGCCTCCCCGTTTCCCTGTAGTCCCTACACACCCGAGGAGAGAGCCAGATCGTCAGAGATGGCCCTGGGTCGGCCGGGGTGCGAGGGATATGCCTGTCAACGTCACCTTCGGCAACCAAAACGACCCACAGGCGGAGTGCATTTTAGTCGGTTCAAGTCCGACATAACCTCTTCCACCGACTCCGGTGGGGATGTAACCGTGGGGATTTTGCGCACGTAAAAAAAAATACACCTTATGGCTATAAATAATTAAAATGCGTCGTGGAATTCCTCCACATCGCATGCCTCTTGTGGTAGCGTTCTCAGAAGACTGGTAGCATTGCCACGTTGTATTGTAATGCTTATTCTCTGACCTAAAAAGAGGCCAGCCTTCTGGTCACGAGAAGCGTCGACCATACGCTTCGCAATCTCACTGAAGAGATTGCGAGCGCTTGAACCCCATGACTCCAAAGTTTCGACTCGAAACGGTACAAATTCATAATCTCCGATGAGATTGGAGTATTTACGCCGATTGAGAGCCTCTGCAGAAGCAGCAGCAGCACAGCCAACCTTGCTAGTAATATAGGTAGGAGGTATGGTACCTTCCATGGTAATGACAAAGGTCGTAAGGAAGTAGGACACCGCGGTATTTCCGCCCAATTGAACAGTCCGACTGGGGAAGTACCTCCACCCTACAGAATACCGCGGCTATAATAACTTCGTGTTGTGTTCCCAGCGGCGAGTAGGATAGTCAGAGCTCACTGTAGAATTTGTGCTGTCAGTGGGAAGACTAAAGGCTTGTCTTGCTTTGTCTTCTACACTGACGGCACGGAAACTCTGTACTTACAAGGTTGGCAGCGCGACGGTGACTCCTTTAGTGTTACAAACGTCCATAGGTCACGGTAACCACTTTCCATCAGGTGGGCCGTGTGCTTGTCTGCCACCTAATTGGCATAAAAGAAATGACATACCATCCGGTATCTTGTCATTGTCACGCGGAAAACCGTTTATTTCAAGTACAGCTGGTACATCCGTGGTGACAAAAGCACTATGGATTTTGTCGTTGAGGCTGGCGTGCCGAAAAATTCGCCCAACACTCCTGCATTTTCTTTAAATGCAAAATAAAAACTATATCAAAAATACTGTACACATTTGGTCGTCAGCCAAGTTATTTAATAAGTCCAATGGACTGTATCTTCACAGACATTTTTGTGACACAATCACGTTTATTTAAAGAGAAATTAAGAATTCCATACGTGTAAAAGAAACTTATTGTTCATTTCGTTTGTACAATATATCGGAGTTAGAGAGGCATACATCTTTCAATTTAAATTCTTTTGCTATCGTAAAAATAAGTAATTACATAGATAACAAAATATATTTAATAACCCTTCTTTACAGTCGGATAACAAATAGATCAACTAAACACCTCAACAAAGTCTAGGGAACAAGATGACCCCAATTTTTTTTTTTCGTGTAAATCTTGTTTTGCAAATAACTGGCAGCAAATAAATAAAAATAGAATAAAGTAGATTACAGAGTTGTTCGAAATTTAAAAATAAATTTAAATAAGTAATGATTTTCGAATATGGAGGGAAAACTTTTAAAAGTGTTTGATTGTGCAGTTTCTCTGAGGCAAAAAAATTTTTTTTTTTCATTCTAAATAACGTTTATTATCAATAATACGTCTTTTACGTATGGTTTGTGCATTTTTGTGACTGTAGTCATCATGTCACGTCGTCATTTAAGTCGCGAAGAGATGTTAAGGGCTGTTGGTATGCTGCAAGCTGGACGAACTCAACGCGACGTAGCGGATGCTGTCAACACCCAACCAAGCGTAATTTGCAGATTATGGGCACGCTACAGGTCTACAGGGGATGTTGCCGAACGTCACAGGGGATGAAATAGGGTTACTACCCCGCGACAAGATCGTTTCTTGCAAAATTCCGCAAGGCGGCAACCCACGATTACTGCTCGTCAGTTGGTCGCAGGCCTCCAGTCTCAGCATCAAGTGGTTATTAGCGATCAAACTGTCAGAACAAGACTACACGAAGCCAATCTTTATGCTCGCAGACCGCTTAGGGTTCCAGCTCTTCGACGTGGAAATCGAGGTCGTTGCTTATTGTGGGCTAACGCACATTTACAGTGGACCGACCATCAATGGGCACGGGTTCTGTTTTCCGACGAATCTTGCTTCGGTTTTCATCCTGATTCGAGAAGAGTGCGTATATGGCGAGTTCCTGGACGTCGGAGTCGTCTCCAGAATCCGCAAGAAGTTCATCATTACCAAGGTGGAACAATCATGGTATGGGCTGGAATTCGCCTTGGTGGAAGGACCGACCTCGTTTGGATACGGGGCAATTTGAATGCAAACCAATACATTCAGGAGGTTATACACCCCATGGTAATCCCTCATCGACAGCAGTTCGGTCAAGATTTTATGTTCATGCAAGATAATGCACGGTCACACACCGCGAGGGTAGTGGTCAATGCGTTAAGCGAGCACAATATGACGACGTTGGAATGGCCTGCTCAGTCTGCCGACCTCAATCCCATAGAGCATGCCTGGTATTTGCTTGGGAGAAGAGCTTGAGTGATTCTTTGGAAAATCTGAACACTGAAGAACAACTTTTTTTACACCTTCGCAGTGTATGGAGCCATATTCCACAGACGATGATTGACAATCTCATACTAAGTATGCCACGCCGTTGTCGAGCTGTTGCTAATGCTTTAGGAGGTCCTACAGATTATTAAAAACGTTTAAAGTACGGTTAATTACTGTATTTCTTACTACCTCGTTATTTTTGTGCCTGATCATAGAAGGTTGTAATACTCAATATAGGCACTATTCAATTCTTTCTTAAAAAAAAAAAAATTTGGTATGAAAATGTTTTTATTAAAATTAAAATTAGAAACGGTATAAAAATACCCTTCTATTGATATAAAACACTCACTATTACAAGAAAGGGTTTTTAAATAAAAACTAGAAATGTCCTTGTTCCCTAGACTTTGTTGATGTGTGTATTAAGATATAAGGTATGTGATCCGGGTCTAATAGTTGAAAATAGCCTCTGACTTGCTTTTATAGCCACAGATAAAGTTCGGCCTAACTCGCTCTTAGATGAGTAAACATCGGTTTCCGGTGACTCTCTACATAAGGAGAGGCAATAAAGGCAATATCGTTGAATTTGGGCTGGATTCACCAAGCACAGCTGGATATTGCCTTTGGCTCGAAAAAGATTATGGAAAAGCAATTTATTGTGTGTCAAGACATTCAACCCAGGTTTAGACACTTTGTGTAATATTCTCTATATCTGCACTACATAAATATATTTTGGGTTTCATAAATTCATGTAAGTAAATAATTAGAAATGTGACTTAATCTTGCAAAACCGTTATTAAACGATGTAGGTTCAGGGGTATTGGCTCATTCGCTCGTACATCCTTTGTAATCCTGCTCAGCTTGAACCACTATCTCAACATTACGGGAAAATAACGGGTAAATTGCTCTTACAAAGTATACTTTAATTAAAGAGGAAAGATACGCTATAGCGGACGCAATAGAGGATAACTATCCAACATAGTTACATAACATACATAGTCATTGCCTGCGGCTCGGCCCGCGTGGTTATCGGTTATCGCGACAAAACATAGCCTATGTCCTTTCTCAAGGTCTAATCTACCCCTATATATAATAGGTATATACCTACCTATTATGTATATCGTCTTAACCCTGGTTTTGTAAGTTACTAGACCGACTAACTATAAATATTATAAATAAATAAAAATAAATAAAAAGCCTTTTATTTCTTGCTTAAAAAAATATACAATGGATATAACAGTAAACTTATTTATCTATTTATTTATCCTAAGCTTATTCTAGGGTTTGGTACACGTTATATTTATAATGAATTAGATAACAATACGGATTAGTAGGTACCTAGTTATTTTATATTCACTACACTATAGTAAAAGATTATAATTTATAAGGTTACTTAAAAAATACTTAATTTTAAATTTCCGCAAGAACCCATTCTCAACCCGTCTCTACATTTTGCTATATGTAGCCAGTTTGGTCCAGCTATTTGTTTTATCTCGTCTTCCCATCTTGCTCTAGGTCGAACCCTGTCTGCGTGTGCCGTGAGGTCCGTATAAATATTATAATACTACTATATTTTCTAAACTGGAAACTAAGTAGCCAGTTCCAAAGAAGAAACGCCATCTCGCAAATTTATACTAATTATAAGAAGCTAATTAGTGTTTGTAACACAAGGACATTTAAGCTATAACTGTCAGTTTGTTATTATACCCATCATGAAATAAACTCTTTTAATTAGACCAGAGGAAAATGAGAACAATGTTCCACAGGGTAAAATAATACATACATACAGAGGTGAATTAACAATAAAATAATATGGTGAAAAGTCTTGTAAACTTTGTTCTTTGTTGTATTTTGTTGGGCGATGGAACTACTCGTCCCCTAAAATTCGTACGCTGCGTCCACTCGTCTTATCAAATATGTGAGGCTCTTAATCGTCCCCTGCCTCCTCTGCCTCTCTAGACAAGAGGCAATTCGTTGCCCGGCGTAGTCCCCACACACCCGAGGAGAGGGCCAGATCGTGAGAGATGGCCCTGGGTCGGATGGGGTGCGAGGGATATGACTGTCAACCTCACCTTTCGCAACCGTGCAAGGCGGCGTGCGTTTTGGTCGGTATGAGTCCGACATAACTCTTCCACCGGCTCCGGTGGGGAGGTATCCGTAGGTATTTTGCGCACGAAAAAAAAACCCATACTTTCGTTTTTCTATACTACAATACGAATTACCTTGTCTACAGGGGCTGGTCTGTTATTTGTTTTAAAATCAGACCGTATGGGACCAAAGTAAACTCCCTTGCAAGCCGGTGTACTTGTTGACTGATGGGAGAGACTGGCGGGCGTAGCGTTCCTCTCGGGGTTTCCAACCATGTAAGGAATGCTGGACTGAATGGGATGGTCAGACGCATGCTGTCAAATTATTCCATTACGCTCACGAACTTGTTATCTCCACTATTGCCTTTCTTTTGTCATCATCATATACTGGAGCCACACTACCTAACCGTCTCCCAGTCTGTTACCGCAATAACAATGACACTGTAAAGAAACAATGCCATATCATTCAATATGTAAAAAAATGTACGGAACACCTTCAAAAAAAGAGAAGAAGAGTATTGTTGCTTCAACTCCGCTGGTACGTACGGTCTTTACTGGAAGACAGTACCCATGCCAATCGGCCTTTGTACATAATAAATTAAATTAAATACTTAGTTTGTATCCTAAACAACTTTATGAGTGCAAAAGAAATGTAAAATTTAAATACTCTTGCTTATGCTTATTAAATGCTCTTGCTATATTTATTTAATTTTAAATACTCTTGCCTATGTTGATCATAAGCAAGAGTATTTAAAAATTCGTCGAGTCTTCTTACAACAACTGCCTGAAAATCACAAAGTAGATGGGAATTTAATGCAAATACACATACACACACACACACCATTCTCTCAAACTCTCTCTCACACACACGCAAACACACACATTACACACCCTCTCACACACCCCCTCACACACTACATGTAATCTGATTATATATAATATATCCTAAATTGTATATAATTTACTAGTTTATTAAAAACTAAGGGAAGTAGCGGGCCATTCTCAACACTAGTATCATTAGATCACTCACTGGGAAGACTCAGCATTGTTCTAGAAATAAGTTTACTGAAATAAACAGGTTTTTTTTTTTTTTTTTAATGTAATAAAATGTTACTATAAAATTATGGCCACAAATCGTTAGGCTACACCTAGGCGATTTTGACATTGTGGCGTTATATGCCAATAATTATATTGGCATATAACGGTAGAGTAGCCCCAGCATTACTGTTGTTCCCAGTTGTATCCGAGGCAACGAGGAGGTTCTACTTATAGCCCGTAGTACACTACTACTTCTCTTCCTTTGGTTTCTTTAGGTGGCAGGCAACCATACGGTTCACCTATGGCGTCACACTCGTACGGCTTTCATAGAAACGACTGCTAGAGCCTCGTCTATCAATCAGTCACACATACAATGGCTATGGAAAAAACTTTGCAAAAAGCCGTTTAAAATTCAATGAATATTTTAACAGTGTCCATGATATGATAGTGGATTTGCTTTAGCAGTATCGAAGCCCAGCAGGTTGCACTTGGCATGACTCTGAAAGTCTTGATGGCGACTAAAACACCCGACAATTATAGATATTCCCACCATGTCCAAACACACGATGGATCAAGCAAATACCTGGAGTCATACGGCTCTTTTCCATTGCGATAGACAGAGACCACTTATTTCCACTTGCTACAATTCTAGTAAATTCAATTTTCTTCTTCTACTTTCATAATTGTTTTCTCTATACTCTCTATGTGCAAATATTTGTATGCATGAATATGTATATTTGCATTGGTCTGGGTGTTTCTCTGTATAATATGTATGTATTGACAAAAAAAAAGTATCTAAGTATGTTTATCCGCATTATAGATCCCATAACACAAGCATAGTTAAGCTATGGTAACATGGGTCTAGATAGCGTTGTGTAGAATGTCGTAGAATATTTATTTATTTATATATAGAAAAAATATTCACGGTTGTTTACGATCTTATGCAGGCCCTATATCTCTACCATAACATTACGTCCGGCGCCTCCTTCTGTGAGCAAGTGCAAGCAATGCTCGTGAAGGAGGAGGCGGGGCGGGAGCGGCAGCAGGAGCGACGAAGGATCGCAAGCCAAGCTGCCCGCGTACGAAGGCAACTCGGGTGTCGCCCACATGAGCGCCGGCCTGGGGGTGACAGGTGGAGCCGCCTATCACCCTGGCAGAAGCAGGCCGCGCCTGGCGCGCCTCTCCGTTTTCCGGGAACGAGGTGGGGACTCTGTAGTCCCCACACACCCGAGAAGAGGGCCAGATCGTGAGAGATGGCCCTGGGTCAGCCGGGGTGCGAGGGATATGCCTGTCAACCTCACCTTCGGCAACCAAAGCGACCCACAGGCGGCGTGCGTTTTAGTCGGTTCGAGTCCGACATAATCTCTCCCACCGGCTATGGTGGGGAGGTATCCGTGGGGATTTTGCGCACGTAAAAAAAAAAAACCATAACATTACGTCAATTCTATATCATTAACTTCATTCATTATTAAAATCACAGAGTTTATCACAGGCTTACATGGATCAGTCCTGCATACTAGATAATCACGTGGAAACTATATTACTGCCGATAAGTGACGCAATATATGCCATATTAATCACAGTGAGACTATTTCAAGTCACTCCGGAATAAGCGGGATAGCTATCAGTTTCACGCCACACTTACATGATAATGATGGTCGTAGCTGGCTAATATGATATTTTGCTGAATGTCAATGTGTATAATATTGAATAAGACATTTTATACTTTTCCACTATATTTTATTTTTGACCTAACGACATTCTCAAAGGTTTGTATTGGCGATTATAAAGTTAAATTCCTAAATACTACAATATTTTACATGTGGGTAGTTTTAAAAGTGCCCTAGTTTTAAGGACCCTAACTGGAAATGCAGTCCGTCATATTATAGGAGCGATCCAAAGTCCCCCGACATGAGAATGCCTGAATCAAAACATTACTTGTAGACCGATGCAGATAGAAAATTAATAACAGCATGAGACCTATTATATATGAAAGGAAATATGGTCAAAACAACGGGAAAAATAAATTAAACTCGAGTTTCATTTATTTGTTGTAAATTAACTAAATTTTTGTTAGTATTTTATTCTTTTAATTTGTTTTTTTTTTTTAATAAGAATGTTAGAACCGAAATTACTAATGTTCCCTTTAACCCCTCCAGCTAAGCTGAATTGCTTGTGTTAGGATGGGTTCACGTCGGTAGTGTAAGGCCAGGCTTCGAACCCAGGACCTCACGATCGTAAGGCCGACTTCTTAACCACTAAGCTACCGACGCTTCTCGATTTCATATAACTCAATAAGGAAAATAATAATAATTGTAAGAAATGAATAAATTTCATAATAAATAAATAAAACATATTTTATTTCGTACGCATTGATTCACATTTTGTTAGTAACAATATACTTAGGACTATGTATGAGTAAACAAATTAAATTACATTTTAAAACTAAACTAATTACTATTTAGAGACCAATTGTACGGCAGACATACATCTACGCGTACAATGGTCAAAACAGGCGAGTCGTGCCTTTCAGCAAACATTTGCAAAATACTGTTGGAGCTGGCCCGAACTCTGCAGAGCAAGGAGGCTGTTTTTTGCGCCATATTGCAGCGAAATCATTTGTATGATTTTGCGCAAACATACCTGAAGCACTGCAGAAGCGAGGCAACCCCATCAGCATTCTATAGCCATTATTATATAAGACACGTAAAGTGCTGACGACACGCTGCGTATAGTTAGTCCACAAGCTGCACGTGTAAAATACTTGGCAGTATGTCTTAAACAAGGTGACCCTAACTGGTTGACTACATCGTGCAAACCTGCGGGCCACCATGTTACATCGCACCGCCAACGCCCTACGTTCCCTCTCGATATCAGCTTGGTCCTTAAGGTCATCAGTAACATAATGCCCGAGGTATTTAAATTGATACACTCTCTTAAGCTCACACTTATTCAATATTATAGGAGGTATTGATTCTGGGCATTTACCACCTCCTGCCTTAAAGATCAAGTACTCGCTTTTTTTAACATTATATGCTAACCCATGTTTTGCAGCGTAACACTCACAAGCCCTAAGTAACTCCCTGAGTGCCTTGATAGTTGGGCTCAGCAATGCCATATCATCAGCGTAGCTGATATTGTTAACGCTTATATCGTCAATACGACAGCCGATTTTTTTGTTACTGAGCTCAACAATCAAGTCGTCCATATAGACATTGAAGAGCTTTGGAGATGTTATACCCCCCTGCCTTACACCACAGTTCAACGCGAAAGAAACAGAAAGCTTACCGGCCCATTTAACATTATTCACCTGATTGAGGTACCAAAACTGGAAAATACGCACCAATTCAGCTGGCACTTTTCTCTCCCGTAGTTTCTCCCACAATATATCATAAGATACGAGGTCAAAAGCACGGGAAAGGTCCAGAAAACACGCATAAATTGGTGTTTGACGTTGGGTGTAATATTGTACAGTATGTTTCAAGCTTAGTATTGCTGTTTCAGTGGACAACCCAGGTCGAAACCCAAATTGGGCGTCATGTAACCCGAGTAGAGGCTCCAACCTAATATCCAACAGGCTATCTAGCACCTTTGCCATGACGGTAGCCAGTGAAATGGGTCGATAATTACACTTGTCAGTCGCATCACCTATCTTGTTCTTAATTACTGGTATCACAATAGTTCTCATTAAATCACCTGGAAGGTATGAGTGACACAAGCAAAGTGAATAGAGCATGGCAAGAGCTCTAGGCAAATGAGGCCCGGCGTACCGAAGGTGCTCGATGCATTTTGCTATTTTAACATAACTTTATTCCCTATTATTCTATATTTTCCAGCTTATCGCATTTCCTAGAAAATTTCCCCCCAGAAATGTATTTTTCTGTTCAATATATAAAAATACCATTCGACCATTATAAATACGTTTTTTTAACTGATTTCTTTTGACATAGGCATTTATATAAATAGTGTAAAACTCCCCGGGATATTTACCATGTTTATTATTTTCACTGAGTAACCGATATTTCGGCGCTGTTACAATATATATGTTATTATAGCCGTGGTTATCCTTCCCCAGTCGGACTGCTCAATTTGGACGGGAATACCCTCGTGTCCTACCTCCTACAGACAGTTTCGGTTTACCGCTTTTATCAAATTAGACTCTATTCCATATAGAACAAATAAAATTTAGTCGTGAATATGTAAACTTCAAATACTTAAATAATTTTCCTTGGATTTGTTTGATGTGATATTTAATGACTATCGAATGTTCTACAGTTGGCAGACCGTTATCCGCGTGGAAGAACCGTGGAATATGTTTCGCTTTAAAGCCATTAAAATGTAATTCTAACTATTTTATAAATCAAATAAACGACATAAAACTAGTGCTAGTACACTATAACTATTTTCCATCAGGACACGTTAAAAGCTACTTAGTATCTGCCCGTAGAAACGTCTCGTAAGCGTAATAAAAGGCAAAACCTTCTAGGCACTTTTTAACCACACGTATAAGTTTGAAAAAGCATATGAAGAGGCCGTCAAGCTGAGTGTCACTATTGTAAAATGGTATATGTATGTAATGATGACCCTCTTTTCTGAGACTTTGCGTTTAGCTTACCATCAAGCGAGGCACAGTCTAATTGACGTGTCCTAAAATATTGAATCGGTGTGTATTTTTAGTCACACCCAATGAGTCCGCTTTGACGGTCCTGTGTCAGCCTGGGTGTAAGGAACATGCCAGATGCAATCTCACCAAATACGGCGTGCGGTTTTAATCGGTTCGAGGCCGACACAACAACCCCTGCCGGCTCTGACGTAGGGTATCCGAAGGGATTTCCACACTATAAAAAATGTATATCTACATAGTTTGTGCTGCACTGAATGCGCTGTGATTATCAATATACATACATAAATATAATCACGCCCTTATCCCCGGAGGGTTAGGCAGAGGTGAATTAGCATCCACATTGCACCAATCATTGAGTTCTGTCCCACGTAATTGGGCGTGAGCCTATTGCTGTCTTCCGGACGCTATTGTTGACTCAAACCATGTATCTGAGGCTGAGTCTGAGCTATATATATCTGTCTGATGTTAAACAGCCCTATCCCTTAGTCGCCTTGTACGACACCGCATGGGAAGAAATGGGGTGGTCCAAATTCTACTCTGACGGGAACCACGCGGCTTATCAATATAAAATTGCTTATTCAGACATATTATGAACATACATACAAATTTATAGGAGGGAATAGAAGCATATAACTCTGCTCAAGTATGCAGTAACAATGTATCCTTTCTCAAAGTCTAATCTGCCACCATATCAAATTTCATCGAAATAAGTTCAGCGGTTTAGGCGTGAAAGCGTATATAGAGAGACAGACAGAAAGACAGAGTAACTTTCGTGTTTATAATATTAGTATGGAGCTATCTATCTATCAGCTATCTGGAAAAAAGTACAAGTGTATTCCCAATGTTACACACATTGGGAATACACTTGTACTTTTACAACAACAAATTCCTCCAAGTGCCATCAATCAACAGTATAAACAAATTAAGACAATTTTATCATGGTCTAAATCACAAACGAATAAAATTCTGAAAGCAAGCAGAAGGGGTCATTAAATAAAAAAAAATTATTGAGGCAAGTATTATATTAAAAAGTTTTTACAAAGTATCGCAATCGTCCTTAGCCTCATAACTCGCGATCTTAATTTAAACTTTTCGGTCGTAAATAAGATGTCCAACAACATGGCAGGGATGGCCACTAAAGGCCTACTTCAAACGTTGCAATGACATTGATATAAATATAAACATAAAGAAATTATGAACAAATTTACAATTTATATTTCGGTTTGGCTAAAGATGCGCTCCAATTGAAACCGAACTTTACCGGTTTTTTATACCACTTAGGTGGCAGACAAGCATACGTCCTACCTGATGGAAAGTGATTACCGTGGCCTATAGACGTGTGTAACACCAGAGGAGCCACACTCGTGCTGCCAACTTCCCCAGTCGGACTGCTCAGATGGGCGGAATGGTTAATGGTTATCCGCTGGCCGCCCGCAAGCTGTACGGTTCCCGAACCTGGGGATTACTTAATCTCCGCCCCAGGAGGCTGAACCAGCTGTAGCCGTGCCGGAGGAGGAAACCGGAGTGGACTCGGCTTCAGCATCAGGGAGGGAACAGGGGGCCCTTCCGCCCACCGCGCCAGCCAGTCACACAACCCCAACTTCTGTGGGGGTAGGACGCCTTTCTTTGTCTTCTACACTGGAGGCACAGAATCTCTTTTTACCTTCTTCCCTCCTCCCCCCAACTCAAACATGAAATATACAAAAGGCAAGAGAAACGTTACCACAGCGGCATCATCATCCACAGTGAATGTGGATTTCTGCAACATCAGGGGCCTACACTCCAACCTTAACGCGGTCCATCTCCATTTAGAGACCGCGCAGCCTACCTTGCTTTTTCTGACGCAGACGCAAATATCATGCCCGGCCGATACAGCCTATCTAATGTACCCCGGGTACAAACTCGAGCACAACTTTATGAGTCGCGCCGGGGTATGCTTGTACGTCCGGGATGATATTTGCTGCCGCCGTCTTCATGGTCTTGAGGACAGGGACCTGTCAACTATATGGGTACGTATAGATCAGGGTGGCCACACCCGTATCTATGCGTGCCTTTACAGGTCTCATAGCGGTGACCTGGGCGCGGCTCAACTGTTTCAGCAACTGCAGCGGTCGGCGGACAGCGTAATTGAGCAGTTGCCCACTGCGAATTTAGTATTCTTGGGGGACTTCAACGCTCACCACGTGGAGTGGCTGGGGTCTCCTAGGACTGATTTCGCTGGAAGGGCTGCTCACGACTTCGCTCCGACCTATGGGCTCTCTCAACTGGTGCATTCTATAACTAGAACGCCAGAAATTGAGATCCACAGAAGCTCTATACTGTACCTTCTGCTGACTACGCGCCCGGATGAATATTCCATAAGGGTGGAAGCACCTCTCGGTAATTCGGACCTCGTCCGGGCGCAAGTGACCTGAACCACCGCGGCCACCTCAGTGGCGGCACGTGTGGCACTACAAGTCAGCAGACTGGGACGGACTGCGAGAATTCTTCGCGTCGTACCCGTGGAGGCAGCTTTGCTTCGCTTCTGATGATCCAAGCTCCTGTGCAACAGCAGTCGCTGACGCGATTCTAGTGGGTATGGAATGCTACATCCCTAACCGCTGGGTCGCGACAGGAGCGAGCAAACGCTACATATAGACCAACCAACCTGACAGCTAACGTGTATCGACCACTTCATAAGCAATATGCCATATGCGTCTGGAGAACTTTTGCATCTGGATATATCCGACCATAACACAGCTCAGTTACTAAGCATCCCAACGGAAACTTAAGTAAAACCTCTTATAGAGTACTATCTTTACAAAAGACTTTATAACAATGAGTATTTACAAAAGTTTCGGGCATGTCTGTCTAGTCTTTCGTTTAAGGAAATATATGAGGGGGACAATTTTGAATCTGCATTTCAATTGTTTCATGAGACCTTTGCCTTTTATAAGTTATGTTTTCCAAGAGTGAGGGTAAAAATATCAAACAAGGGTCGTAAAGTTAGATGGGTTACAAAAGGGTTAAGAATAAGTTGCAAAACCAAACGTTCGTTACGCTGCAAATACTATAGTGGTAGATGTAGCATAATCAGACATAAATATAAAAAATACTCAAAACTATTACGTAATTGCATCGATCAGTCCATCAAAAATCACAATCGTAATGAGATACTGAAGTCAAAAAATGTGTGCAAAACATCCACAACAATGCAAATGGAGACTATTACTAGTGTGTTTGAAAATGAAATGTTGCTTAAGGAACCGCTCGCTATAGCTAAGGCATTTAAAGAATATTTTGTAAATTCGACATACAATGAAACCATTTCATTACAAAATACATCTAAGGGGTGCATTTGTAGTAGTATTTTCCTGAGCCCATACATTTGTGATGAAATAGATTCTATTATTATGTCTCTGAATAATAGTAATGCGGAGGGATATGATGAAATATCAACAAAGGTTATTAAAGCGAGTGCGATAGAAATAACTCCTGTTTTGACCCATCTAGTCAACTTATCATTTAGGGATGGGTATTTCCCCAATGAGCTCAAAACTTCCATAGTGAAGCCTCTATATAAAAAGGGGGAAAGAACTTCTCTAGAATATATATATAATAGGCCAATATCTCTGATACCTATTCTGTCAAAGGTCTTTGAGGTGGCAATGCATAAGCATTTGACTGGTTTCATCCAAAAACATAATATTATACGCAGTGAACAGTACGGCTTCCAAAAGGGTAAATCTACGACTTCGGCATGTTTTGATTTAGTGACCAAGGTCGTAGAGAATATTGACAATAACAAAATAGTAACTGTAATTTTTTTTGACATGTCCAAAGCTTTGATCGAGTTTCTCATGAAGTGTTACTAGAGAAACTTGACAGGTATGGTATAAGAGGGCGGCACTAAATTGGATTAGGACTTATTTAAAAGACAGAAAGCAATGTGTTGAGATCCATAATATTAATGACAGCAAAGAGCTTACACCCTACAAATCCGATTTTATCGGCAATAATCTAGGCGTTCCTCAGGGCAGCGTCTTAGGACCTTTATTATTCTTGTTATACATTAATGACCTTCCTGACATTACTTCAAATCCTTGTATATTATATGCTGACGACATTTCTTTAATTATGACTTGTAATAAACATGCGGACATTGAAAAATTCTCAAATGACATAAATAAGACAATAAATAATATAATTAAATGGCTCAATGATAACAATTTACAGGTAAATCTGAATAAAACCAATTTCATCCATTTAACACAAGTCCGATATTACACAAAAATCTAAAAGTAAATTATAAAGAATATGAATTAAAGGAAGTAACAGAAACTTCATTTTTAGGTATAACTCTAGATGGACATCTAAATTGGAAACACCATGTAAACAAAGTGTGTGTTGGAAAAACCTGAGACGGTACGCACTGTGCGGTATGAAAGAAACTTCACCCCACGCACACTCAAGCTGTGGAATGAACTCCCTGCTGCGGTCTTCCCATG
This sequence comes from Eilema griseolum, assembly GCA_963662185.1. Classification (NCBI taxonomy): domain Eukaryota; kingdom Metazoa; phylum Arthropoda; class Insecta; order Lepidoptera; family Erebidae; genus Eilema; species Eilema griseolum. The sequence continues at coordinate 18,827,084 of OY759240.1, read as the reverse complement.
CTCTTACAATATGGGATTTCAAAAGGGGCGTTAGGAGTTTTTTTCAGGGTTGGCAGCGCGAGTGTGACGCCCCTGATGTTGCACAAGTCCATAGGCCACGGTAACCACTTCCCATCAGGCGGGCCGTGTGCTTGTCTGCCACCTAAGTGGTATAAAAAAAAAAGTTCGTAGCGCTACTTCCGTATTTATTACACACGTATAATTACGCCTATATCCCTGGAGGGTTAGGCAGAGGTGAATTAACACCCACAATTCACCAATAATTATATTCGGTCCCACGTAATAGGGAGTGAGCCTATTGCCGTATTCCGGGCACTACTGTTGACTCGAGCCATGCATCTGAGGCTGAGTCTGGGCTGTATATATCTGTCAACTGTTAAACAGCCCTATCCCTTAATCACCTTGTACGACACCGCATGGGAAGAGATGGGGTGGCAATAATTCTACCCTGCCGGAAACCACGCGGCAAATATGAGTTTTCCCCGAATTTATAATATTAGTATAGATCTCCACAATTATTAGTCTAATCAGTACGTATGTGTATGTGGCAGTAATAGTACAGTCAGCATCAGATCGATGTTGACCAGCAAAGTACTCAAAATAATCTCAATACCAAGATTAAAATTTATTCCAAATTATATTAACTATCACAAAGCTCAAATAGGTGTAAGCATCCAGAGTGGTCAAAGCATATTAGCAATCAATTCTCCATAATAATGTAAGATAGCAGAGTGTTTATATAGATTTGTACTCTCAGGTCGCTCAATAGCATCTAAGCGAGCAAAGTGTTCATAAAACTAAAACCCGACTACTAAAAAAGTATTAAACAAGAAAATATCTACAATAGCCGTGGTCGTATGCCACTTTTCCCTACAATGTATTGTTTTGTAAGACTAAGTGACATACGACCACGGCTATCCTAGATATTTTCTTGTGTAATCCTTTTTCAGTAGGTAGTCGGGTTTTAGTTTGAACTTTATTTTTTTTAATATTATTTTGGGGCAAGAAATAGGTATAATTTATACATATTTGAAATGTGCTAATTAAGTCCTTTCAGTTGATACCAAACACGACATATTTATCTCAAATTTATTTTTTATCACAGTACTTTATGACCGCTAGAGGGCGCTAAATTAGATTCAGTGACACTTTTATATAAGCATCTTAATCTAAGATGCTTCTAACGATACCTCATTTGTCCAGTTCTAATTAGTGGTTGAGGAGCTATGAGGGAACAGATGAACCTACATACATACATACATAGCCTATCAAAATCATAACCCTTCTTTTGCTTCGCCGTAGTCGGGTAAAAATTATCTTTACATAATGTCATTTAATTTATTAATATCGGTATAAATGTGTCATTTTGACACGAATGGTTTTGCTCGTTTTTTTTCTTTTTTCTCGTCTTCTTAAAACGTTAGCACAAATTATACTATACAATAGTTGATATGCTCCTTATTTTTATCTATCACCATAACTGTATCTCAACATAGCAATTACGTTTCTTTTAATAAATAAACAACCTTCTAAAAAAATCGTTTTAATAGAAAACAAAAATAAACATTGCTTTCATATTTTCGTATTGGTTTCCATAATTAAGCTTATAAGTTAAAATTTGAAGCACAACATAAATGCATTAAATTCATCATAATCAACTTAACATAAAACTTAACAACAGATAACTGCAAACTATTTACTTATTACTTAAATATATGAACAATAATAATTAATTAAGATAAAACACCTGGGCACCTTTGCGCCGGGAACGATGCGGAGTGAGTTGTTCGACGCGACATGGTCGCTAGTCTATTTTGTGTATTTATATTTTAATACTGACCAAATTGTATTTAATAAGAAGATATATATTAAAATAAAACTTAAAGAACTACAATACAATTCCCATACACAACTTATAGCTAAGAAAATATTAGATTAAATATTGTAAATATGTTTAAGCGATTACATAATAAGAATAATTTATTACTTTACTTCGGGATCGTACCCAGTGCAAAGGCTAGCCATTGCGATTCTGGGTTCCTTTACACTAGACACGACCCGAGGCGGGTTATTTTTATGACAAAAGCTTTGCTGACTACTTGACATTTATGTTACAATTTTATTTTGAATAAATAACATTTTACATTCAACATTTTTCATTTTCATTTCAAAAGAAATATATAATTACTTATATTTCAGTTAAGTAATTTATTTATATTTTTTTTAAATCAAATTTAAAACAGAATGTTAACATAAACGTGTAGGTATTGATGAGTTCAATACGTTTTTAACATTTATACATACGCAGAGTTATTTTAACCCATTGAGATTTGATTTTTTTTCACGTCAACGTCAATTAGACTTCGCCTTGCCTGATGGTAAGCTGAAGGCAAAGTCTCAGAAAAGAGGATGCCATAAATATACCTACAAAGGTACATAAAGGCTGCACATCTTTAAGCAAACAAATAATCCTTATCTGTAAGTAATTCAATTCCAGAAAATATCCTGAAATAGATTTCAAAAGAAATCTACTCGAATTCGTGCACAGTGATTCACACAATCACTAAAGTAATAAACACATCTCTAATCAGGTCCAATCTTTTCCAATCATCCTTATACTCGTGTCAGTTTATATTAAAATGGTAAGCAGAGGTGTGTTCGCATTTTAGTCGAATACATTTTTCAATCCCACGTAATGTAGTAAAAGCAAACTTATTGCCATGCCATAATACTATTCTATAAGTTTTATGTTCACTTCTAGATATATACTGGTAACTAATAACTAAGACGTTGATGCTGACACTAAGTATACAATATTATAGTAATTTATTTCTAAAGCCATTTAGAGCACTCAGCTTAAAAAAATTACGAACAAAGTTGTCTCGAAAAACATGATACACAGCACGGTAACAACCGTAAAACACAGCAAAAAGCTTAGGTTGTGATACATAGCATACCCATAATCATCATCATCAGCACAAATTAGAGGCACATTCGTATTCGAGGCATTACCTCCCTATATGTATATCTTTCACAATATGCTCACACCTTGCCAAAGTTCCTCAGCGAATGAGGTAGAGTCGGTAAAATGTACGCAATATCTCTCTCATGCGCATAAATATTTATTTATTTTTTAGATTATTTTGTACACTAACATGGCATTTATATAAATAACTGAAATATTATGTACGAAGGCGAGCTGAACTCAAGGTTGAGATATTAGATTTGGGAAATAAAAGTCTTTCTTTCTCTCTAATGAAAATCAATATTTTGGAGCGTAGGTAATTATTTATTAATTATTTTATTATACCACTTAGGTGGCAGACAAGCACACCCCACCTGATGGCAAGTGGTTACCGTGGCCTAAAATCAATTAGTTATTTTAAATACCTTTTTGATTTTACTTTAATATTAGCATATTAAAGCAATCTTACATTCACTGAAATCACAATTATCTCTCGTACCTGATTTCTACAATTTATGGCCAGTACTAGGTAGGTACGGTATATTACGTGAAGACACAAGTAGGTACTAAGTACTTTGGTTATTATGATTCTAGACCAATTAGGTCCTAGAGCAAGGCGATCCGAGGCTTTCGCATCCCAACTAAGGCCTAGAGCCCGGTATACTAACATTTTACTTAACATCTTGTAAGTACACTCGAGAGCAATGAATCCGGGTCACTTAAAGAATCCTAAAAATCTCGGAAACTAAAAATGCTAGGTTAATGCAATAAATTGTATTTAATAGACAATGTAATACTCCTTAAATGAAGGTATTAAAACTTCTTAGTTATTGTAAAGTTATATCATAAAAAAATCAAATTTGAAAAAGGGCCACTTTCGAAGATGGAACTACGAAATTACAGCATTTGGTGTTGCTTTTGTTTGTAATCTGTCATTTATGTGGGTACATAAACCATGTTGATAGTGCTCTATATTCATTAATCAAGCTGAAATTATGTCGCTTACGCCTGAAGAATGCACCAGAATACTTACAATGCTGGAAACCGGCCGGAGTCAGCGCGATACAGCCAGGACTGTCGGTGTGTCGCTGTCAACAGTACAAAGAGTTCTCCGACGTTACGAAGAAACTGGTTCTAACCTACGCAGACCAGGAACGGGCAGAACCAGGTGTACCACAGCACGAGAAGACCGATACTTGGTGAACACCATGCTTCGAAATCGCTTTCTCACAGGAACTGAACTCACCAATCAGTTTCGACGCCTCGGAGGAAGTAACCCAAGTGCATGGACAGTAAGACGTCGGCTTGCTGAATCTAACTTAAAACCCCTTAGACCTGCAAACGGCCCTAAACTGGAGCGTGGGCATCGTATTTCGAGACTAAGTTATGCCCAGAGCCACGTAAATTGGAGTATTGAAGATTGGTCAAAAGTTATGTTCTCCGACGAATCAAAATTTATGCTCTACAAGCACGATGGAAGACACAGAGTGTATCGAAGACCAGGGGAAAGATTCAAGCAAGCATGCATCGAAGAAAAAGTAGCCTACGGTGGTGGGTCTGTACTTGTGTGGGCCGGAATTTCTTCTGAAAGTCGCACAGAGCTGGTGATCATAGAAAACGGCTCTTTAACTAGCGTAAGATATGTGGAAGAAATCCTCAATGATCACGTTGGTCCATTTATGGTCAATTTAGGTGAGGATGCTATATTTATGCATGACAATGCCAGACCTCATACAGGTAGGATTGTGAATGACTACCTTCAAGAGATGAACATTACTCGTATGGAGTGGCCAGCGCGCAGCCCGGATATCAACCCGATCGAGCATGCTTGGGACGAGCTAGGCAGATGCGTAAAACAACGAAACCCTCCCCCAATCACGCTTCGTGAGCTCAAAATTGCTCTCACAGAGGAATGGGAGAATATTCCCCAAAATCGTATAAGGAACTTGGTGTACAGCATGCCAAACCGCGTAAACGCAGTAATGGAAGCACGAGGAGGCAATACGAAGTATTAAAATTCAAGAAAATCGTAATAAAGTTCAAAAATTTCATGTTTCCTATTTTTGTTTTAAGGAGAGATCAGCAGTTTTTTTCTTTATGTAATTTTGTGTTAATAAAATGTATGGTGACTCATATTTTTTTTACTTTCATTTAAGGAGTATTACATTGTCTATTAAATACAATTTATTGCATTAACCTATCATTTTTAGTTTCCGAGATTTTTAACATTCTTTAAGTGACCCGGATTCATTGCTCTCGAGTGTATATTTAGACATAAAATACTACAATATATTTACGGCTAAATTTGGCACGATTAGAATGATTGAATATCACAATAATTTACTACGAGTTATAAATACTAACAAAAGGAAAGCAGCATTTTAGGTGGACCTGTAAAAATGATATATTCAAACCGTATAATTACTCATATCTGTAATTCGTACAATATCCCTCGACAGGAACACTATTGAGCGGGGCATCTTCCTTCGTCGTATTTTGTTGCTTTTTATACTTTGCAACAAAGTGACAAGTCATATAAATTATTAAAACGATAATTAGCAATGTCGGTAACCAAATATAAACAGGTACTACACTTGGCTTCACTGTATTTGCGTACTCTTTCAACAACGCGCATGGTACTTGATTTCTTTCTTTTTGTAATGTTGAATTATGCCACAAAACGCACTCTTGGTTATCTGTAACTTCCAATGGATCTCCCGTACGCACATCAGGCTTTACATCAATTTTCGACGAAGTTATGTCAACAGCACTCGAGGCATTAAATTTATTATCAGGTGTCGACGAATCTATGAACGATGATATCATAAAACATGGAAACTCGGTCTCTTCAAAGTGCGATCGATCAATAATTTGTAAGGAACATTTTTCTTCTTGTTGAGGTGAATAGCTTTGAGGAGAGTGTGCTCCATGATAACTATTGTGTGAAGTCCCGGTCGCCCGTCCCAAGTTATACATTGCTAGACCGGTGAGCAACTGATTGTACCTGCCGCCCGATTCCTTGTAAACATACACGTAACTAGGCAATTGATGTCTGTATACAGGATATGTTGAGGACGATGAACAGGAGCCGCAAGTGTAACGGATTTGGCTCGGAGGATGGTACGTAAAATAGGTGTGACTTGATGTAACATGATGATATCCACCGGAGCCGGTGGAACCGCGGTACCCACGACCGGAATAACCACCACCGCGTCCGCCGTAACCGTGTCCACCGCCACTGTGGCCACCTCCGTGTCCACCACTGTGGCCACCTCCGTGTCCACCACCGTGCCCGCCTCTTGCAACCACGCACACATTTAATAAACAGGTATAAACAAAAAATGCGTAGAAAATCTTCATTGTGTAACGGTAAGGGCGGGTCTCGACACACGACTGACGGAGCCACGAGCACGCTTGGCGCCAGTTCAGAGTTACTGGCGCGACATTCTGTCGCCATGGCTACAATATAGGTACATATCAAATATATGCTTTGCCATGATTATTATTAATAATAAAGAAATTCAATAGGTAAATGAAATTCTCTGTCATCTTGTACAGAATCAGAGGACATTAAGAAGATAATTTTATTGTTAAATGTTAATAAATCTATCGTATTTTATATTACAGAGAACTAATGCTGATTTGAGTATGCAATGATATTTTCGTTTGTTTCTAAATCATTTCGAGCATTCGTTGTATAAAAAATTACATACACACACACCCTGAAAAGGTAGACATAGGTGTATTGACACCCACATTTCAACAACTATTAATTTTCGGCCCCACGTAATAGTTGGTGAGCCTATTGCCGTCAAACGGAGACTTAGGTAGTCACAGGCAGTATGTTTATTGTCAGATGGAGATCAGCCCTATCCCTGAGTAGACTTCTACGACACCCACAGGAAGAGATGAAATGGCCCTACTCTACTCCGCTGAGAACCAACACGGCATTACGTACATAATATGAGTAATTAATTAAATAAATAAATGAATAAGATTAATTTATTTCTATTTCCAATTGTTTCGAAGCAAAATACGATACGGTAACAAACTTGGCTTGGTTTGTAATACATAAAATACCTGTAATCATCACCAGTATCACAACATGGAAATGCAACTAAGTGCATTTGAATATATCTCTCACACTTTATATTTTTAGGTACCACTGCCCGTCAGAGTTTCTTAGAGGTCAAGTCAATTAGCCCACCCCAGTCCATTGCTGGACATAGGCCTCTCCCAATGTGTAAAACTTCGTCCGATCCTCCGCTTTCCACATCCAGTCTGTGCCAGTCACCTTTTTCAGGTCGCCAGTCCATCTAGCCAGGGGGTGCCCCACCTACCGTTCGCCTTCTTGCGGTCCCTACTTAAGGACTCCTTTACGGCAACGGCCATTGGTCTTTTCTCAGATGTGGCCAGCCCGCTTGCACTTCAGCTTGCTTATCCTACAAGCTTGTCAGTTAACCTCGTTTCGAATTCTATCCATCAGAGAAACTTCAAGCATAGCTCGTTACATAGCCCGCTGCGTAACTTAGAGGTAGATTCGGTTAAACGAAGGAAATAAGTAGGTACTATGTTCATGGAAATACTTGACATTAATATTATCTAAAATACTCTCATTGTTATAATTCGATTCTTCATCTTCTTAATTAAGTACAAGCATTAAGTAATAAAATTAACTCTGAATTTAAAATTGAATTAAGTAATGAAAAATAATACTTATTTAGATACCTACTCTTACTTTACCAAATGGATTTTACTTTCACTGAAATCTGGAATAGTAGGTATTTAACACAATTCACCGTAACTCTGATTATTACAACGTTAAAATTACAATCGGGTACTTCCTGTACATATTATTTGACTACACAAGCACTCAGTACTTTGGATATTATGATCTTAGGCCAATTTTATTAAACCCTAGAATTATTAATAAATTTCCGGTTGCAGTTCGGAGTTAACTTAAATCCTACTTTAGTTATAGCTACTTATGGCTTTATGAGGACGATAGCACGATTATTACTTATAATCTGAAATATTTCTAACATTTTTCTTAACATCGAGTATACAATATGTATATAAAACATTAAAATATTTACGGGTAAATTTAGCACGATTACAATATTTCAATATCACAATAATTACCATAATAAATAAAAGAATAGTAGCATTTTAGGCGAAACTATAAAGTATGATAATAGTCAAATCTAATAATTAGTAGAATATCCTGCGACAGGAACACTATTGAGAGGAGCATTTTCCTTCATCATATTTTGTTGCTTTTTATACTTAACAACAAAGTAATAAGTCAAACAAATTATGAAAATAATAATGAGCGATGTCGATAAAGCAATATATATTAGTGCTCGAGATGGCTTCACTGTATTTGCGTACTCTTTCAACACCGCACATGGTACTTCATTTCTCTCTTTTTGTAATGTTGAATTATACCATAAAACGCACTCTTGGTTATCTGTAACTTCCAATGGATCACCCGTAAGCACATCAGGTTTTACATCAATTTGCGATGAAGTTATATCAACATCACTCGAGGCAGTAAATTTATCATCGGATGTCGACGAATTTATGAACGATGATATCATAAAACAGGGGAACTCGGTCTCTTCAAAGTGTGATCGGTCAATAATTTGTAAGGAACATTTATCTTCTTGTTGAGGTGAATAACTTTGAGCAGAGTATGCACTATGAGAACTAGCGTGAAGCCTCGGTCGCCCGTCCCAAGTTATACATTGCTAGACCGGTGAGCAACTGATTGTACCTGCCGTCCGAATCCTTGTAAACATACACGTAACTAGGTAATTGATGGTTGTATACTGGATATGTTGAGGCCGATGAACAGGAGCCGCAAGTGTAACGGATTTGGCTCGGAGGATGATACTTGTAAAAAGTGTAGCTTGATGTTAAGTGAACATATCTACCGGATTCGAGGTGTCCGTGACCGTGACCGTGACTGTGACCACCACCATGCCCTCTTGCAACCACGCACACATTTAACAAACAGGCATTAACAAAAAATGCGCAGAATATCTTCATTGTGAATGTTAAGGGCGAGTCCCGACATACGACTGACGGAGCCACGAGAACGCTTGGCGTCAGTTCAGAGTGCCCTTATAATAAGAATGATGTATCTAACAATAAGTAAGAACCGAAGTAAAAATATTTCAAGTTGAAAATTTGATTGTGACAGTGCACAGAATTTTCATAAACGCAATAACTATATCACAACACACATGTGATTATTTTTTATAGCGTTTATAAAAATTCGGTACATTTACATTCTTTCGGCCCAAATCTCTAATGTAGATATAATGAATTATATTATTATTTCAAAAATTCCATTTTTCATTTCTTTTGGCAAAAAAAATCCCGAAAAATTACCCAGAACTAAGTCGGAAAAACGACCTGCTTCTGGTTGAAGTTCGGTTAGTATATTATGTTACGAGTGTGTAGATAACGTTGGTGATTACCGCTAAGACGTTATTGAGAGCTGAAGACGGTAATCATCAATACACACGTGTATCACACGACGTTTTTCAACACACTTGCGAAGAAAATAATACTAAAATAGATATTTACCCTTTTAGTTTTCAGGTAGTCAATTTTCCATAACGTTAAAGGCTTCACATCTTATCACGGGCGGTGAACAGTATAAATCATTTTCTTCATAATTAGTACTTGTACACTATTCAATTCAATTCAATTAAATTTAAATTTCAACCGTGAAAACGAGGTGAGAATTATTTTCGCAATAGCGGGAAAAATTAATTAGTTTTACTATGCGCGCCCATCTAGCATATACCATAGAGTCTATGGTATATGCTAGTCTATGGCATAGACTAAGAGAATGAGGTTTATTTTTTTTAAAAAAAGGGGAGTTTAATGCTTTTACAGAGAAAGGGAGAAAGTTTTGTTTATTAAACTGGTTTAATAAACAAACAAGTTGAAATTATCTATATAAATACTATGTTGCATGAAATGAACTATTAATTTATTTATTGAACAATTATGTGTGTCGACTTTATTAAGAAAATATTAAATTTCATTAATTTATTTGTATTAATTATTTTTGTATCGAAACATTTTTAAGATAGCAACTCAACCAATAAAATTAATAAAATCTTCGTGAAATTATAGCAAGGAAAAAGTCACAGTTTGATTATAGGTGTCATTATGTGCCTAATTGCGGTGAAATTAGAACCACTTTATGAGCAAGTGTATTGAAATTTGAATGTACACCTGCGTAAATAAGAAATGAATGGACGTATTTACGTAAATAATACATACTACTAATACTCAATGTAGCTACCTAAATACATCTATTGATTTTACTTCCATCAAAATATGTACTTTCAATCTAAAAAACTGTTAATGAAAATGAAAACAAGGCCTTCACTGTGCTAAATCTGAAATTAAATAAGATAGAAAAAAGTTAAAAATACCAGCGTATTCGCCTGTTTTTCCTCATTTCGTTAATACATATTAAAAAAATGGGAAAAAATGTTAGATACATCCTTTTTGCTTTCGGGGGCAGAGAGTTACTGGCGCGACATTCTGTCGCCATCGCTATGCCATACAGGTTGGAATTTTTCGTCTGTACCGAAAATAGATACTATAAACTCTGAAGATAGGTAATTTTACTGTGAAAAATATTCCCTTAATATTAAAAATACACAAACCTGCTTTCAACTATTTCCAAAAAATCGCTTGTAACCTGACCTGGTAATATTGTATTTTTATGGCATCAATCCATAACGTCAATCAAGACAGACATACCTATATATGTATAAAAATGTTTTTTTTTGTATTGCAAGTACCGTGTATACAATATATTCATACAAATATTGTCATTTTAAAATTAGAAACAAACAGACCACAAAACAGTTTAAACCATAACAAAAGAATATAAAAACAAAAAAAATAAGTGGTATATAATTTTGTCTTACTTATAGTTTATACCTACAGATTATATTATTTTACTATTGATTATTATTGTAAACCATCAAAACCGCAAAGCTGACAACGACGGTCTGTATTATGTGATTATTGTCAAAATTACATCATGAGCTCATTCATGATCTTGAATGTTTGACACCACGCACGGCGCGCGGCGGTAGTTAGTCACCGCGTGTAGACGATACAAAGCGAGCTCTTCCTGCCAGATATCGAGATGAACGGTTTCCTGAGCATTGTGCAGGCTAGATCTAAGATACACGAATCAACGAACTACTATGTCGGGTTACATTTGAATATGTGTTGTGTAGGTCTTCTATTTATCATTTAATAATATATGGGTACCTTGTTGGTTAAAAAATCATTCTTACAAGTGAGAGGTAACGGATTCGAATCATTCTCATTACACTACCTACGTGAACCTATCTCTAACACAAGCGTTTTAGCTTTGGAGAGGTTAAAAGGAATAGATTCGTCAACCTCGTCTATTCCGAGGCAAACTACTTTTTTATCTGTGGACTTATTTGAAAACTGTTAATACTGTGTTATTTCTTGGTTTCTTAGCTACATTTTAAACTCTTATTTAATTTTTCACTGTATAAATACTATATGAAAATCGTTCTCAAAAAGAAAACCTGAAACTATTTATTTCATATTATTTAAACGGAAAAGATTTTTTTTGTGGACGACGAAAATAAATTAGATAAAGAAAGTTAAAGCTTTAAACTCTCAAGAAATACATGAAAACATCGATAACAAATGACAATTAGGGCGTAGTGTAAAGTGTTGCCTTACACTACGCCCTAAAACAGAAGTAGCAGTAGGATGGAGCTGTATGGTAGATGTAGCGAGATGTACAGATAAAAGATGGACATTAGAGAAAACTATATGGGAAAGACTAAGTGCATAAAAAAACGTGGGCTACCTTTCAAAGAAACTATAAGAGCGATAGCAGGAAGCCAATCGAGGAAGAAAGCAATGGACAGAGAGTTTTGGAAAAAGCTGGAGGTCTTTACCCAAGAAGGAGTTCCGATCCACGGTATCGAAAATATTTAACAGTGAATAATAGAAAATAGAAGAAACTAGTTATTTACCTATTAGTATTATATAAATTAAAGTACACGAGTAATAAAAATTGTGGATTGGAAATAAACGAACTTTATTATTATTATTTCTCTTTACTATAATATACAACTTATAAAAAATATTTTTGAATAGATTTAAAAACATCTATTTAAAAATATAAAAAATAGTGCGGCACCGGTTTCGGGTTCAGGGACCAAGCTACCGGTGGTTAGGGCTCCAGAGAAAGGAATTTCCTCAGGATGCGCGCCGTATCATAAAGTACAGCCTTCTGGCCCTTGACCCAACCGTCTAACCTGAGCCTATTCAGGTGTCGGCCGAGGATCTTTGCTATTAGTCCATTGACTGACACGAATATCGGTACAATTATTGCTGAGTCAACATTCCACATGTTGACAATCTCGTGGGCCAAGTCTAAGTACTTATTATTATTAACTGTAATTATATTCATTAGACCTGTTCTTTGAGAATACGACACTCTAATCGTCTACAAATACAATTTCCGAGGTCTCCTTATTTAGCTTTACGAAAGAAATAAAAGCAATTAGTAAACTTACTAATTTGCACGTGGTTCACGTGACTGTCGTAATTGGTGTCAATACCAATTATGACAGTCACGTGAACTATTTCAATTAAGAAAGTGGTAGCAAAATAAGTAAGTAATCGTATAAGTTACTAATCGTCAATAAAACAGGGACTCAAGTAGAGGAGCCACCGCTTAATTCAGTACATAAACAGTAAATCTGGAGAAGACAGAAATAATTAGGGTAATCCTCTCCTTTCCTACCTACCCAGCCATGCGTGAATCATTTGCATTGTATTTAGTTAAATAATTTGAAGTTTGCCGAGAATAAATCGCGCCTAGATTACACTGCAGGTTGAAAAATCGCATGTATGTATGTACGAATGATGTCCAAAGAAAATGGTTTTTTTTATACCACTAAGATGGTAGACAAGCACACGGCCCACCTGATGGAAAGTGGTAACCGTGGTCTATGGACGTTTGTAACACCAGATGAGTCACAGTCGCGCTGCCAACCCTGTAAGTACAGAGTTTCTGTGCCGTCAGTATAGAAGACAAAGCAGGACAAGCCTTTAGTCTTCCCACTGACAGCACAAATTCTCCAGTGAGCTCTGGCTACCCTACGTATATACGTAAGTACATACACGTTCATACGTATTTTACATATAAACACCCAGAGCGATGCAATTAATATTTTCATGTAATGCACCGAGCGAGAATCGAACCTCTACCGTCTAACACAACCATCAATCCACAACCACAGAAATCGTCAACGATGATGGAGATTCATTAACTTAACGATAATCAAACATAAACATACAATAAAACATACAATTTCATAAATGTAACACACCTTAGTGATATGTTGTAACGAACCAAACGAAGTGAAGTCATTACGACTTTAATACCTAATGACTTGTTAGTGACCGACTTAATTTTATGTGGTATCAGATATCCTTAAAATGACGGTACATTGAAATAATGAGAGTTGGATAGAGTTGCACCCTTTAAGCGGAGTAAGCATCAAGTTCGACAGTGGTGTGAGGAGAGTCAAGGACAACTAGCAAAGTCAATGGCTGATATTATTATACACTGCCATAGTTGATTATACTGTGTAATTTGAAACTAATAACGATAGGGTTGCTTGCGGTAGTGAACGAGATTCGCAGGAGGTGCAGGTTCGATCCCCGCTCAGTGCAAATATTTGTATGCATGAATATGGGTATTTGCCTGGGTGTTTCAATGTATACGTGTAATATGTATGCATTCTAGATTCCATAATACAAGCTAGTTAAGCTATGCTTGCTATGGGTCTAGATAGCGTTGTGTAGAATGTAGTAGAATATTTATTATTTGTTTATTTATTGTGTTTAGTTAAAAGGTGGCTGGGACAGATTGGATGCGGAAGGCGGAGGATTGGAGAAAATGGCGCACATTAGGAGAGGCCTATGTGCAGCAGTAGACTGCGGTGGACTAATTGATTGATTGATTTATTTATTTATTATTACTATTTTGTTTTTATTATTTTTAGAAACTCGGCTACTGCCGGGATTTTTAGGCAAACACGGGCCAAAGCCAAGTGCTTACCTATTAGTGCGCTTATCTATTCGATATTAAGTGAGTCTGTGTGCGTGAGTGCGTGTTTGTTGTACTACTGTTGTTTAAAAACTTTCTGACTATTCGGCAGGTGTTACATATGACTGCTTTCTGCTTATTATTATATTTATTATAGAAGACTATGTCCTCAGCTTCGCCCCCGTGAATCTTTAATTCTGTTCCCGCTATCTATGGGAACTTATTACCGGGATAAAAAGTAGCCTAAGTTATTTTTATAATTACGCCCATATCCCCGGGGGGTTGAGCAGAGGTGAATTAATATATCCGTATGCTAAATTTCAACCAGATCTGTTCATTGTATTAAATTTTAAAGGATTTACTATGCTAACTATTCAAATTAAGATAATTGAACAGATCTGTTCAGCCATTAGAGCGTGATCGAATAACAAATATCCAAATATTATCACAAACTTACACGTTTATACATAATATTGGTAGAGTAGAGAGAGAAAAAAAACCGCGGTAGCCTAGTGGTATGGGTAATGGACTGCTGATACGAGGTCTCGGGTTCGATCCCAGGTTTTACCTGACACACACCAATGACGTTTCGATGCTTTTCGAAGTTATGTGTGCAGTTATAAAATGTTCTGTACCTATAAATAGGTGCGTGGCGTCAGCGCTACGTAGTGGCCCCATCTGAAAACCAGCGCTGTGCATACTCAACGTAGGGTGTGTTTAATGCTGAGATGGGGCCCTATTTGGGTTCGCATAGTGTGGAATGTTGCACCCGTAGCTTAATTTAATATACCTACTAATTATAACTGTTATACTTGCCTACCTATTTATACTTCGTACGATGCCCACAGTGTGGAACTTAAATAAAATATTTTTCTTTCCTTCTTTCTATTCATCGCCGGTTTTTAAGTGCCCGGTTAATGGCAATAGGGTCGCCACAATGTAATAGACATTGGGACCTAAACATAAACTGGCGAAATGTGGGTGCTAGTACCTCTGCCTACCCCTTCGGGGATATAGGCGTGAGTTTATGTTTATGTTATGTTATTGGTAGAGTTAAAAAAAATTAAACGCCTAACAAACAAATAAGTATTTGTATGACCTTTGGCTTCTCTGTAAACATGCAATACTAAGTACAATAGCCATATACATAGATCATACTTATTTATAATAGTTATTTGTATGTGCAGCAATAACTGTAAATCGGGTTTTCATAGATGTCGATAACAAATGACAATAAAATCACTGATATTTATGGTAGAACCAATAAAAGGGAGAAAACAAACAATTCGATAGATCCTCAAACTATGTGTAATCTACACGGCGATGTGTAGCGGTAGAGCTTTAAATCCACTCAGTATAAATGGTATTGTTAATCGCAATATTACATACATATATAAATATAATCACGCGTCCATCCCCAGAGGGTTAGGCCGAGGTGAATTAATACCCACATTTCACCAATCATTACTTTCGGTCCCATGTAATAGTGGGTGAGACTATTGCCGTCTTCAGGGCACTATTGTTGACTCGACCCATATATCTGTGCCTGAGACTGAACTATATATGTCTATCTGATGTTAAACAGCCCTATCCCTTAGTCGCATTGTACGACACCGCGTGGGAAGAGATGGGGAGGCCCAAATTCTACTCTGCCGGACACCACGCGGCGAATCGCAATATTACATTTATCTATTGTGGTTTTTATATTTTAATGTTCCCTAACGCTATATCATATATTTGTATGTTATATATTTGGGATATTTCGAATAATAAACGTAATAAAAATTTATTTATTTATCACATACAAAATGTTTTAAACATAAATACACAAAACAAACACAGCCCACTCCGCATCGTTCCCGGCGCAAAGGTGCCCATGATGCTGGCCGCGTTGCCTCGCTGAATCGCAATATAAACGTAATTATATTATTTGAGTACCTAGGTGTGTGTATGCGTAAGTTAATGTAATTAATGAATGATCTAGAGACTAACAGAAATAAGTAATAAACGGGACATATAAAGTTTATAGTTATAATGTAGCACTTCAAATATCACAAGCGTGTCGCTAATTATGATGATACAGCGGCTCATTTTCCCAATGGTGAATACAATGACGGACAAATAAAAATAATTCGTTAAATTTTTGAAGAGTATTCAATATATTTGGATTGTTTAGCCAATGTTCATATTTAAAAATGTCATTCAATTCTCATTAAAGAATAAGTTTAAAACTAAAACCCGACTACTGAAAAATCACGCTATAAAAATTGTTAAACTGGAAAATATCAAGGATAGCCGTGGTCGAATGCCACTTTTACCTTTGTATTGCTTTGACACGATTGACTATTATAAGTTAGGCTTCCCTGATATTTTCTTGTTTAATACTTTTTATAGCGTGACTTTTCAGTAGTCGGGTTTAAGAGGGCCAGATCGTGAGAGATGGCCCTGGGTCGGCCGGGGTGCGAGGGATATGCCTGTCAACCTCACCTTCGGCAACCAAAGCGAGCCACAGGCGGCGTGCGTTTTAGTCGGTTCGAGTCCGACATAACCTCCTCCACCGGCTCCGGTGGGGAGGTATCCGTGGGGATTTTGCGCACGTAAAAAAAAAAAAAAAAAAAAGTAGTCGGGTTTTAGTTTTAAGCTTATTTATTTATTTATATTATTTTGGGACAAGTAATAGGAATACTCTATACATATTTGAAATGTGCTAATTAAGCCCTATCAGATGATACCAAATACGACATATTTATCTAAAATTTATTTTTTAACATACCTACTTACTACTATGTCATAAAGTAGTAAGTAGGTATGTTAAAAAATAAATTTGAGACATGTGTGAGAACTGGACAATATAGTTAGAAGCGTCTTAGTCGTCCGCTGGGCTATATGTATAATGTGTCTAGAGAGGGCGCCACAATAGATTCAGTGACACATTTTACATATAGCCCAGCGGCCGACTAAGACGCTTCTAACGATATTGTCCAGTTCTAATAAGTGGTTGAGAATCTAGGAGGGAACAGATGAACCTACATACATAGCCTGTCAAAATCATAACCCTCCTTTTGTTTCGCCGTAGCCGAGTAAAATGTAGCTCATGGCTAAGTGGTAGTCGAGTAGGTCAGCACATTGTTATACTTGCCAGCCCCTCTAGACAAGTGATAATGAGTTGACCGGCGTATTGTAGATTAGAATGACGAATGTATGCAATTTGACGTTTATGACATTCGTTGACGACTGTCAAAAACATCAAATCTCATACATTTGACATTCTATTCTACAATTTGCCATACAATATGCCACTTGTCTATAGGGGGAGGTCAGTCTTAGGATGGCAGATCATTCTTGATAAATTCAAATTCTTCCCCAACTGACTTGGGAAAAGGATTAGAGGACGTCTCCCAACATCGTTATGTAAATCTGAAATAGCGATGGCAAGATTCGAATCATGTAGAAATATCAAGTGGAAAAAAAATCAAACGTGAATATATGTTCTTTAAAACACCTGTGTAAATCCCATGTAAGTTGTTATCGTAGCCAAAGCCAACACAAGCAGTTATGTAAAAATATCGTTTTGGGTTTGTACTTTTTTTATTTTATTTTTGATACCACTTAGGTGGCAGACAAGCACACGGCCCACCTGATGGGAAGTGGTTACCGTGGCCTATGAACGTATGCAACACCAGGGCTGTTACACTTCTTACTTATATGTCGTTATTCAAAAACCCAGCAAATATTCCGTGCTTGCTGGAACCACCGGGTGTCAGCAGATCCGACGGCCAAAGTCCGGACGGTATGAGTCTGGTTTCATGGAAAAATGGCAAATGCCATTTTTGTGGCATGCCACGTGCGTTAGCACGGTCGCTCCCAACCAACTGAGTCGTACCGTCCTGTCTCCAACAGCTGCTGCCGAAGATGCGGTAGAAAAAAAACGCAGCAAATATGCGGCCTTGACAGAGCGATATATATTCACTCCCTTTGCGGTTGAGACGATGGGTAGTTGGGATGCATATGCCAAGAAGTTAGTTAGCGAATTGGGGCGCATGTTGATGGACAAAACTAGTGACACTCGCTCCACCTCGTACCTGGGGCAAAGGTTGGCCATTGCTATCCAGCGGGGCAATACTGCCAGCGCAGTGGGCATCTTTACACCGGGTACGTCGTGAGGCGAGTTATTAAATTAAATATAAAAACATAACATACATAAACTCACGTCTATATCCCCGAAGGGGTAGGCAGAGGAGCTAGCACCCACATTTCGCCAGTTTATGTTTAGGTCCCAATGTAATAGGTGGTGAGCCTATTGCCAATAACCGGGCACTTATAAACCTGCGATAAATACACACATAACTTCGAAAAGCATTGAAAAGTCATTGGTGTGCACCATGGTAAAACCAGGGATCGAACTCGAGACCTCGTCTCAGCAGTCCATTACCCATACCATTAGGCTACCGCGGTCTCTTACAATATCTCTACATATATATCTACTTGCAATATCGATTTCAAGAGGTCTTAACGCCAGAGCAGACATAGCTGTCACTCTACTTTTCCTTCTCACATATGTAAATAAAGGCGAGCCTTCTGCAGTTAATCAAACACTTTATATGGCCTGTATGTTTGTAGACCGATGGAATATTTTGATACTTTTTTTAATGCTATTCTAATTACTGAGCACACGTTTAACTTTCAGGATTATAGAAAGAATAAAAGCATCAGAAACGTCACAGAGTTCACCAGAAGGACGATCTAACCTCAAATCCCAAAATGTCAATAACGATATTCTCGTAATACAATTGTTTCATTGCCGTCGGGATCGTTTTTGACATTTGGAGATTGAAGTAAGATCCAGACTCAATTTTGAACATCTCTTTATTACTAGAATTGACCTTCAGTTCAATTATAACCTGATCTATCTAACCACAGAGCATTCCGACCGAAGGCTAATACGGTTGTCTATAAAATACTTATAGCTTATTGTATCCATATGTATCTACGAATGTGAACCTAGATCGCAAATGTTTGCACGGATAATTAACGAGCATGCATTTAATCATTTACATCAGAACAATCAATATTTCACTGATAGATATATAATATTATTTTGATGATATTATATCTATATATTTATAATTATATAAATGACAGACGATACCACACAGGAATATATAATAAAATGTCTTGCAAATGATATCTTGATATGATGTCTTGCATCATCCAAAACAATTCACGTATGTAAGTGTCGTTCAATCTGCAGAGGTTAGTGGATCGTCGCTATAACAATTTGAATTGTGTAGTCTTTTGTAGCTGTAGGACTACGAACTACAGACAGATTATTGCAATACGAATTATGGCAATACATATCTAAAAATGTACATAACAACAGTATTGAAGTAGATATATATGTAAAGAACATAATTGGCTACTAGAGGGCAAATCTTAGTGTCGTAAAAGCTGACTGAAAATTGAAAAACTGTCTGACTGCCGCTCTTGGACGATCCGACAGACCCATAATATAATCAATATCAACCGGTCGCTGTGGTATAATAAACTACTAGTGAAAGTATGTACTTTTCTAATAGGACAGAAGATTTCAGGATTCGATGACACGATTGTAAAATGAAAAAAATGTTCATTAATTTATTTATACTTTATTGTACACATAAATGATATTTGTACAAAGAGATGAGATGTAATGTACCAAGGCGAGCTCGATGAACGACCTCCGCCCCCCATGAGCGCCGGCCTGGGGGTGACAGGTGGCACCTGTCACCCTGGCAGAAGCAGGCCGCGGCGGTGGCGCGCCTAGCGCGCCTCCCCGTTTCCGGGGTCGAGTTGGGGACTCTGTAGTCCCCACACCCGAGACGAGGGCCAGATCGCGAGAGATGGCCCTGGGTCGGCCGGGGTGCGAGGGATAGGCCTGTCAACCTCACCTTCGGCAACCAAAACGACCCACAGGCGGCGTGCGTTTTAGTCGGTTCGAGTCCGACATAACCTCCTCCACCGGCTCCGGTGGGGAGGTATCCGTGGGGATTTTGCGCACGTAAAAAAAAAAAAAAAAATTGTGTAGTCGGGTAAAAAATTACTATATTCAACGTGAAAAGCATACGTGAAGTATAAGAGGTGATTTTTTTTTCTATTTATTTTTCTTGTTTTGGACTACTTTAGCTTTCATAATATGGGTTAAGGATGAACATGGACAGGTGGGCATGCTATAAAATGGATTTTTAAAGTAGTTCCTAATTTGAATTAAATACGTACTATAATATAAAACTTCCTCTGTTAATACATCACTTCAGGAATCACCCTTCCTCTTCGGGAAATAAATTCCCGAAGAGGAAGGGTGATTGACGCGTGTTTATATGTATGTCAATCAATCAATCAATCAAGCCACAAATCAAGCCACTGCTGGACAAAGGCCTCTCCCAATGTTGGGAGGCTTTGGCCTACTGTTTCCACGCTGGCCAGACGGGTTGGTACAGGGTTTTATTTCGAGTTTTCCTTCTCTCGCAGTGATATCGTCTGCGTATTTTTCCGTTAGTCGCCTCTTACGACACCCTTTGGATGAGATGGGGTGGTGACACTTGTATTCTTTCTCCGTCACCACACGTAACATTATATGTATGTATGTATGTAAAACTTCCAACGCCCCTCTTCACATCAGATATGGTTTCTTTTTTCTTCGTTTTATTTTTTACTTAATTATATAGAAAACATACAAACTTTCACATTTATTATATCGGTAGGAAGACCTGATATGTTAACGGCATATACTCATTGACAGCACACTTTCAGCTATTTTCAACAAGATAAAAATACGATAGTGTTTTATCTTACCCAGTTTTAATCCATTACTCAAGTCTAAATAAATATTACGAATCGTTGAAAATCGAAATTGCAATTTAACATTCAAGGTTTATGACTTCTGAATACTATTTAGAGGGCGCTCTTAGGCAACTAGTTCGTGGATCTTTAATTTGTTTCCTTTTTATAATTATTTCATATGTATCTACTATGTACTAAAGCAAAACGATACAAATACTGCAAAAAGGACATAAAATTTTGAGCTTTATTGCTCTTCGCTTAAAGTCTAAAATTAAATGAATAAAATTCTATGTACTTATAAACACCTTAAATCAGCACAAACTTGTGTTTTTATCACTTGGTATTTAAATCTCCCTGAAAATTAAATGAAGTGGGATTATAGCATTTTAATCATCAGTTTGATTGAGGCGACATTTACACTGTACCTAGTTATTTAACATGTCTTTAGCGAATATACCGATATCTTAGCTTATGAAAAGTTCATGAGATGTACAATAATTAACACGATCATGGTATATGTACATACCTTTTGTTTGCCTGACGTTTCGACTAGGTTACACTGGCCGTGGTCACAGCCTGACTAATTCCCGTTAACATTATTGTATATCATGGAACGCGATAGTTTATGAAATGTGTTTATAATTTTCATGATCCTTTGAAGATTGTGTGTAGGTATTTGCAGAATTATTAACCTTGTTTTATTGATTTCAGTAATGTACAAGTAAAGATTCATATATTTTCATTGTGCGAACCAATTACTTAATTCAATTTCTGTTTTAAAAGAATTGGCCATGTGCGGCTGAATTATAAAAGTACGTTCTCACGATAAGCCTTGGTCATAATTATACGCCTGTAGGTCCTGGAGCTTTTCAATAGAAAGTGAACTAACTCCAAGGGCAAATTTGCTTTGCGTGTATAAAAGTGTTGAACACTATTTACAAGTTAATCCTCTCTAAATATATATTAGAATCAGCAAATTATTGTATCATCAAGTACCAATTTGCGTTACATTCATCCGTTCTCAGCTTATACTGAAGTGACTGAAGTATTACATACACTTTCTGTAATAAGTACCTACTTCACTTCTAGATAAAACACTGGACACTGGTTAAGATTGAACTAAAACGAGTAATTAAACTATTGGCTGGTCGGCAGCTTAGTGGTAAAGGAATTGGCCTTACGATCAAAAGGTCCCGCGTTCAAATCCTGGCCATTACACACTGGCCGAGTTGAGTCCACTCTTAACACAAGTTATTTAGATTAGCTGGAGGCGTTAGAAGGAATATTAATAATTTGGGTTCTAATAATTTAAAAAATACATACCACTATTATTGTAACGAACGTAACTCTGTCTGTCTGTTGATCAATCTGTTTGTACGTTTCGCCTAAAACGCCGAACCAATTGTGATGAAAATTGGTATAGGGATAGATTAGACTTTGAGAAAGGACAGGCTATGCTTGACTAGACTTTCACGAGGGCGGAGACGCGGGCAAAAGCATACATATCATACGTAAAATATTCGAAGCCATTAACTCTGAATTAGACAGAGAAAAGAAATTGCATTGATACCTGATACCACCACGCATTCCTGAGATACGAAGTGATCCTATGACGGTTTAGTTTTTCCTTTTGAGGTACGGAAACCTAAATGTAGGTAATGATCCGGTTTACATATAAATTAGTACCAACCATCGCTTTATCAACTTAACTCATACTAGACTATTATTGATTTATCTGAGCTATTACGTAAGTTCCCGTAATTAAAGTGACAACTGATGTGGTATAAACACTTGGCCTCCCCATTAAATACATAAGTAACATAAAAGATTCAAACTTATGGCTTAAGACTACAAACTTTCACTAGCCTGAACCAAATGTATCAGCAACTTAATCAAACCGATATTGGGAACAGAAACCTTTCATGTGTTTATCGTGTAAATCACGCAATCA